>JAZHEH010002780.1:0-1200000 GCA_036589455.1 Ateles fusciceps
AGGGAGGGATAGTGGGGGGTGGGGAGTTGGGGAGGGATAGCATGGGGAGAAATGCCAGATATAGGTGATGGGGATGAAGGCAGCAAATCACACGGCCCATGTGTGTACCTATGCAACAATCTTCCATGTTCTTCACATGTACCCCCAAACCTAAAATGCAATAAAAAAAAAAAAAAAAAAAAAAAAAAAAAAAAAAAAAAGAAATAAAAGATGTCTAGTTTGGAATAGAAGTAAAACTATCTTTATTTGCAGACACCATGATTATCTACATAGAATATCCAAAATCTACAGAAAACTGAGTTTAGCAAAGTTGCAAGATAGAAGATTAACATACAAAAATTAATTGTATTTCTGTGTACTATCAATTAATCAGAAATGGAAAATTTTAAAGCAGTGCTATTTACAGTAGTGTCAGAGTGTGAAATATTAGGGATAATTCTGACCAAAAAAAAAAAAAAAAACTGCAAACCTATATACTGAAAACTATAAAACATTGCTGAGGGAAATTACAGAAGTCCTAAATAAATGGTTTATATATTATTTCTCTGGATCATAAGACTCTATATTGTTTTCTTTTTTTTTTTTTTTTTTTTTTTTTTTGAGATGGAGTTTTGCTCTGTCACCCAGGCTGGAGTGCAGTGGCAGGATCTCAGCTCACTACAACCTCCACCACCTGAGTTCAAATGATCTTCTGCCTCAGCCTCCAAGTAGCTGGGATTACAGGTGCATGCCACCATGCCCAGCTAAAATTTCTAGTAGAGACCGGGTCACTGTGTTGGCCAGGCTGGTCTCTAACTCCTGACCTCATGATCCACCCACCTGGGCCTCTCAAGGTGCTGGGATTGCAGGCGTTAGCCACTGCACCCGGCCTCTATATTGTTAAGATATCAATTATCTTATATATTGGTAGTATCTAAAAATGTTAAACATATTTCTAACATATAACCCAGCCATTCTATTCCTAGACAAGATAAATGAAAGCATATAATCACACAAAAACTTGCACATGAATGGCCATAACAGCTTTCTTTGTAATAGCCCAAAACTGGAAATGAATCAAATGTCCATCAAAAAGTGAATGGCTAAATGAATTCTAGTACATGTGTACAACGAAATGTTAGTCTTAGTAAAAAAGAGTGATATACATACCACAACATGGATGAATCTCAGAGTAATTGTACTGAGTAGGGGAAAAACAGACAAAAAAAAGGATACATGCTGTTTGGTTCCACTTATATAAAATTCTAGAGATTTCAAAGTAATCTGTAGTGGCAAAAAGCAAATCAGGGGTTTTCAGGAGATAGGAGTGCATGTGGGAGGTGTGGAAAGGAGGGCTTACAAAAGAATAGGAAAAACTTCTAGGGGTAGTGGATATATTATCTTGATAGTGGTGATGGTTTAATAGGTGTATTTATTATGGCAATTTATCAAATTATATACCTTGAAGTTTACTTCATGTCAATTATACTCAGTGAAATGGATATATAGAGATAAATATCTTGTCTACATATATATATTCATATGTTATATGAGTGGGGAGAAGGAGAGAGATGACACTGAAAGATAACTGGAGTTAGTAAATTGGGAATAATAATTATAGGTGGAAAAGAAGGAAAGAAACATTTTAGGCAGAGACAACAGCATATACAAAGCTAGGAAGAACAGGATGTGCTTAAAGAATCAAAAAAAAAGTAATCTGGTTATTCTAGTTAGCAAAAAACGAAAGAAAATAAAAGAATCAAAAAAGACTAGTATGGCTAAAGTTTGGTGAGCAAGGTGTAGAGTAATATGGTTTGATGCTGTTGAGGTATACAATTACCATATCATGGAGGCTATTGAAGGACATTTTAAGGTGATTGAGCATTATCTAAAGAGAGTAGACTCCACTGAGGTTTAAATTCAGGAGAGACTTTATCTAATTTTATATTTGTGATGGATTCCCTCTGGCTTCAATATACTGAATGGATTGGAAGAGGACAAGACAAGATGCAGGAGACTAATGAGAATATTTATTGCAGTTCTCCAGGCTACAGGTGTTCATGGTTTGAACTAGACTGATGAAGTGTAAATGGAAAGAAGTGGTTGGATTTAGGTAGTATTTAGGATGTAGCTTTAATAGGACTTGACATTTGATTGTGAGACATGAGGGAGAGAGAGAGATAGCAAGGGTGACTTCAAAATTTCTAACTTGCCCAGGTTTCCAGCTTAATACCTTGTGATGCCTGCCCATCACTGAAAAAGCAAATACTATATAGGAGGCCTAAATTTTATGGGCAAGATTATGATATTCAAGTGGAGATATTAAATCAGCAATTAAATATTCTCAGCTAGAGCTGAGAAAGGAGGTCACATATGAATTTGAGAGTCATCAGCATATACATAATGTTTCAGTCAGAGTCCTGTTAGGAAGCCGATGCTCAATTGGAATTTTGAGGAAACTACCTACAGAAATGTAGACAGGATGAAAAGAGTCAACAAAGTGTGCAGGGAAACCCAGAGACTATCAACAGTAGGAAGTCATTACTGTCCTTACACCTGAAAGGGTAAAGGGAAGAAATGATGTTACTAGAATCAAGTTGAGATCAACAGTAGGAAGTCATTACTGTCCTTACACCTGAAAGGGTAAAGGGAAGAAATGATGTTACTAGAATCAAGTTGAGATCAGGAACTGCTGGAAAAGAGATATCTGACAGGAGCTATAGTTGAGATTAATCCAGCCACTGCCAGAATGCCAAAGACTGGAGGAAATGGGAGAAATAAATATATTCCTTTTCTCTTCTCTCACTTTTCCATATCCTAGTGGTGCATCACATTGGCCAACCCCAACTGGAAGCCAGAGGGCAAGAGAACCCCAGTGATGCAGTCCATTAGAAGTCAGATTTCCAGGACAAGTTGCAAGATAGAGAAGGGGTGGTAAATGGATCTGGGAGCAAAGGAAAGAAAGCAAACACAAATTTTGTTAAATAAACAGTGGGAAGGAGGTCCAGAACCAAGCTGTGAGGAACTCTAACATTTAAAAGTCAGATAAAGGAAGAAAAAGACTGAAAGGCATGATTATAATAGGTAAGAAAAAATGAATGTGATGTCATGGAGATTTAAGAAAGCATATTTGAAAAAGGAGAATGTCATCAACATATCTAATAATCTTGAGAAACTGTGTTGGACACTTGTATTATTAATTTTGTGGTTTTCTTGTGGCGGTTTGTCACTTGAAGCAAGGATGTATACTCTGACCTAGGCCTGATCAGTTAGTTATATTCACCTTCATATGGGGAGTTAGTGATACACAGAGGCGGGGACAGTGGAGAGTCTGTTCTGGTGGCAGTGGCAGTAACATCAGCAGCTCCCAGTTTCCAGGGATGACAGTGACATCAGTAATAGTGTTCAATGTCCAGCAGCAGGTGTAGTACATGCTGTAGTGTCCAAATTCTGGCTTCCTGACATCACTTTAATTCTGCCCATTTCCAAACCTGATTCTCCAGGTTTACATGTGACTATATGAGCTACCAAATGTGTTTTCAATGTCTTTTCTGCTGTTGTTATCCAGAATTAGTTTCTGGTATTTGCAAGTAAAGACTTTGAGTAGTACATAGATCTAATAAAGTGAAATTATGACCATGTATTTTAGTAAATGGAGGTCATCAGTAACTTTAGCAAGGAATCTTGTCAGGTTGGGGGAAGGAATAGGATTGGAGTTCTTGAGAGTCAACAGTGAGAAAATCAGGACATTCAAACCACTTAATGGAGAAGTTTGGTTCTGCAGGAGAAAATAAGGCAATGACCAAATAATAAACTTAAAGTAGAAAGTTATTTTTAAATGAGAGAATTCTGACCACGTTTACATATTCATCAGAAAGACCCTGCAGATATGGAGAAGTCGAAGACATAGTCAAGAGAAGGGAAAATCTGAGTATGAATTAGGCACCAAAACCTGCATATTCTAGCTCCACTTCCCAAGTTACTCTAATTGGGAACCATTAAAAAAAAAAAAAAAAAAAAAAACAGTTCTGAGCCACAGAACAGATTCTGTCCCTTTATGTATGACTGGTATAGAAAGCTGATTGCACTTTGAAAGAAATAAATTACAGTTATGCTAGGTACTGCTCCAATATACTTCCTAGGGTCATGAAGTTGAATGCTAACTAATATTGCCATTAGTAAGCAATTAGCTACCAGATGGTAAGTCATCATCTGCTACTTTTCAGCATTTTCACAGAACAAGTTAGGCAGATTTTACATGCATACTTAGGATATTAGGATGTCATAAGTGTTGAAATGTTTTGTATCCATCAAAATTAAAATAACTGTTTCTTGAAGATCTCTTTGTAACTTCAAGGTTTGCACATGCTGTTGGTATTTATACATATGGAAATATTTTCTGTAAATGTCTCTGCTCTCTGTAGAATCTTTGATATGGAATTAGAATTATAATGCTTTATAAGGAATCATTCTGTTGTTCAGTGACATAAGGTAGCAATGGCTAACTGGGAATTAAGGAAAGTGATTTCTAAAAGAGAAATATTTCTCAAACCCACTGTGGTAATAGAAAAACTGCTTAAGAGGAAATAAGGCCATTTGTAAATACTAGCAAGTTCCTTGGAATATTTTCAATGGAGGATAAGGACATCTTTCCATTTGTCTTTTTTTTTTTTTTAAATCACAGCACCATGGTGTTCCTTGGCTTACCTTTAAAGACTGCTGGGTTTTTCCACTGAGAAAAATATTTATTCTGGGATTTTTAGCATTATGCAACTGCCTGATTTTCCTAAACAATGTTCTTTCTTTCTTTCTTTCTTTTTTTTTTTGATGTGGCCAAGGAATTAAAGAATTCTTGGCATATTCACTCTGCAGTTTCAATGTTTTTTCAAGGTCATGTGACTGTAACTGAAGGACAGTATTGGGGGAGGCTCACCGTTGCCTGTGTGAATTTTCTTCTGTACAAATGAGTGTTTTGAGGCCAGTCAACTTAGCACATCTGTAGTAAATGAGTCTACCGTGCTGTTTTCATCGAGTTGGACTTCTGTACAAGCATAGAACCTCAATCATTAGGAAAAAGCAAAACAACTTTTCCTTGCAAAGATCATAAATCCGTTTGTCACCAGAAGGAATGCTTAACAGTCTTTTTATTTTTTTACTGCTGCAGCTAATAAAACTAGTCATTGGAAAAGAGGGAAAGAAATAAAACTAACGACTTGACTTAGGACAAATCAAGGCCTTTCAATCTTGACTTTGCAGTATGCCAGGTGAACACAGGCATAAGTGTTGTCTAAAATGAGTTTCTTGTCTTAAAGGAACTTTGAAAATCCTAATTTTCCATTTGTGGATTGTGTCCAGCATAAGGAGGAAAAACACACTTCATCAGCACCTTTGCAGTAGGACCACCATCGAAGCTTCTGTTAGGAAATCCAGCCACCCTGCCACCCATCTGGGCTATATGTTCTCATAGGCTAGTCACACTAAAGAAACTTTTCTTTCTAAGAAGATACGTTTTTTTCTTCACAGTGTTTTGGAGAAAGAGACATATCTTCATTGGCCAGATCTACATTTCTACATTTAGCAAATCCTGTCATCTCCTTATTAATAGGTTGATTATCCAGTTATGGCTTATCCTGATTGCTACTTTTTCCCTCCTCCCCTCTTCCCCTCCATCCTCACCCACCAGCTGCTTGTTTTGGCTCATTTTCTACTCATTAGGAACTCTTCCAGAGCAACAAAGCTCAGTGTATTTGGCAGCATATTGGCAACAAAGTGAAATATCTGTTAAAGGATGTAACTTTCTTAGTTGAATTTTCCATGACTCCCAATCAGATAAAGTTCATACTCTTTTTTTTTTTTTCTTTTTAATAGAGGCAGGTTATCTCTGTGTCACCCAGACTAGAGCACAGTGGGATTATCTTAGCTCACTGCAGCCTTGAACTCCTGGGCTCAAGTGATCCTCCTCCCTCAGGCTCCAAAGTAACTGGGGCTGCTGGCATGCACCACCACACTTCACTAATTTATTTTTTTTTTATTTTTGTAGAGATAAGGTCTCACCATCTTGCCTAGGCTATCCTTGAACTCCTGAGCTCAAGCAATTCTCCCACCTCAGCCTCCCAAAGTGCTGGGATGACAGGCATGAGCTGGTTCACACTTTTTATGGAATGGTGTTGCTTCATGATCCAGCCTCTGTTGACATTTCCAGACATATATTCTACCTTGCTTCTGATGTGTGCTGTGCATTTCAGTCATAATCATAGCTAATAATTATTAGACACTTACTGTGTCCCAGGTGCTATTCCAGATGCTGATGTGTATTCAGTGATTTAACCCTCACAAAACCTCTATGAAGTAGAGATAGCTGTTATACCCAGCTTACAGAAAAGGAGACTGAGACCGAGAGAGACTAAATAACTTCCCCAGGGTCAAACACACAACAAGTAATGCAATCAGAATTCAAACCAGACATCTTAGTTTCAGAGCCATGCTTCTTCAAGTATGCCTATTTACTTCGGTAGCCCTCAAATCCTATTATTTCCCTCACTTTCTGGCCTTTGTATATGTAGTTTATTCTCACTGCTTAGAAAGCTCTTCCATCTTTCCCTCTAACTTTATGGTGATCTTTTAGGACTTCATTGAACTATTACCTCCTTCATGCACTTTTGTAGTCAGAGTTGAGCTTGTTTGCTCTGAACTTTAGTATGCTCCATATATTGCCTCCATCAGAGCATGGATGTTGTCTTCCTGTCTTTTTCTCCCAAGAGTCCTGTAGAATCACCTTGCACAGTATGAGGCCCATAGGAGAAGTTCAATAAATATTTGGGAATTGAATGTTCTTTGCATAGTTGTTAGGACCATGGAGACCTGGTTTTAAAATCTAGATGTAATAGCTATTTAACATCTTAAGTACCATTTATAAAATGAGTACAATAGTATTATACTTAATCCATGTGGTTTTTATAATAATCAAATGAAATATTGTATGTAAAATGCATGGTATACTATAATGTACTTATTGGGTACCATCTTTTCACAATAATAAATATAAATGGTTAAGCTGACCTGCATTCATTCAAAAAATATTTGTTTAGTGCCAACTGAGAGCCAGTAATTAGGGAATATAGCAGTGAATAATGGGCAAAAAACTGCCCTCATGGAGTTTGGTGTGTTCATAGGGTTGTGGGGGAATCAAATAAGATAGTATGGGAAGATTATTTGTTATTTTTGAAATGGAAGGATAGACATTTATTTCTCTATAGTGGTCTGAACCTAGACATATCTAAGAGTCAAAGTATAGATGAAATGTCTTCTTTCCATCCCTGTTAGTCCTGTGATTGGATGTAGAGACCTGGGTAAAGGAAATTTCATAAAATACCCTTATTTTGTCAAATATCATAGTGGCATTTGCACTGTCTATTTTTCAGAATTGATAAGCCATCAGTTGTAAATAACTTCTGTGAACTAAAACACTGTCAAAATACCTGTATTCATTAAGGTTGAGCAAGAGGTTGTATATTCTTGGGCATAAATGTGAGTCAAACAGACCTGTCTTCACTACCTTAAGACCTGCCTCAGCTGTGCTCTCAATTCCATAAGCTTTAATATGTTTAGATATTCAAAACTAAAATTACCTCCTAACTTTAGTATACAGCTCATTCATAAATCTTATTTCTAGCAATTGGCTACATTACTTATGATTGACACTGCAGGAAAATGTTATGAATGCTACATTATTTATGTAAAATGTAGCCTTGCATATAATCGCCTAATAATTGCTATCCCACATATGTTTCAACAGCCAATCCTTTGCTAGGAGGGACATATTTAGCAAACCAAATAAAACTAGAAATTCCTACTTAAACAGAAGTGTTTTGAGTTGCTCAGAGTCAAGGAAGTAAAGTATTACTTATATAACTTCTGAGTTTGCTGGCTTAAGAAAAAAATACAGTACTAACATTGCCTAATAATCCAGGATATTATACTTATTTTTGTACTGCAGAAAGTAAATTAGTTTTAAATTAATTTTTCTTACTATCATCTCACATAGTTAATAACCATATAAATGTAATGCTATGTGCACATAAAGTGCCTGACAGAAGAGAAAGAAAAAAACTTTTTTTTAAAAAAATTAAGGTGGTACTTTAAAAAAATATATCAATTAATATGAAGTTCAGTTTCATTTTAAGTTTATCATTCTACTGTGAGAACTCAATAAAATTAATATTCAAAATATCTGTAGTGTCACTCAGCATAATTTTAAAGATAATATTTTTAGTTATTTTTTAAATGTGGATTTTTATTGTTGCCTGGATTTAACAAATTTTATTTGTTGTTGCTTATTTTGTAATATATTTGCTTCAATCCTAATAAGAATAAGACAGCTAAACCAAGGAGCTGGGGGGAATAACAGGGTGACACTTTCTTTGGTGTGTTTCACTATTATATACACATAAACCATCATCATTCCAAAATTTGTCTCTGTATCTTTCTTCTAAATATGTGCATATAGCCCCATTTTCCTTCCCAGATCTTTCCATTCAGTTTTAAAATGAAGGCAAACTTACACTAAAACAATTTCTTCCTTTCCCCCAGAGGAAAGTCAAAGTGAAAAGCAACGCTTTCTTTCCTTGACTGACATCAGATCAAATAAAATAATACAAACCATAATGCTATTCGTTTCTGACAGATGGAAGGCACTCAATAAAAAGCAACTCTTGTTGTGGTTGATGTTGTTTTTATCATTGCTGATCCAAGTACTTGTTTCTTTAGAGTCCAAAGGCTTAGGAAGCCGTGGGTTTCAGTCCTGTCTCAACTGACAGCACTTTGCTACTAGGTTTAAAACTTATTTCAGTAGAGAGACTGGCTCCTATCTGAGAATAAAGGAAGTCTGTGGTCATGAGACGTCATGTATTCTTATAATTATATTAATTTTTAATACACAAGTAAGCTGTTCATTAATTTTTGGTGTCTCTGACCAAAGTTAATAATAATTATAGTTTTATTTACTTTTTAAAATTTGCCCAGAATGATTTACCATTTGCTGAATGGTTTTAGACAAATCATTTAGAAGACACTGGAAAGAATGCCTAGGGTTAGCATCTGTTTCTCTTGCAAACAGAATTAATCAGCCATCTGTGTATTCATAATAAGTAATGTTTGTTCTTTACTTGTATAAAACATTGTTTGGAACTTTGGACAGAACACTTTGCTGCCATCCTCAAATTTTTCTCTAAGAAACCAACAAGCATAGTAAATGACTTGGAATATATTCATTCTGTTGGGCTAAATATCTGATAGCACTGCCAGTAAAATGAAGTTGCTAGTATACCATAACCCTAATGACTAGTTTTGTGCTCATTATTCTCAGTCAAAAATAACTCTTGACTTCAGGTGTGTTTAGTAGTATCTGAATGTCCATTGTTATGTATCACCCAAAATATACTTTTTTTAATTAGAAAATAAAGATCTTTGAAATTGCCTAGAATTATAAGTTAGGCAGAGTGGTCCTATTTCAGAATTATGAAATTTTGAGGTATCTTAAAATCATCTAGGGTAATCAGTTCTAATGATACATCTCCCTACAATATCTATTACCTCATATCTAGGGATAAGAGGCTTACAAACTTGCAAGACAACCTAATGCTTTTTAAAAAAATTCTTACAGTGATCTACATCTATAACTTAACTTTTCAATTGGTTTAACTTTTCAACTGTTTTGTTACTTTATTTTTTCCTTGCTTACATACCCTTCCTTTCATCTTGCATATATGACCTTTTAAAATCTGCTCTCTCTTCATGTTTCTTTAGGTCTTTCAACTATTTTTGTTTTTATTGGGGAGGGTGCTGTTCATCTGAATTTTGTTTTTAAAATTCACCTTTCCTGTAAAGTTATATCCCCATTAGAAACCTGGTCATTGGTATAACACCTGTTTCTTCTCTGAGCATTTTTGAAAATTTATATCCCAAAGTCTCAGATGACTATCATATGCATTGATGAACTCTAAAATGGCACCATCTCATGACTCCAGGGTTCTCATCATTCATGTGGAAAGTACACTGCCAGATAATCTATGCCATAGTTATGGAACAAAAAGGCTCATAGACAAAATTAAAACAAATATAAAACACATAGAAGCCAGGGGAAAGAAACAGGATAATTTAATACAGTTAGGATGAGGCACAAGCAACTTGGAAGAACCACGTCACCTGAATCCTAAGTCCACAGTATGGATCTCTAGCTCTCGCTCTCTCTCTCCCCCTCTCTCTCCTTCCCTCTCCTTGTCTTTCTCTCGCTCTCTCTTTTTTTCTTCTCTCTTTTCTCCCTTTCTCTTTCACTTTCTCTTCCTCCCTCTTCCTCCCTTTCTCCTTCTATGAGCATTTTGCCCTTGTAATGGTGGTCCCTTCAAAATATTGAGCACCACTAATGTAGATAAATGGTGAGAGATCATTGGGATAAAAAAGACTTAAGGGTCAAGCTGAGAAACAAGAACCTATATCCCATATGTACCTCTCTGTAAGCACCCAGCATAGGGCATGAACCTAGTAGATATAAAATACATTATTTTAGTGAGTTTTGTGACCATGAAGAATATCTACTTAGAAAGGGTAATTTAAAAATACACAATTATTTTTTACCATAAGGAAGAAAATAATAAAATATATGATGACATAATTTGAAGAAAATGTTATTTGAAAAAAAAAGGAAAAGTGATTTAGTACTAAATTCAAAATTGGCTTTACTTTTTAAATCCCATTCTCTTAACCAGGACTTCCACAGAAATGATTTTAGTGTATCTTGAGCCAAAACATCTCTCCCACCACATTTATAACTTTAAGGGCATTATCTTTGTCTTGTGACCATGCTCCAATTTTTTCTCACGAATTTCTTTTCTGATTACCACTAAAAGTAACTTCCTTCCTCAGAACCACTCAGAAATTTACTTTATATCTCTCTTCTCTAGAATTTTCTTTTAATTTTGCTGTCATTATAATTATTTATATAGTACATTCCATCACATTTCATCTTTTTTGTTTTTCTTTTTCTTATTTACTTATTTTGAGACAGGGTCTCACTCTGTTGCCCAGGCTGGAGTGCAGTGGCACGATCATGGCTCACTGCATCTTCGAACTCCTGGGCTCAAGTGATTCTCTCACCTCAGCTTCCCAAGTAGCTGGGACTGCAGATGGTCACAATACCATGCCCTGGTTATTTATTTATTTGTTTGTTTGTAGAGATGGGGTGTCACTGTGTTGCCCAGACTGCTTTCAAACTCCTGGGCTCAAGTAATCCTCCTACCTTAACCTCTACCAAAGTGCTGGAATTACAGGGATGAGCCACCACAGCTGGTCTCATCTTTTTTATTTAATTTTGAGCTTCTCAAAAACAGGAACCATATATTATTTATATCTATATTTTTAAAGGGATTCTCATGGTACCCTCCTTACACATAGATCATATTCAATAAATATTTGTTGAATACATGGAGAAACTATTTAATAGCCCAATTTAATATCCTAGGAATCAAGTCAGAAAGTAAGTCATTTCTAGAAGAGAAGTCAGCAAAATTTTTCTGTAAATATAAATAAATATTTCTGTAAATATTCATATAAATATGAATAAATTTTAGGCTTTGCAGGAAGAAAAATCAAAGGTATTACTTATGAACTTATGTGAGAAGAGAGAAATTTTTCATAAAATTTTTATTCATGAAATTAAAAATATAATTCAGTAAAAATTTTGTAATGCAAAACTAGTAATGAGAAAAATGGCATGGTTTGTAGAGGATAACATTTAGCTTATTAAAATCTGCTTTTTCTGTGGGTTTCTTTAGGTTTTCAGCTGTTTTTATTTTATTGGGGAGGATGCTATTCAGCAGAATTTTGTTTTTAGAGCTTGCCTTTCCTGGGCAGATCACCTGAGGTCAGGAGTTCGAGACCAGCCTGACCAACATGGAGAAACCCTGTTTCCACTAAAAATACAAAATTAGCCAGGTGTGGTGGCACATGCCTGTAATCCCACCTACTTGGGAGCTTGAGGGAGGAGAATTGCTTGAAGCTGGGAGGTGGAGGTTGCAGTGAGCCTGAGATCACGCCATTGTACCCCAGCCTGGGCAACAAGAGTGAAACTCCACCTCAAAAAAAAAAAAAAGCTTGCCTTTTAGCCTTTTAGCATGTCATTACATTGTAGATTAATAATTTCCAATTGAAAGTTAGGTGGAAACTCCTCAGGTGCACAGTCAAATGGATTTTGAAATATGGAAATGTATTGCATCTAGGTCTAAGATAGGCTATTGAAACTCTGAGTTCAGAAAATCTACCCACCATAAGCTTTGCAAATTTGTCCAATAATTCTTTTTTAATACATAGTTGTCAGTTTTATTGCATCTTAGCAGAATTCACTTCTGATTGTACTGATTTAGTATTTTTAACTTCTTTGAAAATATTCTCACTTGTAGTCACCCCCACAGACTACACAATTCTTCCATCTCTCTATACTCAGCATTGACTCCTTGAATTAACAACTAAGCAGTATTGCTAATTTCTATTGACTCATCAAGAATCAACAGGCAGTGTTGGTGGGGAGAGAAGAAAATAAGAAAGAACCTTGTTTTTTAATTGACTGTTGATCCTGCACCAGTATCCTCAACATTTCAAGCAGCTATTCTTGCCAAAAAGCTAACAATCTTAAATAGATGTATTTTTGTTATATGATTTAATTAAGTTGTCAATAAAGGATTTTCATTATTGGGCTAATAAATGAAGTGAACACTCAGAAACACTTCAGTTGCAGCCTCATTTTCATTTTGTTGTGAAGAAATTCTGCTGTGATAAAATATTCCATGTTACATTTTCTAATTTTTCTGACTGTTGCATTCCTGTGAGGAAGAAATCTTATATTGTATGCCTAGTCTGATAATGGTGATGTATACTGTATAATTTTTAAGCATAGCTATAATATTATTACATAGTAAATATACAGGTTTGCCATCTAGTTTGATAACAATTCATCTTCCATGCTGTCTTAAAAGCACAATGTTCGAAGTCCACTTTTCTTTTCTTGTTTGATATGATAGCATGCACTTGTAATAAGTAAAATGAAGTGTCACAGTAATATAATATATGTTCCACTTGAAATACTATCATATCATACCTGCATCACTGCAATTTGTAGTACACCAAGCAACAGTGCAAAGCAATGAAAGTGCCACATAAGATCTCTACCGTGACACAAAAAAACCTTCAAAAAAAAAATCAATCCAGGAGCTGGTTTAAAAAAAATTAATTAAATAAATCACTAGCTATACTAATAAAGAAGAAAAGAGACAAGAATCAAATAGACACAATAAAAAATGATAAAGGGGATATCACCACTAACCCCACAAAACTACGAACAACCATCAGAGAATACTGTAAACACCTCTATAGACAGTCAAGAAGAAATGGATACATTCCTTGATACATACACCCTCCTGAGACAGAACCAGTAAGAAGTTGAATTCCTGAATAGACTAATAATGAGTTCTAAAATTGAGGCAGCAGTAAGTAGCCTACCAACCAAAAAAAAAAAAAAAAAAGCCCAGAACTAGATGGATTCACCACTGAATTCTACCAGAGCTACAAAGAGGGGCTGGTACCATTTCTTCTGGAACGATTTGGAAAACTGAAAAGGAGAGACTCCTCACTAACTCATTTTATGAGGCTGGCATCATCCTAATACCAAAACCTGGCAGAGATAACAACAAAGAAAACTTAAGGCCAATATTCCTGATGAACATTAATGCAAAATCCTCAATAAATACTGGCTAACTAAATCCAACAGTACATCAAAAAGTTTATCCACCATAATCAAGTTGGCTTCACCCCTGGGATGTAAAGCTGGTTCAACATATGTAAATCAATAAATGTAATTCATCACATAAACAGAACTAAAGGCAAAAACCACATGATTATCTCAGTAGACACAGAAAAGGCCTTCAATAAAATTCAACATTCCTTCATGTTAAAAACTCCCGATAAACTAGATATTGACAGAACATACCTCAAAACAATAAGAGCCTTTTATGACAAACCCACAGCCAATATCATACTGAAAGGGCAAAGCTGGGAGCATTCCTCTTGAAAACCAGCACAAGGCAAAGACACCCCCTCTCATCACTCTTATTCAACATGGTATTGGAAGTTCTGGCCAGGGCAATCAGACAAGAGAAAGGGTATTCAAATAGGAAGAGAGGAAGTCAAATTGTCTCTGTTTGCAGATGACATGATCCTATATCCAGAAAACCCCATCATGTCAGCCCAAAAGCTTCTTAAGCTGATAAGCAACTTCAGCAAAGTCTCAGGGTACAAAACCAATGTTCAGAAACCGCAAGCATTCCCATACACAAACAGCAGACAGGCAGAGAGCAAAATCATGAGTGGACTTCCATTCACAATTGCTACAAAGAGAATAAAATACCTAGGAATACAGCTAACAAGGGAAATGAAGAACCTCTTCAAGGAGAACTACAAAACACTGCTCAAGGAAATCAGGGAGGACACAAATGGAAAAACATTCCATGCTCATGGATAAGAAGAAACAATATTGGGAAAACAAACATACTGCTCAAAGTAATTTGTAGATTCAAAACTATGCCCTTAAAACTACCATTGACATTCTTCACAGAATTAGAAACAACTATTTTTAAACTCATATGGAACCAAAAAAGAGACCATATAGCCAAGACAATCCTAAGCAAAAAGAACAAAGCTGGAAGCAACATTCTGCCTGACTTCAAACTATACTACAAAGCTACAGTAACCAAAGCAACATAGTATTGATACAAAAACAGACACATAGACCAATGGACCTAATAGAGAACTCGGAAATAAGACCACGCATCTACAACCATCTGATCTTTGACAAACATGACAAAAACAAGCAATGTGAAAAGGATTCCCTATTTAATAAATGGTGCTGGGAGAACTGGCTAGCCATATGCAGAAAATTGAAACTGGTACCCTTCCTTAAACCTTATTTAAAGATTGACTCATGATCAATTAAAGACTTAAATGTAAAACCCAAAACTGTGAAAACCCTAGAAGAAAATCTAGGCAATACCATTCAGGACATAGGCATGGGCAAAGATTTCATGGTGAAAAAACATCAAAAGCAATTGCAACAAAAGCAAAAATTGACAAATGGGATCTAATTAAACTAAAGAGCTTCTGCACAGCAAAAGAAACTATCATCAGAGTGAACAGACAACCTACAGAATGGAAGAAAATTTTTGCAGTCTATCCATGTGACAAATGTCTCATATCCAGAATCTACAAGGAACTTAAGCAAATTTACAAGAAAGAAAAACCCCATTTAAAAAAATGGGCAAAGGGTATGAACAGACACTTCTCAAAAGAAGACATTTATGCAGCCAACAAACATGGAAAAAAAAAAAAGCTTAACATCACTGATTATTAGAGAAATGCAAATCAAAACCACAATGAGATACCATCTCACACTGGTCAGAATGGCAATTATTAAAAAGTCAAGAAACAACAGGTACTTGCGAGGCTGTGGAGTAAGAGGAACACTTTCACACTGTTGGTGGGAATGTAAATTAGTTCAACCATTGTGAGAGACAGTGTCGTGATTCCTTGAAGACCTTGAGGAACCAAGGTCCAGAAACACCAGAAATACCATTTAACCTAGCAATCCCATTACTGTGTATATACCCAAAGCAATATAAATCATTCTTTCATAAAGATACATGCATGTGCATGTTCATTGCAGCACTATTCACAATAGCAGAGACATGGAATTAACCCCAATGCCCATCAATGATACAAGGTTAAAGAAAATGTGGTACATTTACAGCATGGAATACTGTGCGGCTATAAAAAGGAACAAGATCATGACCTTTACTGGGACATGGATGGAGCTGGAAGCCATTATACTCAGCAAATTAATGCAGGAACAGAAAATCGAACACCTCATAGTCTCATAAGTGGGAGCAGAGCAATGTGAACACATGGACACAGGGAGGGGAATAATACCACTGGGGCCTGTTGGTGGAGTCAGGGCACAGGGGGAGGGAGAGCATTAGAAAAAATAGCTAATGCATGCCGGGCTTAATGCCTAGGCGTTGGGTTGATAGCTGCAGCACAACACCTTGGCACATACATGTTTACCTGTGTAACAAACCTGTACATCCTGCACATGTACCCCAGAACTTAAAATGAAATTTAAAAAAATGATATCTGTCATAACTACTCCACTCTGCTATTGTTGTGCAAATATGGCCCTAAACAATGTATAAATGAATGAATATGACTGTCTGGTAAAACTTTACATATACTAAAATTTGAATTTCATAGAATTTTTCCAAGTCTTTAAACATTGTTATTCTTTTCGACATTTAGTAAGAACTATTCTTAGTTCATGAGATCTACAAAAACAGGTGATGGACTCAATTTAGTTTGCAAACTATAGTTTGCCAACCTGATTTAGGATTTAGTTTTAAGGATATACTGTTTTCTTGCTTAACTTTATTTCCAGTTAAACCATTTTTAGCAAATTTTCTGGAATCATGTATGGTTGAGGAATAGAATTTTCTTCTTAAGGAGACTTTCATCAGTTATTAGAGTTGTCATGTACACCAGAGTATAACACAAAAGTTAGAATACAACAAATGCACTTTACACCTTTGCTGTATAAGTAAGAAGGTACTGGTGGACTTTATATTGCCTCAGTGTTTTTATTTTAAAAGCCCACCAAGATCATTGCATGAACTATAGAAATTTCAAGTGAGTGGTGGGTGTTCCTAAAATAGTATTTAAACATTTCATCTTTTGGGAAAGAACAGCAGCCTTTCAGGACACAACTCTTGCTACATTTTATTGAGCCTCTAAATTGACATTTTAGAAACTTTCCCAGTTTTCATTTCTTATCTGTGTTATTTAGGGCATCAGAGGCAGCCCAGGAAGAACAGGCCTTGCTGGAACTCCAGGTCCTCCAGGAGTAAAGGGTTCATCAGGCTTGCCAGGAAGCCCAGGAGTTCAAGGCCCAAAGGTACTTTAATATTTTGTTCTGATGGGTGAGCAGTATTGGCCATTCTTACAGGCCCTGAGTTCATTGGCTAGATCACAGGATGGTAAGATTAGTAGTTTTTGATAGAATTTGGCTAAGAGTAAAAGCACATTACGAAAAGAAAAAGTATGTGGCTTTGACGTACCCATCTCCCATGATAGCCTCAGTGCATGTTGTTTACCATAACAACTCTCTGACCCAGGACTAGTGATGCTTTTGAAAATGCTCATTTTTGGTTCTTTTGCCTTCTTTGTCATCTGTCTTCTCCTCCAAAACAGAGCAATCTTATTTACTTCCAGATAAATACTTTCTCAAATATATTTCCTGTTCCTCTGCCTCTGAACCTAACCAACCAATTAATAAATCTGATAACCGTACAGACTGTTTCTTAGAGTCAGTATGACAGTAATTAAGTCTTATATTGCATTTATTGTGTGGAGTCTGTCACATGTCAATAGACTTTCCAGACAAAACCTCTCTTAGAAATATCTCATGCAGGATTGACCCAGACAACTTAGAAATTAGTCCAAAAGTCTTAGGCTTATAAGACATTGGCACCCTTAACGTTATTACTTCTTAACCTGATTTTCACAGTTCTACTTCTAAAGAATTTTCAGATTTCTGATTGATGTGGGTAAACTGAAAATCATGATCTGCTTGCTTACTGTTTAAAATGTTAGTCTTCTGTTAATGTTTATGTCACAGATACCCCTTTGTACTAAAACCCAAACCAGGAAAAGAAATAAAGAGCCTTACCTTTTAGATTTGAATTTGTAATAAGGAGGATCCATATCTGTCAAGTCCAAAAGTTGTATAGCTTTGTCTCAAGGCAGTGAGATAATTTGTTAATCTTAACGAATCTTTGGCCAAAGTCTACCAAATATCATTTTTCATTAACATATTTCTAAAATCCACCTGATTTCTAAATTTACTTTTAGAAATGATGTGAAAGATACTTCAACTCTCATTTCAAAAATAAAAATCAATGGAAGAAGACTTGACTTTTAAAAATTCAATAATAATGGTGATTAAGTATATACTTAAAGTGAACTTTCAGAGTGTAAAGACAGTTTATATCAAAAGAACCTAGGGAGACAGATAATGGAAATGTTTTATTGATGGAATTAAAAAGATAATTATGACTGAAACCAGGATTTACACTTCAGGAGACTACTCTTTTTCTGGTATTAGATAGCTGAATCATCTCTGGATGTTAGGGAAAACACAGAAAAATTATATCATCTCAAAATACAAGTTCTGGCCAGACACAGTGGCTCACACTTCTAATTCTACCACTTTGGGAGGCCAATGTAAGATTACTTGAGGCTAGTAGTTTCATACCAGCCTGGGCAACATAGTGATATCCTGTCTCTACAGAAAAATAAAAAATTAGCTGGGTGCAGTGATGTGTGCCTGTAGTCCCAGCTACTCAGTAGACTGAGTTGGGAGGATCGCTTGAGCCTAGGAGTTAAGGCTATAGTAAGCCATGATCACACCACTGCACTACAGCCTGGGCAACAGAGCAAGACCACATCTCCAATAAAAAATAAAGAAATAAAATACAAGTTCCATCACATATACTCACACAGACCACACCCTCAATATCCTTTCTCAAGCCTTACTGATTTTATAGGTTGCCCCTTCCCTCTTCTTTCCACACATCACCACAGTCTCTGGAATTTCCTTTTCCCACTGCTACCTTCTGGTTCATTATAATTAAATATTACTTATGTGGAAAATATTGGTGAAGAGGATGATAATGCAAAATTTGATTTTCCCAGTGCCTAGTATTGTGCCTAAGGATGGACCTATATTTGTGTTTTATTCAAAAGCCAATATGTTTATATGTTTTAAAGTAAAGATCACCTTTCTTTGTTCTACCCGTAGGGTGAACAAGGGCTACCTGGTCAACCAGGAATTCAAGGTAAAAGAGGTCGCCGAGGAGCACAAGGTGATCAAGGACCATGTGGAGAGCCTGGCCTGAAAGGGCGGCCTGTATGTACCACCTCAGAAGTTCGCCAAGCACTTATTCTACAGAACAGGATACCATTGTACAATAATTATTATCATGTCAATTCACATTGCAGGGAGAATATGGTGTTCAAGGTTTGACAGGTTTCCAAGGATTCCCAGGCCCTAAAGTATGTTTACATATTTTCTTCTAGTCTTCTAGCTATCTAGAAATAAAAGAGATGTTGAAATACCAGTATAGCCTCTAACTTGAGCTTTTTAAAAAATCTGTAAAATTTTAGTTGGTACATATTTATATATTTGAGATTTGAAAATGTCTGATTTTAAAATTATGTAACTATACATCTTCCCAGAAATTTTAGTATATGATATGCTTTTGTTTTCTTTCATTCCTTTTCCCAAGCAGTTTATTATTTAAATTTTCAAACACACAGGAAGGTTGAGAAAGTTTTACAGTAAATGCCTAAACCCATTACCTAAATTGTATTATTTACATTTTACCCTACTGGCATTATCATGCTTATCTATCTGTGTATCCCTCTCTCCCTTTGTTGGTGTATTTCCAAGTAAATTGTAGGCTCAGTACACTTCTTTCTGAATACTTCAGCATGCACAACAGTATTATATTCCATTTTTTAAAGAGCAATTCTTGATAGATGGATATGAAATAATTTTGTAAAATGTTCATGCAGAGCTACAAATTTTGTCTGTTTCTTATTTATGTCTAGGGTCCTGAAGGGGGATGCTGGCATTGTTGGAATATCAGGTCCTAAAGGTCCTATTGGACAGAGAGTAAGAGTAAAGTCATTCTGCTTACCCAGAAATTGTGGTTCTTTGCTTACTGTCGGGCTTAAGAGCCCTAAATGTAATGTACTTCAAATAAATAACTTAATAAAATGACTTTTAAGATAGATACCCATAAGGGCACACACAGAGTTCAACCTTTTGCAGTTCATATATTAGTTTGGGCAAAATACCTCATAGACCACCCATAATTCCCAGTCTTAAAAAAAAGAAAGAAACATCAGAATTACTGTGAAGACTGGATAATGTATTTATTAACTCACACCAGGAACAAAAACATACAGCAATTTCATGTTATAAGCGTTAATACAACCAGAGACCACCTCCATGCACTACCTGGAAGAAGATTGTGTATGACCAGAGCTCTTCAGACCAGACTGAAAATATTTCCCCATAGCTGTGTTTTCCCAGCCCAGGGGCAGGTATACCAAGAGAGTGATGAGGAACTGCTTAAACAGTTGCAAAACACAGGGTCTGAAGAACTCCAGTTAGCAGTGAGTGCTTATAATTGCAAATTGTAATAGGACAAATAAGCCAACAATGGTTTCTGTTTATTGTTTTTAGTTTTTTGTTTTGTTTTCAGTTTTTATTAATCAAAACTTTCTAATGGATGAGTTGTTCTATAAAACTGAAAAGAAAAAAATTAAAAACTTCACGTAATGGTTTGGCTGTGGTAGTAGCATCTCTATGACTAACAGCAGCTGCAAGGGCAAGTGTGGGAAGAACAGAGAGGACGAAGGGAAGCAGTTCAGATGTAGGAGAAAGGTATCTTAATTAACTGTTAAATGGAAGTCAAACTTTTAAAATCCTACACCACTTTCCTAACTCTTACAATAAATTGTTTTCAATAATGCACAGAGGGCCAGACGAGAGGGCCAGACACGGTGGCTTGTGCCTGTAATCCCAGCACTTTGGGAGGCTGACGCAGGTGGATTGCTTGAGGTCAGGAGTTTGAGTTCATCAATATGGTGAAACCGTGTCTCTAATGAAAATATGAAAAATTCAGCTGGGTGTGGTGGCATGGGCCTGTAATCCCAGCTACTCTGAAGGCTAAGGCAGGGGAATCGCTTGAACTGGGAGGTGGAGGTTGCAGTGAGCCATCACACCACTGTACGGCAGCCTGGGTGACAGCGAGACTCCGTCTCAAAAAAAAAAAGAATACTAATTCAAAAAAATAAGGCAGAGAAGAGTATTGTCATGGTAATTGTTTAAAGACCTTTCTCAGTATTTCTGCAGCTATAAATGTATCAGTTATTTCCATGGTTTCTGAAGAACGAAGGAAGCTGGTGTTTGTGGGAAAAAACTAAAATGGGCATTTTTGTATTCATTGAGAAATTATAGACTCTGTTCCTACTTTGGGAAGAATTGATCAGAGATCCAGCTTATTCAAGATTACCTTCATAGTCAAGTAACAGCTAAAGCTTTAAAAGCACTTTTTTATTTAATTCTCACAATGGCCCTATGAAGTAGGTCTTATTCCTGTTTTACAGATGAAGAACTGAAGTTTAGTTGGTCACATATGCTGCCCTCTGCCTCCTTCCTCTACTTTTTCTTTATGTCATGCTTCATGTTACCCAAACATCTGCTTCTTCAACATCTGCACAGAAATTTATTCAAAAACCTGTTCATCATTCTATTCTTTTTTATATAAAGTAGTTTTATTTGTTATATAATGACATACATATAAAATGCATCATTGAAGTTATCACCACATAAAAATCATAATGCTGATTTATCAGTTCTTTAGAAATTATGCAGATATAACTTTCCTGATAGGAAACTTTAATAATATGCAGAATTGTGTCACATACTGTTAACCATGATTATAATTTATGCTAATATCATAAGATTTTATACTAAAAGGTTTAATTATGTAGACATGGCTCTTTTACCATTGCACAAGAGATTCTCTGGATTTTTTTTTTTAATTATGCTAACTGTGAGACTGTTTTTCTTTTACCTCAACAGGGACACCCTGGTCCCCTTGGAAGAGAAGGTATAATAGGCCCAACAGGTCAAATTGTAAGTTTATAATAATACAGGTCTTTTGTACTCTTTTTTCTTTAATCTTATTTCTAGAATAATCTACAAAGAATCAGCCTGGGTATTTGAGAAGCAAAGAGCAAAAATAGATGTACATTTTCTTCTGGAAGATGATTCCTGAGAAGTTAGGGACCATATGTGTAATGAAGACGGTGTAAATATGTAGGTAGGCGCTTATAACTGGAGTTGAGAAAAGAAATAGAACTGAGTCAGGAAGGGGATAGCATCATAAACATACAGATGAACACCTGAGCAATAAAAATAAATTCATCTTTTGAAGGAGAGAACATAGATAGCAAAAGATGTGCAGATAGCCAAGATTTGAGTTTTTGGAAGTACCCACTATAAAGGAAGGAGAAAATCATTCGTGAGAATAGCAGGTGTTTCAAGAAAGGAGTAGTCAACAGTAATCTTTGAGAGAATAAGTTGTAGTAGAAGATAGAGTACAGATTATAGTGATGAAGGAAGTAGTAGAGAATATTTAATATTTAAGGAATTAATAACAAACTTTTACAGTAGATATTATTATTTTCGTTTAACAGATGAAGAAATAGATGCGGTTTATGGAGGTTCATCTAGTCATTCAAGGTGACAGAGCTGGTGCATTACATAGCTGGTGTTTCTTACTTCAAGAGCAGTGCTCTTTCCACTCCACTCAAGCTGTGTCTGGAGAGGAAATTGAGATATTGTATGCCAGTGCTTTAAGATATTTGGCTATGAAATAAAACAGAGAAATGAGACAATGACTGGTAAAGCGGTGTTGGGAAAGTTTTGCAATACTGATAATAATATAAACAAGGAGCACAGTAGAAAGGGTCAAATTGAGACTTAGAGAAGAAAGACTCATTTCCTCTACGGAATTAATATTTTGAGTTATTTGGAATTTATATATAGACACAGAGAATTGAAAAATATAAAAATAGAATGCTTCCAGTGTTTAGTACCACTGTTCTCTGATAAATTTAGAGAAAAAAACACCAGTTACTGGATATTTCAACAAAAGAAGTAAAATGTGTAATTCAGTATTTTCTAGACTTTCAACATTTGCCACTCAGAGCTGTATAAGATTACAAGTGGGAGAATTCTCATATTTCAATTAGTGGTTTTTCAGCAAGCTAAGGGACACATACTGCTCTGATTAAAGAATAATTGTTCTCCTCTGTCAAAAATTAGATGTATTAATTGGTCAAGGAAAATGTAATTTTAAAATGACTCAATTAAAATGTCTTACTCTGTTTTGTTTATAAATAGTTCTTAAAGACCCTTATAATATTCAGTATGTACATCAATTTTTCCCATATTCAATTTTTTCCATTCTAAGAAGAAAAGTTCATTATGAAAGAATAAGCATTTGAGATTGGAGAAAACATTGTGAAAAAAAATACTGGTGAGGGGCGATGGGTTTGCTTTTCTGATAAGAAAACAATACTACATTTACAATGAGAAGTTAGGGACCATATGTGTAATGAAGGCTGTGTAATGTGTAGGTAGGTGCTTATAACTGGAGTTGAGAAAAGAAATAGAACTGAGTCAGGAAGGGGAGAGTATAAAGAAATAAACAGATCAGTGTAACAGACTAGAGCCCAGAATTAGACCCAAGAATATATAGGAATTTCCTTATAACAAAATGGCATATCATTGAGGAAGACTGGGCTGCAAATAATAGGAACCCTGAACCAGACTAATTTAGCAATAAGGAAATTTGTATCACATTATACGAAGGGCTTCAGATTTGTTTAATTTGGTGACTCAATTATCTTATCCAAGACCAAGTTCTTATATCTCTCTCATATCTCTCTGTCTCTACACTGCTATCTTGAATGTTGGCTTCATAATCAGGCTTGTAGCAAGATGACTACAATTCCTCAAGAACCACATCCAGATATAATTATCCAAAGGAGAAAAGTGACATATAATCCTATCATGGCCAAACTAGAACTTTTTAGAAGTCCTCGATTACATTTTTTTCATATCTGATTGGCTAGAAATTCAGCGAGATGCTCACTCCTACATCAGTGACAGGGAAGAGAGATGGATTTACTTTGAGTATCCTACTGCTGTAAGAAATTGGAACTCAGCCTGGGCGACACAGTGAGACCCCATCATTTAAAAATAAATTAGCTGTGAGTGGTGGTACATGCCTAGCTACTTGGGAGGCTAAGGCAGGAAGATTGCTTGAGCCCAGGAGTTCCAGGCTACGGTGAGCTGATTACACCCATTGCACTGCAGCCTGGGCAAACAGAGTGAGACCCCCATCTCTTTAAAAAAAAAAAAAAAGAAAAAAAAATTGGAAATCTATTTTACCAAAATTATTTTAATCCTAGATGAACTTTTAAAGACTTTAATGTAAAAAATAAAACAATAAAAATCTTAGAAGAGGCCATGTGTGGTGACTCACGCCTGTAATCCCAGCACTTTGGGAGGCCGAGGTGGGCAGATCACCTGAAGTCAGGAGTTTGAGACCAGCCTGGCCAACATCATGAAAACCCATCTCTATTAAAAATACAAAATTAGCCGGGCATGGTGGCACATGCCTGTAATCACAGCTGTTTGGGAGGCTGAAGCAGGAGAATCTCTTGAACCTGGGAGACGAAGGTTGCAGTGAGCTGAGGTTGCACCATTGCACTCCAGCCTGGGCAACAAGAGCAAAACTCCATCTCAAAACAAAAAAAATTTTTTTGAAGAATAATCTAGAAAACTAATATATAGCTTAAGGATTAGGGAGACTTATAAAAGAATTGAAAGTATATTTGAATACTTGAAAATTGTTTAATTTTGTATGGAAAAAATTCCATGAATAAAGTTTAAAAATAATATCGATTGGGAAAAAATATTTACAAAGAATACAACATGTAACAGGTTAATATACAAAGAGCTCAGCTGGTTACAGTAATTCATGCCTGTAATACCAGCACTTTCGGAGGCTGAAACTGAAAGATTGCTTGACCACAGGAGTTTAGACCAGCCTTGGCAATATCGTAAGATCCAATCTCTACAAAAAAATTAAAAATTAGCCTGGCATAGTGGCAGATGCCTGTAGTCCCAGCTACTTGGGAGGTTGAGGTGGGAAGATCACTTGATCCCAGAAAGCTAAGGCTACAGGGAGCCATGATTGTGCCACTGCACTCCAGTCTATGGGAAAACAAATCATCTACCTATCTATTGGTATGGATATTTGCGTGTATCCAGATAGAGAGAGAGAAAGAGAGAGAGAGAGAGATAAAGAGATACAGATATGTGTATACCTATCTGTCTAGACAGACATACACACACACATATACCAAGAGCTCTTATAGTTTGAAAAAGAAAGTTCAGTAGAAAAATGAAAAACATTCCATCAAAAAAGTAGCCAGTGGAGAAAAAAAGAACAAATCCAAAAGTTCAACTATTGGTTAATAATAAAAAGACACTCACCTAACTTTAAGTCAGAGAAATGCACATTAAAGTAAAATACGATATTACAGTTAACTTCTCAGAAGGGAATATAGGGACAACAGTGCTCTCATTGATCATTGGTAAAAATGTAAATTACAGCCTTTATGGAAAGATTTGTTAAATATAGGTGCATGTCCTTTAACCAGTTCCATTTTGAGGAATTTATCCCGTAAGTATAAAAGCACCCAATACACTCATGAAATTTTGCAAAGATTTTTCTTTTTTTTTACAATACTGCTTTTATTGGGAAAAATACTTGAAATTACGTGAATACTCATCTCTAAAGGAAGGATTAGGTAAGCTATACGTTAGCCATTTCATGGAATAGTATGCAATTATTTAAAAGAATTTATTGTATCTAGTTTGGCCAACTCAGTTATTTCATGGTGTATTGTTAACTGAGATGCATAGAAGAGTATATAATATTATCCCAATATTATAAAACATGAGCAATGTTCCTCATAAATATATACATGTACTTGTCAATATTTGATTAGAAAAAGTTATGAAAAGATACATACCAGGTTGTTAATACTGGGTAGGGGGTGGAAAAATGGTGTATATGTATTTTTAAAGTGCTGTGTAGATATCTTAAAAATCAGGGACTAGGTGTAGCTCACACCTATAATCCCAGGACTTTGGGAGGCTGAGGCGGGTGCATCACAAGGTCAGGAGATCAAGATTATCCTTGCCAACATGGTGAAACCCCATCTCTACTAAAAATACAAAACTTATCTGGGCATGGTGGTGCACACCTGTAGTCCCAGCTACTCAGAAGGCTGAGGCAGGAGAATCACTTGAACCTGGGAGGCGGAGGTTGCAGTGAGCTAAGATTGTGCCAATGCACTCCAGCCTGGAGACAGGGCAAGACTCTATCTCAAAAAAAAAAAAAAAAATGAGTTTTTTTAAGTTAATATCCTAGTTTAAAATGAATTGAGACAGGATGAGAAACACATAAGTAATATAAATGGTGAAAAAATAATAAATGGTATTCCTAGCTTGCAAGTTAACAAAGAACATGACATAGATCAGAAGAAATATACACTTCCATTTTTGCAGGTGTGTATATGATTTGAAACTAACTTTCTGGAGGACAGTCTTTAACAAAAATTTTAGACTGCAAGGGTATTTCTGATGACATAATGATGACAAAAATTAGAAAAAAATTCTAATAGCAAATTTAAAATATTATCATAGTTTATTAAATACTAGGTAAGTATTTTAATTAAAAGAAGGTGGATTGACGTGGAAGAGCATTTATTTATATCATATTTGTGAAGGTATAAATTCAGGTTACAGAAAAGATGAATAGTGTTATCTCTTTTTACTAAAATATATATATTACATATATATATAAACATAGCATATATATTTATATATTATCTAAATATATATAAATACAGCATATATATTATATATTATATATATTATATTATATATCATATAAAATATATAATATATATTATTATATGTATTATATATAATATATGATATATAATATATATCATATATTATATAATATATATTTATAAATAATAATTTATATATATATAAATTATAAATAATTTGCTTATAAATAATATAATATATATAAATATATGCTATATTATATAATATATAATATATGCTGTATTTATATATATTTATATATGATATATAAATAAAATATATATTATATATATTATATATATGTAATATTATAAATTATATATATTATATATAATATATGTAATATATATTATATATTATATATTAATATATAAATAAATATATAGTATATATGTATATATAATATATTATATATAATATATATGCTATGTTATATATAATATATATGCTATATTTATATATAATATATAAATATGCTATATTTATATGTAATATGTAATATATATTTATAATATATATAAATTTATATATATTTATATGTATAATTTTTATATATTATATATATTAATTATATATTATATATAATATATAATAGTATGTATTATATAGTATATAACATATAATAGTATATATTATATAGTATATAATATATAATAGTATATATAGCATATATATTTTTATATATTATATTTATATTCATATATATATATATATAATTTTCACAAGGATGAACAGGAAAATATTAACACACTGTAAAAGCAGTAGGTTCACCCAGCAACAGCAAACTACATTCATTTCAAGTGCGTATGGAACATTCACCAAAATAGAAGATGTTATGGACCATAAAACAAATACTACTAAACGTAAAAGAACTGAGGTCATAGAAGGTATATGCTCTTGCCGATGGAGTTAAACTAGAAATCAATAACAGAAAGATAATAGGAAAATCTTCAAGCACTTGAAAATTAAATCACACGCTTCTAAATAATCCATGGATCTAAAAGGAAGTCTCCAAGAAAATTGGAAAATATTTTGAACTGCACGGACATGTATACAACATATCAAAATTTGCAAGAAAGAGAAGGGAAACCATCCCAGAAACAGGGTTTTCAAGAGTTGAGAAAAACAAATATTAGAATAATTTAACCTGAATTTAGAATTTCCTTTTTAAATTGTTTTGTATATGATTGTCATATAAGCTGTTTGGACTTAATTGAATGAATAAGTAGTTATCTCACCTTAAGGTTAGAACTAGCAACAGCAAAGAAGACAACATGATGAATCACTAAGGGTCTTTTGTTTCCTTTGCTTTATTTAGGAAAAGAAAACTAGAACTTACACAAATTAATAAAACAAGTCTTACTAGATAGAAAAAGCAAACACATAAGTTGTCATGTTTCTACATATAGCGACATCAGCTACATTTGATACATAACTATCGATAACACTGAACTAACATCTTTTTTTTTTTCTTTTTAGGGACCCAGAGGTGAAAAGGGCTTTAGAGGTGAAACTGTAAGTTTAACTTAATTTGTGATTATAGTAACCCTGACACTAGGCTATAAGCTCCATGAAAGCAAGGACCCTGTTAGACTTATTATTATGTCTCTGATATTTGTAGAATAAAAATAAAATTGTAGTTTTCAGGAAGTAGAATTAACCTATTGGTAGACTGCAGTGAAATCTGATAAACCGTAAACATATTTAAGAACCTGCCAATCACTTCTTCCCAGGTCACTGTGTGAAATAGACTATTTGCCTTGTCAGGAGTCAAGAGATGGAGTATGGGTCTTCTTCACTAGTGGCAGAACAAAGGGACGGCCAAGTATATTTAGGTATATACTCACTATATCCAGTCAGCACCAAAGAGGTCTGCAACACAGAGGCAAATCATTAGTTGTGTATCAACCAGTTAGAGACAATGATGAGAGGATGGCCAAAAGGTACACAGCACTTTTGTGACCTAAATAGCTTATACTGGCACTACTTCCCTCATTTCTAGGATGCCAATTCTTCCAAGCTGAAGAAGATACGTTGTAAAGGGTCCACTTCTCCAGCAGAGATCATGCCGAGCTTATTTTTTAATAAGTTATTTATTGTATAGATTTAACATGATGTTATAGGATACATTTAGATAGTAAAAACGTTACGTATAAGCAAGTAATTTGCTTATAAATAATTTTTGAAGCAAATTAACATCTTCATCTCACATGATTACCCATTTTTTTTGTGTTTGTTGCAAGAGAAGCTAAAATCTACTCATTTAGCATGTGATCCATGCTTAACTTATTAAAGCAGCAACCATAAATGGAGGACAGACATGGAATGAAATGAGGGAGATTGAAACTAAGTACATAAGGCCCACAAGAATAAACATAAATATAGCAGCAAAGTCTCTATTAAAAGGTGATGAGATTACATAGTAACAGCTGAGATTTTTGTTTCTCATCATAGGGTATGCTTGAGGCTCGCAATAAGTAAGTTGCAGTTATATTAATTAGCTAAAAAAGAGAAATTATGTAATTTCAGCTGGCCTTAGAATCCCAAAAGGACATTTTAATCGATGTATTCAATTTGTAGAAGTATGATCCTCACCTTTTCTCAGCAGACTTATTGTAACGGGAAGCAAGAACATATGCACACAGTGAAGGTATATTTCCAAGGAAGCATGTAATGGGGAAAGGAAAAGCACAGAGACTTGGAATTAGCCCATGTTCCACACCAGTGTGGCTCTGCATGCCTCCCCAGTATCCTCCCCAAGTACTATAACTAGGACATAAGTTTCCATCAGGATTAGGAAGCCTGAAGTACCTATGGCAATGTCACAAGCATTTCATATGAAAAAAAAATTGAGTGGCTCTGATGGGTTACAAATTCGATAGATTAGGACTGCAATCTTAGGTTGTAGCGATGGAAATATGGCATGCAGAATAAAGCAGATAGTAGTACCAGTCATGCTATCCCCCAGACAAAACATAGACAACATTAAAGCACACTCAGAGAAGGGGAAGGATCTGGGGGAACCCATGTCCTGGTAAGACCAGTTGAAATATCTAAGTAGGTTAGCCTCTACCAGATTCTGTAGACTGATTACATCCTTCTCCTGTTGTTTCTTCTCTCGTCTCACTTTCTGGCTTTTGCACCTATTATTTCTCTACCATACGCTTTATGTATGGTAGAGAGCTCTTGCTGATCTTGATATTTTGATTTAATGAACATTTCTCAGAGCAGACTTGCTAATGTTTTGCCCCTACCCTACTTCCACCCATGGACGTAATACCTAGCACTCAGGACCTAGTACAATGCCTGGCACGTGTTCTTCAGTTTTGAACTTAAATGTCTTCTTATCAGAGAGGTTCCTGACTAGCCTGTGTGAATAGCAGTGCCCCCACCTTCCTGAGACGTCTTATATTCCTTCTACCTGTGTCTCTACCGCCTAACGCAGTACATATTTACTTTTTGGTTGTTTATTGTATTTTCCCTCACTAGAATGTAGCCTTGAAGACACAGACATTTTATCTGTTGATTTTGTTTGTTTGTTTTAATGTTGTCTCCCTCACACCTGGCAGTGCCTCTCTTATAGTTGGCATTTAATAAATATTTAATGAATTATTAGTAAATGAATTAGATAAAATTTAGTTGGGACATGATAGTTGTCTTCAAATATTTGAAATGTTATAAAAAGAGAAGATAGATATAATATGAGTAACTCTAGATGATAAAATTTAGATGATTTACTTATTGAATTGTATTTTTGGTTTTTATGCTCAGATCCCTGAGAGACAGTGAGCTCCATAAGGGCATGAGATACATTTGATACCACCTAGTACCTACCTACCATCATTGTTACCACCTAGTCCCCAGCCTATTATAGCACCTGATACATAATTAACACAATAAATACTTAGTGACAAAATTAATAAAACACTGAGGCTAATTTCAGCTCAATATAATAATGAGCTGTCTAATATAATAATGAAATACCAGACAACAAGATCGTTTGGCCAGCGAATGAGCACCTGTTATCAAACCTTCTTTCTATTCTTCGGAATATGCCTTTCTTTTACCTCGGAAATTCTTTCCCATACTCTTCAAATTACTAATTTTATATGAATATTCAGGTCTTTGCTCAAATACCATCTTAAAGAAGTCTTCCCAGACCATTCTGCCTCGTCGTTTCCGGTCATTGTCTTTCACAGCATTTTGTTTTGTTTTCTTCATGATAGCACTCATTGGAATTGTTTCCTGCCCGCTCCACTGGAATGTAAACTTATGAGAGTAGGGAACTTTGTGTAGTACACTGGTTATCAGTGTCTGGAACAGAACTTGCCATGTAATAGGTCATAGTTGATGAATGAATAGTATGGGCTAAAATGAAAAAGTGAAAAGCTCTTTCCAATTCTAGCCTGGTAAAGTAGCATTTCCTGAATTAACATGCTTATTAGATTTTTTAGTCTGTGGATTTTCATGGTTCTCTTCATAAATAAGGTGCAGACTTCGAGTACCCAAGAGAAATGGGAAATAGGCACAGTGGCATTTTGCATAGGCAACTATATTTGCTGCTTAAAAAAAAAAAGGATTAACTGGCACATTAGAATTATGAGTTTATTTTGTTATATTGTTGAGTAACTGATACTAAATATCTTCTTTATCACCTCTTTTCCTTTGATTCCATTATAGTTTAAGGAGCTTTATAAAGGTAATCTTTTAATTCCTGGAGATCATTCTGCAATTATCATAATCCATAAAATGTGCCATTAAACCTTTTCTCCTTTGTTTTATGGATAAGCTTAGTAACATTTCTTACACTCTCATTGGGAATTTTTTCGCTACATTCTACCAGTTTGTTTTCTTTAAGGAGACAGTTTAAATAATTGACTGGCTAAAGACTCCTAATTGGTTACTGTCTTTCAGAAGGTAATACACTCACGGGAGTCGTTCTCAGATAATACTAGTAAACGGTGCATTTTTGGAATGGATTTTATTAGCTAAGACCTAACGTATTAAGACAAATAAGAGACTTAAGTCTTTGTACAAAGATCAGAATCACAGCCTGGTGGCTCACTCCTGTAATCCCAGCACTTTGGGAGGCCGAGGGGGACGAGTCACCTGAGGTCAGGAGTTTGAGACCGGCCTGACCAAAATGGAGAAACCTCGTCTCTACTAAAAATACTAAATTAGCTGAGCGTGGTAGTGCATGTCTGTAATCCCAGCTAATTCGGGAGGCTGAGGCAGGAGAATCTCTTGAACTCAGGAGGTGAAGGTTGCAGTGAGCTGAGATCGCACCATTGCAGTCCAGCCTGGGCAACAGGAGCGAAACTCCTTCTAAAAAAAAAAAGAGATTAGAATCACAACAATTTATCAAATTGGTTTATCAATCTTATTTTAAATTTTTCCATGGAGGAAAATTTATTAAACTATGAATTTATTAAACTGTGCTCTCCTTACCAAGTTTTATAACTAAAAATAACCAAAAATTGAGCAAAGCATGATTCAGTGACTTTAAAAAAATACAAAGAAGTTTACAGCTCATTATACAACACATGAAAAGTAACCCCTTTATTATAATTTGGGTTTCTTGATTAGAAGGCTTCATGTCTTCTGTAATTTAACATTGTAAACTCTAGTATTGATCCCAAGTAGGTCCTTTCCACCACTGAGAGAGCTGATTCTGTATTGCCATTTATGAAAGAGTTCTTTTCTTTCTGTTCTATACTTGTTCCCTGTCTGCCTGCCTCTGGGCTGGTTTTAAAATGAGTCCCTAGGTTCACACACACACACACACACACACACACACACATATATATATATATATATATATATATATTTTTTTTTTTTCTTTTTTCCTTTGAGACAGAGTCTTGTTCTGTTACCCAGGCTAGAATGCAGTGGCATGATCTGGGCTCACTGCAACCTCTACCTCCCAGTTCAAGCGATTCCCATGCCTCAGCCCCCTGAGTAGCTGAGATTACAGGTGTGCAGCACCACACTTTGCTAAATTTTTTTCTATTTTTTGTAGAAATGGTATTTCACTATGTTGCCCAGGCTGGTCTTGAACTCCTGGCTTCAGGTGATCCACCCGCCTTGGCCTCCCAAAGTGCTGGGATTACAGGCATGAGCCACCGCACCCAGCCCTATTCATGTATATTTTCTAAACAGAGCCAGAGTTTTATGGCATCCTAAGGAAACTTAGCAGATAGCATGTACAATTCTCTACTCTTCCTCTGCTTTGAAACTTGTGTTACTGGCAAATTAATCCTGAAACTTTACAAAATTTCCTCTTTCTATGAGACCTCAAACATCTGAAATACAATTGAGTAAATTTTAGAGTAAGTAATGCAAAGAGGACTACTGGAAATAATGGGATACAGTTAGTAAAAATTTAACTTAAGTAAAATTTTAACTTACAGCTGAAATAATATCCTAGCGTCAAATATTGGCAAATGTTTTTTTTTTCTTTCTTGGTAGAATCTTGCTCTGTCACCCAGACTGACATGCAGTAGTGCCACCATAGCTCACTGCAGCCTCGAACTTCTGGGCTCAAGCAATTCTCCCACCTCAGCCTCTCAAATAACTAGGACTACAGGTGCATGTCATTGCACTTGGCTAATTTACTTATTTATTTTATTGTTTCTGTAGAGACAGTGTCTCCCAGTGTTGCGCAGGCTGGCTTCAAACCCTGGCCTCAAGCAATCCTTCTGGCCTCTACCTCCCAAAGCCCTGGAATTACAGGCATGAGTCACTGTACCTGGCCTGAAAATAATTTTGACAAAATGTCACAGCTTGAATTATATAACTTAAAGCTATAGAAATTTTAAAAGAGAGAAATCTCAGCATGAATTTTTAGATTAGCTGCTTCATATTTATAGTATATTATTTAATGAAATCACAAAATATTGAAAAACCTATTGACATTTTCTCAAATATTAACTCTAAGTTAATGTGTCTTCACAATTCTTGATTAGCAGAGTTGTCTTATTTGCCTTCAATTTGAAAGTGAGGAGGATGGTTTCTGCATTAGAAGGAAATACTAGGATATGGGAAATAGGTCCTAAATATTAAACAGTAAGCATTCAAAGCATATATATGTATGTATTTCTTTTTAAAATTCATAGATAGTATAAATCATTCATTGAAAAATTATAAAACTTTTTAAATTCAAGAACACTTACCATTACATTTGTACAGACTTTAAATTTTAAATTTTCAACCTGTATGCATGTGTACACCTTCTTTATCTGGATATAAAACATGACATAGGCGGGGTCCAGTAGTACATGCCTGTGGTCCCAACTGCTCGGGGAGGTTAAGGCAGGAGAATTACTTGAGCCCAGGAGTTCAAAGCCAGCTTGGGTAACAGCAAAACTCCCGTCTCCAATGAAAATTTAAAAATTAAAAAAACAACAACACACACACACACACACACACACACACCCACACACACACCAGGAAGAAAATTGATAAGAGGCCTGAAAAATCGTAATTCTAAAGTGAACCTTGGAGATTATCTTCACTAGACCTATTATATTAAAATTTAGATATCTGAGATCCAAATATGCAGCAGTTCACTTAAGACCATATAGCAAATTAAGTTATAAAGACAAAACCAGAGCCCAGGTCTCCCATTTCCTATGTGGTTGTATTTTTCTGTAAATTATAGTGCCTCTCAGAAAATGAGGGTTAGGAGCAACTTGGTAAGGAATATGGTGTGTGTGTATATATATATCCTCCACCTAGACCAAGAGTAGCCCAGCTATTACCCACATGACAGCTTGAAGAGTTTATGTTCTTGTTCACAGTCATGCCCTATGACTTGTGATGCTCACTCATTCCAATCTAATTACATTACTATCTAGTTAATCTATTGTCTAGTTAATCTTATTTAATGTCACTAAAATCTCCTTTCAAACCAATGAATCTCAACCAGGAGCCATTTGTCCCCCCTAACCCCCTAGGAGACATTTGGCAATGTCTGGAGAAATTTTCGGTTGTCACAACTGGGGAAAAAAATGAGATGTTAGTGGCATCTAGTGGGTAGAAGCTAAGGATGCTGCTAAACATCCTCCAATGGAAGCTCCTCTAAAGAAAGTTTAAAAATTAAAAAACACACACATCAGGAAGAAAGTTAAAGTGAACCTTGGAGATTGTCTTCACTAGACCTATTATATTACAGTTTAGATATCTGAGATCCAAATGTGCAGCACTTATAAACAACTGTTTATAAACGAGAAAAGGGAAGCTCTGTGCACCTGAGCCAGCCTAAAATAAAGATCATGAAGCTAAATTAAGATTGCATTTGCATAAGGGAAATGACGTAAGAAAATGAAATAAAAGAATTTACAAAAAGGAAAAGACTGTAACATACTCAAGTTTAAGGATATGCACTTGCACATGCTTTTAAAGTGTACTGATAAAATATGTTTCTTTTGGAGGACCATATGTAAATTCTGGGATACAGTGGAAAGAGAATCTATTTTCATAGGCAGTTTTTTTACTGTAATCAAATCACCACCATAACTATTCAGAGTAATTTGGTTCCCCTCCAGAAAATTAACATAGATGGCCAGGCAGGGTGGCTCATGCCTGTAATCCAAGCACTTTGGGAGGCCAAGGCATGTAGATCACTTGAGACCAGGAGTTTGAGACCAGCCTGGCCAACATGGTGAAATCCCATATCTACTAAAAATACAAAAAAAAAAATTATCCGGACATGATGGCTTGTGCCTGTAGTCCCAGCTACTCGGAAGGCTGAGGCAGCAGAATTGCTTAAACCTGGGAGGCCGAGGTTGCAGTGAGCCGAGATCACACCGCCGCACCCCAGCCTGGGAAACAGAGCAAGACTATGTCTCAAAAAGAAAGAAAAAGAAAATTAACATAGACAATCATAGTGTTGTTATAAATTACTTTATGTATTTAATTTTATTTTTTGGAAATAGAATCTCACTCTGTCACCCAGGCCGGAGTATAGTGATGTGATCTCGGTTCACTGCAACCTCTGTCTCTGAGATTCAAGCAATTCTTGTGCCTCAGCCTCCCAAGTAGCTGGTACTACAGGCATGCGCCACCATACCCAGCTAATTTTTTTGTATTTTAGTAGAGAAGGGGTTTGACCATGTTGCCCAGGCTAGTCTCAAACTCCTGAGTTCAGGTAATCTGCCAGCCTTGACCTCCCAAAGTGCTAGGATTACAGGAATGAGCCACCATTCCTGGCCTATAAACTGCTTTATCTAGAATAAAGAGAAAGTGAATCACTTCACCTTAATAGTGTATTAGTTAGAGTAATAAAAAAGAATTAATACAATGTTATGTTGTTGGAATCATTTTTTTTTAACTTGACTAGTTTCCCTATCCTATGTGGTTACATTGGGGTTGCCCTGCCCTGTCTTGCTGGGTTTGAAATATTTTGTTTGATCATATTTGTGGTGATCTGACTTTTCTGGATAACAAGCTGAAATGAACTTTATAAAATCAACAGTGGAAATCGTTTCTTATTTTTCTATGATAAATTCCTCTTTTGAAGTCAATGATAAGATACATATTTTGTACGGAACCATCAGTGGTATTTTGCAAATGTCAGAAACTGTCACAACTGTTTATTATTTTTACACTGTTAATTCAAAATGGAGAAGGATACATAACCAGTTTCACTTTGACTTCTGTATATTTAAAAGGCTAATTATTAATTCAAAATGGAGAGAAGCGTACATAACCAATTTCACTTTGAACTTCGTATCTTTAAAAGCCTATCTCCAACATGACATTTCTGTAACCTATCATGCAGCATCTGAAGTACATGCATTGGTTGATAATTAAATGAATGGATGTTGTTAAAATTAACTAGTATTAACTAGTATTAATTTTAACTAGTATTAAAATTAACTGATATTAATTTTAACATCATTTGTTTAATTATGTACACATTTTGTACATTGTCTCCTTAAAATTGTAATCATAAGCCAGATAAACTAAGACATGCCTAACAGGCATAGTGTTGGAGTACTCTACTCTTTTCAAGTTACTATGTATTGTTTGTTCTAGCTATCACAATATATTTAGGATTAACAGCTTTGGCAATACAAGATACTTAATACTAAGTCAAGCATGGTATCAACATTATCCAAAACTCAGCTGAAGATAAGTGTTGCTTTGCTATCTTTTAACCATAATTGGAGTTTGACTCAATATACTCTTAACATGTAGCTGAACATATAAGTTACTTTTGAACAGACATACAGAGCCTTTGAGCATTTTTTACAATAATTACTATTGCTTTATTTTGAAAAATGTCAATATAACTTTTGACATTTTGCTATATACCTTTAAACTTTTCTAATTTCTAAATTAATACTAATTAATTTTAGTCTCATCCATTCATTTAATTATCTATAAAAATGGAGAAGTATTATTTTGGAGAGATTTTCCAGTGAACTCAACAGGAGCTGGTAACCAGTTTATAGGTGGATGAAGGAAATTGAACTGTCTAAGAGCACTGAAGTTTCTATATTTGATTATTAAGTGGGTGGTCATTAGAAATAACAGGAAAAACATCCTTAGACGATACTAACATTTTAAAATGTTATTCTTATAATATCTTATTAAAATGAATAAATAAGTTTCTAATAATATCAGTAAAACAGGAAAATAAATATTCAGTTTGTTTATGAATATGGATGATAGGTAAGTACAGGAGCATATAACTTTAGAATACTAAAACAGTTTTAAATTGTATGACTTGCCTGACATGAAGGGCATGACATAGTTGAATATTAGTTTTCTTGTTTATACCCAACCAAAAGTGTAATATGTATGTCTTGTGTTTGTCTCCATTTCTCCAGGGTCCTCAAGGACCGAGAGGTCAGCCAGGGCCTCCGGTGAGTTTATTTTCATTTATGTCTGTTTACCATTGATGCTTATATGCTTACCTGGTTTGAGATGTCTACTAAATAAATATATATTTTTTTTTAATTTGCTGTGTTCTAGGGCCCACCTGGAGCACCAGGCCCAAGAGTAAGTTTGCTTGGTTTGATTTTATTTTGTTTTATCTTAGTGTGTCATATTAACTTTTTAAATCTTCTTCTATTAACTCCCTATTAAAAGGTGTCCCTTTTGCATACCTCTGTTCTTTTTTGCTAACTTGATATAGGCCTGACCCAGCTACACAAACATGAAATCTAAGCCTCAGACTTCTTATTTATAAAATGGAGATGGTATCTCCTACTTTCTTGGGTGGTTTCAAGTATTAAGAAGTAAAGCACTCAGCACATTGTCTAATACATAATAAGCACTTGAAAAACTAATTATCTCCATTTCTTCTTAATTCCGCATTCTTACTCTCCTTTTTTAAATGTTCTCTTTTGCCAGCCAGAGTTATCCACTTCTTTGATTTACTTGAATCTTTCTCAGTTGCTGGTGACTCTGGAAGCCATCAAACTTCTCATATGTTTGTTTATTGTCTAACTACTATGACCCAAAACTTGCTCCCCCTTGTCTCTGAGGCAATGTTTATGTTGCTTCTGCTATTTTCATGCCTTTGATATTCTAAGCTTGAGTTCCCTATGCTCTGTATCCACTCTCATATTAGGCAGTCTTTTTGTCTTCCTGCTCCCTATGAGAGGTCTCTTTCCATCTGCAACCTCACCCACACCCCACTCATTCAGCCTCCTGGTCAAATAGAGTGGTCCTTGGTCACATTTTCTGCCTAAAGTGGATCTACTGTTGGTTACACCATCCCAAACAATGGTCAATCCTGCGCCTTTTAAGCCTACTTATCACACATGCTGCTCTGATGTCATTTAGATCTCTGACAGTTCTAGGTGGTGATTTCCTGTGGTCTACTCAGCAGATCAGGAACTCTTCATTTCCCTCAGCTTTTCATTGGGGCAAGGAATAACTTCCAAGCAAAGTGACACAAGGAAGACTATCTTCTTGAAAACAGGAGACCCATTTATCTGTGATTTTAAAAAATTGCTTCCCCTTTCTGGCCATCTGACTAATGTGAAGGGAACCTCTCCCTGTGTGAATCTCAGTAAGTATGTCTTTCAGTCGGGCATGGTGGCTCGCACCTGTAATCCAGCACTTTGGGAGGCCGAAGCGGGCAGATCATCTGAGGTCAGGATTGAGACCAGTGTGGCCAACATGGCAAAACCCCAGGCATGGTGGCACATGCCTGTAATTTCAGCTACTCAAGAGGCTGAGGCAGGAGAATCGCCTGAGCCCAGGAGGCAGACGTTGCAACGAGCCGAGATCACACTACCACACTCCAGCCTTGCAAAGCAAGACTCCATCTCAAAAAAAAAAAGAATGTCTTTCTTCAAATCACTTTACACTTGTCTATTCTTCCTTTGCATCTGAATCCTCACAATGCATGGATTACAAACACCCTCATTAATTGCCTTCCCAAATTATAATGACTTTGATATATCATAGCTCCCTTCCCAAGAAAGAACAAGTTCAAGTTCTAAAGGATCATACATCATTGGCGAATTAAAGAAATTATTAGTGAAAATTTTCACAATTAAGTGCCAAACTTTGAGACACATATCCCTGTCTCACTTGGTAAATATATGTGTTCCTACACAGCCGAAATAGAATAAGACATGAGAGCTTTTTGCTCTGAGCAAAATGTGGATGAAAACATATATATACTTTGAAAATTAATTAGGTAGATTAAGAAAATATGTGTGTTGAATACATTATAACTTCTAGTAAATGCTAGTTTGTTTCCTTCTTTCTCCCTTTCCCTCATTTCTGTATTCCTTCTTGGCCGATATGAAAACAGATTTCTATATATAGTGCTGTCTTTCTAGAACTTGCAGATTCCATTGTAGGAAAATACATTGAGAATAAGATTTCTAGAGCAGAAGTCTAAATGACAATGAGAAGACACCTACACATTCTTTCTAAAGTCAGCCTCCGTGAAACTTAATTCCATTCCCTCATCACTCTACGAGATAGAATTGATCACTTCCCCTTCTTCATTGATACTCATTTACTTTCATGTGTGCCTTTTCTATTACATTGTGAACCCTCTGAAGGTAGAGATTATTTTTTAAATTTCCCTTCCATTTAATTTCTTAATAAGTGTTGAATGCGTGCCTGCATGAATAAAAAAAAAGTGACATCTCAGGAAATTTTAGTGGGAATCTTCTAAACTAGAAGATTTCACTTGGAGAGAAACAGTGTCTATCAAGGGACAGATTCATAGAAGTAGAGGTCCTCTCAGCAATTATTTCGCAGTTATTTCAGAATTTGAGTTGGGGTTCATTGGCCAGTGGATCATAAGACCAATTTAGTGAGTCTCATTCAGGATTATTTTGAGAGCAAATAAAATAGACTAGAAAAAAATATGGGGAGAGACTGCTTAATAGGTATGAAGTTCCTTTTTGGGGTGATGAAAATGCTCTGAAATTTGATCGTGGTAATGGTTGAACAACATTGTGAATCTACTAAAGACAACTGAATTGGATATTTTTAAATGACTAAAATGGTGGAATTTATGTTATATAAATTTTACCTCAATTCTAAAAAACAAAAAAGAAATCAGTACATCATCATTAGTAAGAATAAATATGGTTTTACAGAACTTTTTAAAGTTAAATATATGTATATGTGAATCTTGCCATAATATAAAAGTGTATTGCTTACTGTGGGTCAAGATAAGTTTGGAAACTTCAAATATAGTCCAACCACCTCTTTAAAGACCTGTGAAAGTAACTTCCTCAGTTCCCTAAAGTTAAATAGCTAAAAGGAAATGTTCCAGGGGAAGGAATATATAGTGATGGTGAATTGGACTGTGAGGATAGGGTAATGACCAGACCTCAGTGTATGTAGTAAGGTATTTAGAAATGAACACGGAAGTATACAACATGATGTCAAAGTTAACCAAAAATGATTAGTAAAGGGAAGAACAGGGTGTCTATGTATGTCTGTGTTTGGTGTCTAGGATGGAAATAACCATCATTAAAAATCATTAAATGATTAAATGAAAGTTGCCAGGTGGAAAAAAAATTAAAAAATCAATCATTAAATGAGAGAAAGAATTCCCAACTGATTTATTCCAATTGATGTGTCAACTGCAGAACCTGGATTGGTGAATTAAGAAGTGGCAGCTGCTATTATAGTCCTGGTTCCCTAGAATAGAATCAGCAAAAACTTCCATCATGAAGAGGGGTATGACCTGAAATGAGTTTCTATTTGGTCAGCGTTTTCACCATCCAGTGATCTCGAAACTTCAGATATATAAAAAATAATACTTCTCAAAATACTGAGGTGCCTAGACTAGATCTGCTTTTCATTCTAATGATTTGGAGAGAATTGTGAAGATTACATTCCCCCAATGTATAATGCATCCTGCTTTCTAATTCTCCTCATTATTTCACACTCACTAGTCACAACATATAATCAATCTTTATTCTCTGTTTTCTATTTTATGTGCATGTTTTTGTAAACATTGAATGATTTCCATGTGAGAAGATGTTCTCTCTAACTAGAGTGCGTGGAAGAAGTTGTTTCTTTTTTTGATCCCCTCACTGCACCTGATGAGAGATTTATACTTAGATTTGGGCACTTGGATGTGACTGACTGACTTCCCAGGCAAATCCTCTTAATACAATTTCTCTGAGCCTGCCTTCCTTAAAGTCTGCCTGTGGATAAAAAATTAATGAATTCAACAAATTGAGTGACTACTATGTGCCAGTCATGAGCTAGGCTTTGTGAATGCCTTGGGGATTCTAGGAATATGGATGTTGTCAAGAAAATTTGTGAGTGGCCAAGTGTTATGAAATTTATTTTCCTACTAATACCTGTTGGGGAAAAAAAAAATGCCTTTTTTATTGAGTTGTTGCTTGCACTGATGGTGGTTAAAATTGCTGGTACCTTAGCATGATTAAAGCGTCAAACTCTACACTGCTAATCTGTTAATAGTCATTGTATTCTTTACTGCCACACACAGAAAATCATAGTGAAGTCAATTAAGAATATCCTGTGATTTACCCATCTTGCCCTCTATTGATGAGCTTTTTTTTTTTTTTCAATTTTTTGTTAGTGCACTTAGTACAAATGTCCTCCTGTCTATACACATATCATCTTGTAGAATATGTAGGGGACAGATTCCCAGAAGTTTGGTCTAAGGGATAATGAGCATATTTACTTGTTATTTTTAATGGTGGCAAGATATATATAACCAAAGTTTTACCATTTTAACTATTTTTAAGTGTAGAGTTCAGTGGTATTAAGTACATTCACATTGTTGTGCAACCATTACTATCCATGCATAGAAATTTTTTTGTCTTCCAAAACTGAAACTCTGTACCTATTAAGTAATAACTCCCAATTCTTCCCTTTCCCCAGCCCTGGCAACCACCATTCTACTTTCTGTCTCTATGAATTTGACTACTCTAGGTACCTCATATAAGTTAAGTCATACAATATTTGTCTTTTTGTGACTGGCTTTTTTCACTTAATGTAATATCTTCAGGGTTCATCTATGTTGTAAACATATATTAGAATTTCATTTCTTTTGAAAGCTGAGTAATAGTCCATTGAATATATATGCCAGATTTTGTTTATCCAAATGGACACTTACGTTGCTACTCCCTTATGGCTATTGTGAATAATGCTGCTATAAACATTGGTGTACAAATATCTGTTGGAATCCTCACTTTGATTAATTCGTTTGGGTATATACCTAGAAATGAAACTGTTATATAATGTAGTAATTCTATGTGTAATTTTTGAGAAACTGCCATACTGTTTTCCATAGCTGCTGCATACTTTACATCGCCGTAAAAAGTTCCACTTTCTCCACGTCTTCACTAACACTTGTTATTTTCTGTTTTTTTTATAACAGCTATCCTGATGGTTGTGAAGTGGTATCTCATTGTGGTTTTCACATGCATTTTCCTAATGATTTCTGATGTTTAACATATTTTCATGTGTTTATCAGACATTTGCATATTTTTTTTCTTTTTTTTTTTTTTTTTTTTGAGACAGAGTCTCACTCTGTTGCCCAAGTTGGAGTGCAGTGGCATGATCTCAGCTCACTGCAACCTCTGCCTCCCAGATTCAAGCAATTCTCCTGCCTCACCCTCCTGAGTAGCTGGGATTACAGGTGCCCTCCACGATGCCTGGATAATTTTGTATTTTTAGAAGAGATGGGTTTTCACCATGTTGGCCAGGCTGGTCTCGTACTCCTGACCTCAAGTTATCTGCCCGTCTTGGCAGATAGTGCTAGGGATTACAGGTGTGAGCCACTGCACCCGGCCTCTTCTTTAGAGAAATGTCTATTCAAGTTCTTTGCCCGTTTGTTGAATTGTGTTGCTTTTTTTTTTTTTTTGGTTGTTAGTAAATTGTAGGAGTTCTTTAAATATTGTAGACATTAATCTTTTAACAGAAAGACAATTTGCAGTTATTTTCTCCCACCCCTTGAGTTGCCTTTTCACTCTCTTGATAGTGTCCTTTGATGTACAGAGGTTTTTTTTTTTATTTTGATAGAGTCTATCTACTTTCTTCTCTTGTTGACTGTGCTCTTGGTATCATTTCAAGAAATCAAGAAATCATTACAAAATCAAATATTACCAAGCTTTTCCTATTTGCTTCTAATAATTTTATGGTTTTAGCTCTTATGTTTAAGTTTTTGATTCATTTTGAGTTCATGATATAACTCGTGATGTAAGTTTTTTTGTACTTGATGTAAGTTAAGGGTCTAGCTTCATTCTATTGCATGTGGATATTCCATTTTTCTAGCACTATTTGTTGAAAAGACTGTCCTTTCCTCATTGAATGGTCTTGGCACTCTTGTTGAAAATAATTTTATTATAAATGAGATTTATTTCTGGACTCTCTATTCTATTTCCCTGGTCTTTATGTCTGTCTTTATGACAGTACCAACTGTTTTGATTACAGCAGCTTTACAGTAAGTTTTGAAATCAGGAAATGTGATGCCTCCAACTTTATTCTTCTTTTTTCAAAATTACTTTGGCTACTTGGGGTCTTTACTATCTGTTATATTTACTATATTGTAACTTTTACCACTGTTCTTTATTTCTTCAGGTGGATTCAAGTTTCTGTATAGTATCCTTTACTTTAGAACCGAATGACTCCCTGTGATGTTTTTCTAGGAATGATATGCTAGTGATAAATTATCTCAGTTTTTATTTAACTGGGAATATATTATTATTTCCTTCATTTTTAAAGGAGAGTTTTACTGGAAATAGAATTCTTGGTTGACAGTCTTTTCTTTAGCACTCTGAATATGTTGGTTTTTTTGTGGGAAGTTAGCTTTATGGTTTTTTGAGGGAAGTTAGCTGTTAATCTGGTTGAAGATCTCTTGAACATAATGAGTCTCCTCTTTCTGCTTTCAGAATTCTCTTTGTCTATAGCATTAGATAGTTTGATTATGATGTGCCTGGGAAAGTTTGTGGAACTTCTTGGATGTGTAGGTTACTATTTTTGCATCAGATTTGTGATGTTTTCAGCCATTATCTCTTTACATATTATTTGTGTCCCTCTTTCTCTCTCCTTTCCTTCTGAGACTCTCATCATGCATATGTTGGTAAGCTTTACAATGTCCTACAGGTCTCTTCAGTCTCTGTTCATTTTTCTTATTTTTTTCCACGCCTCAGACAGGATAATCTCAATAAACCTGTCTTCAAGTTAACTGGTACTTACTTCCGCCTGTGGAAATCTACTGTAGAACCTATCTAGTAAAATTTTAAATTTTTAAAATTTCAGCTGTTGTACTTTTTAGCTTCAGAGTTTCTGTTTGGTTCTTTTTTCTATAATTTATGTTCCTTTATTGTATTCTCTACTTAGTAAGACATCTTTCTCATACTGGCCTTTAGTTCTAAAGACATGGTTTTATTTAATTTTTTGAACTTGCCTAAAAGAGAATTCTGAGAGTTCATTATTCCACCACTTTTCCTGTCTCCTAGATCTCTTATCTTTTTTAAACATCATTTTACAAAAATAAAAAGATTTTAAAAACATCGTTTTAATATTTTGTGTGATGAAATGGAAGAACATATAAAGCACATATAGTGCACACTGCAGTGGTTGCTTCAAAAGCTCTGTGCAGCTATTTGAGTTGAAACTCAACTAGCCAGTTTTATCATAGAATACCATTTTTTACTGACAGACTACCAGTTTTATTAAGACAAGAGTAGTTTACAGATATTTTCTTGAAAAGGATTAAAGTTAGTCTGTCATTTCAAGGAAAACAACTGACAGAATTTGATGCCAATGATAAATTTCAAGCTTTCAAGCAAAAAATAAGAATTAGGGAAAACATGTATCTATCACTGTGAATTTGACAGATTCCCAGTACTTAAGTTTTCCTGATAAGTAACATTATGTTTTCCTGATGATGTTAACAAATGTAGTTTTTGACATTAAGTAATGAGCTATATCAGTGTTTGAAATACCTGCATAGTTCCATAAATCAGTATTTTCAGAATGATCAGTATGTGATGTTAATGAAATCATATATAGGTAAAAGATCTATGAAAGTATAAAATAGACCAATAGACTTTAGTATAGAAGTACAAAAAGTTCGCTGAGATGGGTTCAGTTTTCACATAGAAACTAACCTTTAAGAAACTACCACTTGAAATGTCAGGTATAGGTGATAGTGGATGGAGGCAGCAAACCACCTTGCCATGAATGTACCTATGCAACAATCTTGGATGATCTGCACATGTACCCCAGAATCTAAAGTACAATAAAAAAAAGAAACTACCACTTATCAAGTTTTGGTATAAGGTATAATATGAAAGAAGAAAACCCGTAATTATTTGAAAAAGACGACTTAAATACTTTTCTTTTTTCCCACTACATATCTCTATGAGGCTGAATTTTCTTCACAACCAATTGAATACAAAAACAAGTAAGAGAATTTAGCTATCATATATTAATCCAGACATTACAGAAATGTATGAAAGTGTAAAACTGGGTCACCCTTCTCATTAACTTTTTTGTTTTTGAAAACATAGTTAATTTTTATAAAAATCTGTATATTAACATATAATGGGTTTGTTGGTATTTTAAAGCAATTGATACATGAATAGTTTTAAAATTTGTTTTGGTTTCTACTATAGTAAATATCAAAAGTTGCCTGGGTGCAGTGGCTAACACCTGTAATTCCAGCACTTTGGGAGGCCCAGGCAGGCAGATCACCTGAAGTCAGCAGTGCAAGACCAGCCTGGCCAACATGGTGAAACTCCATCTCTACCAAAAACACAAAAATTCGTTGAGTGTGGTGGCACAAGCCTGTAGTCCCAGCTACTTGGGAGGCTGAGAGGCAGGAGAATCACTTGAACCCTAGAGACGGAGGTTGCAGTGAGCCGAGATCATCCCACTGCACTCCAGCCTGGGTGACAGAGTGAGACTCCGTCTCAAAAAAAAAAAAAAAAAAAAAAAAAGTTCACATAAACAAAAATTTTTAAGACCTTTAATAATATTTAAAAGTGCAAAAGGATTCTGATTCTGAACAGTCTGAGAACCACTATACTAGGTTTTCTAATTAAAACCCTTAATCACCAACAGGGGACCAAGTGAACAACAAAAAGGTAGCTATGATTTAGCACTTAATTCAGTTTCCCATATTTAGTGCCGGTATTTTTGTGTGACCCATATCCAAAATCTGCTCATTCATATAAGCAAGATGGTCAGAATTATTTAATCTGCAGAGAGTATTTTAAGTTTACCCTCTATGCTACTTAAATAGTCATGCTCCTTCTGTCTCATGGCCTTTGTGCCAGGTTGCTTCTTCTGTCTGGAAAGCTCTCCTACCCCTTCTCCTAACAAATCTTATATATTCTTTAGATATCAGTTCAAATTTTACTACCTCAGGTAGTAAAAGCCTTCCCTGACCTATTCCTTCCAACCTCTTACATTTTCCAGATTTGATTCATTTCTCTCATAGTTTCATCCACTTTCCTTTCATAGCATGTATCTCAATTGATAATTATGATTTTTCAGATGATTTAATTATTGACTGTCTCCTCTCTAAAATTAAGTTCCATAAGGGCGAGCTTCTTTTTGCTTACCGTTTTATCTTCAATATGTATCACAGTGTTTGGCAGTATAGATATACAGAATGACTCAATTATTTCTGAATAGGAAAAGCACAGCTGAAGCAAGGACGGGTACATTTTATTAATTATTCCATCATTTTAAATAATTTTTCAAATTACCAACTATGAGCTGAGAGATGTTGAAAATAGTTTCCATTACACAAGCCTTCAAGTAAAAGATATCTTCACAGTATAATGACTCTGAAATAAATTAAATTGTTTGTTTCACTTACACAGATGCCATTTCCCAGAACCTTCTCCCAACTCATGCTTCATTGTTCTAAGATTTTTTTTTAAGAATTACAAAAAAAAGACTTTTACTAATGGTTATGCTGAGTCTTTTTCTAAAAATATATTTTATTAAATGCAAGAGGAGATTGATTTCATTCTGTATTATTTCTTTTGGGACTCATGGTACATTTTCCAACTTCAGAAATTGTTTTTAAAACCGCAGAAGTATCAGATTAAATTAATGTGGTGACTACCTCAGGACAGTAGTATTTTATTCTATTCCTTCCAAGAATGTAACTGTTAAAAATGACTACAGTTATTTATTCTTCACTTTACAATTTATTAACTGAGAGGATCATATTTTATTCTCTTCCATTTGAGGAACTTTGTGTGTGTGTTTTCACACAACAGAAACAAGTAGTTTTTCATTTGAGGACTCTAGACTCTGGTCCTATTTTAATTAGGAGACCTTTGAGATTTGGATGAAGGCGGCATATTGTCCTTCCAGATAGCCAGGCAATATTTGCAAAATCCGTCTAACTGTAAGAGTTACAGAACCCCTTCAGATAATAAGTCTGCTATACTTTAACAGCAGTGCTTTCAGAATTTACAGCGTCTACTTGAGAGCACTCAGTGTTGATCTTATTGCTAATCTCAAATGGTTTTGTTTTACACAGAAACAAATGGATATCAATGCTGCTATTCAAGCCTTGATTGAATCAAATACTGCCCTACAGATGGAGGTAATATATCTGGTTTTACTTATATTGGCACTGTCTCTGAATATACCAATTAAACAGAAACATTTTTTGGAGGCCAAAATGTGACATTATCTCAAAGATTATATTTAAAACAGATTGAAAATGTGAAACCATTTTCAAGGACAAAGTAAGTGATTTTAGTATAATTAAACAGAAATATATGCCTAGGATGTTTTAAGAAAAACATTTCAATCAGAAATGTAATACTGTTAAAGGATTTATTTGTAAGGAATTTGGTACTATCCAAGAAAGTAGTTAAATGAGGTTAGCCATGTTTCTTAAAATGAGATATATGTATTATCACTACTCATTTATCTTATTTAAACTCTAATTATTCAATGTACAATTTAAAAAACATAATACAGTAGGCATAGCAATTCTTATGTTAGCTTTAAAACTAAACTTGCAAGTGCGAATTTAATCTTTTTAAAGGATTAAGGTTAATAAAGCATACACATACGTCTATGCTTCAATATAAACTGTTCTTTACATTCTACTCCCAACTTACTACACACAATGGAAACACATTTTTCTCCTACCTTGGCTCATGTTGGTCCTAGGCGTTTTTTGCTTATGTAATTCTTATGATGACTTGGCAGAGCTACCAGAATACTGAAGTGACTTTAATTGACCACAGTGAAGAGATATTCAAAACCCTGAACTACCTTAGCAATTTATTGCACAGCATCAAGAATCCTCTTGGCACACGAGATAACCCAGCACGAATCTGCAAAGATTTACTGAACTGTGAACAAAAAGTATCAGATGGTAAGTTCTTGGTTACCTCGAACTCGTGATGTCCAATTTCATTCCATCAAGTCAGTGTGTTTGAGATTTCTAATGTGTTCGTTACAAAACATAGTTTGATAAAACCCTGGCAGAAGCCACTTTAATGTCATCAAGAATAAAATACTCTAAGAGGGAGACATGCTTCTGATGTCATCCACCCCTAGCTATATCATTTGCTTACATTTTGTATTTGGAATACAACACATTCATATTAAAAATTAAGATAGGTAGGCTTGGACCTTTGCATTAACAGACAATAGCACCCGTCACAACTTGGTAAGTCAGGGCTACCAAAGTTAACAACAAAAATAAATGCATTATAGAATCTCCTTCATCTTACTCCCTAAAAGTATCTTTTTTAAAATACAAAATGGAATTGAAATGTCTCATTCTAGAATTGGTGACCATGAAGATGGGAGTGGTTTATCATTCTTGGAAGTTTCTCATCTCTACACAGATGCCCCCATTTCTTTAGCCACAGGTGCAAAAATGAATTTAGATTAGAACAATCAAGGAAAGGTTTTAAATCAAGAAGACTGTCATCAGTTAAATAGGGGAAACCCTGTCTGCCACAAACTCTAGTTTTAACACAATGACACGTTTGAAAAAATGTATGACTTGAAAAATGCTGATGTGAAAAGTGCTGATTTGAAAAAGCTATGTTATGTTATTCTGTGGTCATTTTAATTTAGTTTATACATATGCATATGTCTCACATCATGCACTCTCACACATAAACACGCACATATGCACATGTCCAAAACATCTGCTTCTATTCTAGAACTTCAATGAAAACATTCATTTTGTTTATATTAATAAAACACTTCTAAAGATATTTTCTGCCCTGGCTTAATATAAAAACTAAAATAATATTTACAATTGTAGCTGCCTGTAATACTTCTCAGCTTGATTCTTTCCCATATTTGAGGGCATAAAAATGCAACTCTATAGAATTGAAAGTAATAAATGCATTGTAAGACATATAAAATTAGTATGAAATCTGACTCAAAGTCTACCTTCCTCATAAGAGAAATAACTAAATGGTGTGTATTATGCAATATTCAAAAGATCTTTATGCCCCCAAATACTTTCATCACTAGGATATGATAAGTGCTTTAGGGAAAAGCAAAACAGCAGGGAAGGGGGATTTGATAGGAAGTAAAGCACAAGATACAATTTTTAAATAGAATGATCAAATAAGGCATCTATAAGAATGTGACATTTGGGTGATATCAGAAGGAGGTAAGAGAGCAAGCCACAAGAAATCTAGATAAAGAGCTTTCAAGGCACAAAGAAGAAATGCAAAAGCCCTGAGCCTTTGAGTGTACCTAGCATGTTTTAGAATTAGCAAGAAAGTCAGCATGAATGGAAGAGAGTGCGTATTGGGGGAAAATAGTAGGAAATTAAATTAGAAAGATATCAAAAAGTCAGATTGTACAGGACCCTTTAGAGACTACTCAGAAGTCTCTAGCTTGTACTCTTAATAAGATGGGAAACCACTGGAAATTGCTGAGTAAAGAAGTGACATAATTTGGCTCAGATTTTTAAAATATTACTGTAGCTAATATGTTGCAAATATAATGCAGAAGACAGGGGTAGAGGTAGGGAAACCAATGAGAAGGATATTGACACAATCCAGGAGAGATGATGGTTGGTTGGACTAGAGTTGGTTACAGGGGAAGTGGTAAAAATGGTTAGATTCTTCAATATGCTTTATGCCTAGTGTTCCATTATTGGAATGCTAAGCATGTGGGGAGTTATCTATATCCTACTGCTCAAGGTCATCACCAAGGTCTGATTGCAAAAATTCAAAAAAATAAATTGCAACCTCAGACATAATTCATATTACCTGTCTAAATTAATTTTTTAAGTTAAAAGCATAAAATAAGTATCAAACAGCAATAAACTTTCAAGCTAAGCCTTAAAGGAGACAGCAGAAAGTGAACCCAACACTTGGAGCTACTTTTGCCCTCGGTATGTTGAGAAGCTTGGTGATGTCATGGAGGTAGGGGTCAAAAGTTAGAATCTGTGACCTACAAAAGTTGAGGACTTAGGCTTTCAAAGGCCTGCATTCTAGCAGTAAACTGGAAGAATATGAACATTTATACAGACTGCAGCTTTGCTTCACATCATCTGGATAGCTCAGAAAATCCCGAACTTTGTATTAAAATGGTTTCCAAACCGTTGGCACCCATATATACCTGTCAGAAACAAACAAAAGTCTTTTATAAAAGATAAGATTATTCTAGGACCCAAATTATTTCCACAAATAATTTCAAAAATGCAGTGCCCAGCACACAGTCGATGACAACCAAACACACCAATTTTTATCAATTAATGAGAACTGATAGAAACAGCAGACAATGAAAGCAGACTCAAAAGAGAGGATGAAAGAAGTAGAATTTAAATCTACAAGTGTAATAAACAAGATAAGTCTTCTATGGGACCACAGTTTATTCACTGTAATAAGAGAGAAAGCAAGCCAGGTGCAATGGCTCCTGCCTGTACTCCCAACACTTTGGGAGACTGAGGTGGATGGATCACTTGAGGCCAAGAGTTCGAGACCAGCCAGGCCAACACAGCGAAACCCCATCTCTACATACAAAAATTGCCAGGCATGTGGAATGTGCCTGTGGTCTCAGCTACCCAGGAGGTTAACGTGGGAGAATATCCTGAGCCTGTGGGGGTCGGAGGTTGCAATGAGCTGAGATCATGCCACTGCACTCCAGCCTGGGCAAGAGATCAAGAGCGAAATTCCTATTTAAAAAGAGAGAGAGAGAGAGAGTAGAATATATGTGTACAAACACAGACAGGTGAGTAGATATGATAGTGGGAGCTTATATAAGTTACATAAGTTTTCTTCAGATTCCTTCCTTATAAGTTACATAGTTTCTCAGTGAAATTAGAAGGTTATGAGTTGAGGATAAGAATGAAGGAATAGCTATAAGATAGTTAACTATCTTAGTGATAGATAGAGGCTTTAGAGACACATTTGAATTTGAAGTGAAGCCCATCCCAACAGTTTTGTTTTTCTCTACCACTTTTTGTCTGTGCAATTATAGGCACAGTGTTAGGGAGAAACGTATGTAGGGTTGAGGATTTATAAGACAAGTAGAATGAAATGAGGCAGGGCAAGGGTGTTAAGGAAGTTTTATAGGGACATAACTATAGTAAGGAACTGTGGGTTTTTAAGCTGGGTAAAAAGGGAAGTGAACATATGATCATGAGAGACAATGAAACAGTGATAGTAGGTCCTGATGAAAGTGAAGAATTATCAGTGTTAGGACACTAGAGGAAATGAACTGGAAAGAGGAGAGAAATGAAATTATGGAGGAGATGCAGTTGGTAATAACAAAAGCTAGGATATGGCCTTGGAAGTTAATGGTTAAAATAAGGTATGAGTAGGGGAAGGGTACAAGATCATTGGTAGAAGTGTAAGAGGGTTGGGAGGATACAATTCAAGGAACTGAGAGGCCAATATGTTGACGCATCATGTGTGTGGATTTAAAATTCACCAAGAAGTAGGTCATAAATAAATTTTCTGAAAGTGACAGTAAGCTAAAATTGTCAAAGAAAAATCGTAGATGATTACACCAGGGAGGGGAGTAATGAGTGATGTAACGTGATTATAGTAATTTCAACATGGAGTGTTTTTAGGGAGAAAGTGGAAAGAATGGTCTGGAAGTAGAAACGAAGAGCAAGAAAGATGCCTTTGCACCTTCAGGTACAACCCTGTAGAGGCTACAGAGAAGCAGTGTCCTCAGGGAAGAGCTAGTTTTGAGTCAGAACATTTAGGCTCACAAAAGACATATCATGGTACAGGGAGTTCAATTCTAGCTCAGCATACCTTGAAAGAAATTATGGAGCCTCTTCCCGTTCATCATTGTAGAACACAACACCTGAATTCAAAGCATTTTACCCCATATAACAATAAAAATTTGCTTGATGGAAAACCTTTCATAAAGAATTTTTTATTATTAGCTCATGTAGTAGTAGGATAGTATCTCTTGGGAGAGAAGAGAAGGTGAAAGAAGATATGTGTTTACTCCATTAGGTAAGACTTGGAAGCCCAAATAAGATTCTGATGAAAAATTCAGCTGCACTTTCTACAAAATTTGTGAAATATTCAAAATTCTGAAGAAAAAGGACTAGTAATGGTGGACCTCCTTCACCCCTTTCTTCTAATACTTCAGTATATCAGTGGTTCTCCAGATGTGATCCCTGGACCAGAATTAGATACTGTTAGAAATGCAGATTCTTGAGCCCCACCCCAGACTTAATAAATCAGCAACTCTCAGTGGTATGGACCAGCTGTGTGTGTTTCCGTGATGGTTGATGCACACTAAGGTTTGAACAACGCTGTAACTGAGGACCATTTCTACCCTTTGAGCTACGAATTCAGCAAGTAAGAATTTTGAAGGATTAGTAGAATAGTTAAGGGGAGAATTTTTTTAAATCATACTTTAAGTTCTGGGGTACATGTGCAGAACGTGCAGGTTGTTACATAGTTATACACATGCCATGGTGGTTTGCTGCATCCATCACCCCGTCATCTACATTAGATATTTCTCCCAGTGCTATTCCTCCCCTAGCCCCCTGTCCCCCAACAGGCCCCAGTGAGTGATGTCCCCCTCCCTGTGTCCATGTGTTCTCATTGTTCAGCTCCCACTTGTGAGTGAGAACATGCGGTGTTTGGTTTTCTGTTCTTGTGTCAGTTTGCTGAGAATGATGGTTTCCAGCTTCATCCATGTCCCTGCAAAAGACACGAACTCATCCTTTTTTGTGACTGCATAGTATTCCATGGTATATATGTGCCACATTTTCTTTATCTAATCTGTCATTGATGGACACTTGAGTTGGTTCTAAGTCTTTTCTGTTGTGAACAATGATGCAGTAAATATGTGTGTGCATGTGTCTTTATAATAGAATGATTTATAATCCTTTGGATATATATCCAGTAATGGGACTGCTGGGTCAAATGGTATTTCTAGTTCTAGATCCTTGAGGAATTGCCACTCTATCTTCCACAATGGCTGAACTTATTTACACTCAAGGGGAGAATATTTGAGGATGTTTTGGAAGTTAGAGGAAGCTCAGGATGAGCTAGAGGAATCTTTGCTATGGAGTAAAAATAGAATTAACAAGGACTTCTACCTACTGTAGAAAATGACATTTGACAAAAACTGTTGGATTTCTTGCTTTTTAATGCAGCAAAACAGGGCTGCCTTATTCAAAAATTTCTGTCATTTGTATTTGGAATAAGATGCTATTTTAATATTCTCAGTCTATTAGTCTGGAATTAAGATGCTAGCCCATTGCTTTTCAGTCTGAGTATTTTCTGTTGTCTGAGTTTATGCCCAGTTTTATTCTCTTGGGCACTTAGTGGAAGCAAAGACTGGTAGACCTTCACTAGCTATAGGGACTTCAGTTTTTCCCACTGAATGATAGAGTGGGAAAATCTGAAAGAGTACAAAAATGATAAATGTTTAATTGTATGTTTTTCTTTTTGAAAACAAAAATGTTTTCTTATTTTTGTTGTACTTATCAGTATTATACATAAAGATATATTTTTCCTTCAAGAGATCAAAGTTGTTTCCATTTTAAAACAAAATGTTCATTTTAAACTCTGTAATGATGTATAACAGAAATATACACATATACTACATTAACTTCAACTTTTCTATTAACTGTGTAACAATTCACTTTTAGTTGCTTAGCACATCTTATTTGTAGAATGAAGCAATCAATTCAGCTATTCTATCATTTTGATTAAAATTATGAAACACCCTTAAACTGATAGTTTTACGTGAAAAATACAGCATTTTTATTATGAATTTTACATAATGCTTGCAGCATCTATTCATTCACTAAATGTAAAAATATTTATAATCTTCTAAGTTTTTAACAGGTAATACTGTGATAATATGTATTTGAAGTATCATGATAATTTATAAGGATGTGGTTGGATGCAGTGACGCATGCCTGTAATACCAGCACTTTGGGAGGTCAAGGCAGGCAGATCACTTGAGGTCAGGAGTTCAAAGCCAGCCTGACCAACATGGTGAAATCCCATCTCTATTAAAAATACAAAAATTAGCCAGGCGTGGTGGCACATGCCTATAATCCCAGCTACTTGGGAGGTTGAGGTATGAGAATCACTTTAACCCTGGAGGCCAAGGTTACAGTGATCCAAGATCATGCCACTGCACTCCAGCCTGGGTGACAGAGTGAGATTCTCCCTCAAAATTAAAAAAAAAAATTATAAGGAGTATGGCATTTAATAACTTTATGTTTCACTCTAAATTAATAGGAAAATACTGGATTGATCCAAATCTTGGCTGCCCTTCAGATGCCATTGAGGTTTTCTGCAATTTCAGTGCTGGTGGCCAGACATGCTTACCTCCTGTTTCTGTAACAAAGGTATGTTACTGAATTTTAGAACATATGTTGTTATGTTGCACAGTATCAGTGAAAAATTATTTTTAAAATTCTATCACTTTAAATTATTATGAATTGTAAGAATGAAAGCAAAGATTAATTCTCTATCATATATGACAAATAAAGTGTTCTTTTTTTAAACTAGTCACAGTAAATCTTGATACTTTGTGTCTTTTTATGATTTGGCTTAGTTTGCTTACTCTACTGATCATGTTTTTTTAATTCCTTTAAAAATTGTGCAACATATGCTATGTTTTTATGCATACACGCACATTAGAAATTTCCTAAACAGCTGTAGTGTTTGTAACCAGTAATCCATTCCCTGAAGTTTTGCTGAAAATTATATTGTCATCATTAAAAAAATTTTGCCACAAATCTGGCCATTTATGGTTATTAGGCACACAATAACCTTTCTTAAACATCCACAGAATACTGCTAAAAACTTCCTTCATGAATAATTCTATAAACCAAATGTGTAGAATGAATGCATGTTAGTTTGTTAAACTAACATACATTGTAACACTGGGAGTTATAACAAGTACTTACAAAACTTAAATCCGAGCTGTACCTATAACATATATTGAAACCAAAACTATGTTTCTTTCTTTTTCTGATTAAACCAGCTTGATATATGATCAAGAATTTCTCATTGACAAAGAACTGATACATGTGCCTATTGTGTGTTTTGTTCATGAGAAAAAGACAGCAGATAAAATTCAGTCTCTTTAACTGCTTATTATTGAACTGCTCTTTCCTCCTAAAACACCTCTCTTCATTAACCAGGACATTCCATCAATTTATCTTAATAGGCATTCATCATTATTACCCCTGAAATAGAAGAGGGAAGGATTCTTCCATTCCTAGGGAATCCATGAACCTCTAATAAAGCGCAGGATGATAGTCCTATTTCCAAAATATCCCCATCATCATCCTCATTCCAGTGAAAGTTGGCCCAGGATTATCATGGAAGGAAAGAAAATGGGGCTGTGTGAGCTGTGCAAAGGAAATAGGAGGAGTGGGAAAGCGTCATTCTAGTTCTTTCCATGATGGAATCACTTCTCCCATTTCTTCGATTCATAAACTCAACGCCAGGAAGACAAGAGAAATGCTGGGATGAAACAGTGGAATCAGGGACTGGGGTTCTAATCTCTATTCCTATATTAACCTAGGGATTAAAACTGTGATCTGCCAGAGGGCCTGCTCTGTGCCAGGCACAACGCTAGGTAAATTACATTTGTCATTTTTAATCCTAATAACAACCATGCCAGACTGATGTTATACCTCAGTTTACTGACAGGGAAACTAAGGCTCAGAAAGCTTAAATATTTTTGCAAGTTTTTGATTCTGATCTGTAAAATGAAGGAATTGGATTACTTAAATTCTAATGTTCCTTATTATCTTTCCATGTGTATGCCCTTCTTTTGCCTTTCCTCTCATTTTGATTTTTTTCTTTCTGTTTTTCTTTTGTTATTTTTTTCTTCTACATTACCTCATAATTGATATTTTTCTAACTTTACACTCAGAAATTAGTATAAGTTTCTCAGTGGGAACCATTTCTGTTCACTTACATTATGACCATATCCCTCCTTGCATAATGCTAAAATAATAATAGTAATGTCTGGAGTTGCAGGACATTACTAGGACATTACTTGTTGTTCAAGCCTAGGAAACCTGCAGTCAGTCTTCTTAAGTCTGATATTGTCCTGTGTTGTTCACTGTATTAGTTAATACTTGTTTATGCATTCATTCATTCAATAAATTTTTATTGATGATTCACTGTGTGACTGAAACTACATGCTAGCAACACAAAGAATAGAATTCTGTCCTTGTCCTTTAAAGTTCTGAAAGTTAAAATTACTCAACCAAATTATTGTTACAACTTGTAACTCATCTTTGGAAACTCTCACAAAAAAAATCTCAAAGGCAGAGACAGAATTTCAGATTTTTATTAAAAAAAGTAAAAAAAACTTTAACCAAAAGCAAATTATTACATTTTAGATAATGTGAAAATTATTTTTATTTTATTAATATTATATGTAGTAGCCTGATGGTATGCTAAGGCCAGTTCATACAGGCTCAGGAAAGCCAATTATTTACATTTCTTCCCATTGCCACGTTCAGTGACATCACCTTGGTAGCCTGAATTCAGCCATGATGGGAGTGTTTCTACCATAGGAGTCAGGAAATACTATAAATCAGGTATTTTTTCCCCCAAGAGCCAGTGGTTGAACATTTACCAGCACACCATTGACTGGCGCTTCAGTTCCAAGGAAAGGAGCTTTCTTGAGGCTGCTTCTGAATGACTTTCCTCAAGTTTTCCTGAACTGTTAGGTTTCTCAATTGCCACGTTATAACCTTCATATTGTTTCTATGGCATTAGTTGGAGTTTGGAGTTGGCAAAGTCCAGATGAACTTCCTTCATTTACTGAGTTCAGAAGCCACCCATATCATCACCATTCACTGTCTAAACACCCCGAGGTGGACGAGCACACAAACAAGTGGCCCAGGATTGCCTATTGGTTTCAAGGGATGGAATGGCCAGATTTTTAAAGTAAACACTCTACTTGAACCTAAAGTGCTTTCAGATGACTGCAAGGTAAGGAAATGGCACTTTTAGAATTGTTGAATGTAACTAATTTAAAATTGATAAAACCATAAATTAGAATAATTAGAGTAAGTCTTTAATTACAAACTGCAGATACAGAAGGGTAGTAAGTTTTAATGTGCCTGACTTGTAACTGCATTTTTCAGAATCAATCATTTGTTTATATCATACCTTATCAACTTGCATCATACCAATTGGTCTTAGATTTTTACATGCTAAACAGGTGTTAATATGTAAATTTAATTTTTATTCCCTATATGAAATAATTATACCTGGATGGATGGATGGACAGATAGATGATAGATAGATAGATAGATAGATGATAAATAGTGTATTTGGATAAATATTTTCATGTGTTTTCACTGCTGTAACTCTGCATCTCATTATTGCATAAAGGCAAGTTATAGAGGCAGGTAAGTTTTATTTCATTCTGTCAATCCCTATACCTGTTACCAAATATGGGTATCATTACATATTGACTGACCCCACCAGTCAGTATTTGAACCGTAGCCTATTTTTTTTCCATTAAAATTAAATAATGAAGCCAGGCATCATGGCTTATGCCTGTAATCCCAGCACTTTGGGAGGCCAAGGCAGTCAGATCACTTGAGGTCAAGAATTCAAGACCAGCCTGGCCAACATGGTGAAACCCCATCTCTACTAAAAATACAAAAATTAGCTGGGCATGGTTGGTGGTGGGTACTTGTGATCCCAGCTACTTAGGAGACTGAGGCAGGAGAATCGCTTGAATCCGAGAGATGGAGGTTGCAGTGAGCCAAGATCACACCACTGCATTCCAACCTGCGTGACAGAGTGAGACTGTGTCTCAAAATAAATAAATAAACAAATAAATAACGGTCAGGCACTGTGGGGCACGCCTCTAATCCCGGTACTTAGGGAGGCTGAGGTGGGTGGTTCACTTGAGGCCAAAAGTATGAGACCAGCCTGGCCGACATGGAGAAACTCTGTCTCTACTAAAAATACAAAAATTAGCCAGGCATGGTAGCACACGCCTATAATCCCAGCTACTTGGGAGGCTGAGGCACAAGGATCGCTTGAAACCGGGAGGCAGAGGCTGCAGTGAGCTGAGACTGTGCCACTGCACTCCAGTCTGGGCAACAGAGCAAAACTCTGTCTCAAAAAATAATAATAAATAATAGATATTATGAAAAATCTGTAATTTTAAAACACTATTTCTTACAGCAGGTGTTGATAAACTACGTTCAACAGACCAAGTCTGGCCTTCCACCTGTTTTTGTGAATAAATTTTTATTGGAACACAGCCACCCTTAATTCATTTACTTATTGTCTGTGGCTGTTATGACACTGCAGTGGCAGAGTTGAGTAGATGTGACAGAGACTGCAGGGCCCACAAAATCTAAAATATTTACTATCTGGCTTTTTAGAGAAGAGTTTGCTGACCCCTGTTTTAAAGAATAGAGTTGTCCATGTTATGTATCTATCATTAATTATTTTAAGTAGCTTCATTTCCTGTCCTTGTGTACTGTGGAGCCGATGATTTAGAATCTCTTAACATTTCCAAGGTACTCAACTTTTTCATAACATTTTATTTCCTGAAAAATAGTGCTTGAAAAATCATAGGCAAACAGAAGTGTATAGCTCTCATTATCTATATTTGAAGAGATCAGTATCATCAACACATTTATTTAATTTGTACTGTCTGGCCCAGAAACATTCAGTGACTCACTAGTACTTCCAAGATACAATCCAAACTTATCAACTCCATTCAGTGCTCACAACAGCCAGGCCCCAACCTGCCTTTTTAGCTCAGCCTTTCACTGGCTGTCTGTTGTAAACTATAGTCAAACTCATCTGTTACAATAATAATACTGATAATAATATAAACAGTGCCTACTACTATTTATTAGGAGTTTTATTATATGTTAAGTGACCATGCATTACATAAATTATTTTATTTATAATAACATATTCTTTGTGAAGAATGTATTATTGGTCCTATTTTGTAGGTATGAAGGTAAGGGCCCAGAGAACTTGCTCAAAGTTATTTTGAGCAAAGTAATGCCACCAGTTAGAGTAATTGCAGTAAAAATTTAGTTTTTAAATCGCTTTGAATAAAAGTTAAATTTAAAAATTAAATAAAATTAAAGTAATGTAGCTAATTAGATAATCGTAGTCATGAAGCTAATTAGAGGAGGAACAAGAAATCAATCCCAGGCATGCCAAACTTCAAACCCCAGGCCTCACTGTACTGCTAGTGACTTTTGATTGAAACTTTATTTAATCCTCACAAGGCTGTGAGGTAGGTTTGTATTATTCCCATTGCATATGTAGGGAAAGTGACAGTACCAGAATTTCTTTCAAAATCTGTCCCAGGTCAAATCTGTTAATTCAAACACCATGCTAAGCTAATTTTCACAGCCGATTTCTACTTGCCCATTTGTTTTTTAGTTTTTTGTGGTGGATGTTGTTGTGTGTGTATATATGTGTGTCTGTTTAACTTATGCCATTCATTTTTCTCTGGAATGACCTTCTATACCTCACAATCAAGTGGAAATTTTAGGCATACTTTAAAGCCCATCTATATTCCAAATTTTTTCATGAAGCTTTTCCTGAGTACTCTAGTTAGAAATGAGGAATTTAGTACTCACTATTTACATTTTTTATATTGTACTTTCCATAGATGGTCTTTTTGTTGTTAATTGTTTATGTTTTTACTCTCTTCAACTAGATTTATAAGCCACTAGAATTCAGACACCAGAACTAATTTAGTCATCTTTGAATTTCACAAGCAGTGTAAGAACACTGAGGATTATGTCTTATTCAGCTATGCTAAATATACTTAGCATTCAATAAATATTGCTTAAAAGACTTGATTGAATCTAACAGTGCCTTTCACAGAGAATTTTAGGTCTTGTTATCGTACCAAGTTTATGACTTTAGGCAAGTAACTTATTTTCAATGAGCTTCAATTGCCTTAGCTTTAAAATAAGGTTTGTAGCTTAAATAATCTCTGAAGTTCCTTCAAAATTTAAAATTTATATCATGATAATTCTGTGAATAAGTGAATTAGCTCCTAAATAATAGCTCCACAAAACTCGTCAATTATGTTTCTCTATTGTGTCTGGTTGAATCTTGATGATAGGATATTTTATGATATATTTTTGTTCTATAGAATTTATTAGAAACAAAAGAGCATATAGTAATAAGAGAAACAGAAAGCCATGGAAGGAAGAGAAGAAGAGAGGAAATTGTATAAATAGAGAGCTACAAAATGGGGGGAGAAAAAGAAACCTAAAAGATGATTGCACATAATTATGATTTTAACCATTTCTGACCAATTCTGTTTATTTTCTACCTAAAATACAGAGGTTCAAATAGCTTGTTCTCTTTTATTAAAGAAAAATATCCATCCTGAGGAATCAGTCCCAAATAAAGGAAGACAGAACAGACGGTTATTACTCATACTCAGAATATTGCAGCCTTTTAATTCATATCTGGTTCAATGATTCACAGACAACTGAAGCAGAAGCCTGGCCTTAGCCTCTGGAAGTGAAAAATTAGAACACACAATGCCATTCTAGAGACAGGAATAAGCCCAGGTTTTCAGTTAAATAATAGTAATTTTTACCATTTATTGAGCATTGTTCTAGGTACTTTCTATTTATTATCTCCAATCCTTAAAACAAGTTCACATTATCTATGAAGGGCATCGTCTACTGAAAGTGACTGCTAATGAAATACATATGAAAGCATTTTGTTCTTATTTTGCAGATTCAAGATGGCAGCTGGCATAAGGCAACATTTCTTTTAACACCCAGGAACCTAATCAACTTCCAGTGATTGAAGTACAAAAATTTGCTCATCTCAAAACTGAACGAAAGTATTACATTGAAAGCAGTTCTGTATGCTTTCTGTAAAGTCTCTGAGTTACTTCTGAATTCATGCTGTTGGTCAGGTAATTCCTGCAGAGAGAGAAATATAGACAGAAAGGTGCTGTCATTATGAAATGCATGTAATAAAGCATTGGCTAAATCTTAAAGAATCTCAGGAAGAACAGACTTCCTCCTAAGAAGGAGAAAAGGCATTTTTAAAGGACTATGATTGATAAAGTATTTAATTCTTTTAAAAATTATATTGATCTCAGCTTTCTTAGAGAATTCCCAAGAACTAAAAATTTTTAAATATGGAATTCTTCAGGGTATCTTAGATTTTTGACTGAGCGCGTAGTACCCATTAGACAGCTGGAGATGCAGAGCACTCTGGAGCAATACTGGCTAATGCTTTCAAACGTGCACTGCTTCTGTCTAAAAATTACAAGCCACAGTCTAATATGTCTTATTTTCCAAAACACTAAGCTGTATTCAGGTCCCCGATGGGCATATACATCTTAGCCGGTGATACACTACCTCTTACGTGTTGCCTCTTTGTGTTGCTTGGTGCTCTTTCTAAAACAAGGTGCTTATGGCTTTCCTAGACTATTTTATTTCCTTTTTCATCTTTGTCATTCTTTAAAAGTATATGTACTGGTTACATCAAGATATGTTTTGGTTGTTAGTACTTATTTTCATTTGTTTGGTCACACACTTAATAACAAGTAAAACTATTTATGTGAAGTCCTTGTTTTATTTTAAAATTCTCTTTGTGTATATGGAATCAAAGCCAGCACATTGTAACCTGTGCTTATACACAAAAGAATTGGGAGATTTCTTTGTTTTTGTTTTATTTTTTAAATTGTTGTAAAAATTATTATAGGCCAGCTACATTTAGTAGTAGGTTGGGTTAGAGATTGGGGGTTGTGCCATACTGTTTTAAAAATTCATGATCATCTGGAATGATACTTTGTGTATATATATTTTGTAAAGTTTTAATTCAGCAAATTTTTTTTAAATTGCTGCTGTTTTAAATTATAAAAACTTTATATTTCTGCTTTTTAGAAATTATATGTTTTTATAGTATTCATTGATTTCTTTCACTGTACTTAAATTTAGTGTTAGTACTTAAAAAAAAATAATTTACCAGTCTTTAAAGCAACATCCAGAAAAAAAAGTATTTTCCCATTTAAAATAGGCTCAGCCAGTTCAATATTTCCTTGTTATCAGAGAAATATTAGTTCAGTATTGAAAGAAAAATATTACACCTCTCGGTATCTAGAAAAGCTTGTTCATCCATTATAAATATATCTGTAGCCACAGCAAACCACACTTACCTATCTATAATAAAAATGTGCTTTAAATCATTTTGAGTGGTATTTGTTTTTCCTCTTGTTACAATATGCTTTTACTATATGTGATAGCCCCTCTGGCATAGCCTTTCTATGCTATGTATATTTATATTGTTAAGAAATATCTTTTATATACCTGCAAAAGGATTATAGGACCTATTTCCATGACAAAAATAAACTTTCACACATATGATCAAATGATTTTCGACAACAGTGCCAATGCCATTCAATGGAGAAAGGACAGTTATTTCAAGAAATGGTTCTGGGAAAACTGGATAACCACATACAAAAGAATGATGTTGAACCCTTACCTTATATTACATACAAAAAGTGTTTCAAAATGGGAGCAAATATCTAAACAAAAGAGCTAAAACTATAAAACTCTTAGAAGAACACACAGGAGAAAACCCTTCATGACACTGGATTTGGCAATAATTTCTTGTAATGATAACAAAACATAGCAAGAGAAAAAAATAGATAAATTGGACTCTCAATATTAAAAATTATCTGTGCATCAAAGAACGCTATCAAGAAAATGAAGAAGGAGACCAAGGAATATGATAAAATATTTGCAAATCATATATCTGATAAGGGATTAATATCCAGAATATATAAAGAACTCCAGTGACTCAACAACAGAACTAGCAACCCAATTTAAACAATGGGCAAAGGACTTAAATAAACATTTCTCCAAAGATATGGAAATGGCCAATGAATAAAAAGATGCTGACTGGGCACAGTGGTTCATGCCTGTAATCCCAACATTTTGGGAGGCTGAGGTGGGAGGATTGCTTGAGTCCAGGAGTTCAAGAGCAACCTGGCAAACATATGAGACATCATCTCTACAAAAAAAATTTCTAAAAATTAGCTAGGTATGGTGGCACACATGTGTAGTCCTAGCTATTTAGGAAACTGAGGCAGGAGGATCACTTGAGCCCAGGAAGTTGAAGTTGTGATGAGCCATGATCACGCCACTGCATTCTAGCCAGGGTGACAGAATGAGACACTGTATCAAAAACAAAAAAAGAAGAAAGAAACAGAAGATGCCCCAAATCAATAGTCATTTGGGGAAATGCAAATCAAAACAAACCACCAGGAGTTACAAATTCTGTGGTATAAGGCAAAAATATGTTGATCTTTATCCCTATTTCCTGGCACAGGGGTCTTGAGACTCCTGGAATTTTCTAAGTGAGACAAGTGTCTTCTGTTATTTATAATGAGCCCTTTTCAATCACACTTGAGTTTATGTTAATAAGGTTTTTTAGAGTGGGGCCCCTTAGGAGCCTCAGGATGGAATTTGGTCCCCAGAAAGACCAAGTAATTAGAGGGTTGAGACTTTCAGTCTCACCTACCGACCCCAGGGAAGAGGGGGAGGGCAGGCCCTGGAGATGGAGCGCTGTAAAAACTGTTCAACAGTGAGATTTAGAAAGCTTTCAGTTTGGTGAACTCATTAACTTGCTGGGAAGGTGATATGCCCAGTAGGGCATGGAAGCTCTGCTCTGTACTCCCCGTACTTTGCCCTGTGCATCTCTTCCAGTGCGCTGTTCCTAAGTTATAATAAACTGGTAAACATAAGTAAAGTGTTTCCCTGAGTTCTGTAAGCCATTCTAGCAAACTATTGGACATGAGGAGGGACATCATGGAAACCTACCATTTGAAGTTGGTTGGTTAGAATTACGGATGGCCTGGGACTTGCAATTGGCATCTGAAGTGGGGACTGAACCCATTAATCTATGGAACCTGATGCTAATTTCAGGCAGTGTCAGAATTGAACATCTAAACTGGTGTCTGAAGAATTTGAGAATTGGTTGTTAGTGTTGGAAAACACCCCAGAACTTTACACCCATTAGGATGGCTATTTTAAAACTAAAAGCAAAATAACAAGTGTTCTCAAAGATGTGGAAATTGAAAGCCTTGTGCATAATTTGTGAGAATGTAAAATGGTACAACCGTTGCACAAAATAGTTTGGTGGTTACTTAAGGGATGTGTGTGTGTATTTATGTATATGTATATATATATATGTGTATGTATACATATAGCTTTATATACTTAGAAAGCTAAATGTAGAATTACCATATCATCCAGCACTTCTCCTGTATCTAGGTATATACCCAGAATAATTGAAAGCAGGGATTCAAATAAATATTTGTATATCAATGTTTGTGGGAAGCATTACGACAATAGCCAAAAGGGATAAACAACCCAAATGTTAATAAAAAATGAATAGGTAAACAAAATGTGGTATATACATACGATAGAATGTTATTCAGACTTCAAAAAGAATGAAATTCTGTTTTATGTTACAACATGGATGAACCTTGAAAATAGTATGCTAAGCGAAATAAACCAGACACAAAAGGACAAATAGTGTATGATTTCACTTATATGAGGTACCAAGAATAGACAAATTCATACAGACAGAAAGTATAATAGAGTTTACCAGAGGCCAGAGGAGGTGGGAATGAGGTGGGCACTATCCCTTATTTTTTTTTGAGACAGAGTCTTGCTCTGTCACCCAGGCTGGAATGCAGTGGCAAGATCTCAGCTCATTGCAACCTCTGCCTCCGGGGTTCAAGCGATTCTCCTGCCTCAGCTGGGACTACAGGTGTGCACCGTGACACTGGCTAATTCTTGTATTTTTAGTAGAGACGGGATTTCACCATGTTGGCCAGGCTGGTCTGGAACTCCTGACCTCAAGTGATCCACCCACCTGGGCCTCCCAAAGTGCTGGGATTATAGACATGAGCCACCATGCCCGGCGAACTATCCATTTTTTAATGAGTACAGAGTTTCTGTTTGGAATGACAGTATTTTGGAGATAGATAGTGATGATGGTTGCATAACAATGTTAATGTACTTACTGCCACTGAATAATACGCTTTAAAATAATTAAAACAGTCAATTTTATGTTATGCATATTTGTCTGCAATTTTTAAAAATAGGACCTTGGCAAAGATGTCTGTTTTTTCATTTGAAAAAGATAGAAATGTTTTTTAAAAGGAGCACAAAATTTAAGTGTAAATTCAAGAAACCATATCCCATCATCTAGTTTCAGTCTACATGCTATACATCCTGTTCCCAAAAAAATAATAACTTAGTTTGGACTTAAATGATTTTTCTAGAGATCATTTAAGAAACATGTAGAGGAAGAAATGCCTTGCTTTATGTTTTAAGTGTGTTCCTGAAATAGCAAATTTTAAGCAAATTTCAATCAACGTAATCATAGGCAGTATAGTAGTTAAGTGTGCTCTGAGGATTGATTCACTGTGTGATTTGGGGTGTATCATTGTAGATTCATTGTCTCAGTTTCTTCGCTGTGAAATAAGGATAATGCAAATACTTATTTGGTTGTTGAGTGGATTCAAAAATGGAGAAATGCTTAAAACAGTGTCTGTCACAAAGTAATCACCATAAACATTAGTGGCTGCTATTTATTGTTAAAGATTTAATAGTTCTATGATCATTATTACGAAAGAAGTTTGTGCTAAATCCCTTAATAAAATTATTCATCTGTTTTAAAGCCATGTATCCCCATAATTTGTTTTATGAATATAGATGTTTATATATTATAAAAATTAATTATTAAATATAAAGACTTTCTAAAAATGAAATGCAACAGAGGATATATATAGTTAAGAAAGGTGGTTTGCTTTTTCTCCCCCATTTTAATGTATTAATATAGAAAATCAGTGGTTATTACAAAGTAAATATCATGGATGTTTTCTGTAATATGAAACCATAGCAAAAGGACTTAGAGGCAGAAAACATGAATTAAGTTTCAACTCTCCCACTTACTGGTTTGCAGTACTTGCATAAATCACTGATTCTGTGTTATTATCTTATTGAAATAAGAGAGAGGCAGTAGGTAAGTATACAGAGTTTTTTTGTGTGTGTTTTTGGTTGTTTTTTTTGTTTTTGTTTTTTGTTTTTGTTTTTGTTTTGTCTATATTGGGAAGTTTTTCTGGTCTGCTTGTCCTATCAATTAAATGAGAGAAGTGTGTTAAAATCTCCAACCGTGACTGTGGGTTTGCCTGTTTCTCCTTTTGTTTCTCATTTTTCTTGCTTATACATGTAATTAGTTGCATTCAGATTCACAGTTGATATATCCTGTAGCGTTCTCGCCAATGTTTAATACCCAGCTCACTAAGAGGGAAGACAGAGACAATCCCTAATTTGTTAGTATTTGCCCATTTCCATGGTGTAAATACTTGTACCATGGCTGATTTCAAGCTACAAATATGTTGTTACTGAACATGGAGATAGGAAGAGATAACACATTGGGTTTAACAAGCTAATCCAAGTTGACTTTAGCCCACCATTGGTATGTCATCCTGTTAGAATGATTACTCTATCATTATGAAATATCCCTTTTATCTATAGGACTGCTTATTACCTTAATGTTTACTTTTTCTACTGTTAGTATATTTATACCAGCTTTCTTTTGGTTAGTGTCTGCATGGCATATCTTTGTCCGTCCTTTCATTTTTAACCTTTCTGTATCCTTTCTTTATTGTGTTTCTTATAAGCAGCGTGTTATTGTATCTTTATTTTTAATCCACATTGGCAACTTTAGACTTAATTAGAGTATTTGGTCGTTTACATTTAATGTAATTACTGTTACATTTGCATTTAAACCTGTTAATATTATTTTGTATTTATCTCATCTCTAATTTGTTTCCTTTTTCCTCCTTTCTTGCCCTCCTTTTGATTGGTAAAATATTTTTATTCTGTGTTTCCTCTTTTAGCTACTAGGCATACGTTATTTTTATTCTTTTAGTGGCTACCCTAGAGACAACATCCTTGACTTTGTAGAAGCTATATAAATTAGTACTTTTCAGCTGGGTGTGGTGGCTCATGCCTGTAATCCCAGCTACTTGGGGAGCTGAGGCAGGAGAATTGCCTGAACTCAGGTGGTGGAGGTTGCAGTGAGCCAAGATTGTACCACTGCATTCCAGACCAGGTGATGGAGTGAGACTCTTTAGACAATACAAGCTGAGATTATGACACTGCACTCCAGCCTAGGTGACAGAGTGAGACTCTGTCTCAAAAAAAAAAAAAATTAGTACTTTTTCACTTTTCAGACAATACAAGAATATTACTACACTTTAATTCCATTTATCTCTTCTTGACATTTTGTGGTATTACTCTCACGTATTTTTATTATACATGTATTTAAAACCCTAAATATTTTAAACTGATTGTTCATTTAGTTCTTTCTGCCAATTATCATTTTCTATGCTTTTCTTTTTTGTTGTTTTAAAAAATATTTTAGTGATATGTAACAGTTGTACATATTTTGGGGATACTAAAATATGTACTTTTAAACTGATTGTTCATTTAGTTTTTTCTGCCTATTTATCATTTTCCATGCTTTTCTTTTTTGTTGTTTTAGAAAATATTTTCTTGATATGTAACAGTCATACATATTTTGGGGATACATGTAATATTTGGGGGACACATATAATATTTTGGTATGTGTTTACAGTGTGTAATGATCAAATTAGGGTAATAAGAATATCACCTCAAACATTTATTTTTCCTTTGTGTTAGAAACTACTATTTTTAGTTATTTGAGGAACTTCTATATTGTTTTCCATAATGGCTATCCTACTTTACATTCCCACCAACAATGTATGAGCATTCCCCTTCTCTCTTTTTCTCCTTGCCAACATTTATTTCTTTTTTATAACCATTCTAAATGAGATAAGATGATGTCTCATTGCAGTTTTGTTATGCATTTCCCTGATGATTAATGATGTTGAGAATTTTTTCATATACCTGTTGGCCTTTTGTAGATCTTTAATTTTTTTTCTTTTTACTTTGTAAAGACTTTCCAGGCCATTTGTATATCTTTAGAGAAATATCTATTCAGATCTTTTGCTTAATTTTAATAGGATTATTGAGTTTTTTGCTATTGAATTGTTCAAGTTCCTTAAATAGTCTGGTTATTAGTCCCTTGTTAGTCGGATAATTTTCAAGTATTTTCTCTCATTCTGTGGGTTGTCTTTTCACTTTTTGTTGATTGTTTCCTTTGCTGCACAGAAACCTTTAGGCTTGATATAATCCCATCTGTGTATTTTTTTTTTTATTGCATTTTAGGTTTGGGGGTACATGTGAAGAACATGGAAGATTGTTGCATAGGTACACACATGGCAGTGTGATTTGCTGCCTTCCTCCCCCATCACCTATATCTGGCATTTCTCCCCATGCTATCCCTCCCCAACTCCCCACCCCCCCACTATCCCTCCCCTTTTCCCCCGACAGACCCCAGTGTGTGATACTCCCCCTCCCTGTGTCCATGTGTTCCCATTGTTCAACACCCGCCTATGAGTGAGAACATGCGGTGTTTGATTTTCTGTTCTTGTGTCAGTTTGCTGAGAATGATGGTTTCCAGGTTCATCCATGTCCCTACAAAGGACACGAACTCATCGTTTTTGATGGCTGCATAATATTCCATGGTGTATATGTGCCACATTTTCCCTGTCCAGTCTATCATCGATGGGCATTTGGGTTGGTTCCAGGTCTTTGCTATTGTAAACTGTGCTGCAATGAACATTCGTGTGCATGTGTCCTTATAGTAGAACGATTTATAGTCTTTTGGATATATACCCAGTAATAGGATTGCTGGATCATATGGAATTTCTATTTCTAGGTCCTTGAGGAATCGCCACACCGTCTTCCACAGTGGTTGAACTAATTTACACTCCCACCAACAGTGTAAAAGCGTTCCTATTTCTCCACATCCTCTCCAGCATCTGTTGTCTCCAGATTTTTTAATGATCACCATTCTAACTGGCGTGAGATGGTATCTCAATGTAGTTTTGATTTGCATTTCTCTAATGACCAGTGATGATGAGCATTTTTTCATATGTTTGTTGGCTTCATGTATGTCTTCTTTTGTAAAGTGTCTGTTCATATCCTTCGCCCACTTTTGAATGGGCTTGTTTGTTTTTTTCTTGTAAATCTGTTTCAGTTCTTTGTAGATTCTGATTATCAGCCCTTTGTCAGATGGGTAGACTGCAAAAATTTTTTCCCATTCTGTTGGTTGCCGATTCACTCTAATGACTGTTTCTTTTGCTGTGCAGAAGCTGTGGAGTTTGATTAGGTCCCATTTGTCTATTTTGGCTTTTGTTGCCACTGCTTTTGGTGTTTTGGTCATGAAGTCCTTGTCTACGCCTATGTCCTGAATGGTTTTGCCTAGATTTTCTTCTAGGGTTTTTATGGTGTTAGGTCTTATGTTTAAGTCTTTAATCCATCTGGAGTTAATTTTAGTGTAAGGTGTCAGGAAGGGGTCCAGCTTCTGCTTTCTGCACATGACTAGCCAGTTTTCCCAACACCATTTATTAAACAGGGCCTCGCTTCCACATTGTTTGTTTTTGTCAGGTTTGTCAAAGATCAGGTGGTTGTAGATGTGTTGTGTTGCGTCAGAGGTCTCTGTCCTGTTCCACTGGTCTATATCTCTGTTTTGGTACCAGTACCATGCTGTTTTGATTACTGTAGCTTTGTAGTATAGTTTGAACTCCGGGAGTGTGATGCCTCCAGCTTTGTTCTTTTTGCTTAGAATTGACTTGGCTATGCGGGCTCTCTTTTGGTTCCATATGAAGTTTAAGGTGGTTTTTTCCAGTTCTTCAAAGAAGGTCTTTGGTAGCTTGATAGGGATAGCGTTGAATCTGTAAATTACTTTGGGCAGTATGGCCATTTTGACAATATTGATTCTTCCTAGCCATGAACATGGAATATTTCTCCATCTGTTTGTGTCCTCTCTTATTTCATTGAGCAGTGGTTTGTAGTTCTCCTTGAAGAGGTCCTTTACGTTCCTTGTTAGTTGTATTCCTAGGTATTTTATTCTCTTTGTAGCAATTGTGAATGGCAGTTGGTTCTTGATTTGGCTGTCTTGAAGTCTGTTATTGGTGTATAGGAATGCTTGTGATTTTTGCACATTGATTTTATATCCTGAGACTTTGCTGAAGTTGCTTATCAGTTTCAGGAGATTTTGGGCTGGGATGATGGGGTCTTCTAGATATACAATCATATCGTCTGCAAATAGAGACAATTTGACTTCCTCCTTTCCTATTTGAATACCCTTTATTTCTTTTTCTTGCCTGATTGCTCTGGCTAGAACTTCCAGTACTATATTGAATAGGAGTGGTGAGAGAGGACATCCTTGTCTAGTGCCAGATTTCAAAGGGAATGCTTCTACTTTTTGCCCATTCAGTATGATATTGGCTGTTGGTTTGTCGTAACTAGCTTTTATCATTTTGAGATACGTTCCATCAATACCTAGTTTATTGAGAGTTTTTAGCATAAAGGGCTGTTGAATTTTGTCAAAGGCCTTCTCTGCATCAATTGAGATTATCATGTGGTTTTTGTCTTTGGTTCTGTTTATGTGGTGAATTATGTTTATAGATTTGCGTATGTTGAACCAGCCTTGCATCCCCGGGATGAATCCTACTTGATCATGGTGGATAAGCTTTTTGATGTGCTGTTGCAATCGGTTTGCCAGTATTTTATTGAAGATTTTTGCATCTATGTTCATCATGGATATTGGCCTGAAGTTTTCTTTTCTTGCTGAGTCTTTGCCAGGTTTTGGTATCAGGATGATGTTGGTCTCATAAAATGATTTAGGAAGGATTCCCTCTCTTTGGATTGTTTGGAATAGTTTCAGAAGGAATGGTACCAGCTCCTGTTTGTATGTCTGGTAGAATTCGGCTGTGAACCCATCTGGACCTGGGCTTTTTTGGGTGGTAGGCTCTTAATTGCTGCCTCAACTTCAGACCTTGTTATTGGTCTATTCAGGGTTTCGACTTCTTCCTGGTTTAGGCTTGGGAGGATGCATGTGTCCAGGAATTTATCCATTTCTTCCAGGTTTACTAGTTTATGTGCATCGAGTTGTTTGTAATAATCTCTGATGATGGTTTGAATTTCTGTGGAAACTGTGGCGATATCCCCTTTATCGTTTTTTATTGCATTTATTTGATTATTTTCTCTTTTCTTTTTTATTAATCTGGCTAGTGGTCTGTCTATTTTGTTGACCTTTTCAAAAAACCAGCTCCTGGATTTATGGATTTTTTGAAGAGTTTTTCGTGTCTCTATCTCCTTCAGTTCTGCTCTGATCTTAGTTATTTCTTGTCTTCTGCTAGGTTTTGAGTTTTTTTGATCTTGCTCCTCTAGCTCTTTCAATTTTGATGATAGGGTGTCAATTTTAGATCTCTCCTTGCTTCTCATGTGGGCATTTATTGCTATATACTTTCCTCTAGAGACTGCTTTAAATGTGTCCCAGAGATTCTGGTATGTTGTGTCTTCGTTCTCGTTGGTTTCAAATAACATCTTTATTTCTGCCTTCATTTCATTGTTTATCCAGTCAACATTCAAGAGCCAGTTGTTCAGTTTCCATGAAGCTGTGTGGTTCTGAGTCAGTTTCTGAGTTCTGAGTTCTAACTTGATTGCACTGTGGTCTGAGAGACTGTTTGTTATGATTTCTGTTCTTTTGCATTTGCTGAGGAGTGATTTACTTCCAATTATGTGGTCAATTTTAGAGTAGGTGTGATGTGGTGCTGAGAAGAATGTATATTCTGTGGATTTGGGGTGGAGAGTTCTGTAAATGTCTATTAGGTTTGCTTGATCCAGGTGTGAGTTCAAGTCCTGGATATCCTTGTTAATTTTCTGTCTTGTTGAGCTGTCTAACATTTGACAACGGGGTGTTCAAGTCTCCCACTATTATTGTGTGGGAATCTAAGTCTCTTTGTAAGTCATTAAGAACTTGCTTTATGTATCTGGGTGCTCCTGTATTGGGTGCGTATATATTTAGGATCGTTAGCTCTTCTTGTTGCATTGATCCTTTTACCATTATGTAATGTCCTTCTTTGTCTCTTTTGATCTTTGTTGGTTTAAAGTCTATTTTATCAGAGATGAGAATTGCAACTCCTGCTTTTTTTTTGCTCTCCATTTGCTTGGTAAATCTTCCTCCATCCCTTTATTTTGAGCCTTTGTGTATCTCTGCATGTGAGATGGGTTTCCTGGATACAGCACACAGACGGGTTTTGGCTTTTTATCCAGTTTGCCAGTCTATGTCTTTTAATTGGGGCATTTAGCCCATTTACATTTAGGGTTAATATTGTTATGTGTGAATTTGATCCTGCCATTTTGATGCTAGGTGGCTGTTTTGCCCGTTAGTTGATGCAGTTTCTTCATTGTGTTGATGGTCTTTACTGTTTGGTATGTTTTTGGAGTGGCTGGTACTGGTTGTTCCTTTCTATGTTTAGTGCCTCTTTCAGGAGCTCTTGTAAAGCAGGCCTGGTGGTGATGAAATCTCTGAGTACTTGCTTGTTCACAAAGGATTTTATTTTTCCTTCACTTATGAAGCTCAGTTTGGCTGGATATGAAATTCTGGGTTGAAAGTTCTTTTCTTTAAGGATGTTGAATATTGGCCCCCACTCTCTTCTGGCTTGTAGGGTTTCTGCTGAGAGATCTGCTGTGAGTCTGATGGGCTTCCCTTTGTGGGTAACCTGACCTTTCTCTCTGGCTGCCCTTAGCATTTTCTCCTTCATTTCAACCCTGGTGAATCTGACGATTATGTGCCTTGGGGTTGCTCTTCTTGAGGAATATCTTTGTGGTGTTCTCTGTATTTCCTGGACTTGAATATTGGCCTGCCTTCCTATGTTGGGGGAAGTTCTCCTGGATAATATCCTGAAGAGTATTTTCCAGCTTGGATTCATTCTCTCCTTCATATTCAGGTACACCTATCAAACGTAGATTAGGTCTTTTCACATAGTCCCATATTTCTTGGAGACTTTGTTCATTCCTTTTTACCCTTTTTTCTCTACTCTTTCCTTCTCGTTTTATTTCATTGAGTTGATCTTCGACCTCTGATATCCTTTCTTCTGCTTGGTCAATTCGGCTGTTGAAACTTGTGTATGCTTCACAAAGTTCTTGTGTTGTGTTTTTCAGCTCCATCAATTCACTTACATTCCTCTCTAAGTTGGTTATTCTCATTAGCATTTCGTCAAATCTTTTTTCCAGGTTCTTAGTTTCTTTGCATTGGGTTAGACCATGTTCTTTTAGCTCACAGAAGTTTCTTACTACCCACCTTCTGAAGCCTGATTCGGTCATTTCATCACACTCATTGCCCATCCAGCCTTGTTCCCTTGCTGGTGAGGAGTTGTGATCCCTTGTAGGAGGAGAGGCGTTCTGGTTTCGGGTGTTTACCTCCTTTTTGTGCTGGTTTCTTCCCATCTTTGTGGATTTATCTATGTGTGGTCTTTGTGGTTGGTGATTTTCAGATGGGGTCTCTCAGTGGACGTCCCGTTTGTTGATGATGAAGTTATTTATTTCTGTTTCTTAGTTTTCCTTCTAACAGTCTGACCCCTCTGCTGTAGGACTGCTGAGGTCCACTCCCGGCCCTGCTTGCCTAGGGGATCACCTGCAGCAGCTGCAGAACAGTAAGGGTTGCTGCCAGTCTCTTCTTCTGCTATCATTGTCCCAGAAGAATACCCGCCAGATGTCCGTCTGAGCACTTCTTTGTGAGGTGACTCGTTGGATATACGGGGATCAGGGGAGCTGCTTGAGGAGACAGAGTTTCCTTTATAGGAGCTCAAGTGCTGAGCTGTGAGCTCCATTGTTCATTCAGAGTTGCTGGGCAGGTACGTTTAAGTCTGCTGCAGCAGAACTCATAAACCCCTTTTTTCCCCAGGTGCTCTGTCCCGGGGGAGTTAGGGCTTTATTTATGAGTTTCCCTGGTGCTGCTGCCTTTTTCTCACGGCTGCCTTGCCCAGCGATGAGGCAGCCTCGTCACTGTTTGCCTACAGAGGCTTTGCTGAGCTGCTGTGGGCTCCGCCCAGCTGCCGTATGAACTTCCCTGTAGTCCTGTTTATACCGGTGTAGTGAGAACTGCCTCGGCAATGGCAAACTACCTCTGTAGCGGCAGACTGCCTCAGTAATGGCGGACGCCCCTCCCCCCACAGAGCTGGGCCGTCCCGGGCTCAGCTGTGCTTGCTGTGAAACTCTGGGATCCAGAGCGTTTCCGATGGCTGTTTTTTTGTGGGAGTGGGACCAGCCGAGCCTGATCACCTGGCTCCCTGCCTCAGAGTCTCCCAGGTGTTCCAGCCGCCTGTTGAAAAGGCGCCGGGATCTGTGTGATTTCCCGTGCGGTGACCCACTGCGCCGGCTGAAACCACGGGCGCGGAGATTCGTGGCATTTTTTTGCCCGGGGAAATCTCCTGGCCTGGTTACCTGTTTCAGTCCCCTTTTTTAATCAGATGAATGGGCGGCTCTGCCTTCCCGGAGCTCCAATTGCCAGCTAAAACAGCACCCGGACCCACGTATTTTGTATGGGGAACCGCTGCACCGGGACGCCGCCCAAAACAGCAGCGCCGGCGAAAACAGTCGCGCCGGCAAGACAGCTGCGCCGGCCAAACCCGCCGCGCTGGCGACCCGTGGGGCTCCTCCCCCTGGGAATTTCCTGGTCTGTGGGCAATAAAATCCGTCTGGGAATGCGGTGTCCACTCACCCTCCGCGCTTTCACTGGGAGCTGCAATCCTCAGCTGCTCCTGATCGGCCATCTTCCCATCTGTGTATTTTTTAATTGTATTATTATTATTATTATTATCTGCCATTGAGTTGTTTGAATCCCCTGTATAATCTGGTTATTAGTCCCTTCTTGGATGGATAATTTTCAGATATTTTCTCCCATTCTGTAAGTTGTCTCCTCACTTTTTGTTGATTGTTTTCTTTACTGCATGGAAGCTTTGAGGCTTGATGTAATCCTATCTGTGTACTTTTGCTTTGTTACCTGTGCTTTTGAGGTCTTAGTCCAAAAATCTATGCTTTTCTTTCCTTCATTACCATGCTTTCAGCTGGGATAATTTGCCTTCTGGTAGAGAACCTCCTTAAGAATTTCTTTTGATGTGAATCTGCTGGTAAAAAAATGATCATCATTTTTTGTCTGAAAATTATTTCCCTTGTCTGTGGGACATTTTTATTGGGCATAGAATTGCAGATTGTCGTTTATTTTCTTTTAAAGATGTTATTCTATTGTCTTCTAGCTTCCATCATTTCTGTTTAAATATCAGCTTAAAGTTTTATTTATTTATTTTATTTTTATTTTTGAGACAGTCTCATTCTGTCATCCAGACTGGAGTGCAATGGCACGATCTCAGCTCACTGCAACCTCCACCTCCTGGATTCAAGCAATTCTCCTGCCTCAGCCTCCCAAGTAGCTGGGATTACAGGCGTCCACCACCACACCTGGCTAATTTTTGTATTTTTAGTAGAGACGAGGTTTTATCATGTTGGCTAGACTGGTCTTGAACTCTAGACCTCAGTGATCCACCTATCTCAGCCTTGCAAAGTGCTGGGATTACAGGCGTGAGCCACTGCTCCTGGCCAAAGTTTTATTTATTTATTTTTTTATATGAAGAGACTGTGTCTTTTTCTTTGCTTTTAGGATTTTTTTTTTTTGTCCTTGGTTTTTAATAGTCTTATTATGATATACTTAGGGTGCATTTCTGTGTAATTATTTGCTTGGGATTCAAAGTGCTTTTTTAATCTGTGACTTGATCTTCTCATATAAACTTTGGACAATTTTTACTGAGAGTTTCTTCAAATATTACTACTATTGATTCAATTATTCTTTGCTTCTAGGACTTTACACACACATATTTGAAATATATTTACTTTGTCACATATATCTCTTATGCCCTTCTGTATACTTTTCATCTTTTTTCTCTTTATGCTTTAGTTTATCTTTTTTATTTTTACTGACTTATCTTTCAGTTCACTGACCCTGTTTTTGCTATGTCTAATGTGCTGTTAAACTCACCTTTGAGTTCTTAAGATTAGAAATGGTAATATTTCTTTTTTTTTTCTTTTTTTTTGAGACAGGGTCTGGTTGTGTCAGCCAGGCTGGAGTGCAGTGGCACAATCTTGGCTCACTTTGACCTCTGCTTCCCAAGTTCAAGTGATTCTCCACCTCAGCCTCCTGAGTAGCTGGGATTACAGGCATGTGCCACCACGCCCAACTAATTTTTATATTTTTTAGTAGAGATGGGGCTTTGCCATGTTGGCCAGACTGGTCTTGAACTCCTGACCTCAGGTGATCTACCTGCCTCAGCCTGCCAAAGTGCTGGGATTACAGATGTGAGCCACCGCACCCAGCCAGAAATTGTAATTTTTCAATTCTAATGTTTTCATGTCATCTTTTATGGAAATCTTCCATCCTATTTATCATTTATTGAGCATAATGTTCACAATTTACTTAAGGTCCACATTTGATTATTCCAACATCTGCATATCCTAATGGTCTACTTATATTGTCTATTTTTTCCTTTTAGTTTCCAGTCACTTGATTTTTGTCTTCTGACATATTTAATAATTTTTTGTTAGGTATAAGATATTATATGTACAAAAAATTACAGAAGCTCCGAGTGACAATAAGTCCTTCCCAAGAGGATTTAATTTCCTTTTGGCAGGCAGTTGGATCCAATCAGTGATTTAGATAGTTCAAGACTGGACTTTAGGCCTTCAGAGAGCTGCTCTATTTCTGGTTTTATGGGGTAGCCCTTCAGGTCTCTCACCTGAATGCCTTGGATGTTTACAAAGACCTCGTTATCCCTTGTTGCCCCCGAACTCCAAGTTTCATTTTCACCTTTTCTCCACTTCCCCACCTCACCAGTCTTGAAAACTTCCAAAAGCTCTCCAATACGGTTTTTCTGTCCAGCAATTTCTCCCAGTGAAAAAGTGCTGGAGAAGGTCCAGTTTAGCTCAGTGTACTTCCTTCTTGATTACTAATCCTCTGTACTCCTTCTTCATTACTAATCCTCTAGCCCTGGTTGCTTTGGATGATCATTGATGCTGTCAAACATTTATTTTTTATATTTATTCAGATTTTATAGTGGTTCTTAGCAGTAGGTTTAGTCTAGTACGAGCAGTTCCATCATAACTAGAAGCAGAAATTTCTTTATCTATAAGATGGGAGAATAATTCCTGCTGTTTATTCCATTTTTTAGTGGTCACTGTAGGGATTACAATAATTCTAATTTAGTACAAACTGTTTAGAGCTCATACTGAATTACTTCAGAAAAAAAGTATGCTTGAACCTTGTATACTTGGAATAGTATGCTTCTACTTAATCCCTTCATCCTTGTGCAATTGTTGTCATATATAGTACATCCATATATGTTATGAATCCAACAATATGAGGTTATAGTTTTTAAACATGTATATATTTTTGAATTATGAGGAGGAAACATCACTATGGAAAGTTTGGAAAAGATAATAATTTTTAGTTGTTTTTCATATAGAAGAGCATAAATTGAGCTTCAGGCTTCGCAAAATCTAGCTCTTCCCGTTTTTCACCATGAATGAAACACAAATGTAGTTCTTTTCATGGGAAGGAAAAAGGGTTTTTTTTGCGTGCTTGTTTAATGATTTTGTAATAAACAAAGAGAAGGATTGCTTCCAGTGGCACAGAAACAACCTGAGCATAGGAACATGGTGTTTGGCAGGACGCACTTTGGCAGAGCTCATGTCCTGACCAAAATGTAAGAGTTTGGCTCTCCCACACAAGACTGGCAGGTGTTGTAGTTTCAAAAATAAGTGTAAGCTAAGCCTTCAATGTATGTCCTGTTGGGTGTAACGTTTTCCTCATTACCTATATTTAATTGGCTATGACAGGTATGATGAAGTTGTTGTCACCTAAGCCTGGGTACACAATTGTGCAATCTGTGTGCTTTGGATTCAGAGTCCTGGCATTGTTTAAAGCCAAGTTAGAAAAATGATACCTCTTTGGAGATGAGAAACTGATGGGAAATCTGAGCTATCATCTTGGCTTTGCCTAGCAGTAGAATTTTAGAACTGCACACAAGTACAAAAAATAACCTCAGTAACAATCCATTAAAAAGAGTTGCATTTTATTAGGTATCTAGTTCTGAACAGATTTACAGTTGAATTGCAAGAAAACTTTTCACTTCCTTTTTTTTTTTTTTTTTTTTTGAGACAGACTCTTGCTCTGTCACCTAGCAGTGGTGTGATCTCAGCTCACTGCAACCTCTGCCTCCTGGGTTCAAGTGATTCACCTGCCTCAGCCTCCTGAGTAGCTGGGATTACAGACACTCGCCACCACACCCGGCTAATTTTTGTATTTTTAGTATTTTTGTATTTTTGGTGTAGTTTTCACTATGTTGGCCAGGCTGTTCTCGAACTCCTAAACTCAGGTGATCCACCCACCTCTGCTCCCCAAAGTGCTGGGATTACAGGCATGAGCCACAGCGCCCAGCAAACTTTTGAGTTCTTGAAGCAAACAGTAGAAACCCAGTTTCGTGAAAAGGATATTCCTCATGAAGGGATAAGGATCTTCCTCAACTACTAGCAAATAAAACTTTATTTAAACTTTATTGCTATTACATTTAATTTTTTCACTTGAACATTTTCAGTGTATAAAAGAGGTTCTCATTTAACCAATAATACAAATTCTAAGACACTATATAAAACAATCACAGTTAAAATAATTTTGTTCCCAAATGTTTCCCACAGAATTCAATATATTCCAAAAAATACCATGTAGTTTTCTTTCAAGTCTTCATACAATGATAAAACAACTTTGCAGAAAACTTTAAATTAGTAGACATTAGCAAGTTTTTTGTTTGATAGTTGGAAATGAGAAAACAAATGAAATGAAACAAGTGAAATTAATGTTAATAATATAGATAATATATCCAAAATAATATCACTTCAGCATGTAATCAGTATAACAGTGTTATTGAGATGGTTTACATTCTTTTTTAAAATATAGTAAGTCTTTGAAATCCAGTGTATATTTTACATTTACAGCATATCTCAATTTAGATAACCACATTTCAAGTGCTCAGTAGTCACTGTGATTAATGGCTACCATATTGCAAAGTGCAGTTTTAATGCCTTCACCTAATGTTTCCCTAAGTTGGCTATACATCAAAAGTACCACCCAGAGACACTTGTTAAAAATATAAATTTCCCAGCAACTCTCTCCATTTTGTTAAATACCTCTAGGGAGAGATCCAGAGATCTGTTTCTGATTAAGTACACCTGGTGATGCTGATGCAACAGTCTGTGGACAAGCATCGGCAGTTTCTGCATTGCCTCAAAGTTGTGGATATAATAAAACATTTAGGCATCCTGGAAAAATTTGAGTAGTTTCATGGGAAGCCCAGAAGAGTGGATGAGCCTCATGGTAGAAAGCTGCTTGTGTTACAATCTGGGCTCTACTAGCCCCAGTTGGCCCTCCTATGAAGAGCATACGCCTCTCAGGTTAACTTCCAGTACTCCCACATTGCCATCTCATTTCCAAGAGCTGCTGTCTTCTGTGGTAATCATCTAGACTTTGGGTGGAGGGAAAAGAGAACTGTTCTAAACCAGCCTGTATGCACAGTTACCAGCTTTCCTGATGTTCCTGGACACTTGCTGGGCTGGCTTTGTGTTTTTACAACCATCTGGAGTCAAGGTAGGCCATGATCCACCTAAGCTAATGTAGGGTAGAAAAGGGAACAACCAGAGAGTCCATCCTTTCATTCCACCCCCTACCTCCATTAGTGTCCCTCTGGCTTTCCTTTCCCACCACAATGGACCCAACTCCCTTTCACCTCCTAACAGTTTTCAGAGTTTCCCAGTTAGGCTCATAATTTATCACCCCCCCCTTTCATATATGTGGCATCTTCAGGGATGGATTTGGAGACTCAGGAGACAATAGCTTTGTTGGTTTGCTATCTTTTCAAAAACTGGAAGTACTAGATTGAACTTTTTATTTAGCAATACGGTATGGTAAGGAATATGTGAAATTATTTGAGGGGGTGTCCCAAATATCCTTTCTTCTGGGCTTCCCACTCAAAAGAATGACCAGAAGAGTTACAATCCAAGTCCTATGCTTTTGACCCTCCCTTTCAAATATGAATTACAACTATGCTTGCTAATGCTCTGAGGAATAGGAGATCACCAAGAGAAAATATAACATCTGAGGAGTGTAATTCTAAAAGAATTTTTTTTAACTAGATAATTTATACTGGAGGGGACAGAATTAATGGACAAAAAACTAAAGAATTTTAAATGAGTTAAAGGTCAGGAATGGTAGCTCATGCCTGTAATCCCAGCATGACAGGAGGTCGAGGCGGGTGGATCACCTGAGGTCAGGAGTTTGAGACCACCATGGCTAACATGGTGAAACTCCGTCTCTACTGAAAGTACAAAAATTAGCTGGGCGTGGTGGTGGGCGCCTGTAATCCCAGCTATTGGGGAGGCTGAGGCAGGAGAATCGCTTGAACCTGGGAGGCAGAGGTTGTAGTGAGCCAAGATCACGCCATTGCTCTCCAGCCTGGGCTACCAGAGTGAGCCTCCATCTCAAAAAAATTAATAAGATAAAATGAGTTAAAGGAATACCTTCGGAGAGATAAAGAGGGATATTAGAAATATGAAGCAATAATAGCTAGAGATAATGGTTATGAAAAACATAGTAATGGAAATGAACTTCGTAGATATAGGTTGACTAACAGATTGCATACCATCAGATACCAAAATAGTAAGGTAGAAATTAAAATTACTTGGAGAACTCTCCCAGAAAGTTATCTGGAAGCAATAAAGAGATGGAAAATGTAGTCCAGGTATGATGACTCACACCTGTAATCCTAGCACTTTGGAAGGCCGAGGTGGACAGATCACGAGATCTGGAGTTCAAGATCAGCCTGACCAACATAGTGAAACCCCCGTCTCTACTAAAAATACAAAAAATTAGCCAGGCGTGGTGGCGTGCCTGTAGTCCCAGCTACTCAGGAAGCTGAAGCTTGAACCCGGGGGGCAGAGGTTGCAGTGAGCCGAGATTGTGCCACTGCACTCCAGCCTGGGTGATGGAGTGAGACTCCAAAAGAAATAAAAAAAAATAGATGAGAAACATAAAAGTTAAAATATACACAGCAAACTCTGATAACAATACCTAACCACCTTACAAGAAAAAGGAAATACAGATAAATATCCTTCATAGACATAGATGAAAACTCCTAAACAAAATATAAGTTAATTGAATCCAATTATATAGAGATAGTATAAAGCATGTGAGTTTATTAAGGTTGCAGGATATGAAATCAAAATACAAAAATAAATTGTATTTCTGCATCCTAGCAATGGAAAATCCAAAATGAAATTAAATAATTTCATTCAAAATCACGACAAGGCCGGTGCCGTGGCTCATGCCTGTAATCCCAGCACTTTGGGAAGCTGAGGTGGGTGGATCCCTTGAGCCCAGGAGTTTGAAACCACCTGGGCAACATGGTGAAACCCCATCTCTACAAAAAGTACCAAAAATAATTTAGGCATGGTGGCATGCACCTGTGGTCCCAGCTACTGGGGAGGTTGAGGTGGGAGAATAGCTTGAACCCAGAAGGTCAAGGCTGCAGTGAGCCATGATCATGAGAGCCATGGCACTCCACCTTAGGTGGCAGAGGGAGACCCTGTCTCAATTTTTTAAAAAAAAATCACATCAAGAATAAAATGCTTAGGAATGAATTTAGCAAAAGATATGCAAAAACTTGTACACTAAGGCCAGGCACAGTGGCTCACACCTGTAATCCGAGCACTTTGGGAGGATCACAAGGTCAGAAGTTCAAGACCAGCCTGGCCAACATGGTGAAACCTCATCTCTACTAAAAGTACAAAAATTAGTCGGGCATGGTGGTGGGCGCCTGTAATCCCAGCTACTCAGGAGGCTGAGGCAGGAGAATCCCTTGATCCTGGGAGGCAGAGTTTGCAGTGAGCCAAGACCAGGCCATTGCACTCCAGCCTGTATGACAGAAGAAGACTCTGTCTCAAAAAAAACAAAACAAAACAAAACTTGTACACTGAAAACTACAAAGCATTGTTAAGTGAACTTAAAGACAATCTAAATGGATGATATTTCATTTCCATGGATAAGACACAATGTTGTTAAGATGACAATCCTCCCCACACTTATCTGTATATTCCACACAATCCCTATCAAAATCCCAACAAGTTCTTTTGTAGAAATTTACAAGCTGACACTAAATTTATACAAAGATGCAAACAACCAAGAATAGCCAACACAATTTTCAAAAGAAGAGAAAGTTGCTAGCCAGGTACAGTGGCACATGCCTGTCATCCCAGCTACTCGGGAGGCTGAGGCAGGAGAATTGCTTGAATCTGGGAGGCAGAGGTTGCAGTGAGCCAAGATCGTGCCACTGCACTCTGGCCTGAACAAAAGAAGGAGGAGGAGGATGCGAGGATGGGGGAGGAGGAAGGGGGACGGGGAGGAGAAGGAAGAAGGAAGAAAAGGAGAAGGCGAAGAAGAAAGGAGGAAGAAGAAGAAAGAAGAAGAAAAAATAGAAGGAGAAGAAGTGGAAGAGGAGGAAAAGGAAGAAGAAGGAAGAGGGGAGAAGAAGAACAAAAGAAGAAGACGTGGAAGTGGAGGAGGAGAAAGTTGGATTTATTATAAAGTTATAATAAGAGAGTGTGGTATTGGTGTAAAGATACACGTATAGATCAATGAAACAGAATATAAGGTCCAGAAATAAATCCTTATCTTTGTTGTCAATTGATTTTTTTTAAATACCAAGGCAATTCAAGGAAAAAGAATAGACTTCAACAAATGGTGATTGGACAATAAGATATCCACCTGTAGAAACTTAAACCATTGCCTTGTCCATCCATATGCTTACTTCTACCACATGTGGGTTCCACCAACTTTGGAAATTTGATCCACAGTTGGTGGAACCACAGATATGGAACTGTGGATGCAGATGGCAGATTGTGGCACTTGAGCATTAATTGGATCTGTGGTGGTCCTGTAACCAATCCCCCCACAGATACAGAGGGATGACTCTAGATACAAAAACCAACTCAAAATGGATCATAGACCTAAATGTAAAAGCTAAAACTATAAAACTTCTAGAAAACATAGGAGAAAACCTTTGCAACTTTGGACTGGGCAAAAAGTTATTAGTGTGACACAAAAAGCACCATTCATTTAAAAATTGAGAGGCCGGGCGCAGTGGCTCACACCTGTAATCCCAGCACTTTGAGAGGCCAAGGTGGGTGGATCACCTGAGGTCAGGAGTCTGAGACCAGGCTGACCAACATGGTAAAACCTCGTCTCTACCAAAAATACAAAAAAAAATAGCCAGGTTTGGTGGCGTGTGCCTGTGGTCCCAGCTACTTGGGAGTCTGAGGCAGGAGAATCGCTTGAACTGGTGGGGTAGAGGTTGCAGTGAGCAGAGATCGCACCATTGCATTCCAGCCTGGGTGACAAGAGCGAGATTCTGCCTCAAAAAATAAAAACAGATAAACGATTTAATTAAAGTGTAAAACTTTTGCTCTTCTAAAGAGACAACTAAGAAAAGGAAAAGCCACAGACTGGGAGAAAATATTTCCAAACCATACAAGGAATTGGTATTATGTATTCCTTTGTATCAACTATCCAGAAATTTGGCAGTTTAAAACAAGAAACATTTATCCTCTCACACAATTTCTGAGTGTCCGGAATCTGGGTGCAGCTGTTGGCCAGAGCCGAAGTCATGTAAAGCTGGACTAGGACTAGAGAATCTTCCTCCAGACTTACTCATATGCTGTTGACAAGCTGAAATTCCTTGCTGGTTATTGGCCAGTGCATTAGTTTGCCAAGGCCACTATAATGAAATAGCACAGACTGAGTGGCTTAAATTTATTTTCTCACAGTTCTAGATGCTAGAACTCCAAGATAAGTTGTCACCAGTCTTGTTTTCTCTGGGGCCTCTCTCGCTGGCATGCAGGCGGCCACCTCACTGTATCATCACATAGTCTTTTCTCTCTGCAGACGTCCCTGGTGTCTCTTTTTGTGTCTAAATTTCCTCTTCTTATAAAGGTATCAGTCAGATTAGATTAGGGCCCACCCTAATGGTCTCATTTTAATGAAATCACCTTTAATGGTCCTATCTCCAAATATAGTCACAGTCTGAGGTATTGGGTATTATGGATTTAACACATGAATTTGAGGGGGACACAAATTCAGCCTGTAAGAGCCAGTAACCTCGGCCCCCTGCCACACGGGCCTCTTGGTACTCACGACCTGGCAGCTTGCTTCCTCCAGACTGAATGATCTAGGAAGGAGAATAAAAGAACAAGAGCCTAAGGCAGAAATCACAGCCTGTTTTCAAACCTAATCTTAGAGGTAACACTTCTGTGTTTGCTATCAGTAACTCAGACTAATCCTGGGATGATACGGCAGTCTACACCTTGGTCTGAACACGTGACCATGGGGGTGAGGTGGGAACGGATGATCATCGAACATACCGGTGCTTGTCTACCACAAACCTATATCCATAATATATGAAGAACGACTACGATTTGATAATAAAAGACGTCAATTAAAAATGTGCAAAAAATAATTTGAATAAACATTTCATTAAAGAAAATATATAAATGGCCAGTTGGCACATGATAAAATGTTCAACATCATTAATCATTAAAGAAATGTAAATTAAATTTACAACGACATCTATAATCAAATAACTGATAATACTAAGTATTGGCAGGATGTAGAGAAACGGGAACCCTCAGCCAGTGGGAATGTACAATGGTATAGCTACTTTGGAAAACAGTTTGGGCATTTCTTTAAAAATTAACATAAACTTGTATGGCCTAGCAATTTCAATCCTAGGTATTTACTTAAGGGAAATGTAAAGATGTCCACACAAAGACTTGTACATGAAGGTGGAAGCAGGATTATTCATAACAGCCCCAAACTGGAAACAATCCAAATGCCCACCAACTGGTACAAGCATGAAAAGACGTGCCACATTCATATACTGCAATGTTATTCAGCAATATCGGACATTAGGCACTTTTCATCTATGATGTTCTCTGAAAGAATGTGGCAGAATGCTGGGAATGGGGAACAGCCTGACGTAGGCTGTTACAAAGAATGGAAAAAAAAGTTCATGCCCTCTTTCCTACTTGAAACCCATCAGGATTCCCAGTTATATATTGAGTTTGTGTCCGTCGCTGCTAGTTGATTCCCATGTATAATCTCATAATCTTCGCAATGACACTAGGAGATTTGTATTACTAATACCACGGTCCTTAATTTACAGCCTTAAGAAACTACAGCTTGGAAAGGCGTAGCGTCAGGTGCGTCCACTTTCATTCAAGATTGGATTTAATCGTTAACAGATTAGGGTGGGTTTTCCCATTTCCAGAGTCTAAGGGTTTTACTTCTCTCCCTCCGCTGGGCTCCTCTATTCTTCACACCCAGTAGGGCGTGAAAGCTGGCCTAGGGTGTGGCCTAGGGTGTGGCCCAGGAAGTTTCCCTAGAAGAATGGTGGGGCAGAACCCAGGCGGGAGGCGGGAACCCCAGTGGGCAAGCCACGCAGTTTACTCAGGTTCCCCCGAACAATCTGGCAGGTCCGCCGCAGAGCCGTAAAGAGCTCTACACGTCGTGAAGTGGCGAGGCGGCAAAGCGTTGCTTTACGGCGAGTCGAGTAGTTGCGTCAAGCAGGCTATTCCGGGCTTTTGGCTGCTTGTCTCCGCACGTGGGCCGCTGTAGGTATTCCGCCCGGTAATTCCTCCTGTTGGTGTGCAGCAGCCACACTGAAGGACAGAGTGGCAGCAGAGGCCAAGGATCGTGAGTTGATGGAGTTTGCTGCTGAAAATGAAGGGAAGTCTGGGGGAGGCCTCCAAAGTGTAGCTGAGGGGGTGCGGCTAAGTCCGGAGTGTGGTAGGGAGGGAGTCAGGGACTTAGCAGTGGCGGAGGCCGGCGGCGGAGAGGAGGGGAAAGGACTGACAGGGATGAAGAAGATAAGGGATGGAGAGGAAGGAAGTGGACAAAGGCCAGAGGAAATACCGATGGACCTAACGGCAGTGAAAGAGGAAATTATGGACTGGCCAGATACCGCAGGCAGATTGGCTGGCCAGTGGGTAAAACAGGAGTTGGAGGATACGCCTGAGGTGAAGGATGAGAACGCAGGCGTATTGGAGGTGAAGCAGGAAACAGACAGTAGTTTGGTGGTAAAAGAAGAGAAAGTGGATGACCCAGAGGTAAAGGAAGAGAAGGTGAAGGAAGAGGTAATGGACTGGCCAGAAGTGAAGGAAGAGAAGGATAACTTGCAGATAAAATGGGAGAAGTTTGTTGGTCAGTGCATAAAGAGGAGATGATGGATGGAGAGTGTGTAAAGAAGAGAAGAAAGAAGCCGTGGATGATACAAAGGTGAAAGAAGAGCCTCCAGTAAATCGCCCGGTGGGCTGCAAGCGGAAACTGGCCATGTCAAGGTAGGGCAGGGGGGAATTCCAATTGGGGGAATAAAGCTGTTGCGTCCTCATGTCTAGAGTGAAAGGAAAAACCACACTATCAGCAGAAGGCGAAATAATAAAAAATAAGCACAAGTTTGGGTTTCTGGAGTCAGTCTGGGTTCGTGGGGGTGGGTTGGGAAGTGGAGGGTGTTGTAGATGACAAGACAACAAATTCAGTGAAAATATATGAAATTGGTAGTGTCCATTGGTCAAGTTAGGAAAGTGAACATTCTGGGGACCAGAAGATCATTTGAAACTGGATCTGGCTTGACTTAATATGCTCTTTACTCAGTATTCCTTTGAGAGAGAATAGAGATGAGAAAGTCTAATACATACAACAATGACAAAGTGGTTTAAGTTAAAATTAGGCAAAAATACACTTGACCTCAATTATCAAGTTTCTACATGGGTGTTGTGAATATTTATTGCTTCTGATTTAATTTATTTCATGTGTGGATCATGTGACAAAGGAAATAAGAGTGGTCAGATTCTTGGGAATATTAGCGTCTAGAGCTCAGTGGTCTAAATAGAAGTAACTGTAGTTTGGTTGTCAGTATCCCAAAAGCCTAGAAGAGCAGTTGAGGACAGGTGATGGGTTACATGGGATTTTTAGATTATTTTGATGGACATTCTAGATTAGGTGTGGAGTTTAGGAAAAAAGATGTTACTGCTACTCTCTAAATTTGACTTGGTCTTATATTCTTTTTCTGGTGTGTGTGCTTTAAAAATATCTAAACATAGCTCATGGATTGGCCTTCTGGATTCACACACATACAATCATTACCACATTTCCAGGAATCACAAGTTAAAATATCAGCGAATAATCTCATTATCTGATTATAGTAAAAAAAGAAGTCAAAAGCGAGATGGGTTTTAAAGATTTGAATACATTTTCCTGAGTTACATATCACTAGCGACATTGGAACTGTAGTTGTTTGGGGGGAAGTTTTCATAGAGAATTTTCAAATGATGTTCAACAGCTGTCAAATATTTTATCAGAGTTGTCACTACATTTATAAATTGATTGGGACATTCTAAGTTTATAAATAAGTAGAATTAATATTTCATAATTTAATGTTACACGTGGGCTTTTGTAGGTGTGAAACGTGTGGTACAGAAGAAGCAAAGTACAGATGTCCACGTTGTATGCGGTATTCCTGCAGGTATACATGTAACTTCCTACCTTTTAACCTGTATCTATACCTTTCTTACCCTAAAATATAAAAGTGCTTCCCCTTTGTCTCCTCAGTTTGCCCTGTGTAAAGAAACACAAAACAGAACTGACATGTAATGGAGTTCGAGATAAAACTGCATACATTTCAATACAACAGTTTACTGAAATGAATCTCCTAAGTGGTAAGCCACTTTATGCATAGCAAATTGATGCTCCCTGGCCATTGATATATGTCATTTATTTATTCTTCTGTTTTGAAATTTTTAGATTATCGATTTTTGGAAGATGTGGCAAGAACAGCGGACCATATTTCTAGAGATGCTTTTTTGAAAAGACCAATAAGCAATAAACATGTAAGACTTTTTTAAATTCCTTCCAGTTAGAAGTCCTTCCAATCAATTAGATTCTTTTTTTTAAGTTACCAAATATATTAAGTGGCTAGTATGATGTAGGGCTATTCTGATTACGTAAGGATGTGACTGTGACCAAAACAAAGTCCTTCCCCCTCGTGGAGTTGTATTTAGTGGGAGATACAGGAGATGAGTAGAGGAACAAATATAATTTCAGATAGAGTTAAGTTCATATAGAAAATAAAGAAGGCTCAAGATATCAAAGAGAAAATGAAAATGGTCTTTGTGGGGGAGAGATTGTCAGGGTACTATTTTCAATACAGTGGTCACGAGAAGCTTCTGTAAGAGATGATACGTAAGCAGTGATCTGAATGATGAGAAAGAGGCTGCCATGTGAACATTTGGAGGAAGATTATTCCAATTAGAGGCAAAAGTAAAAGGAAAGACCTGAGTCAGAAACAAGGATGTTGTGTTTGAGGAATTAAAAGATGGGCAGGGTGATCGAAGCATAGTGAGTGAGAAGGAGAGTATTAAACATGAAGTTAGAGAAACTGGTGAGGAGTTGGATGCAGTGACTCATTCCTGTAATCCAAACACTTTGGGAGGCTGAGGCCAGAGCGTTGCTTGAGCCCAGGAGTTCGCAACCAGCCTGGGCAATATGGTGAAAAATCCGTCTCTATAAAAAAAATACAAAAATTAGCCAGGCATGGTGGCGTGCCCCTGTAGCAACTTGGGAAGCTGAGGTGGGAGGATCACCTGAGCCCAGAAAGGTCAAGGCTGCAGTGAGCTGTGATTGCACCACTGCAACCCCGCCTGGGCAGCAGAGTGAAACTCTGTCTCAAAAGAAAAAGAAAGAAGAAAAAGAAACTGGTGAGGGTTTCTAATTCTAAGTGCAAATGGAAACCATGGAAGGATTTCGAACATAAATTTGCCTTTTGAAAAACCACTCTTGCTGCCGTGTGGACTTTAGGGAGGCAAGAGTGGAAGATTGGAAGCAGGGAGACCATTTATGCAGCTCTTCCCATGATCCTTGTGAGATAATAGTGGCTTGGGTATACTGTTAGAATTATTGGGAGGGGATTAGATTCTGATTTTGAAGGAAAAGCTAAGACTTGCTATTCTAATACACTTAATTTTCATACTCTTGCATTGCCTTTTTCATTCCTTTTTCATTTCCATTTCATTGCCTTTTTCATTTCCATTTCATGCAAAAGTAAAGCTTACATATTTGGAATGCTTGGCAACTGGTATTGCAAAATTCGTTCATGGTGTGATTAAATTGTATCCTGCAATTGTGTTCATTTTAGTATTGGAGTTGTAGAATTTTAATACCTTTTAAACACCTTATTTTATTGGTATTGGCATTTTTTATTGGTATTATATTACATGTATCTGAAAGAAAATTATACAGCAACGCTTATTTTTCCTCAAACTTAATTAGGCACAATTAAAATTCTACTTAAAGATAAATTACTTTAAAACTTTTTTTTAATTGTAAAATATAGCATGTATTTTTTTAAAAAATTCACAAAATGGAAATACAAAGTATAATGAATAATTATAAAATGAACATTCATGTAACTACCACCCAAGTCTAGAATTAGAACATTACTGGCTTCCCAGAAGTTCCATGCCACCCTCTTATGCCCTGATCTTTACGTGTGTGAAGATGTTTTTCTAGGGTTTATACCTGAAAATAGAATTGCTTTGTTGTGTGGTATGTGTATCTTCAGTTTGCCTAGATGCTACCAAAACATTTTCCAAAGTGATATACTAGTTTACACTCTCACCAGTAGTGTGTAAATGTACCTATTGTCATGTTCTCACCAATACTTAATTTTGTAAGACTTTAAAAATTTTTGTCAATCTGTTGGCTATGTAATTTTATTATGGTTTTCAATGTGCAATTCTCTAATTCCTGATGAGATTGAACACCTTTCAAATACTTTATTGGCCATTTGGATTTCCTGTTTTATGGAGTGCCAGTTCAAGTCTTTTGCTCATGTTTTCACTGGTCAACTTTATTTTTCTTCCTGGTTTGTGAGAATTTTTGGTATTTTTTGGATGCTAGTCCAAGTTGGTTGTATGTTATAAATACCTTCTTCTAGTCTGTCTTGTCTTTTCATTCTATAGTGTCTTGTGGTTAACAGATGTTCTTAATCTGAATGTAGTCAGATTTATCATTTGTTTCCTTTATAGTTAGTAGCTTTATATGTTTATAAAGAAATCCTTCTCTACCTTGAAGTTAGGAAGTTATTCCCTCATAATTATTACCTAAAAGCTTTATACTGTTGCATTTTATACTTATATCTTTCACTGGAATTGATTTTTGATATCATGTACAGAGAAGGTCCCATTTAATTTTTCATATAGATAATCCACTTTTCCCAGCACCATTTATTGGAAAGTTCATCCTTTCCCTACTGCTCTGTAGGACCACCTTTGTTATATATCAGCATGCCTATATGCTTGGGTTATTTTATGGTCTTGTCTTTTCCATTCCATTGACCTACTGGTCTATCCTGCACCAATACTACACTCTCTCAATTATTTTAGTTTTTTACTGAAACCTGTTATCTGATTAAGGCCTCCCACTTCCTTTTCTCTAGTGTTTGGCTATTCATTGCTGTTTGCAAGGCAAAATAATTGCAAATCTAAGCAAAGGTTGGCCCATAGCCATAGCTGCTAATGGACTTTTTTTCTTTTTTCCTCTATTTTAGTGGTAACCATACAAGTTCCCTAGCTTGCTCTGAAAGTAGTGATTGTTTCTGGTTCACCCTTTCCCTGAAGGTATATTAGGAGGATTGATCACTGCTATTATAATTGTTTATAATAATCAATACCATTACTGAAACCAAAGTCCTCTAAGTTAGAAAATTACATGTAATTTCTTCAGACAATTTCCTACTTAGCCAGTGATAGCTGACCCATTCTTTCCCCTTGGCTCATGACTTGATTCTGACTCTTTACATTGCAAATTCTAGATCCCTATTCATGTAACAAAAAACTTGCATTTATACTTTGCCTTTTCTTTTGAGTGATCTTTCTTCTTCCTTGACTTAATAAAAATCTGGTATTACTTCCTTAGTAACTCTGGAATTCTCCAGTTTAGTGTAATCAACCCATGTGGTCAATGTAGTACACATGTCAGAGCAAGAATGTTCTCATATCCCATTTTGTGCTTTCCACAGCAGTGGCTACTTTAAGCTAGGCCTTGTACTAGGCAGTGCCATGGCTCTTCCGTTGAGTGAATTGTCTAGTAATAAAATCAGGAATGCATACAACTAACTGGTAAAACCATCAGTAAAAGCAATCAAGAATTGTGTAGGTAGCCCCTATGATTGCCAAATGACCTGTTTGTTTGTTTTAATCTCCATTAAATTATTATTTGGCTCGTAGCACATATGGTTAAAAGCACAAGCTCTGGAATTAGACCTGGGTTGAATGCAGGTTCTTTCTCTCTGGGATAGCTGTATGATGTTGGTATCTCGCTAATTCTTATTACTAAAATGGAGATGATAATACCTATTCTGATAGTATCATTGTGAAGATTACATGAGATTACTTCTTAGAGCTGTTGTAACACTTAGGTTCTCAGTAAATCTTAACTATTACTGAAAATTGTTTTACTCACTTTTTAAATTTAAAGCATTTAAAAATTAATTTGTCTGTTTGGTTTTGGTTGGTAGATGTACTTTATGAAAAATCGTGCCCGAAAGCAAGGTATTAACTTAAAACTTCTACCCAACGGATTCACCAAGAGGAAGGAGAATTCAACATTTTTTGATAAGAAGTAAGTTTCTAACTTTTTAGTATATCAGGTGTTCTGATTTGATCAGGGTCACCGTTTAAGGTTTGGTTGCTATAGAGCATTGCTACCCTAAGTGTGATTCTGTAAACTGTTTGTTGTTGGTCCGTGACAGGATAACTGTAGTAATTGTGTGTCATGTAACTAACAAAAATTTGGGTTAGCAGGGAGTGTGCGTGTGTCTGTGTGTGTGTGTGTTTCTTCATATCATTTGAGAAGCTTCTCAAACATTAATGTGCCTATCGGGTCACCTAGGCATCTTGTTAAATATGCTTGTTGTGATTTTTCAGTAGGCCTGGGTTGAAGTTTGATACTGTGCATTTCTAACAAGTTCCTCAGTGATGCTGATTGTCTGAGAAACATATTTTGAGTAGCAGCACCCTAGAACACTCTCATACATTAGAAATAAACTGTTTCTTTGAGACCTAAGATGCCAAGAAAGTATTTCAGGGGCTTCCAGGACAAAACAGCAAGTAAAAGCAGGACTCCTGTATGTTTTAATCAAGGCAACTCTGCTTTTATATTCTTTGTGCATTGGGTTTCTAAATAAGATTTCATTTAAAAGCTGTCAATGGAGAAGAAGGGGACTTTGAACTCTTGAGTATAGATAATGTAACAGATTAGTTTGCTGCTGTCTGAAAATGTTGAGTTGAAAAGGCCCCAAGAATACAGAGGAGAATAGGATCCCAAAGTACCTTAAGTAGCCAACTAAATTGTTAGATAGTACCTTTCAGAAGTCAAGATTTTTTATTTAGAATTTTTAAGAACCTGAGGGAGTCCCTCCTTTTTCAGCCTCTTAGTAACTGTGGGGCCTCGAACAAATCACATTACTTTTGCTGGGCCTCAGCTGTGTGATGTGGGGGAGTTGCGCCAAGTAAACTCTAAGGTGCCTTTCCAGTTGTACTCTTCCATAAATTGAAAAGACAGAGCCATAAGAATTATCATTATTCTAGTAAAACTTCTACTTTTTCTGCTATTAACATAGTTAGAAGATGACATTGTCCATTTCTTGTGTATAAGACATAAATATTTGTAAAAATGGTTTTTCATTTTTCCTGGTTGTCTTCCAAAAGTAAAATAATGCTGAGGCAGGTGGATCCCTTGAGGCCAGGAGTTTGAGACCATCCTGGGCAGCATGGTGAAACCTCATCTTTACTAAAAATAGAAAAATTAGCTAGGTACAGTGGCACCCACTTGTGGTCCCAGCTACTCTGAGGCTGAAGTGGGAGGATCACTTGAGCACATGAGGCGGAGATTGCAGTGAGCTGATATCATGCCACTGCACTCCAGTTGGGTGACAGAATGAGACCCTGTCTTAAAAAAAGAAGTATTGTCTTGCATTTATCAAATGTGAGATGATTCCTTTGTGCATTTTGAAACTGACGTATGTAGAAATTGCCATAATTTGAAGTTATGGTAACTGGTTAGTGCCTTCTCAAATACAAAATGTGTTCCTGTTTTTTGAAAGAAACCGTTCAGAATGATTGTAATCAGAGATTAGTTCTCAGTAATGTAAAGCAAATGGCCTCAAGTATAATATTTTTGTGTCTCTAGATACATGAATGTATGTGGGAATTTTTTACCAAGAATATTACACAGTATATTTTCCAGGTTTAGTATATTTTTGGTTGTTTTGAAACTCCCCCAGGTCTCTGAAATGGCAAATCAGATTCTTCTTGCATTAGTCTTTTGCTCATAAATTTATAGAGATTTGGGATTGGTTTTCTTACATTTTTAGTGTTTCCCAGGAGGAGGTTAGCAACATAGTATGTAATAATAGGCTTAGAATCCATTTCTTAGTCTTTCACCATCTGCAAAATGGAGCTCATGATAGCTACCCTGTAGAGTTATGGCCTTGTAGTGTATTAATTCACATAGGCAGTAATGGCATGTGGGAAGGAATCAGTTCATAGTAGCTATTACATAAATAATACATCTGTATCATTAAACAATTTAAAGGAAGAATTCCACCTGTAATTCCACTATCTAGAGGTGACCACTAATAAAAGTTTGTAATGTTTCCTTCTAATCATGTGTTCTCTTTTATTCATCTAAAAAAGTAAAACACAATATAAAATACTTAAATAAAACTACATAAAGTGACATGTCTCTGCCCAAGTTAAACATTAATTTTTTATTGAGAAATACACATCATTTTTTCCTGCAGCTAGATTTTCCATATAGCAATACATTGTGAACCTCTTTTCTTGCTAATGCAAATCTACCTCATTTTTAAGTAGGATATTCCACCTTTGACTATATCCTATTTTATTTAATTATTCCCATATTCATGAACATTTTAATTTATGTCTGTTTTTAATTATTATAAATAACACCGTACTAAACAACCTTGAACAAATTGTTTTGTGTGTTTACCTGACTTTCCGTAGGATCAACTCCTAGAAAGCATAATTACTGGATTAAAGAGTACAGTGTATTTAAACTTTTGAGAGAAACTCTACTTTGTCTCCATAAAACATTATCACTTTGTACTTTCATCAAAAAAGTATGAGTGCTTGTTTTAGTCATACCTTAACTTTAGTTTAATATTATCACACTTTTTTGTGGGCAGCTTTATTAGAGAAGTTGAGCTCTTGGATTTGTAATTTCTTGTTAAGACATTGCCAGATGTCCACTGCAGGAGGCAGAAGCACCGCCGTTTGAGAACCCCTGATTTAGATGAATACAGAAGACATACTTATTGAATGTCTAGTTCTAATCTTTTCTTGGTCTAGATAATTAATATAATGTAGTTAGAATCAGGACTCTGGTATCTTATATTTTACCTTTAAGAGGAAAAAATGAAAAAAAGACATTTAGAGGTACCTTGTTTGAGATACTTATGTCTTACCAGCTACGCACATGAAAATGAGCGAAGTTTTAGATGATTCAATGGTATTTGCTGGAAAGAGGGAAGAGAGGAAATGAAATTTTTTCAAAGAATTCTGTTCAGCTCCCATGTCCCCAGTATTCTAAGAGACTAGTTTTCAATACTTTTTTTCTATTAACTTTCAAAAGTTGGTTATAGCTTTGACTCAGATAAATGTAAATTTGCATGTTGCCTCTACTGTTTGATGTACATTAGGTGATCTAGGGCAAGATTTGACTTACCAGGTTATTAAGAGGATTAAATGAAGTATTAATAATAACTAAAGTAGTACTTGGAACATAGTAAATAATATACAGTGACATTGAAGATTTACATTCCCTTCATTGAAATCCTTAGGAATATGCCACATTTACTGTGTATTCCATTCACCCCCTCCTAGGTCTGGGACAACACTGTGTAATCAGACAGTACTATTTGTGCAGTGAAACCTATAAATGTTTACCTTATAATGGGTAAATAATGACTGTAGACTGACTCAGGTTTTGCTGTTGAAGGAATTAAAAATCTTTCCATTTTGGAGATTTTGGAATTGTTGATATGAGAAGTTGGTCTTGTACTAAGACTATTATTAATACTCCCTAGGTATTAAATTGATTGCTTGTTTAAGCAACTTGAAATGCAATATAGTCAAAATCTCAAATTGATTTTGCTTAAAATTTAAATGTTTTAACTTTTGAGGAATCTGATTGAAGACTTTTGTACTGTTTTTGTAACTTTTCTATAAAATCTATGTTTATTTTTTTAAAAAAGTTTTAAATTTAAAAGCCCACATATGAAGTGTGATGAATGTGCCATTGTACCTGAATTACTCTGTAGAACTGTCAGCAGGTGATTGTAGCAGCTGGCTGGAATAGGTTCATTCTAATCCAGGCACGCATTATGGCAGGGATTTCACCAGTATGACTGAATCTCCTAAAATTATATGTGAATTTTTCTAAAAATAAGAACTGTAATTTTCAGTGAATAGTCAAAGTGAGGTGAAGTCAAAAATGTATGCAGTGGGGATGAATTTTAGAGGACTAGTGAATTTGTGGGAGTATCATAGTAGATAACTGTAATCAATAAAGTTCAGGGAGGCTTATATAAGTTGATCCAAAGCAAGGTTGACATTCTCTGTTAAAAATAGAGGAGCTTGATAAGGAAATGTTGGCTCTCCTGCTTATTTTGAACAGATCCCAAACTACTTTAAAATAGTGGCTTTTTCAGAGGTAATTCCTTTACCAAAACTCTCTGTAGGATCTATAACTTTATGTTCACTTTCACCCAGTGCTAATCAAATCTGTTGAAAGAAATATGAAAGCTCTATATGAAGAAAATGTAAATTCTCCTGAATGACTTAAAAGATGTGACTAAATGGAAAAAAGTGCCATGTTCTTAAAAAACTCAATATTGTTTATTAAGTGATCTTTTAAGTCTGATGCGACCCTAATCAGATTATCAATGGGATTTTGTTGTTATTTATTTATTAAGAAGATAGTTCATAAATAACTGAAGTTTATTTTGAAGAATAACATGGCAGAGGTGCCTGGAAAAATCTGAAAAAAGAAAAATTATGAGGCTGGACTCATCAAAATTTATGAAGTTATAGTAGTTTTATGATATTGGCGTAGAAATCTGTTACTAGATCATAGAAAATAAACCGTATATTTGGTTCTCTGGTAGATGATCAAGGTAACGTTTCAAATTAATACAAATAATGACTTATTTAATAAATAGAGTTGGAACAGCTTGCATTTGAGAGGAAATGTTGAATCTTTTACTAAATAATATTCAGGTGGATCAGAATCTTAAAATGAAATAAAAATACTGGAATATTTTCATAATCTTGAAGAGAAGAAACATCCCATCCAGAAGCCAAAAGGAAAAGAATTACTAAATTTACATGGCAAAAGAAGACCGTAATAGAGTGAAAAGCCTGGACCATAAAAGTCTTTAACATATATGTCACAGAAGGCTTATGCATTAGTAAGAAAAAAAGACTAGCAACTGATTAGGAGGAGGGCAGAGGATAAAAATAGATGGTCATAGAAAGATACATATACATGCATAGTATCTGACTGGTAAACATATTAATAATATCTAATGTAAGGAAGGTATGGGTTAACCAGGCCATTTTCCTCTTCTGTTGTTCTTGAGAGTTAAATTGGTACAGTCATTTTAGAAGGCAATTTGGTAATGTTTCTCAGAATGTTGTATATTTTGTTACATAAAATTATTACATCCTAAAATGTTACAAATAAGTGCTCAAGGAATTTAGCCTACAAACATATTTGTAGATGATCTACAAACTAGAGATATATGTACACATGTATCTATTGCAGTATTGTTTTTAGTAGTGTAAAAACTGGCACCAACCTAACATATCCTTCATCATGGACTGAGTTAAATAAATGGTGGCACCTTCATACAGTGGAATTCCATGCAGCCATTAAGCAGAACAATTGTACATACAAGTACTGTCTTGGAATACTATCCATGACACGTTCAGTGAAAAAAAAAAAGATTGGAGTTTAAAACAATTGTCTGAAAGATAGGAAACTCACTTTGAATTAGTGGTTCTAAAGCAAGACGCCACCTCTACAAAAAAATTTTAAAATTAGCCAGGTGTGGTGGTGAATGCCATGATTGCACCACTGCACTCCAGCCTGGGCAACAGAGTGAGACCCTGTCTCTTAAAAAAAAAATTTTTTTTAAGTAATAAATTAGTGATTCTTTGCCTCTGAACCCCTTTGGGAATCAGCTTAAATATATGAGTTCTATCTGGCATATAATTTGTGTCTGTTAGATAGGAAAAATTTCATCGATGAACCGTGTTTTTGTCCCCTCTGGTAGTAGAGTTTGGACTGAAGCTATTAACCTTGATTAAGGACGTGTCAAGAAATAACTCTTAGAATCTTGCTAAACTTTCTTTAAGAAGGGCGTTACATATTACTTCTAGGGCATTACATTACTCTACCCAGTTGTCTCCATGTATGTAACCATGGGAGAAATGTCTCTCTGATCTCTGTTTTTTTTTTTTTTTGAGACGGAATCTCACTCTGTCACCCAGGCTGGAGTGCAGTGGCACGATCTCGGCTCACTACAACTTCCGCCTCCCAGGTTCAAGCAATTCTCCTGCCTCAACCTCTTGAGTAGCTGGGACTACAGGCACGTGCCACCACATCTGGCTAACTTTTTGTATTTTTAGTAGAGACGGGGTTTCACCGTGTTAGCCAGGTTGGTCTCAATCTTCTGACTTTGTGATCCGCCTGCCTCGGCCTCCCACAGTGCTGGGATTACAGGCATGAGCCTCCCCACCTGGCCCTGATCTCTGTTTCTTTTAATCAACTGTTAGTTTTTTTCTGAAGCCAAACAAAATATGGTGGCTTCAGATGCCAGCTCTGAATGTTTACTAGTTTTGTGGCTTTAACTCTATATCTTTAGTTCATTTTCCTCATCAGTAAAATGGACAAAGTGTAATCTACCTACATATATACCAGTATTTTTGTTCCTTTTAAACATTTTTTTCAGACCTGCTTTTTAGGATCATTTTGTTCTCCTTTTTAAGATTTCTTTAGTGAAGATCTTAAAAAAATATGCTTTTTCAGTTTTTATCTTAAAATATCTTCATTTTATCTTATTTTCTTACTTTTTTGTTTTGTTTTGTTTTGTTTTTGAGACAGAGTCTGACTCTGTTGCCAGGTGCCAGGCTGGAGTGCAGTGGCACGATCTCGTCTCACTGCAGCCTCCGCCTCCTGGGTTCAAGCAATTCTGCCTCAGCCTCCTGAGTAGCTAGGATTTCAGGCATGCACCAACACGCCTAGCTAATTTTTGCATTTTGGGTAGAGATGGGGTTTCACTGTGTTGGCCAGGCTGATCTCGAACTCCTGATCTCGTGATCCCTCCGCCTGGGCCTCCCAAAGTGCTGGGATTACAGGCGTGAGCCACTGCACCTGGCCTTTAACTTTCAATTTTATAGATTAGTTTTGCCCAGAGTTTTTTCCAATATTTTATTATGAAAAATTTGAAAAATAAAATTGAGGATTTGTAGTGAATGCTCATCATATACCTATCACCTAAATTCTGTTATTAATATTTTATAATAATTGCTTTATCAGATATTTATCCATCCATTAACCCATTTATTTTTGGCACAATTCAGACTAAATGCACTCATCCCTCTACTGGGCCCGAAGACTTAAGCATCGTTAACTAGAGTTCCATAGTTTGCATTTTTTTCTTTTGATGCAGAATTTACACACAATGAAATGCGCAAATCTTAAGTGTATACATTTGCTGAGTTTTGACAAATACATGCACCGTGTAATCCAGTCACTGTGAATAAATAAAACATTACCATCACCCCAGAAAGGTTTTTCTTGTAAGTTCCTCTCTTCCTTAGAGACAACTTGTCCTTCTTCCTCCTGTACATTTCTTTTGCCTGTTTTAAAATTTCATATAGTCAGATAGTTCATTCTTACTTTTGTTTTTTGTTTGTCTGTTTTTTACTTTTTAAAAAATAGAGTCAGGGTCTTGTTATGTTGCCCAGGCTAGTCTTGAACTCCTGGCCTCAAGCAATCCTCCTACTGTGGCCTCCCAAAGTACTGGGATTACAGGCATGAGCCCCCACGCCCAGCCCCTTTTGAATGATAGTTTGGCTTCATATCAAATATCTTAGGTTGGCATTTATTTTAGAACTCAGTTCATTTATATAGTCCATCATCTTCTCACTTCTTTTGCCACTCTTGAGAACATTCTTGTTTTCTTTTCTTTTTTTTTTTTAAAGATATGGGGTCTCACTATGTTTCCCAGGCTGGAGTCCAGTGGCTATTCACAGGCATAATTCCACTACTGATCAGCACAGGAGTTTTGACCTGGGCCACTTCACCCCTCCTTAGGCAACCTGGTGTTCCCCCTGCTCCTGGAGGCAACCTGGTGGTCCCCCACTCCCAGGAGGTCACCATATTGATGCCAAACTTAATGCAGACACCCGATCAGCATAGCGCACTACAGCCCAGAACTCCTAGGCTCAAGCGATCCTCCCACCTCAGCCTCCTGAGTAGCTGGGACTACAGGCATGCACCACTGTAGCCGGCAACACTGTTGTTTTATACATAGTCTTCCTTCTCTTCTCTTCTGATTGCTTTGAAAGTCTTCAATTTTGTCTTTGGAGTTCTGCAGTTTTTATGATGTGTCTCAGCGTGATTTCTTTTTATTTTTATTCCTTGAGATTTCTTGTGCTCTCTAAATATGACAATTCTGGAAAACTAATCAGTTACCTTAATCTTTTTGACTTTGCTATGTTCCGAGTAACTTATTCTGCTATGTTGTCCAAGTCACTTTCTCTACCCAGTTGTCTTATTAATTATAGTTTTAGCATGTGCACAGTTTTTTAGTTTTTTTCCCTAAAAGTTGTTTTCCAAATCTTTCCCTTCTTTTAGATAGAATTGTATTCCTTACTGACATTTTAAGCTTCCTTTTTTCCTTCAGTAATTTAAAGCATTTATTATCTGTATAAATAATCCCAGTATCTGAAGTTGTGTAAGTCTTGTACTCCTGTCTGCTCTTTCTGCTGACTTTTGATTATGGTATCTTGTTTTCTTGTTTTTTTTCCCTAATATGTTATTGTGAACTCATTTCCTAATGTTATTATTCATCTGGGCTTCAAATAGAAGATGGCATGCATGTGTTTATGTCAGATATTCATTGGCACCAGTCCAGGACCCTCTTTGATTTCTTAGCCTGAAGTTTCTGATTATATTAATAGTAATAATTTTAACCCAAAACTCATTTGAGGAAGCTATAGTTAGGCATTATCAATTGAAGCCTTCTCTCTCCATAGAACACCAAGCTGAGATCGACAAGTTTCCTAATTTCTCTTTGCTAGAGGGCAGGAATTTTCTAGTTCATCCTTTTCCTGTTTTTATGTAGTGTTTGCAGTTTGAGGTCTCCAGGTTGCTCAAGAAGGTATCTAATGTCACTTAGTGGCTGTTGAAACAAAAGCTTTCTGGTACCAAGATTATCAAAGTCCTCTAGAATAGGTCGAGTTTCAGCTTTTCAGTATAACTTTTAGCTCGAGATTTCTCTTACTTGCTGATGAGTTCATTATATTTGTTACATTTCTCCAAGTTTTTTTTTTTTTTTTTTGAGATGGAGTCTCTCTCTGTCATCCAGGCTAGAGTGCAGTGGTGCATTCTTGGCTCACTGCAACCTCCAACTCCCTGGTTCAAGTGATTCTCCTGCCTCAGCCTTCTGAATAGCTGGGATTACAGGCACATGCCACCATGCCCAGCTAATTTTTGTATTTTTAGTAGAGACGGGGTTTCACCATGTTGGCCAGGATGGTCTCTATCTCCTGACCTCGTGATTCACCTGCCTCAGCCTCCCAAAGTGCTGGGATTACAGGCGTGAGCCACTGTGTCCGGCTCTCCAAGATTTCTTAATGTATGGGAGGGTTTTCAAGTTATCTCCTCTACCATGTTGCCCTAATTGTTTAAGTGTTAGGGCCGGACATGGTGGCTCATGGCCTGTAATCCCAGCACTTTGGGAGGCTGTGGTGGGCAGATCACTTGAGGTCAGGAGTTCAAGACCAGCGTGACCAACATGGTGAAACCTTGTCTCTACTAAAAATACAAAAGTAGTCAGGTGTGGTGGTGCACACCTATACTCCCACTTACTCAGTAGGCTGAGGTTGGAGGATTGCTTGAGCCTGGGAGGTTGAAGCTACAGTGAGCCTATATCACACCATTGCACTTCAGCCAGGGTGACAGAGCCAGACCCTATCTCAAAAATAAAATATAAAAAATCAAATCGTTGGCCCCAGTATAAAGGTAAGGATCTGGAAAGCGTGATCACTATTTGTTCAACTAGCAGTTCTACTTTTAGGAATTTGTCTGATGGAGATACCCATACATATGGTAAATGAAGTATGTGCAAGGATATTCAGTACAGCATTGTAATGCCAAGAGTAGTACACATCTAAACGTTCATGGTTCGTAGACTGCTTAAATATGTTATAGTATGCCTTTACAATGGAAAAAGAATGAGGGCAGATTTAAATGTACTAATACTGAATGATTGCTGGAAATACTAAGTGAATAAAGGTAGATGTAGAACAATGTTCATTGTACGCTACCATTGTATGAAAAATAAAATTTACATGCATATGTTTACATGCTTATATTGTAAATTGGTAACTACAGTTACCTTCAAAGAAGGAAATTAGGTGGAGGGGACAGGGATGGTAATTGTGTACCGTTTGTACCTTCTTTTCTTCTTTTTCTTCTTACCCTTTTGTACCTTTTTGAATTTTAGACTATGTGCCTGTATTGTTGACTTTAAATAAATGAATTTTTAGAAATAATTTTAAGGCATTGATAGATGTAGGCAGGATTATTGTACATATTGGGTTGTAAATTTAATCTTTGAAAAGTATTCTGGTTCGGGCGTGGTAGCTCATACCTGTTATCCCTGCCCTTTGGGAGACCAAGACAGGCAGATCACTTGAGCCCAGGAGTTCGAGGCCAGCCTGAGCAACATGTTCTAATCCCATCTCTACAAAACATATAAAAATAAACCAGGCATGGTAGGGTATGCCTGTAGTCCCAGCTTCTCAGGAGGGTAAAGTGGGAGGATCGCTTGAGCCCGGGAGTTGGAGGTTGCAGTGAGCAATATCACACCACTGCACTTCAACCTGGGTGACAGAGCAAGACCCTGTCTCAAAAAAAAAAAAAAGTATTCTGACACTATAATAGGAAATTACATGTTTTTTATCTATGGCTGCCGTCACTGTTTTTCAGTGGTGTTTTATTGTCTTGTTATAGGAAGCCAGGGATATCAAACCTGTAGACTGTATTGGTTGTTCCTGGGTAACATGTCTGATCTGGTTGTTTGAGTCCTTGTCGTATTTTTCTGGCTCCTTTGATCAGAGGTTAAGTGCAGAGGGAATGTACGTGGACTTGTCAGTTAGAAAAATGAGTTGAACTGAGGGATCAGTCCCTCCCCAGTATCTTTAGCTTCATTCCAGGCTTGGACTCTTTTATGTGGACTAACCACTCATTCCTCAGATATGGATCCAATCTTTAACCTTCTTGTCCCCCCATTTGTCTCCAGATGATATTGGTCCTCAGTTCTAAGCAATCCAGTTCTTCTACTAACCATTCTTCTACCACTAACAGCTTAGAACTAAAAGTCCTTAACTTTTCAATCCATCCTTTTGACCTAGGGTTCTTTAGCTCTGTGTATGTGTGTCTGTCTTATACTTTTAGTATGATGGTAATAGAGGTGTGCCTATTACTAACAACAGTGTGAATTAATATTTAAGAGCTTCAATTCTGTTTCAGAAGCTAGCCACTAGGTGTCCCTCTTGTAAAGAAATAATAAAGAAATAACCTTTTATGAATTCAAAAAATTACTTTTTGTTCTTTGGATAAAATTACATCATCCTAATTATATTGCAGTGATATACCCATTTGCCCCTGTATAAATGTCAATAGCACTTTTTTCTTAAACAGTTATGTGGTAATGTACTTCTAAAAGCACAGGACACTTTTTTTTTTTAACATGGTATCCTATAAATATAAGTAGTTTGTACTTTGCTGCAAATTGGCTTTAGAAAAGAGTAAAGGAAAATGAAATGATGGGTTTAGCAGTTATGGTCATGGGAAGACAAGTGGATTTTGCTGTGAGCTTTGGGGGATTATATAATAGGTGCCCAGTACAGACTTGTCAACTGATTGAAATGTTTAGCTCTGTGGTTTCTCTGCCATAATAGCTTTGATATGGTTTGATGGAAGAATTTCAGACCAACAGCAAGGACTTAGAAAAACAGTGTGAAAGAATAGAATCCTAATGGTTCCCCAGTTGGGACTTTACTTACTGCAGCCATGCAGACAGTGGTAAGGGAGTTCCTGTGACATAGTATCACAGAGGGTGTAACTTTCCACAGCAGTAATTAGCCAGCATTCATAGAAATGGAAAGCCAAACACTTGATCATCTTGAGGTCGCTGAACTGATTCAGTTAAGGAAGACTTTTCCCAGTCACCAAGTCGATACTTTGTGATATGCCTCTTAAATGTGTCCCTTTCTTACTCTTTCCTTGACTGCAGCATTTATCAGCTGTAGTGTCCTATGCAGGCCATTCTTATCTCACTCTTGACTGTTGAGGAACCCCCTCTGCCTCCTGGGTTCAAGCGATTCTCCTGCCTTAGCCTCCTGAGTAGCTGAGATTACAGGCAAGCCCCACCACACCTGGCTAATTTTTGTGTTTTTACTAGAGACAGGGTTTCACCATGTTGGCCAGGCTGATCTGGAACTCCTGACCTCAGGTAATCCACCCATTTTTGGCCTCCCAAAGTGCTGGGATTACAGGCATGAGCCACCATGCCTGGCCTTGAGACAGAGTCTCTCTCACTCTCACCCAACCTGGAGTGAGTGGCGTCATCTCAGCTCACTGCAGTCTCCACCTCCAGGGTTCAAACAATTCTCATGTGTCAGCCTCCCGAGCAGCTGAGACTATAGGCGTGTGCCACGCCTGGCTAATTTATATGTTTTTAGTAGAGCTGGGGTTTCACCATATTGGCCAGTCTTGCCTAACTCCTGGCCTTAGGTGATCGGCCTGCATCAGCCTCCCAAAGTGCTGGGATTACAGGTGTGAACCAGCGCACCCAGCCTGGCTATTAGATAAACCTCTCTAAAACTTTCTTTTACTATAATGGTCACATACTCAGAATCCTTTAAGCTTCTGTGCCCACAAGAGTTATTAGCTCAGAGATATCTCAATTGGCCCTAGAGAGCATTGCCAATAGATGACATTTGTCATCTTATTTTTTAGTCTTATACTGTCTGTACCACATTCTATAGTCTGAGGTTAACTCCTTCTTTTCCCTCCTCATTTGAAGTTGCTACTTCTCAGGCAGTTGGAAATATAATTCAAGTATTCCTCATTAAACAAAACAGAATAAATCTTCTTCATTATATTTGCCTTTTAAAGGAGGAATAATAGTATAGTTAATGTTTCTTGAATGTTTATTTTTTATTAAACATAACAAAATTTAATTTAATCTTTGTAAGGAAGTTTTCTTGGCAAGTTACTTATTTCTCTGTGGCTGTTGCCTTATCTGTAAGATGGAGACAGTAATAGTACCAGTTTTATATATAGTGGTTTTTAGTTTAGAGTGCATGTCAAAATTAACTGTGAGGCAATTTCAAAATACAGAAATGCAGATACCTGGGCTTGGTCAGCAGAACTTCCTAATTTATAGAGTCTTAGGACATCTTTACTTCTTTTTTTGTTTTTGTTTTTGTTTTTTGAGGCAGAGTCTCAGTCTGTCGCCCAGGCTGGAGTGTAGTGGTGCAATCTCAGCTCACTGCAGCCTCTGCCTCCTGGGTTCAGGCAGTTCTTCTGCCTCAGCCTCCCAAGTAGCTGAGATTACAGGCAAGCCCCACCACACCTGGCTAATTTTTGTATTTTTAGTAAAGACAGGTTTTCACCATGTTGACCAGGCTGCTCTCGAACTCCTGACCTCAAGTGATCTGCCCGCCTCGACCTCCCAAAGTGCTGGGATTACAGGTGTGAGCCACTACACCTGGCCAAGGACATCTTTACTTCTAAAAAGCTCCAGATGATTCTGATGTTTATCTCTACCTGAAAAACACTGATCTGTGTGCCAATAAGTCACTAACCTTATTCTCAATTAATTTAGTCAGTGGGGAGACAAAACTGCAAACTCTTAAAACATAGTGTAGTTAGTGCTGTGATGGAGTACTCATGGGGTATGGTAGCACAGAGGAGGGCTCCCTGCCCTAGACTTTGGAGAGAAGTGTTACTCACTGAGAGAAGGGAACAGGAAAGACTTCCTAGAGAAGATAGGATTTGAATATGTTTTTAAAGGATGAGGAATATTTTTTATGTCTAGGTTTTTATCTAGACGGAGGGGAAAGATGGTTCTGGTGGCGAGAATATCAGATGCAAAAGTGTAGAGAATATCAGATGCAAAAGTGTAGAGAATATCAGATGCAGAGTTAGCACAATGTAAGTAGTTTCGTGTGCCTAAAAGCTAGGGTGGGGTTGGTGAGTGATAGATGAGGCTGGAGAGAGGCCCATTCTGCCATGCCAGGGAGTTTAGGTAGAGTCATACTTTGAGCAGGAAATCTTCCTGTTCGTATGAGTGATCCATATCTGAATGTGGATCTTTATAGTCTCTCTCTACCTGATTTCCTAATGTATTCAACTAAATGTTCCCAAGCTGTTCACCGTTTTAAATCTTAGAATGTCTTTTTCTTTCATATTTTCTAGCCATCTGTGAAAGATAGCTCATCTTCTCTATTATGTCTCTTTTGCCTAGCTTCCTATAGTACATGTTTTCTCCACAGTTAATATGAAACAGATGCTGGCATTTAGTGCTGGTATTCATTTTTGGTATGCATATATCTGCTCTCCTTTCTACTTTCTAGCATTTCTTAGTAGGGGCTCTCTTGGCATTTTTGAATGGGACAGTTTTTTTTGTTGTGCGGGACTTTCCGATACATAGGAATTTCCCATTCCTGGTCCCCTACCTTCTTAATCCTTCAAATACTCCCTAGTCTTGGAACAACCAAAACTGCACAGCCATTTCCAAGTGTCCCCATACTCCCAGCCACTCTCAATTGAGAACTGCTTAAGTACTCAAGTATTCATCAATTATTGGAGGTAAAAAGGTTCTTTTTCATTTCATTTCAGTCTTCACCTGCTATATTCATTTTCTTAACATATTTTCTACTAAAGCCAATACCACATGGTTAACCTGTTTCCTATTATTTTCATGAAGTAGCGGTACTAATTTTTAAAAAGGCAAAAATATATAACTATTACTTTCCAAAGTATTTACATAATGATGTGAGACATAAAATTATGGTTTTCATTCTCCCAAATTATAGTCATTTTAATCTATACCAAGTAACTAAACAGATCCTTTGTATTCATGCTTCCAAAAAAACACGTATCATGGTACTAATCCTAATAAAATAGATTTTTATAAGGAATGATTCCATTTATTTTTGAGAGACTTTAAATTTTTTTCTTGGAATACATTCTAGAAGATTAAATGCCTGTGAATGAGGGATTATGTAGATATTTTATAGATTTTGTATTTTTCTTGAAAAGTTCAAAATTTGGTAGATTTTGTTGCAACTTTAAAATAATATTTTATAGCTGACAGTAGAACAAAATTTTTTGCTAATTTCATCAGCTATTATTTGCTGCTTCCAGATGTCATACCAGTTGACAGTTTAGTGTCTCTTCCTCTTCTATTGCTTATAAATGAAAGAGAAACATAGAAGAAAACTTAATCCCTTGTATCAGTTAGGATGCTTTATATTGCATGAAATAGAACGCCCAGTATAAACGGATTTGAACTATATTAAAAGGACATTTTGGCTCTCATAACTAATGTTCAGAGGTAGATAGACTTCAGCAGGTAAAACAACTCGGTTATGTCATCAAGGACCCTTTTACCCTCTTTTTTTTTTTTTTTTTCTTATGCTTCATTGTATCTTACATGGTGTCTGTAATTCTCATAGTTATAGGATGTTGCTGGTAACAGTTTCAGTTATAGTAGAGATCCACACAGAGTGCTTCTCTCCCAACATTACTGAACAGAAAACCTGAAACTCACTATGATTAGGCTGCCTACGTAATCTGCCCAATCTGCCCAATCTGGAGCCATTGTGTCCAGGAAAGATTGATTTTCTTAAATTATAAGGTACACTCCAAAGGGTAGATATAGAGTCCATTCATTAATGTATGGTTACAGATTATGAAGGATGGTGGTGAGAGGTAGGGAATGATTGCTAAGTAGATAATCAAAATGTCTACTGTATCTCTTAAAAATGATTTTAAAATATGGAGACAAATATTTAAAATAAAAAGTAACAGATATACTTGAATTAACAGTACAGAAAAATACATGGTTTATTTTTGAACTTTCAATTCTAGAAAGCTCATAATAATATAGCAGATTAGAGTGTGGACTCTAGAGTTATGAGGAAGTACTGCCTGAGCTCAAATCCCAGCCAGCTCTGCTACTTTCTAGCTGAATAATGACCTTGGAGGAGTGACTTTTTCTCTCTACCTTAGTGTTTTCATTTGTAAAATGAAATAATAATAACATTTACCTCATAGAATTATAAGAACTAAATGAGTCAATACATAAAAAATATTTAGAACTATGTCTGACATAAAAAGCATTTAAAATAAACTATTGTTATTTACTACTGCTACTTGCTAGTGCTCTCTGGTAAAACAATTTACTGGTAGTTTTTATAACCTGTAGACATTTCTAATATAATTAGTGATACAGCATTCTGAAAACAGACATGGAATGTCTAGCTTTAGCTTACCTCATGGAGTCACCTGTGTTTAAAAATCAGAAGTAAAAATTTTAAGCATATTTGAACTGACATGATATATCAATGTGATTCTCAAAAGTACTTGGAAATACTTGTCTTAGTAACTATAAACAAGGACTAAAAAGTTAATATCCTGAATATACTATGGAAACACTTATTAGGAGAGTTAAGTAGCAGGATGATAAATCTCCCTGTGAGCCCTTCATTTCACTCTTCTTTAAAACATTTGTTGTTGGCGCATTAATTACAAGATAGAATCCATACTGCTTAACAGAGAATTCAGGGCCCTTTCTAATCTGGTATTAATGTGTCTAATTTCATCTCTAGCCACTAAACACTAAGTTTAATGTGAATAGAGTTTACTTATGAAATCACAGCAAAATACTCTGTTTAAAGACACTGTCAGTATTTGAAAATAACAACATTTTTGAGTACTGTGTTCTAAACTTTTTTTTTTTTTTTTTTGAGATAGAGTCTCACTCTTGTCACCCAGGCTAGAGTGCAGTGGCACAACCTTGGTTCACCACAGCCTCCACCTGCTGGGTTCAAGTGATTCTTCTGCCTCAGCCTCCTGAGTAGCTAGGACTACAGGCGAGCACCACCACTCCTGGCTTTTTTTTTTTTTTGTATTTTTAGTAGAGATGGGGTTTTACCATGTTGTCCGCACTTGTCTCGAACTTCTGACCTCAAGTGATCCACCTATCTCTGTCTCCCAAAATGCTGGGATTGCAGGCATGAGCCACCATGCCTGTCTTTAAACTCTTGATATATTATTTATTCATTTAATTGTGATAGCAATACTGTTGTTATCCCTGTTTTACTATGAGAAGCCCGAGGTACAGAGAGATTGTCTCTTGCTGAAGAACATGGTAAGAAATAAATTATTGGCCGGGTGCAGTGGCTCACGCCTGTAATCCCAGCACTTTGGGAGGCCGAGGCGGGCGGATCACGAGGTCAAGAGATCGAGACCATCCTGGCCAACATGGTGAAACCCCATCTCTACTAAAAATACAAAAAAAATTAGCTGGGCGTGGTGGCGCACACCTGTAGTCCCAGCTACTCGGGAGGCTGAGGCAGGAGAATTGCTTGAACCCAGGAGGCGGAGGTTGCAGTGAGCTGAGGTCGCGCCACTGCACTCCAGCCTGGCGCCTGGTGACAGAGTGAGACTCTGTCTCAAAAAAAAAAAAAAAAGAAAGAAAGAAATTATGAAAGTGGTATTCAAACACAAGGTCCACTTAACCTCTCCCCATCCTGCCTCTCAGCCTTATAGTATATTGAGCCTTCTTGCTATGTACAGTGTCAATAAAGAACAGGAAGCTTTCATATGAAAATTGTGAAATGGAAGGAAAAATGCAGTGCCCAACGTTGGTGATTGACTTATTGCCCTAAAAAGAAGTCCTTGTTGGACTTATCCCCTTGTCTGTCTCTTTGTCCTTATGTCTAGTGAGCTCTCGTTACTGTTCTTTTGGTGTATGTTGGTTTATTAGTGTTGGAGTTGGATGATAATTGGCAATTTAAAAAAAAGAACAGAAATATTCAGGCTTCTTTAAACTTTGTATTAGAAATCTTAATTCAAGTAATGTTGCTAGGATTTTGGTGTATGTGTATTTTTTTAAGTGGGACATATATTTGTATACATAATTATGAAAAATGGGAAACAAATTTAATTCTTTGAGACGTAAGAAGAACACGTCAGGACTTACAGTAATTTCAGCAACACTGAAGAATTGGAAACCATTTGAGAGAAAATTAACTCACCCATTTCAGCAATTTCTTTTTTGAAACAGTGTCATTCTGTCACCCAGGCTGAAGTGTAGTGACGCAGATGCAGTTCACTGCAGCCTTAACCTCCTGGGCTCAGGGGATTCTCCCACTTCAACCTCCAGAGTAGCTGGGACTATAGGTGTTCGCCACCATGCCTGGCTCATTTTTGTACTTTTTGTAGAGATGAGGTGTCACCATGTTGCCCAGGCTGATCTCAAACTCCTCGGCTCAAACAGTGCACCCACCTTGGCCTCCCAAAGTGCTGGGATTTACAGGCTTTAGCTACTGTGCCCAGCCTCAGCAGTTCTTTATATGACACCCTTCAACTTCTGTTTGCTCACCTTGGGTTAAAGTACAGTATAGAGAATCATCTACCGTTATCAATAGCCCTTTATTTCTTAGAAGAAATGAAAGTATCTCAAAAATGCAGCAATTTTTAAATGAGTTAAATTTGAGTATGGGTGCATTGAATGTTCTTTATATTATTCTCTTTTTCTGTGTTTTTGAAATATTGCAAGTTCTCATTTTAAAGGTAGTGTACTTTTCAAATTTGTTCATGTTTGAGCTGAGGCCATTTTTATCAATAATTTAGCAATGTATATATAATAAAATAGCAATGAATGACTTTGTTATAACTAGAGCTAGTTAACTACAGCAAATAAAATTATTTCCAAGGGCTTTTTTCTCTGTATTTGGAATGTTAAGTACTTTCTGAATGTATTCAGGGTGTACTAAATGTTAAAAGGCAAATGGTTTTTGAAGTTTGTCGAGCAATAATTGGGGTGATTGAGTATGGTTTACAGTTCCATAAGATGGCAAGTTGGTGATCCTTTTTTCTCCTCTAAGTTAATGTGGAAAAACATACATTTAGGAAGAAACTATATTATGCATTAAGATTAACAAAATCAGTTTTTTTCTTATTTAAAAAATGTCTCTCATCCTCTTCATAATGCTATTATGGTATGCTTATTTCACAAATAATGAATATTGCAAGATGTTTTGTTTCGAAAGAATTATTATTTAAAACTAGTACCTGTTGCATTTGCATTCAAATTTTTAAATGTTTTTTCCTCTGAGATTTTAGACATCTGCCCTTTAGATTAGGAAAGGGTACTTTTCAACTTTGTTCCCAATAAAAATAAATAGTAAACTTAACATGATTGTTTTTATATGACAAGCGGCACTATCTTTCTCTATCTTGTGCCAAAACTGTCTTGTTATTAAAGAAAACTACTTTATGCAGATCTCTCATAACTTATTTTAATGGAAGGAATTTTACTTGAGTTTATGGTCATTGCCTTCTGACAAAAATTTTACTAAATTATATAAGTGTTTGATGAAAGATACTCTACTAGATTGTATTTAAAAGAAAATTATTTTGGATTTTGGGGTCCCACTGCTATGAAATAGATTTTAAGGAGATGCTGGTAGTCATTAACTTGCTCTAACAGATTGTTAGAAATTTCTAAGTAAAGAAAACATTGTGTAAAATCATCATGTAGTGAGGACATTTAAATTTCTATAATGGATTCAATATTTTGAGCATTTGATTTTTTTTTTTAAAAAGGAAGGATGTCAATGTCTCTAAATTTAGATACATTAAATATAGTCATTTTTCTAGAATCAGGCATTTAGTAAATTATTGCTGTTGATCCTGTGTCAAACCAAAGTTTAGACCTGAAAGCATAAAGACTGTAGCTCAAAGTGCCTTCTGCTTAGCAACCAACTTGTTGTCTACTGTTTGCTACTGAATGCACGTACTCATGCCTCAGAAGTGTGTCTGCAGCCAGCTGGACTCAACCGGACAATACTTCATTCACCTAATTTCCAGACTAGTCAAGCAAAGACATCAGTTCATTGTATTTAGTCATGAGGAAATTTATTTGTAAACTTCAAATAGTAGCACACTGCTCTCAAAAGCCCCTGAACTATGAGAAATTGCCTTCTAATACAGAAATGTGAAGTCCTTGGAATTTAGAACTGCTTCCCTTTTTTCTTCTTTCTTAATAACCCTTGCAAGAGAAATTAGCTCTTCATAGAAAATATATGTTAAATTTTAAGAATAATTTTAGAATTATCTTAAAGTAAAAATTCAGAAAGTTCACATTGCATCCATACTTTTATTATATACCTTGATCCTAACATGATTATTTTCTCTCTTAGAAAACAACAGTTTTGTTGGCATGTGAAGCTCCAGTTTCCTCAAAGTCAAGCTGAGTATATAGAAAAAAGGTATCCCTGCTATCTTTCAATAACTGATTTGTTTTAATTTTAAGGCTGTGTATTTAAAATAACTGTTAACTTAATGTCAGTAGTAGAATGGATAACTGAATTATGGTATATTTATACAATGAAATGGTAAATATCACTAAAAATGAATGAACTACAGCTGTGCACGTCAACATGCATGAATCTCAGAAATAATGTAAGAAAGGCAAGTTAAGGAAGGATGTATAGAACATGATTCTGTTTGTAAATACAGGAGGGAGAAAGCCAGAAAACTAAATAGTGTACTTTTAGGAATACCTACAAAGGTGATAGAACTCTAAGGGAAATTATTAACATAGGAATCCTCATGATACTTTCTTTAGCAGGGTAGCAAGTATTAAGTAGATGCATCCAAGAATTAGAGGGCTGAAAATTTCCTATTTCTTAAGCTGAGTGGTTGTTAAGGAGATGAAAAATGACCCTAAATTCTACCATGCAAAAATTGCTACTATTGACATTATAATATATCACTGAGAAAATATATTATTTTAGATGTATATATGTGTACTCACTGGAATTAATTTGCATAAAGTTTTTTGTGTTATTGTTTCATATTCAAGCTTGTTCTTTTTCTTTTTTTGGGGGGTGGAGTAGGGGGCTGTTGGGGCAGGATCTTGCTCTGTTGCCCACGCTGGAGTGCAGTGGTGCAGATCTCTGCTCACTGTAGCTTCAACCTCCTGGCCTCAGGTGATCCTCCTACCTCAGCCTCCAAGTAGGTGGGACTAAAGGCTCAGGACATCACACCCAGCTAATCATGTTTATTTTTTGTAGAGGAAAGGTCTCACTATGTTGTCCAGGCTGGTCTCAAACTCCTGGGCTCAAGCAATCCTCCCACCTCTGCCTCCCAAAATGTTGGGATTACAAATGTGAGCCAGCACACCTAGCCTATAAATGTTTTCAAGTTTCATTTATACATTTAAATGTCAGCCAGGTGAAGCAGCTCACACCTATAATCCCAGCACTTTGGGAGATCGAGGCAGGTGGATTGCTTTTGGCCAGGGGTTCAAGACCAGCTTGGCTAACATGCTGAAAACCGATCTCTACTAAAAATACAAAAATTAGGTGGATGAAGTGGCATACCTCTGTAATCACAGCTACTGGGAGGCTGACACACGAGAATAGCTTAAACACTGGAGGCAGAGGTTGCAGTGAGCCAGGATCATGCCACTGCACTCCAGCCTGGGTGACAGAGTGAGACTTTGTCTCAAAAAAATAAACAAAACATTTTAATGTTTGTGAACAATTTCATTTCTTGTTTTAGGAAAATTTTTAAGTTGCTCTTTAAGTAGTATATTTAGCATATTTCTGCATTATACGTAAATGTCCTCTCTTTGTAGTTGTCACAGGGACTTTAGCGAAGAACTTTGTTATTTGAAGTTGCATACAGGGAAAGGACTTATTTTACAGATAGGGGTATGTAGCCAATAGTATATATGAATACGTATAAATGGTTGAGGAAAGTTTAAAACAGTGTCTTAATTTTATTTATACAGCTTTATATATAAGTTTAAAACAGTGTGCATATATTGAGGAAAGTTGGAAAATTTTAAATGTTTTGTTTCCAGGGAAATTAGTATCAATTTTTTAACCTGGTCTTATAAACTAGAATGGATAAACTTGAACATGCACTGAAATCTGAAACCTTTTTCAGATTTATTATTTCTGCTAGTTTCAAATATATTTTATCCTGACCCCTTCTTTTCATGTTTGCATACAGGTGTGTGTTAAAAGAGTCTTCATGTTTTTATAATTGATTTATACAGACCTTCTCAAAATGTTGTTTTTTAAGACCTTGTTAAGTATGTCCAAGAACTCTTTTTGACTTTTTTCCTAAGTAATTTTTGTTTAAAAGGATATTTTATTTTGCCAAGAGTAATATAAAAGGTCTTTGTTCAGTTATTTAAACCAAAAAAAGCCACATTTAGTAATTCAAAAATAACACCTTTAGTAGAAAATTATAAATAATAATATAGCTTATTTTTTTTCTTTGTTGGAAAGAGTACCAGAAGATAAAACTATTAATGAAATCCTAAAACCTTACATTGATCCTGAAAAGTCTGATCCTGTAATTCGTCAAAGGTATGCTTCAAAAATATTGTAACTTTGTGAAATAATTAAAAATGTTGACATAGATTAGAGTCATCCATGACTGTCAGAATGTGATGTGTAGTGCAATTTACTTTCTATCCCATTTTTCTGGTGTTTACTGAAGGTCTGTGAGTATAAATAACAACAGTAGCTGACACTCACTGTTTACTGTGTTCCAGACACTCTTCAAAGCAGACAATAACAATTATGTTAATTCATATAATCCTCACAATAACTCTGAAAAGTAGATTATTATTATACCCATTCTACAGATGGGGAAACTGAGCCTTAAAGTGGTTAAGTAATGTCCTATAGCTAGTAAACAGCTAGGATTCACACCCAGGCAGTCTGGAGTCAAAGTCTTTACTATTAACCCTTAAACTAAACTACCTTTGAAGTTGAACAAAAAACTCTGAAAATTAAGAGTTTCCAAGTAACTTTTAAAGGCAGGAAATCCTGTTTCAGCCAAGTCTTCATAGAACTAAGTAAGGTACACTCTGCCTCCTGTCCAGAAATACAGCATGGACAAAAGTGGTTAACATAACATAGTGGAACGATTCAGTCATGGATATCTGGGTTAAAATAGCTGTTTCTATCCCTTATTAGCTGTGTGATTAAGAGCAAGTTACTTAACTTCCAGGCCTTAATTTTTTTCATCAGTGAAATAAGAATGATAACACTTCCTAGATAGGCTTGTTACAAAGCTTAAAAGAAATACCTGTTTAAAATTCTTAATACAGGACCTAGCATATAGTAGGCACTGCTCAAAAAAGGAGATTATTATTAGAGTGTGAGTTATTAGTGCTCCTGGGCAGAAACCCAGTTGTCTTTATTTTTACCAGATGGTACTTGCTTGGGATATGAACGAGTGCTTGGTTTGGTTCCAGAATAACCTGGTATTTAAAATTTAGACTGGGTGGATTCTAAAATGTCGAATCCAGTTCTAATTAAATCTCAGTCTTTTGCTTTTGATAAAAGGTCATGTCGAGACTGAAACAGATTCATGTCACATATCAAGCAGTCTTTAGAATAGCTATGATAGTTGAGTTTCTTTCCTTACAACTAGTAACCTAGTTGTTATCATTAGTCATATACTTGGCAGTAAGACAGAGTGTCACTGAATAGGATATATTTTTTATAAAATTATGTAGCCAGATTAATTTATTGAAACAGGTATTTTAAAATTTAAGATGTTTAACTGAACAGAGGAAAAAATTCTTTTCAGATTTCTGGTTAGAAAAAATCTTTATCTGCTTTTCTATGCTTAAGTAGATGAATTGTTAAGTATTATTACGTACTCACAAATGCTTAGTCTCCATAAGACTATCTTTATATATTAAAAATCAGCTTTTCCTTCAATATGTTCTTATTTCAGGTTGAAAGCTTACATTCGCTCTCAGACTGGGGTTCAAATTTTAATGAAGGTCGAGTATATGCAGCAAAATTTAGTAAGGTAAATTGCTCCCCTCCCCATTTCTTTAAATATTTTTTAGTTCTGTAATATAATTAAATAGCTTGATTAGCTGAAGTTATTAAACTCATCTAGCTATCAACAAGACTTTTGCTTTTCAACTTTCAAGTCAGAATTCAAAATAATCATATTTATAGGATAAATTTGGTTGAAAAATCACCCTGGTTAGACTATTTTATTTTCTTTTCTGTCAACTGATGTAGGGGAACTAGAATATTTTAGAATACAAGCATTCTTTTGTTTGTTCTATTGCATTTTACTTTATTGAGCTTTATAGATATTGCATTCTTTACAAATCGGAGGTTTGTGGCAACTGCACCAAGGAAGTCTGTCTACACTATTTTTCCAACAGCACATGTTCAGTTCTAGCCTGTGTGTCACACTTTGGTAATTCTTGGAGTATTTCAAACTTTTTCATTAGCATTATATCGTTATGGTGACCTGTGATACAATAGTAACACTTTAATGTTACTACTGTAATTGCTTTTGTGCACCATGAACTGTGTCCATAAAAGATGGCAGCCTGAATAAATGTGTGTGTTGTGACTGCTCTACAGCCAGTCATTCACCATCTCTCTCACTCTCCTCAGGCCTCACTATTCCTTGAGACACAATAATATTGAAATTAGGTCAAGTAATAAGCTCATAGTGGCCTCTGAGTGTTCAAGTGAAACGAAGAGTCACACATCTCTCACTTTAAATCAAAAGCGAAATGATTAAGCTTAGTGAGGAAGGCATGTTGAAAGCTTGTTCTCTCCTGCTAGTTAGCCAAGTCATGATTGCAAAAGAAAAATTCTTGAAGGAATTAAAAGTGCTACTCCAGTGAACACAATAATGATTAAAAAAAAATAAAAATTAAATTTAAAAAAGTATAACAGTCTTATTGCTGACAAGGAGCAAGTTTTAGTGGTCTGTATAGATTAAACCAGCCCCAACATTCCCTTAAGCCAAAGCCTAACTCAGAGGTAGGTACTAACTCTCAATTCTATGAAGACAGAGAGGGGTGAGGGAGCTGCAGAAGAAAAGCTTGAAGCTAGCAGAGGTTGATTCGTTAGGTTTAAGAAGAGAAGCCATCTCCATAACCTAAAAGTGCAAGGTGAAGCAGCAAGTGGTGATGTAGAAGCCACAGAAGGTTATTCGGAAGATGTAGCTAAGATAACTGATGAAGGTGGCTACACTAAACAGGTTTTCAGTGTAGAAAAAACAGCCTTATGTTGAAAGAAGATGACATGTAGGACTTACAGCTAGAAAGGAGAAGTAACTGCCTGGCATAAAAGCTTCAAGGGATAGACTGACTCTCTTGTTAGGGGCTAATGCAGCGGTGACTTAAAGTTGAAGCCAGAGGTCATTACCATTCCAGAGATCCTAGGGCCCTTAAGAATTATGCTAAATAGGGCCTTTGTGGTGGCTCATGACTGTAATCCCAGCAGTTTGGGAGGCTGAGGTGGGCGGATTACAAGGTCAAGAGATTGAGACCATCCTGACCAACATGGTGAAACTCTGTCTCTACTAAAAATACAAAAATTCGCTGGGCGTGGTGGCGCGTGCCTATAGTCCCAGTTACTCAGGAGGCTGAGTCAGGAGAATCGATTGAACCTGGGAGACAGAAGTTGCAGTGAGCCGAGACTCACCCCTGCACTCCAGCCTGGGTGACAGAGTGAGACTCGATCTCAAAAGACAAAAGAATTACGCTAAATCTATTCTGCCTGTGTTCTGCAAATGGAACAACAAAGCCTGATGACAGCACATCTATCTGTTCATGGCATGGTTTACTGAATATTTTAAGTCTACTGCTCAGAAAAAAAGTTTATTTTCAAAATATTACTGCTTATTGACAGCTTTGACCCTCTTTGGGATCCTAAGGAAGGAAAGTTATAAAATAGAGTGAGTAAAGGACCTTAAAGGAAAATGAAGCACAGAGGAGTTGAATGCCTAGAGCTAGGTCATGTGAATTTTATTTAAGCATACTTCTTTGACATATTTTTTGTTTAGATTTTCATTTGGCTCTATGTTAAAATAAGTCTTAACGTTTTGACTTGCAAGTTTCTGAGTTGTGGTCTCTAGGTATCCTGATTCCTTTCTGTGCAATGGCATAAAAGCTGTTTCCTCACCTGCTCCCTTTTGAAATATATCATCTTACAGGCATTTCTACTGCTCATCTCAAAAACCCTGGTCTGCTAGGACAAGCTGAGATTTCTATCCACTTTGGCTCTTCATGGACTTCCAGTACACATTTCTAAGTTAAAAAAACAAGTGCTATCTGGGCCCAAGTAATATGTCCTATATTATAAATTTTAAAATACTTAGTATCCCATATTTACCTTTTATTACAAAGAATTCTGCTTTCCTTGAATTTTGGAAGAATAGGATATTTTGTCAGAGTCAAGTTTGACTGGCTTAGGTGAGTGGACACATTGACCCTCAGAGGTGTTCTCTTAGCAGCCTTGTGAGACTGAAGCCATGGTCTCATGGCTTAAAACATGAGTAACATTTAAATGAACTAATTAGATAAAATATGACACATGGCAAGAGAGGAACTGAATTTAGAAGAGGAAACAGATAATAAAAGAGAATTATGTAATGATTGACTCGAGGTAAATTCCAAGGGAATAATGTAAATTGTTTTGTTTAAACGTGAATTATGTGGAATTGACTAAGATTTTACTAAACAAAACTGAACTTTTTAATCCCCAAAGTGGAGGGAATATAGATTAATAAAGTAAAAAGTAAGTGGTGTTGAGTATAAGAAATACCTAAAATAGACTGATTTGATATTAAACCTCAGCCTCCCCAGGTACCCATGGCTCATGCCTGTGATCCCAACACTTTGGGAGGCTGAGGCAGGCAGATTGCTTGAGCTCAGGAGTTTGAGACCAGCATGAGCAACATGGGAGCACCTCATCTTTTTTTTTTTTTTTTTTTTTTTTTTTTTTTTGAGACGGAGTTTCACTCTTGTTACCCAGGTTGTAGTGCAATGATGTGATCTCGGCTCACCACAACCTCCGCCTCCTGGGTTCAAGCAATTCTCCTGCCTCAGCCTCCCGAGTAGCTGGGACTACAGGCATGCGCCACCATGCCCAGCTAATTTTTGTATTTTTAGTAGAGACGGGATTTCACCATGTTGACCAGGATGGTCTCCATCTCTTGACCTCGTGATCCACCTGCCTCGGCCTTCCAAAGTGCTGGGATTGTAGGTGTGAGCCACCATGCCCAGCCGGACCTCATCTTTAAAAAAAAAAAAAAGAAGATAAACCTGAGCCGGTCTGAGGACCATGAACGTACTTTCATTCTACTTTATCTGTGGAGAAAGCTGATCTTCCAAATTCCCCTATTTTGCTATTGACTTGAACTGAGTGCTATATGAAAATACTGTCAAAGCAAAGGAAGGAGGAAAAGTTATGTCCCAGGTCCAGTTTAAAAATTGCCATCCTGTTTAACCTTGAGTAGTGATGGGATCATTTGACACCAATAATAATGTCAGAAATTTCTGTTGATGTAGCTTTCATCTTGAAGGTGTACCTAAATTGGCATAAGATAGATCTTTATGTTTCTGATTATTAAGTCAGCCTCAAAGCATAGTTATGCTAATTTCTAAAGAACCTCACAATTTTGTAAGTATTTTGTACCTAAGTAATGAAGCTAAATAGTATAGAAATATATTTAGGTGTAGATTTTTATTTATTTTTTATCAGATTTTTAAACCATAATGTTCTCTGTGTAATATACTCACGAATAGACTAAGATGAGCATTTACATTTGGTCGTATACATAATTACAGTTACATCATTAAAAGAAAATACATTGAGAGAACACCTAAGGAAAATTATTATTGGTTATAAATGTTAAGCTCTAATTTAAGATAAGTGTTCTAAACAGAACCATTTTATTATTTCCTGAAAAGCGCTTAGAAGACAGAAATGTGTAGTTTCTTTGTGGGTGTTTGATTCTACATTTTACAGCATTACAGTAACTTCAGAGTAAAGTCTTTTTAGCAACTTGATGTTGCCAGTTTTCATTAGTTTTATTTTCCATTCTTGGAAGGTATATAGCTAGCAATTGTCTCATGACATAGATATACCTACTCAGCTAGATTAAAATTGTCCCAGGTTTTAGCTTTGCCATATGTGGCTTATTTTTATATATACCTGCTCAGCTAGATTAAATTTTTCCCAGGTTTTAGCTTTGCCATACATGGCTTATTTTTAAATTGTGATAATAGAATTTGTCTAATCTAAGGAATTTGCTACTGATCTGTTTGGGAGTTTTCAGAATACATAAGGCCTGAATTTATCTCTCAGAAAAGCTATTACAGCTTTTTAAATAAATTCACTTATTCATTCAGCAAACAGTGAGTACCCTAAGGTCCAGATACTGTTCTAGACATTGAGGCTATGGCAGTAAAAAAAATAGTGTTCCCGCCCCTGTGGAGAATATCGTTCATGTAAGACGCTTGTGTTAGTAAAGCCACTCTTGCCCTTTGCCGCGTTATTTCTTACTAACTTTCCGTTCTCAGAAAGTAAATGAGTGGTTTTGGACTAGAAAAGCCTACGTTGCTAAATGTCAGGCACTATCAGAGGGCAACTGTTGTATTACTGCCCACTTAAGTTATTACTGACTAAAGAATCTATAAAACACCCGACTTTGACTCCATCTATTCAAGAGCAGTTTTCCAAATCTATTAAATTTTAAGCCTAGATTTTACTTTTACTTTATGGAATTATTTACCAGAAAGATGTTTATAGATACATTTTGTTTTTTACGTTTACTTTACTACCTTGATACTTGTAAACCATGGTGGTTTTTTGTGATTTAAGCAGTTGTAGTATGATTCTTTCCAAATTTATTTTAAAAAACAAATACATTTAATCTTCTAGGCGTATAAATAAAAATTGAGATTTATACAAGAATGGGTAAAATACAGTTCTGTTGTAGTAGAAAAACAGACACACTGTATATATCATAAGAAACCTGTATCTAAGTCTTAAAAGCAATGTGGAAGGTAGCAGGTAGCCTCGTGTCATCAAAAGGCTTTGTTGCGGAAGTGACGTTTAATCTGTATTAAAGGTGAATGGCCCATGGTTAGGGGAGGGCCTCAAGAAGTATAAGGGCATGATATGTCATAAACAAGGCAAGTAAGTGATTTGAGGAGGTTGGAGTATATAGATGTATGCAGAGCAGTATTTTTAAAACTTTTTTTAAAAAGATAAGGTTGAAGAGTTAGTTCAGGACCCAATACTAACACTATTTGGATCTTGTCTCATTGGCAGTAGAAAAGTGTAAAAATCTAGCAAAAAAAAAAACAGTAAAACTTGGTGATCAAGTTGGCAATAAGGAGCAAAAAATAGAAATCAAAGATGACTATGGTTTCTGGCATGATTGCTGTGTACAAAGAGATGGAGGTAAGGTCTGGAGAGGCTAAGAGGACATTGAGTTTCATGTAGAGGTGGCATTTTTGGGAACACTGCTTTCTAAAAGAATAACATTACAAATTATTAGGATATCTTCAGAGTGAAATTGTATGTTAGTAAAAAATAGTAATATTATCCTTCCAGAATACATAATCTGTGGAGTAGACCTTACTTTACTTTATGAGGTTCCAAACTAGACTTTTTAGAAAAGTTTCACCATTACAAATAGTACATTTATTATAATAAATGATAAGTTTATTGTCACTGCTTCTTAAACCTAACCTAAATCATGAAAACTTCCAGAATAAGCTTTTTGGTTTTATGCAAAAATGTACATCAGAGATTTGCTATAAAGTCGATTGTGTTTTTAATTTGATACAGACCTTGGAAAGTTACTATGCCTGTTTTCCCATCTGAAAGTGGAAATCAGAACAGGAATGATATTGCATGGTTATAAAGATTAATTTGGGTTAATACATGTCAGCTACTTAACACAGTGCCTGGCACCCAGAAAATCACTCCTGTGTATTATTCAAGTATTTTTAGATTCAGCTAGAACATTCAGATCAATATCATGCTGAAATGATTCAATGAACATAAGAGGTGTTTAGGTTCCACATGTCTGGTAATAGTTAACTGTATCATATATTAAATTTTTTTTTGTTTATTCAACAGCTTCTTTAACCAAATTCCTTAAAAAAAAATTTTTTTTTTTAAGAGACAGGGTCTTACTCTGTTGCCCAGGCTGGAGTGGGAGTGCAGTAGCACACAAACATAGCCTTACGGCAGCCTTGAACTCCTGAGCTCAAGGAGTCTTCCTGCTTCAGCCTGCTGAGTAGCTGAGACTCCAGGCATGTATCAGCCATAAAATTTCTTATATTTCTGGGATATACTTTAAATGTAATCTTAGCTATACGTTTCCAACAGGCCACTCACCACTAAACACAAGGGAGCAAGATAACCAGTTATGTTTGTTAATATTTCTTTTGACATAATTGGATACTGGAAGAATATGAGATCTCAGGAACTTAAGGTATTGTTGACTTATTTCTGTAGAAATTACCCTCAAATCTAGATACAGTTTTAACCTTTCTCCCAAGCTCTAAATCTTGGTTTCCAGCTATCTTCATTTATACATCTCATTAAATCTTAAGCTCAAAGTGTCTAGATTTCATTACACTGCATATATTTTTTCCTGGTGTGTGTGTTTGAAATTAAACGGACTGACTGTTCCTGGCATCTAGTAAACAGTCACAAATGATGATACTCATTTTCTATTACTGGCACTGTTGTTCTGTTAAGCCAAGGTGTAAGACCTTGTAGCCCACCATCTTCGACTACTTCTTGACTTCTACCTTGCACCCTACCTTGCATAATTGACATCCACAATGAGTCTTCCATCTGTCCTTTCTTCTCCATTACTTTAAGGTAATTATTTACCAGTGTCTACAGTAGAGTTCATTTCCTTCCCCCAAAATGGATGTACTTTCCTTATCTTTAGAACCTTAAAAGTGTTTTGCATTTCTCATAGGTTCCTATAAATTTGACTTATTTTATCCCAATAAAACTTAAACCATATGATGATTAACTCCCTTTTGAAGATAGTGGTTGCTGTAGGCATCTTCATCTTTTTATTTCCTACAGAGTTGTGTCAGTGACTTTTCCACAGTAAATGTTCAGTCTTAATTTTTTAATAAGTAATGTGCAAATTCATTAAAAATATATATGCCTGCTGAGTGCTAGGTATTGATGTCACGTTAATACCCTTAAGCAGGGCTTGGACAACTTTTCCTATAAATAGCCAGATAGTAAATATTTTCTGGCTTTGTGGGCCATTTAGTCGCAATTAGTCAATTCTACCATTGTAGCACATAAGCAGCTATAGACCACATAACTGAATGGACATGACTAGAATGGACTATGGACCAATAAAACTTTATTTACAAAAACAGATAGTGGGCTGGATTTGGCCTCCTGGCTGTAGTTTGCCGATCCCTGCTCTAAAGGGTTTTTTATTGGTTATTTGTGACTGTATATCATGTAAACAGTTAGGGGCTTCAGTTCTGAACATGTGAAATGAGAGAGAAAGAGAGAAGATTTTAACAAGGGCCCAGAATAATTTAAAAGTTGCTTCAGAAAATTGTAGTACCTGCTCAGACAGAGGTCAGGCTTTTTGATACATGAACTTGATGTAAAGTATCAGTAAATATTGATCAAGTCTGTATTTTTCATTTATTCAGTTAATTTTCATTGAGCCCCTTCCATGTGCCAGCACAGTACTAATCCCTAGGGATTTATAGACAGCTAAAAGACTAGCCCTCGAAGAGCTTACAGTCTAGGTGGGAAGACTGATACATGATAAATACTGCAATAGATAGATACTTAAAATACAAGGCATAAAATGTGCCCAGTGGAGGGCATGGGCTTCTTTGCATAGACAGTCCAGACTTAATCATTTCTTGATGGAAGGACAAACCATTATGTTTCCAGAATTTTTCGTATAAAGCCAAGAATTTAGATTTAAACCCAAGCCCAGTTTAAAGTATTATCTTAATTTTGATTTCATAGATATCACAAAAAATTCCACTGTTCATGAGCATATTATCCTGTTGTACTTGCACAGAGTCTGTTAGTCGTTTCCTCCTGTGCTGGTTTTAGTTAATAATTTTGGAATGCTTTTTGTTTGAAAAGCAACCACCGTAAGTATGAGCTATTTCTCTTGGATGATTTTATTTCCATGCTTGAGAGGATGTTTTTAAATTTAAAAAGCTAAGGTTATTTTACTTTCTTTGGATCTTTATGGCTCTTCAATATAAAATATTTTAAAATCATTTTCAGTGAAATGGAGAGGTAAGATGCTTTTTCCTATCCCCTTTTTGAGAAATTGATTTTACCTGTGTAAAGGCCTCAGGTGAGGCCCACATGGCCTCTTGGCTTCAACCCACTCACTAGCAAGCAAAGACCCCCTTTCATTACTGACCAGTTTTTCTTCCTTTCTGTAAACCTCTCCCCCAGTGGAACATGTTATCTGTATTTCTTTTCTTTTCAGAACAGTGCTTCTCAGATTTCAGTATCCACCATAATCATCTAGGGCAGTTGTTGAAAATGTTATTTCCAAACCATTCTTAGGGTTCTGGTTTAGTAAATATTACATAGGACCCAGAAACCTACATTTTTTATAATCTCTGCCTCCCAAGGGTGACCCTGATATAAGTTATTCTTGGGACGACACTTTGAGAAACACTGGCCAGGCTGGTAAACTCTTTGAGGACATTTTTGGTTCTCCTACAATATCTAACATGTGTTTGATACAGTAAGTTTTTGGTAGATATTTGTTCAGTTGAGTTGTTGAACTTGTATAAAGAAATATGTCAACTGATAGTAGAATGGATTTTTTTTTTTTTGGAATCACATTTTTACCTCCTTAAATATATTAGTCTGTGCACTTTGCCTAATTGAACTAGAAATGGAAAACTAGATGACTTTGTTTTAGACTTATGGTGAATAATTGAAAAATATACTTTGAAGATACTCTAAATAGGAAATTTATTAGATGTCCATTAAAAGTTAGAACTTAAAAATTATTTTGAGAATGGTACAGAATTAAATATATACTGGAGAACACTGAAAGAATTCCAGAATTTCTAAGAACAGTGTTAACTATTTTCAGATGTCTTTTCTTATGTAAATAGCTAGAGACCATTTCTGCCTAAGATGCCCTGAAAATAACTGTGATGAAGAATTAGTGAAGAATAGGAGCTTGTTCTCTAGATAGGATTATGTAAATTTCCTCTTGTTTTCCTTTTGAAATTTGATTCTGTTCATGTATACCAAGTTGATAAATGGGGGGGAAATCATTTAATCTAAGAATCATTGGTAAACAACCATACCTTTAATAGAAGATGCCATCATCAGTGCTCGTCCATCATGTTAAGAGATAGTTCTTCCAAAAAAAAACTTCCTTTGTTTGTAATATATTTGTGTTATTTTGATCAATTTGATGTTAATAATAGTGAAAATTATTCAGTTCAGAAGAAATTATTTAAAACATAAAGGTCATAGGTAATGAAATTAAATTTTACATACACATTTTTATTGGAGAGAAGGTCAAGTGTAAACATACTATTTGGGATGTTGACATCCTACAAGTTTAAGTAGATGCAAAGAGCATAATTTATGGTGCACTGTGAATACTGATGATTTAAAATGAAACCTATCACCCTTAAGTAAATTCACTAGACTCTGAATACCATGCTAATTTAACACCAATATCATCCATTTGAGAAAAATATATGAATAATGGCCATGTGTGGTGGCTCACACCTGAAATCTCAGCACTTTAGGTGACTGAGGCTCGCAGATCACTTGAGGCCAGGAGTTCAAGACCAGCTTGACCAATATGGCAGAACCCCGTCTGTCTACAGACAAAAATTAGCCAGGTGTGGTAGTGTGTACCTGTAATACCAGCTACTTGGAAGGCTGAGGCATAAGAATCGCAGGAGAATAGGAGTGGAAAACAAGATCGGAGAACAAGTAAGAGTTCTAACTTAGAAAGAAGAGCTTATATGTGTAAGTTCAAGCGAAACTCAATATTCAGTGCACCATAAATTATATTCTTTGCATCTACTTAAATTTGTAGGATGTTAATTTTAAAATGTACAAAAGTATCAGTTCTTCACAGTTATTTTAGGTTATGTGTAAGCAAAAAATGTGAAGACCCTGAGTAAGTTTTCCCAAACACACACAAAAATTGTTTCTAGCAAGAGTGATTTAAAATTAAGGTTAAATCTGGGGGCTAATAGTTATCTTTATAGAATATAGTAAGTATGAATGACAAACTTTTATTGAGTGCCTTACTACTATTTAGGTACTCTGGTAAGCACTTTATATGTAATGTAATTACCTTATACATTATAAGTATATTATAATTAAATGGATAGCCCTGTCTACAGCTGTGTAACCACTAAATGGTGGAACCTAGGTCTAAACCTAGGTCTGCCTGCACTCAGAGCCTCAGTATGTTCTTTGTACTACAGTACATGCCTCTCAGCACCATAATCATAATGCATGTTTTCAGATTATGTGAAACCCAACCACAGTTCTTTGTTATACCTTTTTGGGATTGTTGTTTATTTTTCAAAGTAATCATTGTCAAGATGAGTATGTGTTCAGAATGGCATTAACCTTTGACCACATTTTGGATATAGATTCTAAAACAAAGAAAAGGAGGACAAAATAAAGAACAAAGGAAGCATTATTTAAGGATTACAATAATTCTGTATTCTATTATAGAACAAGGGAAGCATCATTTAAGGATTAGAAATTGTTAGAGTCAACCTGAAGAATGTCCACATCAAAAGGGAATATGTAGAGTGGTTTACTCAACTTTTTTATTATCTCAAAGATTATACTCTTCCAGTGATGGAATGGGCTTCATATGTGGTATTCTTGTTAAAGCAGTTTTATAATAAGAATTGTAAACTTAGCGCTAAGAAAGCTGAAGCTCAGCTAGTTGGCACAGTTGGGTGAGTGTTTACTGGACAGATATAAACTCAGCTATTGAGGTCTCAGTAGCTTTGAACCTGAGAACTTTAGTTTGAGAGGCTGTATTTGAAGTGATCCAAAGTGATGGTCAAATTCTTAGCAGATTGCAAGTCTACAATTTCTATAGTGATGATCTCACTTCAAATATATAGTATTTTGATTCTTGGATAAGGGAATTATGTGAAATATCAAATGTGAATTTCCTCTAAAAACAAGTGATATTTTAACTTAATGTTAATCTACTAAATTTACCCATCCTAGTTATAGAATATTTTGTGGCCAATTTAAATTTTAGATACTTAAACTGTGAATTCTATGTGTATTCCTATATCCATTCTCTGTTCAGTACTTTAAACATATTCACTCTTTACCCAGTACTGTAGTCCTAGCTCTCCCTTCCTATCGCTACATTACACATATCACATACACTTTCTTCTTAGAAAGGCTTTGTCCTTTCACCTCTGGTAAATGCCTTATAGTACAACATTGTATTCCCAATACCAAGAACAGTGTCTGGAACATAGTAGGCTCTCAGTAAATATTTGTTGAGTGAGGAATGAATGAACGAGCAAACAGTTGAGTGAAAGAAATAACAAAATTGGCTTTACAGTCCCAACTCTACATTTCCATGAGTGACCCTAAGATACTTATCTTCCCAGGGCTTCAGTATACTTAACTGGAAGACAAAAAAGACTGGCTTGTAAGTTCCTGCCAACTCTAAAATAATACGCTTCTATAATGTAGTTAATTCATGGACTATTTAACCTTTAAGCAAAAGTTTCTCTGAGGAACCTAATCATATTTTGCAAGGTAATACATCCTAATAAAGATCAAAGATGTAAGAGTCTGTACTGATGAGACACTTGCATTCAGTTTTAGCTTCAGAGGAAATGTATGTTTTGTTAGCAAAATTGAGACTAAAGATTAAGATTTAAAATCCCTATGTTAATTAGAGGGGGAAAAAAGTGCATGGAGGAGAAAGGATTTTAAGAAACAAATAATTAACAATACTGTATTGTATACTAGAAATTTGCTAAGAGGGTACATTTTAAGTGTTCTTATCACAAGAAAAAAAAATGCTAACTATGTAAGGTGATGGATATGTTAATTAACTTGAGTATGATATCATTTCGCAATGTATACAGTGCATCAAAATATCAAGTTGAGGCCAGCGCAGTCGCTCACACCTATAATCTCAATATTTTGGGAGGCTGAGGTAGGAGGATCATTTGAGCCCAGGAGTTTGAGACCAGCCTGGGCAACACAGGGAGACCCTGTCTCTACAAAATAAAAATAAAAATAAAATTGTATACTTTAAATATATATAATTCCTATTTGTCAATTATACCTTAATAAAGTTGGGCAAAAAACCAGTTAAGGAGAGGGGGTTAGCTAGGGTTAGGAACTGAAATGCCTAGACAGTGAAGGGCCTGTGCAGCCTGCAAGAACAAAGAATATTTGAAGTCAGTACTGAACAAGAGAGACTTGGGAGGCCGAGGCGGGCAGATCACCGGAGGTCAGGAGTTCAAGACCAGCCTGGCCAACATAGTGAAACCTGTCTCTACTAAAAATACAAACATTAGCCGGGTGTGGTGGCACATGCCTATAGTCCCAGCTACTTGGGAGACAGTAAGGCAGGAGAATCGCTTGAACCTGGGAGGTGGAGGTTGCAGTGAGCTGAGATTGCACCACTGCACTTCAGGGTGGGTGACAGAGCAAGACTCTGTCTCAAAGAAAAAAAACAAAAGAACAAAACAAAACAATAAAAGAACAAGAGAGAATATTTACTGGGGATCTACTTAGCTTTCAGGTTTTTTTAACTTTTAGGTTCAGAGATATGTGTACAGGCTTGTTATGCAGGTAAACTCATATCACAGGGTTTGTTGCAGAGATTTAGTCACCCAGGTACTAAGCATAGTACCCAGTAGTTATTCTTTCTGCTCCTTTCCCTCCTTCCACCCTCCACCTTCACCTAGTTCCTAGTTCTTTGTGTCTGTGAGTTCTCATCATTTAGCTCCCACTTATAAATGAGAACATGTGGCATTTGGTTTTCTGTCCTGCGTTGGTTTGCTAAGGATGATGCATCGGGATTTAGGAGAATGGCAAACCCCAATCCAAGGAAACTGAGAATCACAATAAAACAATACAGGAGCTGACAGACAAAATAGCGAATATAAAAATGAACCTAACGGATCTGATGGAGCTGAAAAATACACTTCAGGAATTTCACAGTGCAATCACAAGTATTAACATTAGAGTAGACCAAGCTGAGGAAAGAATCTCAGAAATTGAAGATGAGTTATCTGAAATAAAGCAGACAGAAGTAAATAAAAATGAATGAAAAGGAATGAACAAAACGTCTGAGAAATATGGGATTATGTAAAGAGGCCAAATCTGAATCACTGGCATCGCTGAAAGAGACAGGGAGAAAGCAGACAACTTGGAAAGCAAAGCCTATGTTAAGATATCATCTATTAAAACTTCCCCATCCTTACTAGAGAAGCCAACAGTCAAATTCAGGAAATACAGAGAACCCCTGAAATATTCTTCACAAGATCATCCCTAAGACATATAATCATCAGATTTTCCAAGGTCTAAATGAAGGAATGAAATGAAAGGCAGCTAGAGAGAAGGGGCAGGTCACCTGCAGAGGAAACTCCCATCAGGCTAACAGCGGACCTCAGTAGAGGTCCCTTTACAAGCCAGAGAGTTTGGGGGTCTATATTCAACATTGTTAAAGAAAAAAAATCTTCAACCAAGAATTTCATTTCCAGCTAAACTGAGTTTCTTAAGCAAAGGAGTAATAAGATCCTTTTCAGGTAAGCAATTGTTGAGGGAGTTTGTTACCACCAGAACTGCCTTCCAAGAGATCTTGAAAGGAGTACTAAATATAGAAAGGAAAAAACCATTACTAGACAGTGTTTTTTGTGCCAATGAAATGCAATAGTTGTTTATTTGTCTGCCTCCCCCCATAAAGTGTCAGGTTTATTTCTATGAACTTCCATTACCTAGCAGACTACCTGTGCGTAGTAGACACTAAGTATTTGAGGAATCAATTGAGGGGTAAATGCCAGGCTAATGCTTACAACGTTGTCACATGCATTAATTCTAACAAAGTACGTACTGCGTCTTCTCTACTTTACCTGATTAGGAGTCTTAGGCTCTGAAAAATTGACTTACCCAAAGAAACTAAGTTTGTACAGTTTACAAGGCTGGGATTTGGACTGAGGCCTGTTTGTTAACAGAGTTCAGTTCATGCTTTTTCTACTAACTAATCTCTGTCTCTGTCATAAATCATAAATACAATTGCTAATAAGTATGTCATTTCCTTGCTAGGGGTGCCAAATTACTTTTGGAGTATAAAATCTTATTACTGATGCTAGCTTAGCAAGTTACACTTTGGAAACATTTTCACCTGTTATATTATAGTCCTTAAAAAGCCCGAGTAGGTATCTTTCCTACCATTATATTGATGAGAAAAACTAAGTCTCCTTGTGGAGTCATAGCTCATGAGGACCAGTGATAAGACTGGAACTCAAGCCTTGTGGATTTAAAAGTAATGAATTTACCAGCGAAAATCAGAAAAGATTTCAAAGAAATAACATCTAGAACAAGTCAGAGTCTTGTAAGCCTCTCTTTAAAACAGGCTTTAAAATATGTAGTTGGCCATTTTATTTACCACATTCATAGTTTAAATATCGTGGTTAGAATAGGATAATTTACCAAGTGCAGTTCTGAACTGGTGAACTTTCTGAATTAAGGCATATGTATGTACTACACAACTCATGATCTATGCTTCATCTAAATGAGGACTATACATGAGCCATGAGCATGGAGCATCCTCATTTACATGGATACATAAAAATCCCAAAACAAGGTGCAGCAAACCACTAATTTAGCTACTGTGATTTTTAAAATATGAAAACTAAGAGATTGGGTGAGAAAAAGATTAACTTTGACAAAATCTTTGTCTATGTGACTTGAACATTATGAGTGGCAAAAATTGTTAGAAGTATTATTTGGAGAAATTTTAAATAATACCTTTTTAAAATTTAAATAAAAGAAAACTTTCTTGGAATCATTTAGTTGAACTTTTAACCTAGATTCAGAAGTAAATACAAACTATGCAAAAATATAGATTAAGTGTTACCTTTGGTAGATAAGTATCAAAAATGGTAGAAATTTAGAGCTGAAGGGATGTCGATGATCACGTAATTCAGTGATCTTATTTTAGTGGAAAAATACTGTGGCCTAGGGACTGCTACTAGATTGTTAAATTTGGAGAAATTCAAACTTAGTTTTGGTATTTTTTAGGAGGTGGAAGGGGAGATGATCCATGAAGTGTCAGTGATCAGATGGGACGTAAAGTGGTTTGTGACTTCCTTTCTTTAAAAACTTGTCTTTTTGAGTTATGAGGAGTTTTTTTTTTTTTTAAAAAGCACACTAATTTGCTAATAAAGTACAGAGAAAGAAGTTCAAGAACTTGGCCAGTTTCTTTGAAAGTTAGTGACAGAGTCAAGATTAAAAGCACAACCTTGATTATCACGACAACTTTTATTTATATAATGTCACTGTAACACCTGTTTAGCCCACTGAGCCATTCTGCCCTCATAATGCCCCCATGAGGCTGCCCAGAGCAGGGTCAGCCAGTGATCCTGTGAGGGTGAGCAAGTGAAATAACAAGAGGAAATGTCTAAGAAGGGTCCCAGAGGGCAAGAGAAAAGACAAATGTTAGTATCTTAATTCCTGCAAACCTAAGTAGTTTGTCTTACGGTAGCAGAGCCATTATACTAATGGAAATACCAGAGTTGGTGAAAATTTCAAAAAGATAAAGCTGTTGCTTAGGATTCAGTAGCTTAATAGCTTGCAAAGGAAACTAAACCTAAATGTTTTAGGCAGTGCAAAGCTGGGCTCTTAAAACTTGCCTCAAGATAATGGAAGCAGAAACATTCAAAGTACTTTTATCTTCTTGGAAGTAAATGTGACAATAAAATAATGAGCTGAAAGGTCATACTGAAAGTTGTAAGGCTGCATTTAAAATGCAAAATGCATATAAAGGCAGTATGTTCAGTGCTAATGAAATCCAGTGACTTTGTCCTGAACTAAAGTTTCTATAGGAAAGTGCTGTTATTTTTGCTAAATAAAAATATAAAACACATGCGCTTAGGGCTTAAATAAATGAGTGAGCAGTTTCTATGTTTTATCATTTAGCCCTCACAGTAACTCTCTGAAGCGATACTGTGATTATCCCCATTTTCAAGCATGGAAACTGTAAATAAGTTAAGTAACTTGTCCAGGATCACAGACCAGTGAATGATGGAGCCAGGACTTTAACTCAGAGTTAAACTGCAAACCCAAACAACCACTTAAAGTTACTGCCTCATTTAGCTAAATTCTAGGTCCATAAAATGTTAACCCCATATGTGTCTGATAAGCTTTCTTTATGAACAGTTTAAAAATTACTTTTAAATTACTGATAAATATTAGTGGTAGACTAACAGTAACCACTGGTAGTAGAAAAATCTAAGAAATTCAGAATTTCAGCTAAAAGATTATTTAGTGAAATCTGACTGCTTCATTTAACAGGCTGGAAAGCTGTGGCCCAGAAGCTTACTGACACTCAATAGCATATTGCTGACTAGAAGTTTGCAACATTTTAGGCTAAACACTAAAATCCACTGATTCTAATCAAAACCGCACAACATACCAGATTTTCATTGCATAAAATATTTTTAAAATAATTTGTTAGTTGACGAGTCTCTTATAAATCTTTGCATCCTTAGTGCTTTGCACAGTGCCTGCTTAGCATGTAAAACAGGAACCAAGTTTTTTTAAGTAAACAAGTATAATCATTATAGTTTTAGGATCCAAAGCTTGTATAACTTGTCGCATAGTAAATTTTATGCATCTCTGAACATTCCTCTGCTAGGAACATATTTTATATCAGCAGTAATTTTAGGCTGTGATTCCCATGTGGCTTTTGAAGAACTCTTTTCGTTGCTTCTTGGTTTCAGCTTTGGAAATCTAGACAAACCCAATTAAAATTTAATATTACAAAAAGAAATAAGACACCTAAAACAATAAGTATACACTGAAAATTATTTACCAAAAGCTGAAACAAGCTAAAAAAAAAATCCCTTATTTGAAAAACGCCTTTGAATAGAAGCCTTATGATTTAGTTAAAATGCACAGAAGATAAATTATTCCAAGTGTTTGTAGGATGTGACTTGAAAAGTTCCTGTTTGAGAGTCCAGGTCTTGTTTCCTCCCAAGAAAAATTTAGTTATCCCCCATTTTATATTTTACTTTGTAAGTTAATCCTGTACTTGGGTATCTGATACAATCTCATTTTTCTTTTTTATATAATTACTACTAACTTTTAAAAAAATACTGTTTATTTCAAAGAAACATAATGTTTAAAAGATGTGAAGCATTTAATCCTTAAATGCTGGAAACACTTTTAAAGTATTGTAAGCACATCTGTATTACATTACACACAGGGAGAAGAATGTATGAATTCTGTGATCTGTGGGCACTAAGGTGGCTGGTTTAGAAAAACAGAATTTTGCATTTCAAGTTTCTTTTCAACATAAAGAATATTCTTTAATTCTAAAATGAATAATTCCAGGCTGGGACGTGTGGTCAGGGAAGCATAAGTAAAGTTTCGGTTTTACAGTTGTTCTTTCATGTTATTAAGCTTGGCTCTGCATTTTGTTAAGCACTTTTATTTTTCCTGATTTGAAAACGATTGCATGAGACAAACTCAGAACATGAAGAAATCTCTACATCAGATTTCTTAATAAGTGTCCTGCATGTCTTAGACAGCTATGATGGTGCAGATAATTTATTACTAATTAAGAAATGCCAAAGTTTGTTAATGATTCACTCTTAAAAATTACAGCAAATTTAAATGCATCCCAATGATAACCTCACTCTTGATCAGTTGTGTTCCAGTGTCCTTTTTTGAGCAGGAGATAAAAGGATGGAGTTATAGCTGTTAGTCTGGGTATCTCATGTGATATGTATTTTACATGTGAATATCATATTGGTAGAGATGAATAAAAATGCTGGAGAGAACTTCTGCGCTACACTGATGGACATGTTCTCAGCTTTTTCTTCTTTGACATGAAATGACATTAACATGCCAACATGTTCTCATATGTACCTGTTCGTGAGCTAGCTAGAATTCTACCCCTTTCACTCCCACCCCAGAAAGCAGACAAGAATGAATGTTCTGGAGATGCATATTCAGTCACCTCAAACTTATTTTTTTTAAATAATGATTTGAGAATTTCATACTTTAATGACTATTAGGTAATTACCTGTGACATATTTGGCAGCTATGTCATGATAAACTCCATGTTTCTTAAATTTTATATGGCAATATAAATTTCTGGAAACTAGTTAGAATAATTGACTTTTTACAAAAGCCAATTTCGTAATCAGTTATTTTATTGCCATGTTACTAGAAATTATAAGATGATTGGTTGTCTTTAAGACTGAAAATAAATATATTTGAGGAATTTGAATTGTTAGCTAGTCATCCTTTTATTCAAGAAAAAAACCCAACATAAATATTATATAAAAGTCTTTATTTTTTACTTGGTATGAAAATTGGTAGCTTGTTCTAGAGCTTTCCTAATGTCAGAATATTTGATTTTTTTTTTTTATTTAGTTTTAGAACCTCTATAATAATGGCTCTTGTACCTGCCTTTCTTAGAAGGTATTAAACTTATTATGCTATAAGGAAATAACTACTGAATTGTCATCACCTCTTAAACATTTTTATGTAAAGGACTGTCATATATTTATTAGTAATTTTGAATGTTAAGAGTATTTCCTATTTTTTTGTTTTTGTTTTTTATTAATAAGATATTATGAACTAGATCCTTATAAAAGTCTCCTAGACAATTTGAGGAACAAAGTGATCATTGAGTATCCAACATTACATGTGGTATTGAAAGGATCCAATAATGACATGAAAGTTCTTCACCAAGGTAAGTGTAAATTTGTTCCTGTAATGCTTAGAATAGCTTTAGAGAAACCAGAGCAAAATGTGTCCACCCTTATTTCTTTATATGTGTTTTCCCACTATATTTACACACTTACAGGATCTACTCTATAGCTACAGTTAATGTGAAGAACTAAATATATGAGATGCTGCTCTTCTTCTGTTTTTACGAGCATATAATCTTTAAAACTAATTTTAAGTGAATGAATCAAATTGAATGACTAAGAAAGGATTTTTTTTTGGCATGGAGTTCTGTGTATTTTTGTCCCTTTTGAAGCTAATAGTCTTTAAGTAACTGTCCATGATTACATAAATTTACTCCATAGTTAAGACTTTAGAGATTTCTAAAATGAGAGATTACAAAACATTTTTAGTTGACAATAAAAATGTTGAATGGTTTTAAAAAAAAAGCTAGTATCCTACCTTATAGAAAGAGATAATGTTGCAAGGAACATTATATTTAAAAATTTGGCAGCATTTAGACTAAGCTAATGTCATTGCCTTTACCCTTTATCTCCTTTTCTAAACCCACTGGTTTTATTTTTTCTGCTTTTGTTTCTCTGATTTTGTGATACACGGAAGTACTAGAACTGGAAAAAATGTACATAAAAGTTTAATACATAAAATTACTTAACTATAGTTGTAACTTCTGACTAAAGTAAACTAATTGTGTTTCTGAATTCAAGATTTTAGAGGATGAGTAGAATTTAGTGACTACCTTTAAAAAGTGAAGAAGATTATTCACTTTAACCGAAAACTATTACATAGCACTTTCAACTACAGGAATTATAGTTACAGGCCCAGTTTTGTTTTAACAAACTCCCAGAGGAACATAGAATCTTTGTCTTGAGTTGAACTCTATTCTTTTTTTTTTTCTCTCAAGTTGTTGCCTGTTGATGAACTCTATTCTTTAAGTAGTATTTGAAATGTGTGGTTTAAGTTTTATTGTTATACCACCATTAGGCTGTAAGATGCAGTAACCTATGTTGTAATGTTTTATCTGTCGCACATAGTGTTTTTTCTTTGCAAAACTTAATAGGAAAAAATGTTTTTCAAAGTGGTCAAAATTTTATCAGTGCTACAACTTGAAAGTAGATTTTAGTTGGCAAACATAGTGTTTCTAATAATAAACTATGGACCTCCAAATCACATTTTTATTCATGACATTAATATTTTTCACAATTTGAGAATATTCTGTATAATTTTCTCAAAATAAATTAGGAATTCTAGTTTTAAATGGCCAGTTTCACTTTGTTTAAGCTTTGTGTTACCTTGCTTTTTTCTTAATAAATTCACACAGTGCTCTCTCAAATGTTGGTTTCAGGAAAAGTTGTTTAGTGATGTAGGTTAGTAGCTAGGGCAAACATCATCTGTGTAAATAAACAGCACACACAGCTCTCCTTTCACCTTGTTTAGGAATGTACATTCAAGGAAAGCTTCCTGTAATGAAGCAGTGAGACTACTAGTGTACTGGGAGCCTTATTGAATAAAATTTGCTATTTTTCTGGTGGGTATATGATGTTTGACTTATTTACAGAACATAGATGACTCATACTTTTAGTACAGAGGATTATTTAGAACTGTGTTAGCAAAGAACCAAAAGGATCTGACAGGATTTTAAAACCATACCAGTTTTGTCACATCATAAGTACACATACCTTAAAAGTAATGCCCAGGTCTTCCTGTATGTGCATTTCTTTCTGTAAGTACCTTAAGGTGTCTGTTTCTTTATACATTCTCACAGCATCAGATATTCTGCAGGGTGATCCCTTGATGAGGGAAGGGGATTATGTAAAAAGAGGGCATTTTCTTTGGAAAGTCTTGAAATTCCTTCTCTCTCTCGAGGTAAAAAAGTTGGATTTTGATCCTAAGTTCATAGTACAAGTTGTCTCTTTCCTAATTTCGGGGTAAATATGTTTCTGGGCTGGGATTCAGTAGTTCCAACACCTGATGGTTGTTATAGTATTTGTTATGATTGTAGATTGCCATAATTTTTTTTAACTCTGCCTATATTAATCAACAATAGCCAAAATTTTGTTTGTTTGTTGCTTTTTTAGGAATGGAAAAGGTTAACTGGAAAAGGATGAGCAGTTAAGGTAGTCCACTAGATTGGAGATGCTGAGTTCTGATTACCTACCTTTTATCAATCCAGTAGGAACTGCTCAGAATGGTGTAACTTGCTTCACGGGCTGTGTTATTAACCAAAGTTAGACTAGCAGATTTAAATGATTGATAAATGCATGCTGCATTTCAATCTAAGGAAAAAAGAATGGATCCCTAATTCAAAGAAGAAAACTGGACACCTTCAATAGGCAAAGAAAGGGGAAAGTGCCCTCCATACTGCTACAAATTCCCATTAATTTATAAATGTCAGCAAAATATACTTTTCAACGTTCTAATATAACTCAAAATTAGAAAATGCCTCAGCCTTTAGAGAAGGAATCCAACCTAAAATTGATTACTTGATTAGTGACAATACCTGGCACAGCAGCTACTCATATATCAGTCTCTTACTGGGCCAGTAAACCTTTCATCTGTTCTCCCTCACTCACCTTGCCTCATTGTTCCTTACCTCTCTTCTTTGTTTTCCTTTTGCAGGGGAGAGGGGAAGGATTTTAGGCACTGGAACACACATGTAAAACTTACCATACAATAGATGCTATAATAGAGTTTGCCTGAAGTACAGAGACAGCCAGAGGAGGAAAAAACTTATAATATCATGGAGGAACTGGATGGACTGCTAGTGTTAATAAAATTTCACAAAGATTGGGACGATATCTTGGATGGAATTTATTTCAGCGCCTTACTCATGAAAAGTACTCAGTAAACACTATTGTGGTTGCTGGTACAATCTGAAGTCTAGATACAACAGCAAACCCCAGGGAACTTGTCAGTTGGAATATGAGGCAGACTTCCAGGCGTATGATTCTAGCATCAGCTTTTATAACCTGCGGGCCCTTGAGCATTTACTTTGCCTCTCTGAGTTTTATTTTTCTTATCTGCTCAATGTAGACAACAGCCATAAGCCTCAAAATAACCTATATTTTACCATGACAATTTTTAAAGAGTTACTACCTTTTAGCATCACAATACAATGAAATAGAACACTTACTCTGGTTCCCATTTTGGAGATTTAGGGAAAAAAACACTAAAAGACAGAATGACTTGCATTTACCTTGATTCAGCAAACATGGTCTACATTGTGAGGGTACATACAGAGAAGAAACGTCTAGTTTCTGTCCTCCAGGAACTCAGTTTAGTGAGTGAGTCATAGTTAGTCATGCTTGCTCTAAGCAAGACAGGGGTGTCAAAGAAGCTCCATTGCTACTCTGAGTCTTCTTCCTGTGAAAGGAAGGAGATGGCGATTAGCTAGTCTTCTGTCACTCCACACTGACTCAACATATACTGACCCTCAATTTAAGTTTAAAAAAAAGTCATGGAAAAATTTATTCCAACCACAAATGGCCAGCCTGGATAATAGTGATCTATTCAATGGCATGAATATGGATCATAACCACATTGTGAAGTGACCATTCCCAAGTCTTCCACAGAGTCAGGAAGGATGTTACCTCACAAAATATAATTGCCACTTTCAGACATCGTTTCTCTATTTATTGTGGCCAGAATTGTATATCCTAGCTGCCTGGGACATCATGTGGTTTGTGTGTCCCTGTGAGTAGTGCTGTTGCTGTGCATCAGAAGCAGGGGAGAGAAGGGAGACAGAGCAAGCTAAACAGAAACAGTATAAACACTTGACTGTATGTTTACTTATTTTTTCCTAGTGAAAAGTGAATCTACCAAGAACCTTGGCAATGAAAATTGAGCACTTTTTCTGGAAGAATATGAAAATTTCCAGAGAATTGCAGCAGACTCTGCATTGATGGGCTGTTGGATGATTGGGGTATTGTCAGTGGGTGATTGGAATTTTTTGTTTGTATGAAAAATGATCTAAACTTTTTTAAAGAATGTGTTTTATAGCCTCTTGAATTAATTGACTTGTAAGCCCCCTTTATTCATATTAAGAACTCACCTTTGCACTTGATCAGTATAGTACTTACCAAGCCCTGGCTTTTAATATGCTTAATTCCATAAACTGAAAGGTTTTTTTTTTTTCTTTTTCTTTCTTTATTTCGTTCTCTTTTTTTTAGATGGGGTCTTGGAGTGCAAGTGGTACGAGCATAGCTTCCTCAAACTCCTGGGCTCAAATGATCCTCCCAACAGGCTTCTACCACCACACTCAGCTAATTTTTTTGTTGTTGTTGGTAGAACAGGGTTTGCTCTGTTGCCCAGGCTGGTCTCAAATTCCTGGCCTCAAGCAATCCTCCCACCTCAGCCTCCAAAGCACTGAGATTACAGGCATGAGCCACTACACCTGGCCTTGAAAACTTTTTTATTTGTTAATTTGATGCATAACCAAACCCAAGGATTACCTGTGTGAACCACAGAGTTGGCATTCTCTTTAGTAGAACCTCATTAAACAGAAAGGCTGTATAACGCACTGTCTAGCCACAGGAGAACTAGTCATCCGTCAGTTGCCCTTTCTTATCTTTAGAGTTCATATGTAACTTACTCTTGTGAGACAGCTTTTCTACTTGAGAAACTCCTAGTACAATGTCTGGACTAAAAGCCTGAATAAATACTATCAACTACTGTTTCTTATATTCACTTCAGAAAATCAGTGGCTCCACATTGTTTGAGCCATTCATCTACTTATTCAAGTCTTATGAATTCCGTGCCTTCGTCACATTCCCAGTCCACTCTCATCATTACTGCAGAAGGGTGTTGTGATGGCCAGTTTTATACTGTACTTTGATACGTCTAGCAATAAGTTTAAGAAAAAAACTAGGAAATCAACATGTTATTGGAATGTATATGTACATATTAATGTATATACACAGCTTAATTTATATGTTATGGCAACTCTGTATACAGTTTGATCTCACATACTGAAAAATAATTCTTAATTTCGTTGGAGTTTATACCACTATGAAACTGCAATATGAGTATAAGAGAGTAAAAGATTGTTACATCTGTATTATATGTGTATACTTAATGGTTAAAAAGCAATGATAAAATTGGACATTAATGAAATTCATTTTCAGTTTACAGTTGGAGTAAGTTTTTTACCAAAAAGAAACCAGAGATGTTAGTTAAGGAGACTTTGAAATATGAAAAGATAATGAGAAGATGAGCATAAGATAAATTTGTAGAACACAAGTATAAGTTGGAGTAGAAATTGGAGAAGAAAATCAAAAAACAGTAATGCCAGAAAGACCCTTGGTATAGAAGTAGTATTGGAAATGTGATTCATAGAAAGTTCATAGAAAGTGAGGCCTTGAAATTTGAGAAATATACATATATGTAATCTCTAAAGCAACTTCAGGAATCTTCTCCTAATATATGATAAAGAATTTGTGTAGAATTATGTTTTCCACAATATTACTGGAGAGACAATTAAATGAGATTTCAAGGAATTCATTTATAATCTAAAGTGAAATGTGCCTTCTTGAAACCAGCAAGAAATAGATGAATTGAGTGAAACATGTCATAGAATTGTTATTAGGAAAAGTGGGATAAAGTATACAAAAAGATCATGTGATCTGAATATCAGGGTGGATAGGAATTTCCTGACAGTGAAATCTGTTATGATGCAGTCTCATTTCCAAGAAAAGTATTGAGTTCCATCCCTTCTGAATTTAAATTGAAAACTGGACAAAAAACAAACTATCGTGTACTTTCCACTGCTCAGGAGGAAAAAAGAAACCTACATCATCTAATGCATCTTTGCCATCTTTATTTTCTAGAATTCTATTAGATTTTTCAATTATAGGCTATTTCTTAGGAAAGAATATAACTCAGAATTCCCCTAAATTTAACTATCAACTTATTTGATTAATATACACATTTATTCCCATAAGATTTACAATACACATGTGTTTTAGTGAATTACCAGTGGCTTGGAGGGTATGGAATTGGAATAAACTGAAAGCCCTAGACGTTTGTAGCATTAAGACCCAATTTCTTTTTGGAGGCCCTCTCCGTGTTAGATTATTGACAAATTCTGATGAGTAAACAAACTCCTTGACCCTTGTTAAGTTCAGCATCCTGCATTTTGTTCATGAATCACATCTTAAAAGAAGAAAAGCTCCACTTGGTTTTCTTTATTTTTTTAAACAATGATTTCAAAGAGAAGATAGGCCTTTCATAATTGCTAATTATACATATGGGATTAATAGTAGTAAATTATAGTAAATAACACTTGTACCTGTGCCTATTATAAATATGAATTAGCCAGGCACAGTGGCTCATGCCTGTAATCCCAGCACTTTGGGAAGTCGAGGGATTTTTGAAACCAGCCTGGCCAACATGGCAAAACCCCGTCTCTACTAAAAATACAAAAATTAGCCAGATGTGGGGGCGGGTACCTGTAATTTCAGCTACTCAGGGAGCTGAGGTACGAGAATCACTTGAACCCAGGTGGCAGAGATTGCAGTTAGCTGAGATCTTGCCACTGCACTCCTGGGCACTGCCTAGGTGACAGAGTGAGACTCTGTCTCCAAAAAAAAAAAAAAGAGAGTTATTAAAAATAGACATTTAATATTCCAAACTGTAGTTGAGCCAGTTTGTTTTCATGTAGCAAGTAGCGGGATTCAGGTTTCATGACATACAATAAAATGTTAATCACATAACTATAATGCCAACAATTTTCTTTATACATTTCTGTTTAATTAGGTTGACATATACTTTGTGTTATACCTGATTTCATGTTACTAAATTTTAAAGATGCTGATCTATTTTTATTTAATCATACACTGTTACAGTTTGGATGTAGTTTGTTCCTACTAAAACTCATGTTGAAATTAGATTCCCCATGTGCTAGTGTTGGGAGGTAGAGCCTAATGGAAGGTGTTTAGGTCATGGAGGCAGATAGATCCCACATGAATAAACTAATGACCTCCCACTGGGGTGAGTGAGCTCTCATTCTTGCTGTCGAGGGAATGGATTAGTTCCTACAAGAGCAGGTTATTGAAGAGTCTGGCTTCCTTGATTTTCTTGTTTTTGCCTCCTCTCTTCCAATGTGATCTCATTGCATATGCGTACTCCCCCTTTCACTTTGTGCCAAGAGTGGAAGCAACATGAGGCCCTTGCCAGATAACAGCTGTCCAATCTTGAACCTTCCAGCCACCAGAATCATGAGCCAAATAAAACTCTTTTAAAAAATAAATTGCCCACTGTTAGATATTCTGTTATAACAACATGAAATGGACTAAGCCTTATTCTATTGCATTAAAATGTGTTGTTTATTTTCAGGTAGATGTAGTGAAGGATGATTAGTAACCAATCATTCTTCATTTGCAAGTGACAAAAACTCAAAATAGTGTCAGCATGAAGGGCAGTTTATTGACTTATATACATGGAAGTCAAGGCATGACTGGGTTCTGGGTCCGAACGTCAAAAGAAGTCATCTTACCATCCTACACACTTGGCTCTGATTATTTTCTTTTTTATGGATTGGTTTTCTCTTCCAGGCAGATTTTCCCCTTGGGGATATTCTGTTAGGGGTGAGGAGCAGTGAGGTGAAGATGATGGATAACCGCAATTGACAGTTTAAGCTTTCCTTATCATAAAAAGGTTCAAAGCTTTTATATAGCAAGCTATGTAAAATTTTGGAGAAGTACTTTGATTTTGCCCAGATTGGATCACATTCATTTCCTGAGCTGATCAGAAGAGAAATTTGCCCAAGGGAGTGGGAAATTTTTAGAAGAAAGCCGTAGGGTTGCACCCTATTTGAATATTAGTAGCAAGAGATTTCTGATTTGTACTAACAGAAAGAGTAAAGCTTAGATTTAATCTGTAAGTCTTCATTGTTTGTAGCTAGAGATTTTAATTTCTGCTTGTTCTCATTGCTGCTTTTGAGTTGCCATTATGGGTTTTTGGATTTTTGTTTTAATGCCATCCATTTTTGTTTGACATCATGTTGCTGCTGGTTTCAGCAGATGTACATAGCATATGTTTTCATTACCAATTTGGAAATTTTTCCCAGTGGCATCAGCATTTGAGAAATGCTGATTTTGAAATTAGAGTACTAGGGGGAAATGTTTGAAAAATGAAAACTATTTAAATAAAAAATTGCTTTAAATAAACCTTTGGGGATCTGTACTTGACTAAAAAGTATTTTCTTTAAACTTTGGTCTTTGAAAACTAAAGTGTGTGCGCATGTGTTCATTAAAATGACCTATAACATGAACATTTTCCATTCTGGAGTGTGATATACACTCATTTTGAACTTTAAAACTAAATGCATCTTTTTTCATTTGATGAGCTACTACATAACTCTATTTTCAGTTTTATTTTCTTGCCAAAGAAAGTGCCAAGCTCAGCCTGACATTTGGTAACCCCTGACTTGGTCCCAGCCTAGTTTTATAGCTTGCCCACTCCCTCACTCACTCTCCTCTTCAAACTACTTCAGTCACACAAAACATCAAGGACCAATTTCATTCTGCATGTGGGTATACAGTTTTCCCAGCACTTTTGATTTTTTCTTTCAGTATCTTTTCCTCATTGTGTCTTGGTAGCTTTGTCAAAGATAGTTGCATGGGTTTATTTCTGGGATCTGTTCTGTTGCTTTGGTCTGTGTGTCTTTTTGTGGAGTACAATGCTGTTTTGATTACTATAGCTTTGTAATATATTTTGAAGTGGGGTGGTGTGATGACTTCAGTTTGTTTTTTTGTTTTGGCCACTCAAGCTCCTTGGTGGTTTCATCAAATTTTAAGATTGTCTTTTCTTTCTATTTCTGTGGGGAGAAAAAAGCCATTGGAGTTTTTATTAGGATTACATTGGCTCTGTAGATTACTTTGGGTAGTATGGAAATTTTAACAAAATTATTTCAATTCATGAACATAGTACATCTTTCCATTTATTTGTACTTCAGTTTCTTGCATCAATGGCTTGTAGGTTTCAGTAAACAATTTTTTCACCTCCTTGGTTAAATTTATTTCTAAGTATTCTATTGTTTTTGATGCCATTGTAAGTAGGATTATTTCTTTCTTTTTCAAACAGTTCATTGTTAACCTGTAGAAACCCAACTGATTTTTGTATTTTGATTTTGTATCTTGCAACTGTACTGAATTTATTAGTTCTAACAGTTTTTGGTGGAGTCTTTTGGGTTTTCTATATCATGTCATCTGCAAAGAGACTATTTTACTTCTTCCTTACTGATTTGATTTTATTTTTCTTGACTAATTGCTCTGGCTAGGATTTCCAGTACTTTGTTGAACAGAACTGGTGAGTTCTATTCTTGGTTGTCTTGTCTCTGATCTTAGCAAAAGATTTCAGCTTTTCACTGTTAAGTATGATGTTAGCTGTAGCCTTGACACATGTGGCCTTTATTATGTTAAGATGCATTCCTTTCATACCTAATTTGTTGAGAACTTTTTATCATGAAAGGGTGCTGAATTTTGTCATGTGCTTTTTCTCTATCTGTTGAGATGATCATGTGATTTTTGTCCTTCATTCTGTTAATGTGGTGTATCTAATGTATTGATTTGCATGTGGCACCATCTTTGTATCCCAGGGATAAGTCGCATTTAGTCATGGTGTATGATCCTTTCAGTGTGCTGTTAAATTCAGTTTGCTAGTATTTTGTTGAGAATTTTTGTATCTAGGTTCAATGGGGGATATTGGCCTTTGAGTTTTTCTTTCAGTGTTTTTATCTAGCTTTACTATCAAGGTAATACTTTTCTCATAAAATAAGTTTGGAAGGATTTCCTCTTCAATTTTTTGGATGAGTTTGAGAAGAATTGGCATGAATTCTTCTTTAATTATTTGGTAGAATTCAATGAAGTCATCTGGTCCTTGGCTTTTCTTTGTTAGAAAGTTTTTTATTACTGGGTCAGTTTCCTTACCTGCATTAGTCTGTTTCTATTTTCCATTTCTTCATGATTCAGCCTTGATAGGTTATATGTTTCTAGACTTCTGTCCATTTCTTCTAAGTTATGTAATTTGTTGATGTATAATTGTTCATAGTATTTTCTTATGATTCTTTGTACTTCTTTGGTATTAGTTGTAATTTCTCCTCTTTCATTTATGATTTTATTTATTTGAGTTCTCTTTTTTCCTTGGCTAGTCTTGCAAAGGTTTGTCAGTTTTCATTTATCTTATTTAAAAAATTTTTTTTCTCTTTTGCTTTTTTATTTATTTCTGCTGTAATCTTTATTGTTTCCTTCCATCTGTTAATTTTGGGCTTATTTTCTTTTCCTAGTTCCTCAAGATTTAAACTTAGGTTGTTTGAGGTGTTTTGTGTTTTTTGTTTTTGTTGTGTTTTTTTTTTCTGTTAGCCATGTGGTGTTCTCATCTTTTTCTTAATGTAAGTATTTATCATTATAAACTTTCTTCTAGAACTTATTTTACCACATCTTATACATTTTGGTATGTAATGTTTCCATTTTTGTTTTTCTGAAGTTTTTGTATTTTTCTTTTGATCTTTTCTTTGACCTATTCTTTGCCTCAGGAGTGTGTTTTTTGCTTTTTACATACTTGTGAATTTTCCAATTTTCCTCCTTTTATTCATTTCTACTTTTATACCATTATGGTTGAAAAAGATACTCAATATGATTTTAGTCTTTTTTAATTTGTTAAGACTTGTTTTGTGGCCTAACATATCTATGCTACAGAACATTTCATATGCACTTGAGAAGAATGTGTATTTTGCTGCCATTAGATGGAATGTTCTGTATGTATGTTATACAGGTCCATTTGGTCTATAATGTTGTCCAAGTCTGCTGTTTTCTTATTGATTATCTGGATGATCTCTCTGTTGTTAAGAGGGGGTGAGCTGCTAAAGTATCTTATTATTCTATTCCTCTTTATTTCTCTTCATTCTGTTAATATTTGCTTTATATATTTAGTTCTTCTGATGTCAGATATTTCGAATTGTTATATTTTCTGACTGGGCACAGTGGCTTTGTAAACTCAGCACTTTGGGAGACTGGGGCAGGCAGATTGCTTGAGGTCAGGAGTTCAAGACCAGCCTGACCAACACGATGAAACCCCTTCTCTACGAAATATATAAAAATTAAGTGAGTGCGGTGGCACATGCCTGTAATCCCAGCTATTTGGGAGGCTGAGGTATGAGAATCACTTGAACCCAGGAGGCAGAGTCTGCAATGAGCCAAGATTGCACCAGTGCACTCCAGCCTAGGCAACAGAGCAAGACTCTGTCTCAAAAATACAAAAAATAAATAAAATTGTTCTATTTTCTTATTGAATTGACCCTTTAATTACGTTAGTGACCTTCATTGTCTCTTGATAATTTTTGAGCTAAAGCCTATTTTGTCTGATACAAGTATAACCATTCCTACACCCTTTGATTACCATTTGCAAGAAATGTCTTTCCATCCCTTCACATTTGGCCTTCATGTTTCTTAAAAGCTAAAGTGAGTCTCTTGTAAGCAGCATTTAGTTGGATCTTGTTTTTTTAATCATTCAGCCATTCTGTCTTTTGATTGGAGAATGTAACCTATGTATGTTTAAAGTTATTATTGATAGGTAAGGACTTAATATTGCCATTTTAATTGTTTTCTTACTGTTGTGTAACTCCTTTGTTCATTTCTTTCTCTCTTGCTGTCTTTCTTTGTGACTTGATGACTTTTGTGGCAGTATGCTTTGATTCCTTTCTCTTATTCTTTTTTGTATCTACTACAGGATTTTTTCTTTGTGATTACCATAAGTTTACATAAAACGTTTTATGGTTGTAACAAACTATTATAAGCCTGTAATAACATCAATTGCATACAAAAAAATCTGTACTTATACTCTCCATCCCCCTCTTCCACATTTTAGGTACTGATGTTACAATTTACATTTTTTTAATATTGTATATCCGTTAACAAATTATTGTAGTTACACTTATTTTAGTATGTTTATCTTTTAACTTTATACTGAGATAAAAGTTTTTACACATCACATCAAATGCACCAATATTAGAGAATTTTTAATTTGACTATTACCTTTACTGGTGAGTTTTATAAATTCATGTTTTTACATTGCTAGTTAGTGTCCTCTCATTTCAGCTTGAAGAATTTCTTTAGCATTTCTTATAAGGCAGGTCTAGTGCTAACCAACTCCCTTAGCTTTTGTTTGTATGGGAAAATCTTTCTCCTTTATTTCTGAGGTACAGCTTTGCCAAGTATTCTTTGCTGGCAGTTGTTTTTTAGTATTTTGAATATGGCCCACTCTCTTTGACCTCCCAACTTTGTGCTGAGAAATCTGTTTATAGTCTTATGAAGGCTCTCTTATATGTGATGAGTTACTTTTCTCTGTGGTTTTCAAAATGCTTTGTCTTTGACTTTTGGCAATTATTTGTCTGTAGTAGACCTTCTGAGGTTCAACCTATTTGGGAACTTTTGAGATTCATGAATCTGGAAGTCCAATTCTCTCCCCAAATTTGGGTAGTTTTCAGCCATTATTTCTTTAAATAGACTTTCTGTTCCGTTCTCTCTTCTTCTTCTAGAACCTATATAATACACACATTGTTTTGCTTGATGGTGTTTAATTAAATCCCTTAGCCTTTCTTCACTCTTTTTTATGCTTTTTTTCTTTTTTCTTTTGTGACTGGATAATTTCTAATAACCAATTTTCAGGTTAACTGATTCTTCTGCTTGATCAAGTCTACTAGTGAAGCTCTGTTTTGAATTTTTCACTTCAGTCATTGGACAGCAGGCTGTTTGTCCTAGCATGTTTAGCTCCTGTCTCGAATTTTTTATCCATTTTACATACTTTGCTGGTTTGGGCATAACAATTTAAATCACTTCAATTAGTTTGAAACCAACTGATAATACTAACACGAGTTTCTTTCAGTGGGTTCCAGGATATTAGTATCAAGTTTGTTTCATTGTCCATTGCGAATTATGCACTGCTGAACTGAGTACTGCTCAAAGCTGTTGCGGCAGACCTCAGGTAACATGGCTATCTGGTGTTACCTGGTGAAGGGGGGCCCACGTGGAAAGGATATAAGGATGTAAAGACAACTGTTAATGACTGTCATGTTGACATTATATTGAGCTGCAGTATGAACATGTGTTTGGCATGCTGGTGAATTCAACTGTAGTTGTTGGGCAGAACAAATTTAGGGAGTCCAGCTCAGGGGGAGGATTACGATAACCACAGGAGAAGTACAGTTTCTTATTGGAAATAAAACCTGTTGGAAATCTTGAGAATACACTCATAAATGGAAATGGAGTGGTTGGAGAACATCCATGAAAACACCAAAGCAGACAAATGAAAGGCCTTGAAAAATGTGAGCCTTAATTTCATGGCATAGAAGGAAGTGTTCATGCTCTGAACTATACAACAAAGGAGACGTAAACCGAGCCATGTGATTGTTTAAAAAGGAAGTTTCCTATCTCCCTCAGGTAATACAGAGACTATCAAATAATGGTTTCATTTTTTATTTCAGGAAATTTTACTTGTCCCAAGTTTCTGCTAAGCACTCTAGGTTATTTTTACTCTGAGAAGAGATTGTCACACACCACCTCTTGGTATCAACGATTTCTTTGGGCTTCTTCAACAGTTGATTATAGTTAAAGTTCGTATGGTATGAATCTGGTGCAAAGACAGTCCCTAAAGCCCAATAACTTCTATTTTTCCAAGAGCCCTGTGGTCCAACCCTTGACTGTGCTGTTCTGTGTTCCTAAAGAAAAACAGTGGAGTCCGATCCCTGTGTTTTGAAGTGTTGGTGGTTGGTTGGTTAACCAGATGCTGTGTGTGATGCTGTGCTTTTAGGGTTTTTGCCAACAAAAAAGAGACAGCAACTTTTTCCATGTTCCTGACAGATTGGAAGGTGTTTTTCAAATTCTCTGCTTCAGATCTCTCCCTGGAAAGGTTGCTCAGTTGTTCAGCCAACATCGTTGGCCTCTGTAGCTAGTGCAGTTTGGAAGCCTGTAAATTGTTTCTGCCACATTTGGACCCTCACAAACTTCCAAGCACTGGAAATGGAAACCTTGAGATAATAAGGAAAGCCAAGTGAGAGTGAGCAGCCAGTCTTTCAGATGATGGACTCTGTAAGAAGGAAGCTACTGTTTATGGCTGACCTGCATGTGGACCAAAGGGAGAGAAGGATCCAGATGTTCTTTTCTCACTTTCCTAGGTGGCAAGGAGAGCATTTGTAAGGATTGGTTTGATGTTTTCTTTTTTAAGCAGTCAAATTCTCCTTCCCCCTAACCGATATATATATGTTCCTTAGGAATGTGAAGGAAGACAAGTTAATTCTTAGCTACTTTAGCCCATCAAAAAGTACTTTACTTAAAATCCTATAACTTAGCTCACCCAAAAATACTTTATAATATTCTGTAATCTCTTACAATTTAATTTATTATTTCTCCAGAGAATAGTAAGGAATCTATAAAGCTTAATCCAAGTGGTGGTACAAAGTCTAACTTACATTTAAGTATATTGTAAAAATCTGTTGTTGGCTACCCAACATGCATCCCGCTTCTTCTGGTAACAATACCTTAAGTTCCCCCAGGCTGTTCTCAGCCATCTGCTTTGGGTGGGATTGAGCTCAACCCTAGCTCCTGGGTGGGTTTTCATCAGCTAAAGTGACAGAGCATGCCACTCTTCTGACCACATGTTTGGTTCAAAACTGCAGGTGGCCTGAGCCAGTGCAATCTGAGGGAACCACAAAAATAGAGTAAACAGGCATAGACTCTCCTCTGCTATAAAGATGTAAGGCTAAAAGTGGGTTAGCTTGTTTTTACTACTAGGGAGGAGAGCCAACCTAAGACTGGTGACAAGTCAGAGGAAGCTGATTGGGTTCAGATAAAGCCAAGCCATCTATCCCTATGGAGCATTCACTTACATTAACTAATATATATATATATATATATATATATATATATATATTTTTTTTTTTTTTTTTTAAGTTTGAGTAAGTTGGGTTTTGTTTTTTGTTTTGTTTTGTTTTGTTTTTTTGTTTTGGGAACTCTATCAGACCTTGACACCAGGAAATAAAGTACCACAAGTGACAGTCTCTGGATTATAGAAATGGCTGAATCAAGATAGTAAGGAGAACCTATGTATCTTAGACTAGAACATTAGTAAGAATTAGATTAGTCTATAAGAGAAATATAATCTTAACTGTCCCTTAAGAACACTTTCTGGAAGTTGCACACAGCATTTCTGTTTATATCTCCTTTGGCCACATGGAATACTTACTTGCAAGGGAATGGAAGGAACTCTAATCTACATAGCAATGTGTCTAACTAAAAATTGTGGATCTTGTTTCTAAGGGGGAGTATTAAATGGTTATTGTAGGACAAGTAATAGTCTACCACAGTTGGCCATTGGCAGTTATTACTTTGTCGTAGTATAATGGTTGGTTATTCTGTCTAATGTATGTTAGTGCCTTCAACCCATATGCCTCCTAGGCTGCAGCACTAAGGGACTTGGACAAAACATTCCAACTGTAGGAACATATTGGTTACAGTTTGAATCCTTTGTAAATCTTGCAAGAAAGGGACTGATTTACTTTGAAACTAAAGCCTTTAAAAACCAAGAAGAAATGAAAGGAGTTTGCGGCAAGAAGCACTTTTCACCTGGGACCTACAATCCAAGTCGACTGAGAGCAGTGATCTGAATCTTTGACTGAATGCAAAAGCCGTATTTCTTCCTAAAGTTAAGTTAATTTGAGTAAAAGAGGAAGAGGGAGAAGTGCAGTAAGGCAAGATGGGGGCCTGGGATAAGTGTGATTCATCCAGGTCTCTTCTATAATCCTCTTGTTATACCCTTCCACCCTGTCAAATGGGGACATCCATACCCCTTGAAAAAGATGCAGCTGCTGTGTAGCCTTCCAGCAAAGGGAAAGCAGCTGTTCCTCTTCTCTCCAGCTTTTTGCTTTATATTGCTCCGAAACAGAGGCCAATATGGAGCCATTAATTATAGCCATCCGAAACCTGTTTTATAAATAATAATTTAAAAATTAAATCAAGTAGATCTCTAAGTTTTATTACAAACCCATCAAATTGACCAGAGTGTTGGTTGGGGTTCTCCAGAGAAATAGAACCAATAAGATGCTTATGTGTGGAGAGAAAGAGATTGATTATAAGGAATTGGATCATATAATTATGAAGGCTACCACATCCCAAGATGAGGGTTTATTGGCAAGCTGAAGATCCTCAAGAGCTGATGTTTCTGTTCAGACTGTCAGGAAGGAAGAATCCTCTCACTTGAGGGATGGTCTGCATTTTTGTTCTATATAGATCTTGAACTGTGTGAATGAGGCCCACTTAGGGAAGGCAGTCTGCTTCACTGTCTTCCAATTTAAATACTAATCTCTTCCAAAAGTACTCTCACAGAAACCCTAGAATAATGTGTGACCAAATACTTGAGCACCTTGTGGCCTAGTTAAGTTGATACATAAAATTAACCATCACAACCAGAAACATATCGATGGGAGCCAACTAAAATCATGAGGGATTTCTATCACAGAGAAACTCCCAGCTCTGAAAACAATACTCTATGATTGCCCAACCCCTAAAATCAGTCCTCAGAGACCTAGTCCCCGTCATCTATACACCTCTATTTACACCAACAAGCGGTGAGCTACTGAAGCCATGCAGCCCTCTGAAGAGGCTCTCACACAGAAATAATAGTAGACAAGGGAGGTCCTCTTGGAGAGTGAAAGCAAGACAGCCTCAGTTCTTCATTTCACTGCAAAATAGCAAGTCTTGGCCATTTATGTCCACAAAGACTGTAATATGTATAAGGACTGATGGTCACTGGATATTTCACAATCACATACTTCTCTTTGCAATTAGGAATTTTTATTGCAATTCTGTTTTCTCTCTCTTATTATATATAGAGTGTGGTTAAAATTATTTACCCACATATCACTGAACCACAAAGAATCTCGACATAATTTACGCATTGATACAGAAATATTGGGCCTGGATCTAGCTTCAGTAACCAGATGAGATTTTATACTATTTCCCTTTGGGGAGGGAATGTGATTGTTGTATGTGTGGAAGTTACAGACTGATGTGAGGCAGCCAAAAGCTAGACTGTTCAGCATTGCCTGCTCCTTCTATCTAGTACGCAGAATTTCTTCGAGAACCATTTCCACTCATTCTCAACTATATTGTTTGGTTGGATTGATACCCCCATCTCCATTCTATCTTCTTAGCCACAGTAATGGATTCAGGGATGGAAATGTAAATCCATACCAAAGAGAGCTTTTAGATTTTTACTAGAAATACTGGAACTCAGCCTTCTTTTCCTCATTGGGCTTACTTATGTGGAGGGACGTGAGCTTTAGAACTACTGTAAGCATTTTTGGTGCCAAAGGGAGAGCTAGCCTGAGAATCAACCTAGAAGCAGAGTTGAGAGATGGATCCTAGTAAAACATTTTGCCTCGTTTTGTAGTCATTCTGGAGTGCTCTCATTTCCAACAACAAAGTTTCCCATGTGATATAGATGATGTGAGGAAAGTCAAATGAGCACCTCTTTTAAGTGGTCTTTTCATGTTTTCCAAAGTCCTCTCCTTTACAGTTGAAATCTGCAGAACCACAGGATCTATAGAATCTTAGAACCAAAAGAACCATAAAGATCAACTAGTTTAGGGCCTTGCAGTGTGCCTTAGAGGATAGGCAATTGATTTTTAGATGCTTCATGAACATTTTTTTATTTTAATAAATATTCTTATAGTGAATCCTAGAAGATATAACTAGTATTTCACATCAAACCTGTGAAGTTACAGATTTTGACTTCTATTGAAAGGATCAAACCTGTGAAGTCACAGGTAATGTTTTTATTGAAAAGAATATTAAAGCTTAAAGAGATAAATGGCTTTTTAAGGGATTGCCCAGTTGGTGAATGAAGGGTGAGGATATTAAATGTGGAATCTTATAACTGGAAGGAACCCTAGAGATCATGAAGTCACCTCCCCACCCTTCCGCCACTTCAATGTCACAATTCTCTCCAAAGCATCTCTCAAGTGGTTTTCCGGCCGCTACTTGAATACCCACAATGATGGGAAACTTATCATTTGAGGCAGTACATTCCGTTTTGGCAGTTCTGATAGAAAAGTTTCCCTTATACTGAGCTCCTTGAAATTTCTTTTCATTTGGTTCTAGTTCTTCTCACTGAAGCCACTCCTTGCCTTCAAATGTGTCAACACAGTTACTCTACCCGACTTCTCCTTACAGAAACACACACATGCACACACACAGTCTATTTCATGGACTGTGGGTTATTAGTTTTTTTGAGTTTGTTTTTGTTTTTGTTTTTGAAATGATGTTTCACTCTGTCACCCAAGCTGGAGTGCAGTGGCACAATCTCAACTCACTGCAACCTCTGCCTCCCGGGTTCAAGCAATTCTCCTGCCTCAGCCTTCCAAGTAGCTGGGACTACAGGCATACACCACCAACCTGACTAATTTTTGAATTTTTAGTAGAGACGGGGTTTCACTGTGGTGGCCAGGCTGGTCTCTAACTCCTGACCTCATGATCTGCCCACGTTGGCCTCCCAAAGTGCTGGGATTACAGATGTGAACACACCCAGCCTGTACTGTGGTTTTTAATCACTTCATTTCCTCATCATTCTCTTTTGATTTAATATTCAAATATCCTTGTATCATTTAAAGCTTTGTGTCTTGAATAGAACTTAATATATTTGTAAGGTAGAATTGGGCTGGAGCTATCCACCATTTGTCCTGGACCTTATGTTTCCATGAAAGTAGCCTGAGATCACCACATCCCATGGTTGACCATTGAGTGGCAGCATCCATCTTTTTTTTTTTTTTACCATCATTCCATAGTTAACTGGCTGATTAACTGAACTTCAGTTCACAGTTCCTTGTTTATTCTTAATCCTTTTCATTCCATCATTCCAGTTTGTTGAGATTTTGGGGGGGGGATTTTGTTTCTATCAGCCAATTTATGAAATCTGAGAATGATAGAGCATGAGGACTTCTCTAGAAATGTAACTAAAGTAACTTCAGGATACATAAAAATGTAGAAAATGAATAAAGCAATAAACTTATGGAACCTAGTACTCAAGAGATTGATGTAGCCTGAATACATTAATGAGCTTATATGGATCAAGGAGAGATTAAGAGATATTTAGGAAATTATTCAACTTTTAAATATAGTGTCCTGACCTTGTCCTGACAACACCACTTCTGGTAACTATCAGAGACAGAATATTGATTATACTAGTCAAAGATCTAACTGAGCATGGAATTTCTTTTTTTTTTTTTCCAGTTATGAGCATGGAATTTCTAAACAATTTCTCCCTATGCAGAAACAGAACTGTCTTTGGCCCTGGGAACCAATTCAATGTACTGGTTAGAGGAACTGGTTTGAGAGTTAAATGGAATTAAGTTCAAATCCTGACTCAAATCTTGACTCTTGAATTGAGTTCATCTCTTATCCTCTCAAAAACTGTCCAGCCTCTCTAAGCTCAATGAGCCAAGAAAACAGTATGATTCCTATCTCATAGGCTTATTGTAAGAATTACACAAGATAATATGTAAAGCATTTGGCATATAGTAAACACTCAATATACTGTGGCTATAATTGGCAAATTTATTGATACACACAAAAAATAATTATTAGAAATATTGAAAATAAAATTAGGCTAGAGTGTCCGTTATGACTTTTGCGTATTTTGGTTTGGGCAGTTTCTGTTCTGAAATATGTCAGTGAGGATACTCTAAATTTGGTGAAGAAAATTCCCAACCTTCTTAGGCTTTCTCTGTTGGAAGGAGCAGAGTTATAAAAGGTTCAGGGAGCACCTTTGATGATGGAGAGAGCAGAAACCAGCTGGAGATGTTTCCTTCACCAGTAGAGTAAACACAGACCTATCTGGAAGGCACAGAAGTGTTCCTTCCATTAGGAGGCCAATCTGAGTGTCACCTCCAGAGGCATCAAAGTCCTTATAGACTTGCTATCTAAAGGAGTTCTAGGGGACTAAAGACCTTAGGTGTGAAGAGAGAGAAATGAAGCAGTAGATGAATTGTTTCTGTGTTAATTTGTTTTTGCATTACTATGAAGAACTACCTGAGACTGGGTAATTTATGAATAAAAGAGATTTGACTCAGTTCTGCAAGCTTTATAGGAACCATGGCTAAGCAGGCCCCAGGAAAGTTACAATCATGGCAGAAGGTGAAGGGGAAGCAGGGCACATCTTCACATCGTAGATCAGGAGAGAGAGCGAAGGGGGAGGTGCTATAATTGTAAACAACCAGACCTCATGTAGAACTCACTATCACAAGAACAGCAAGGGGGATGTTGGCCTCTATGATTCAATCACCTCCCAACAGTCCCCTCATCCAACATTGAGGATCACAATTCAACATAAGATTTGGGTGGGAACACAGAGCCAAACGCTGTGAGTCTCCCAATATATTATTTCCCAACCACTGTGATTTGCCATCCCACCTGAACACCGTGTTTTTAATGTAAGGAAGTTGCTAGGTACATGAGTCTGGATGGGTACAAGTTTCTAGGGATTATACTTTCAAACTCTGACTGGACTTGTGAGAGTTAGGCAAGGTGTCCTTGCCTGATCTGTTTATGGTCAGGCAAGAGGTCTTTTCTTAAAAATTAAATACTAATTTTTTAACATTCAGGAAAATACCTGGCTTCATGCTCTATGAAATATGTAACTTCAGTTGAATTCCCTTTTTTTAGAAGAATTTTTAGATCCAGTACTTTTTTTTCTTTATCACTGAAAGAGCAATCAATGCCTAGTTATCTATCTATGAACCTAAACTATAATGACTGTCAAAGGCACCCAGATTTATACCTTCTGGTGACCCCATGATTTATAGTAACTCACTCACTCCTGCCATTCCCTGGTTTATTGAAACAGGAGTACTGACAGAAACTTTATGTACTTGGAGGTTTTTAGGCTATTTAATTAGTCACGCATTTCTAGATATTCAAAGGGTTGTATGTGTGTGTGTTTGCATGTGTGTGTTTTCTCGTTAGCCACACTGGCTGTTGGATTTGTTGTTTTTTTTTCCCATTTGCACAAGGTCACATTCAGAGCTCTTCCTCCCTTAGGAGAGTTGCACATTCGTCACTTCATCTGCCTCCCATTTCCTCTAGTTGGGATCACACAGTCCTTCCTGAGGTATTACCATTTTTCCATTTCTTCTTTGCTCCTTCCTTTCTTTTAATAACTCTTGGAGACAGGGGAGGCACCTTGTAAAGTTAATTTCCTCCAAAGCTTTCAAAGCAAAGGCATCTCTCAGCCCAGACACCACCACCCCCTCTCCACCCCTCAGTGACGGCGCACACCCCTCCTGACAGCCTTAGTCACTCTGGGTTGTGCCCGCCACCAAGCCCTAGCTCTGTCAGGCACAGTGAATTTCTCTGTCCTGTGGCTCTTAGGTCTAGGGTGGGGAACTCTAGATGAGAAGAATCTCCTCATTTATCTCCTTGGTGCCTTCCTCCCCCTTTTCACTTCCTAACTGTGCTCCCTGCTTTCTGCTGCTCTCTGTTACTTTCAGGACTCATGGGCTGGCTGCCTGCCTGTACCAGGGATGGCATTTCCTCTTCTAAGGCCTGTGGCTGCAGCCACCCAGCTCTACCAAGCACACAAACCTTTGGAATTGCTGTGGCTTTGCTGCCTGCCTACTTGGAAAGCAAGGGCAGTTTTTTAAACACCCCTTTAGTTTCTTGGGGCAAATCTTTTCTCAATCCTATTTTATTTATGCGAACATGATCTGTGGCTTTTGAATGTTTGCTTTTGAATGTTTGTGTTAACAGACTAAGCTGAAAGCGTTTCCTCTCACCGGAGAGAGGGCCCTGCACAGCTGGGGGCCAGGCTGCTCAGCTCAGGCAAAAGCTATCCCAAGAGGAACAAGTCACCAGCCAAGGAAGTCTGGAAGCTCAGAGAGGAATTCATTGAGGCCTTTATGGGCAGCAGTGGTCAGAACTAGGATCATAGACTGGGCCATGAAGCTCAGTAATTTCTTTGATTAATAGGAAGAACTAGACCGGAGACACCTAGGTTTTTGCAAATATATTTTTCAAATTGTGCATATATTTACCGAAACTCTATGTGGTTTTCAGCTGCTTGGGTGTCTAATCTTTCGCGCCATATTCCTAGCCTTCTAAAGCACTCCTGGCAGTATTAAGAACTGGCCAGGCACTGTGGCTCATGCCTATAATCCTAGCACTTTGGGAGGCCGAGGCAGGTGGATCACGAGGTCAGGAGATCGAGACCATCCTGGCTAACACAGTGAAACCCTGTCTCTACTAAAAATACAAAAAATTAGCCGAGCATGGTGGCACCCACCTGTAGTCCCAGGTACTCGGGAGGCTGAGGCAGGAGAATAACTTGAACCCAGGAGTGGGAGAGTGCAGTGAGCTGAGATTGCGCCATTGCACTCCAGCCTAGGCAACAGAGTAAGACTGCATCTCAAAAAAAAAAAAAATGCAATAGAAGAGAAGAATTAATGTAGGGTTCCATGAAATACAGAACTCACAGTTTTTGAGGCAAAATATTCTAGAGTTTCTTCATTTAAAATATGTAAGTTCAGTGTTGCTGTCCCTCTCTGTTCAATCTGGACTCTCCTTGGTCAGTGTCTTCTAACTCTTTGGCCTTGTAACCACTGACTTTGCATGCTGGATCTCTCTCCTGAGCTTCAGATTTAGACACTCTATTGCATACATGACATGAGAACTGCACACGTGACATGAGAACTGCACACTTGACTTGAGAATTGCACTTGTGCTCAGACTGACCTGAAGATAATTCATCCTTTACTCTGCCCTCTAGCCAAGGCCTCCTGGGTTACCCATTGTAGTCACCATTTACTTGGCCACTCATGCCAGAAATATCAGTTATCTTTGACTCTTTCCTTTCCTATTTCACCACCACTCCCCCTACCTCACTCCATTCATTCTACCTCAGAAATATCTCTTTATTCTCTCCACATCTCTTTACTCTTTGGCTACCAAACTAGTCCAGGCTACCATCTTTTTTTTCATCTAGCTAGTGCACTGGTCCTCTGGCCTCGTGGCCTGGTTCATTTCCCCCTTGCAGTCCATTCTCTATATACCAGTTTGCATAATGTATCTAAAATATAATCTGATCATGTTTCTTGCCTGCCCAAAAGCTTTGAGTGGCTTCCTGTTGCTTTTCAGATAAGATCTGAAGTCCAACTCCAGCTCTGCTTACTCCTTGCAGCCTCACCAGGGAAGAGATGTCTTTCCACTTCACTGCTGTTTCCTCAGCACCTAGGACAATGTCTAGCACAGGGTTGCCCTCCATAAATAGTGGTTGCATAGAAGAATGAATGAATAAATGAAACACAGGATTTCTACGCATTTGAGGATAATTAAGGAGAATGGAGAATGAGTGAAAGTCAATATGAAAACCTCTCAGGGTAGTTGTTCTAAGACTAAAATGTTTTGATCCCAGGGATGGCAGAGTGCAATATACTTGAGCAAGCATTGCACAAACTGTAAGGAAGGAGATGGTTTCCCTTATTCTGCCCCTGGGCTCCTCTTCTGGGTATGGGCAGCATGCTACCTATGAGGTTATCTACAGGAACTGTAGGCATTGACAGGTTTACAAGTGAAGAGAAGAAAAGGCAATTGGTAAGTTTAGTGTAGGGATAATTTTGTTTGGTTTGTTTTGTTTTCTCTGACCAGCATCCATTTCACTTCCTGACAATACCCCAATTTCCTTTTAAAGAAGGATCTCCTTCCGGTTGGATTTAGTCTTTTGGGTCTGTCATTAAAAGCCTGACTTCCCTTGAGGGCCACATTAGGCCAATTAAAGGCTTTCCCCTAGAATTAGACTCTTGAGCACAGAGACCAAGAAACTTAAAACATTTGCCGTGTAGAGGTGACCTGCCGGCCATATCCTGCCTGCTATGAGACTAGGGTAGTGGTTCCTGGTGACCAGTCACCCATTAATTAGCACAACAATGGGCTCTTGATAGTCTCCTAATAAATTTTTTTTCCCATAATTTGTTCAGAGTTCTTTCTCTTACTTGTAACTCCTACTGTGATAAATTTGGCACAAAAATCATCAGAATATTTGCACACCAGGGCCTGTTGGGGGGTGGGGAATGAGGAGAAGGATGGGTCAATAGGTGCAACAAACCACCATGATGCACATATACCTATGTAACAAACTTGTACGTTCTGCACATGTATCCCAGCGTTTTTTTAGAAGAAATTTTTTTTTTCTTTGAGTTCAAAACTCGAATTCAAGAAGAAATTTTTTAAAAGTAAAAATAGAATATAGTTCTCTGGTCTTTCAATACTTTTGGCTATTATATGAATCCCAGAATAAACATCAGATGCAATTTGACCATGGGGGTTCAATTATGACTGATTTTCCTAATATAGAGATAAGTGACATTCCAATGTGAATCTTCTTAGAAATTAGTAGTTCAAAATATCACTGTTTGGATTGGTCATCTGTATCTAAAAGAAATAAACCAAAAACCGTACTTTCAGCTATGTCTTTTATTGTAGGCATAGTAAAAGGAAAGACTGAAAATGAGCTCAACCTTACTACTGATTGGGTAACTATAAATCAAAGTAAGTAGCATGCTCTTGCCAATCAGTTCTATCAAAATTAAAAACACTGACAGTGTCCGCTGTTGGTGAGAATGTGAACAAAGGACAATCTTTGTTGGTAAAACGGTAATTGGTCAATCTTTCTGGAAGGCAATGTGGCAGTGCCTATCAAAATTCAACATGTATACTCTTTGACTCAGCTGTTCTACTGTTAGAAATAAGAGCCAAAGGACACAGGTATAAGAATCTGATACAGTATTAATTTATACTATCAAAATATTAGAAACAATATAAATGCTCCTTAAGAGGCTGAACACATTAAAGTATATGTTTACTATGATTTCATGATTCACTCTGCAGCCATTAAAAAGAGTGTGGTTGGTCTGTATATAATAGAAGTAGAATCCACAATATATTAGTTGCAAAAAGCGTGTTACAGAATAATGTGAGTAGAAAAATTCTTTTTTAAAAAACAAAGCTATACACAGACTTTTTGTGGTATGTGTGTATATGTAAATATGTCTGAATGTGCATAGGAAAGATCCAGAAGGATTCATACTGAACAGCTACCAGTGCTGACTCATGAGGAATGGGAGAAGGAGCAATGGAATGAGAGAAGAGAGGGAAAGAAAGGGAAGCTTCATTTTATACTTTATGTACTTTGATATTATTTGAATTTTTATTGCCTTTGTATTACTGCTGTAGTTTTAATTTTTTAAAACTATTTTTGTAATTTTAAAAAGACAAAAAAGTAATGAAGATACTAAAATATAAATAAATGATCAGAAAGTAGGCTAAGTAATCTTTCCAGAGATGAGAGGTGGTTTTTAATCCATTCATCTAGACAAGAGTTCGACTGTTCCCCATGGGTAAAAGCTAACGGACCAGCTATGCCCAGGATACAGCTGACTTTCTGTAATAGGTAACCACCCAGGCAGTCCAAAGGAGCTTGTCCTGGAAGGTTTCCCTGGCCCACATGGAAATCAACCCATACAGAAGTTGGAATTACACATTTGATTGTTTTTATTGGCTCTGCACATCTTACCTTGAATGCCTCCTCCTTTTATCCATGAATATTTAATTTCCCATCCTGTCACAGCTGAATCCAGATTCCTCTCTGTCTAAGGAACTTAATAATTGTGCCATGGGTGTCTACAGACAGTAATCAGAGCCTCTTTGGTTCATTGAAATGTCATGCTACCACCAGGTTCCTGGTTTGCCTGCTGCCTTGTTTGGGCAGAAAGTTTATTTATTTATTTATTTGTATTTTACTTTGTTCCAAAACACATGATATATCCAATACACTATGTTTTAAGAAAAGAAAATGGGGGATAAGAGAAAAATAAGGGTATTGAAATAAGATAAAGCCAGTAGTGAGTTTAACACAAAATATACATGCTACCTAAAGTTTTATGTACTTATTAAATTAAGGGTAGTCCACAAATTTGGTTCTGAGTTTCCTAGTGACCAGTGCAAAGTGCATCATTAGGTACAAGTGTAAAGTAACATTCTTGGTTTTTTTGTTTTTATGTTTTTGAGACAGACTCTCACTCTGTCGCCTAGACTGGAGTGCAGTGGCGTGATCTAGGCTCACTGTAACCTCCAGCTCCCAGGTTCAAGAGATTCTCATGCCTCAGCCTCCCAGGTAACCTGGACTACTACTACTACTACTACTACTACTACTAATTTTTTGTACTTTTAATAGAGATAGGGTTTCATCACATTGGCCAGGCTGGTCTCAAACTCCTGGACTCAAGTGATCCACCTGCGTTGGCCTCCCAAAAGAGGGATTACAGGTGTGAGCAACTGCACCTGGCCACATTCTGGTTTTCTAGAACAATGAAAGGAGAAAAATTTCGGTGAGTCTGAATATATATATATAGCTGAGAAAACAACAACAGCAACTATCCTACTGTAACCTAATAGACTTGAGAGCTGAATCCCGACTAATATCAGGTGTCAGACAACTTCCCAATACATTCCAAAGCCAGTAGTTTCCTTCTTTCATATGAACTCCCTTGAGCTACTTGGTCCCCTGTGAATTGTGTTCTTCTCTCCAGAGGGTCACTTGTCCCTTCTCAAAGCCATAAGCCGAGGGGAAGAATGCTACTTTGTTCAAGTTATTTTTTATTCTTTTGGAACTTCCTAAAACTCCTGTCATGTGGTTCCAAGTTTAACCATAGTCATTTTGGACATGATTTTGTTTCCACAATGCTGTATGTCAGCAACCACAGAGTGAGCTTCTTGTATTTTTACATCAATCTGATACCCTTTGTTTATTTGTTCCTCAGGTTTCACTTTCACTTATGTAATGGGTTATGGCATTTTTTTGGTCGTTACCTCATCTGGGATCTCCTTATTCTTTGTACCTCCTGATGCGTCATCTTCTTGACTCTACTCCCTTAGATGTCTTGGATACAATGCCCTCAGCTGGTGGGTGGGAATGGGTGGGAGCCAGATTGCATGATGACTCCTCCACCCTTCCCCACACAAGAGCTGCCTGGGTTTGTCACCAGATCATTTTCTGTACTCATTCTTTTGGCATCTCTCAGAAAGCACATTGGCTTAAAACTACATCAGCTACCAAAAGCATTAGGGTTAGGCAGGCCTGGAAGAACCTAGGCTCCACTTCTAAGTTGGGCAGGGGGCCAGGCAGTGTTTTCTGAACTCAAGAGCTACACTGACCCTTTTCCCAAAGAATCTGTAGCTGGAAGTGCTCAGTCCCCCTACACATACCCCTATTCAAGCCTATGTCACAGGTAGATCTTGAAGGAAACACGTCTCAAAATATGCACATTCCTTGGTTTAGGGTCATTTTCCTGAGATCTTCCATATTCTGACATACAGCTGTCTACTTGGACATCTAATGGGCATCTTGAGCTTAACATGTCCAGAACAGAACTCCTATTTCATGTTCCCATCCCATCCCCACCCAAGTGTTACTCTTCTATTCTTCTTCATCTTGGAAAATGGCACTACTATTCATCCAGCTGCTCAATCCAGAAAATAGGCATCATACTTGATTCCTCCTTCTCTTTCTTCACCTTTTCTGCTCTCTCCTTCAAATACAATGTTTCTATTTTCAACACATATCTAAATCCATACACTTCTCTCCATACTCATGGCTATCACTCTAGCTCAAGCTGCTGTTGTTTCTTGCATGGACAGCTGAAGTCACTAACTTCATTCTTGCCCCCCACTATATTCTGTTTCCATAGAGTAGCCATGGTGACAGAGCACATCACTCCGGCGCCTGAAACTCTCCAATGACTTCCTGTTGCTCTCAAATTTATTATTTTTTTAAATCCTATTGTTTTGCCTACCTCTCAAACCACATCTTATACAACTCTCCATGTCACTCACTGAACCCAGACCTATTGGCTTTTTCTCAAAAATGCCAGGTGATTTTCACTCAGGGCCTTGGCACATGCTGTATCTTCACTTGGAATACTTTCACTTCACTTCTTATCATTGAGGTCTCACTTCTTCAGTGAAATCCTATTCCCAGTATTACTATTAAGTAGCCCTTTTATTTCCTTCATAACACTTCTTAAAATTTGAAAGTATCTCATTTTAATTTGTTAATTTATCTCATTTTAATTTGTTTATTTTTGTTATTTTTGTCCAGAGCACAAACTCAAAGAAGGTAAGAACTTTGCTGTGTTCACCGCTGTATTTCTGGTGAATATTTTTTAAAATAAATAAATATATGAAGTAAAGGACAAGCAAATGCTAGAGGACTTGTGTCAATCCAACTCAAAGAACATTTATTTATTAGTCATCTAATAGGCACTTGCCAGGTGCTCAACATTCAAAGACCAAACTAATTGGTTTCTTATCCTTAATTCTGGAAACATTATCTCTAAATATTGCCTTTTTCACATTAGATTTTTTCTTCCTGTCACCTTAACATCTCATGTTTCCAATTTATTTGTGCCCCCCACTCTTTTCTGAGTAATTTCTTCACATTTATCTTCCAGTTCCCTAATTCTCTTTATTTGTATCTTCTCTGCTTTCACTCATTCACTGTTTCTAACTCTGATGATGATTGTATATTTTTATTTCTGTAAGTACTGTTTGGTTCTTTCTTTATTCTGCTTGGTCTTCTATATGTTATTTTTTCCCTTTCCATATTCGTATTTCTTTTAAATTTTAAACAATTTATATAGAATAACTGTTACGTAAAGTCTAATTCTGTTCATCGTGGTTTCTGCTGGTAGCTTGCTTCCTAGTGTGGTTTGTAATTTCATACTGTGATCTCATGTTCAGTGGGGCTTTCTTTGTTATACTCCTATGAGGCCTCGGTGGCTGTCCCTCCAGATAAGATCTGCCTCTGCCGGGTACCCTGGGATGCTATAAACCCGAAGCCAATTTAAACTAAGTTTTTCAACTGAGGCTTCCAAGTTCCTGTAGGTAGTATAAATCCAAACCCTGAACCTGTGTTTGGGGGAGGTGTATCTGTGATTTTAACATCTTATGAGCCCAGGCCAAGACCAACATATATTCTTGTTTTTCTTTATTGCAGATAAGCAGGTTTCCTTTTTTCTTTTTTTTTTCCTAGTCTACTCTTTCACTGAGTACATATTTCTTTGTGAGTCTCATTTTTTTTATGCAGGGATCTCAGTTCCAACTCTCCATTTTTTGAAGGTACTAAACCTTGGCTCCTGTTCTCCATAATGCCCTTTAAACTGAGCCTCAATGTTAGTAAGATACTTTATTACTTCATTAATACTTCCCCAGAGCAACAATAGCTTTAATGGCTATTTACCATGCTGGATTCCAGTCCCTCTTGTGTGTGTGTTTGTGTGTGTATGTGTATGTGTGTCCCGTTGGGGGATTTCCCCAGTTTACATCATAGCTGAGTAGGCATTGGAAAGTGTATTTTATCTATAACATCCAGGCATTTTGTCTGCTTTATAGCTAGAAACACAATACTTCCTACCTTCTATGAGCATGTGATATCATTCTGGGAGACATTCATCTAATTGCCTACATTTATTGAGTATTTTTTCTGTACGAAGCAGTAATCAGGTGCACATATAAACTTGATGAAAAGCATGCCTACAGTGATGTGATGATACAGAGGTAAAAGAGACTAATAAAGAGACTAATTTCGATAGGAGATCTGGGAAGATTTTGCAGATAAAAACGAGTTGGAGCTGGATAGTAATAATAATATCTTAACTTTTATCTAGTGCTTACTCTGGACCAGCCATTCTGGCAAATATGTCAACATATATGGTGACCTTTATCCTTACAACAAAGCATAAAATTGGTACTGTTCTTATCATCCTGATTTTACAACTGAGATGCAGAGAATTTGAGCATTTTCCCCAGAGAATACAGAGAGTGATTGGCAATACCTGCATACAAATTCAGTTTGAGCCCTGATTGAAGGCTTTTAAGCTATTATGCCATGTTGTGCTTAAACAGAGAGGCATTGGGGTAGGGTATTCTATTCAAACATTGAAGAAGATAATGACTACCTCCTAGAATATTGTGAGGATTATTGTTAGATAATATAAGAAAAGCAGATATCACAGTGCATACTACATGATAGGCACTCAATAAATGCCTTTCTTTCCTCTTTAACTTGTTACCACCAACTCGTCCATAAATTTCTTTAGGGATGGGGCTACGCTCTATATGAAGACATGCCTCACCCCCCCACAGAAACTAGTATTGATTCGTGATTAATACCTTGACTGATTCATTGATTAAATTAATATGTTAATTAGATTGTGGTTTTGGAACTTAGATTTGTGTTGCAGTATAGTTCTCAAAGCACAATTTATCAGCACATCAATCCTTAGAGGGAGATAGGCAGATGTCTGGCTTCAGTGATAAATATGAATTCTGCTGAGGTAGGAATAGATCAGTGCCAGGAAAAGGGTGAGTATGAACTATATGCAACTGGATAGAAAGAACAAAAGGAGAAGACCCCAAATGTGGGAGTCTGGGAAGTCTCAAGAAGGAGGTGGTGGCAGCAGACCAGGCTTTTGTTCCTGACCGATCTCTTCAGTTCCAACCCTGTCATCAGCTAACTAAGAGAACTTGGATAAAGTCTTCAGTTACTGTGAGTCTTAGCTGCCTCATCATTCAGGCATCACTCTGTGCTTGGATCTGGGTCTCCACGTCCTTCACACTTTATCATCAGTTTTCTGCATTAGACTGTGAGCTCCCTGAGAGCAAATATTCCTCATTTACCTGTTATAACTCCAGCATTTAGTGCATGCTTGAGTTATAGGAGCATAATATCTATTGAATAAATTATGAATAAATAATTTGGATAAAAGAGAAAAGAGGAGAGGGAGAAAAACAGTCAATGTTATAGATGCAGACCTAAGGTACCATGAGAGGAACCAAATAGGAAACAAAGCTGAGCCAGAGAGATGGTCCTGCCCATAATGGGGTATATAATGAGCTGAGTATGGTCATGTGTTATTATGAACTTCAAGAGTCAGAGGCTTCCCCAGTGGTTTTAATAGCAGCCTGTCCTCTCTATTTGTTTAACCCAACTTTATTTTCGGAGATAGCACAAAAGTGAATTTTAGCCCTGGCTTTACCCAAGAGGCCACATATTCCTGATAGTTGAGAAGGCTGAATTAGTGGGATATGTATTAGTGAGATTTTACACCATTGAGGTGTTGCAGGGTACTTTGTGAATATGGCCATAATCAGTTTTCATCTGCAAAATAAGCCTCCATTCCTTTGGGATCCCTTTTTCCTCACTCTTCGGTCCTTGTTCAAAGCCCAGCTTCTATACTTGCTTGTACAATTCTGGACTCATGTCTGGGGGGCAGCTTACCCCTTCCTCCCCTCTATAACTTCCCATTCCTTCTTCCTTGCCCAGGGTCCATTTCAGCAGAACTTCCATGTACCAAGAAGTCACAAGCCACTGGGAAACAGTCCTTTCTTTTTGTTTAGAGCGTAACGATATGGGGTTAGGCCCAAGGAACCACTGATCTGCAAATCAACCCAAAACTTATAAGATGTTTCTTACCCACCATTACAAGGGAATGTTGTAGTTCTTTCTACCTGTTAGATGACTTAGATTAAAACTTTCAGACCCTGGGTACAGGTAGAGTCTTTGGGACCAACAAGAAGGGGGATCTAAATACACATACCAAGGGGGAGCCAGCTACCAGCTGTAGCTCATCTCACTTCTTAAGTGTGTCCTCATCCAGCTGTGAAATGACCTAATTGTGTACAGACAACAGCAATTGTACAGGGGAAATAATACAGTAATGAAAATATCCAAACCAAGTTGGAAAAGCAAAGCAAGAAGAAGCCAGAAAACATTAGATCATTCGAATTGCAACCTGGCCAAGACAGCATCTGGGCGTGTATCCTCTGTCCTGCTTTTGTTCACATACCATCTCTAATGCCTCTCTGCATTTCTAGAATAAACCCTCTGGGGTGACTGCACTCTAAGGAATAAGGTTTCTTTCAGTGTCCCTTCAGAAGGGGCAGCGACTTCCCCATTGGAATACTTCAATAGGCTTCCAGAGCAAAAAGGGCCCTTTTCACTCTGAAGGGGTGGGTGGAAGAGTGATGTACCTTTGGCAGCATACGTATTTTAATTGTGTGACCAAGGCAGATCATGCTTATTTTGTGCTTATTTTCCTTCCTCACTGGGTCATTTCCACTTTAGTTCGAAAACAACTGACGAAGAGTCTTCCTCACTGAGCCTTGGGTCTCACTTTGGGTTTGGACAAAGAGGTAGGGGTGTTTCCACTCCTCTCCCACTCCCTATCCTAAAGCTGTTCAAGTTGGCCTGGGAGTCTGAGGAATAATGTGATCTCTCCTGGCACAATCTTACTTCTGTTTTTCTACTGAGCAGCCTCCTTTCCCTTCTATGGTAAAATCACTCCTGTACAGGCTCTAGAGTCAGAAGCGGGATCTAGACAGGATAGGTGACTTCTTCAAGCTTTGGATCCCTCGTGGTAAGCAAGAATAATAGTATTATTAATAGTATATTAATGTTAATATTATGACTATATAATAATATAATAATAATTCTGCCTTTGGGGTTTGTGAGATAGTTGAGATAGTGTTATAGAGAGCTGCTCAGAGCACCTGACACTGAGTGAGTATTCCAGAAATGGTAGGCTTTCTTATCACCACTTGGCTGTCCAACTTCTACTTGCCACTTCAGTGGGCCATCGGATACCTGAGCACAAATTCAGTGAGGAGGCAGCCAAGGAGCATTTCTGGTAATAAGTTTCACTGGATTCATGACAGTGAAACAAAGAATGACATTTCCCCAGTGAAATTCCTTCTCACCTTCAGCTAGTGAGGGCTGGATCTTTTACTATAGGATCAAGGGCAAGCCCCTGCACAATCCCAATTGGCTAGTTGCTTGAGAATTTCTTCATGTCAGTGCATCTCCGTTTGTAGGATATATGAAGCCTTTAAAAACTGGGGCTCTAGGGCCATGTGAGGTGGCTCATGCCTATAATACCAGCACTTTGGGAGGCCAAGGCAGGTGGATCACCTGAGGTCTGGAGTTCCAGACCAGCCTGACCAACGTAAAGAAACCCCCCGTCTCTACTAAAAATACAAAATTAGCCCGGGCGTGGCGGCACCTGCCTGCAATCCCAGGTACTCAGGAGACTGAGGTAGGAAGAACTGCTTGAACCTGGGAGGTGAAAGTTTCAATGAGTCGAGATCACGCCATTGCACTCCAGCCTGGACAACAAGAATGAAACTCCGTCTCAAAATAAAGTAAGATATAAAAAAATAAAAAATAGCTGGGGCTCTGGGAGGAGGGAGAATCAGGGGAGAACCAAGGACCACGGACAGCCAAACCTGCCCTTCCTGCATCAGCCAGGGAAGGGAATGCCTCTGAAGCCAGCCCTTCCTGAAGCTGCACCCAGGCACTGCCCTGGAAGGAAGCATAACACCAGCTTTCAGGTAAGTGATCCTGGGTACAGATAGTTCCACAGTGCCCTACAGGCGAGGAGCCACGGGCGGTACAGTGAAACAAAGCTTTTTAAAGTGGTGGATTCAAATGCCTGCACTCTCCCTTCCTAGCCTTGGGCGTGGGCCAGGTGCCGGCCTTCCTGAGGCTGGAGGGTTTCATTTGTAAAATGTGTCTGACAGCAATACCACCTCGGAGGGTCGCCGGGAGGGTAACCTGGGGGCGGCGACGCCCCCCCCAGCCGGGCGTGAGGAGGAGGCCCACAGCGACCGCAGGGGTGGAACTTCCCCGGGTTCTCGCGCTGAAGTGGCTGAGCGGAGAGGGGCACCCCCTGTCCCCGCAGCCTCATGCCGTCGGTCCTGAGGGACGGGTCGCGCCCGTCCTCCGGCGGGGGACCTGACCCGAGCGGCTCTCGGGTTCCACAAAGCCAGGTCATGGCCCCCAGGTCTCCGTGTGCGTCAAGAGCTAGCGGCAAGACTCCCCGGCTGGGGCTGGCGCTCGCGCCTCGGGTCGTGGCCATTGTCTCGCAGGAGGCCTGCGCCGGGCTGGCGGCGCAGCAGTCACCGAATTAGGGCCCCAGTTGATTGCAAGTGGTGCAACCCAGTTTTTGATGTTCTAACGATTATCTTGAAAAGAAGAAAAAAGAATAGAAAGATTTAAGGAAAGGAAAAGAATCCAAGTTTATGTCTGTTATTTGTTGCCATGGGATCCAGGTCAGCTGTATACATATGGAGCTCCTTTTTATTTAAACAACAACAAAACAAAACAACCTTGCAAGCTGTGTACTGCAGTGGACAAAGATTACACCGTGTTTGTGTTTCAGATGTTGCTATGGAAATGCATATGGTTTTATTTGGTGGAAATTTGGAGGGAAATAGAAGGAAGTCATATGTATGCATGACAAACATGAAGTTTGAGAAAATGAACCTCCAAACAAATAATGGAATTGAGAGGGCTCTTGACAACATCTTAAAATTTGGAACACCAGTGTCTGAATGCCTCTCAGCCTGGCTGGGTGTGCCTGGGCCCTAAGGAACGAGGCAGGGGTGTTAGAGTCAAAAAGTAGAGGGTTTAATTCAGTTCTGCCATCCAGTGGCCTTGGGCAAGTTACTGGGCCATCGTCGACCTTTCCTCTTCTCTGAAATAGGAAATGAAAACCCCTACTGTGCATCACTGTTGTTAAGAGAGAAACAAGATGGCAGGTATTGAGCATTATACACAGTAAGTGCTTAATAAATGGTTCTTGAGTGATGCAGCAGTCCCAATTGTGTGCCAAGAATTTGGGCTCATTCAGCAAATGGTCTGAAAATGTTCAGAAAGGTGCTCTGGCCTGACCAGAGGGCAGCACTCTGCCAAGATTGGCCTGCAGTTTGGGCCTTGAGACTTGGAGCACTTTGGGGGAAGCTGAGTATGTTCAGTGCTGGCCAGACTTGGTTGTGTAGACAGTTGTCATCACCCTGGACGATACTGAAAAGCACAGACTCTCAGTTGTCAAGGGAACTGCAGGTCATCCATGCCAAACAATGGGGGATGCAGAGTTAATGAGATAAAGCTGGTGATATGCCAGGTGCAGCACTGTGGCCTCTCGGCTTCAGGCTCCGTGATCCTCCCACTCCATGTGGCCAGCAGCAGGCTAGCCTTCCCATGCTCCAGCAGCTTTAGGAGGACCATGTTTAAAGTGCTTACACTCCGAATGAATACTTTTGGAAGACTGGATAATTATTATAATTGTAACATTTTAGTTTTCAAGTTAATTTATGAAATCTGCCAGGGAAGGACTCTGCACACACCTTTGTGCATTTTGGCTTGCATTTTCAAAGATCTGCAGCTCTGTTGGAATGCTGTCTGTGCATCCCACCCCCCAGCCCCAATATACCCACCAGAGGTTGGCAAAACACACTCTGAGAGCTTGTGCCCACCTTAATGAAGTTGCTGGACCTATCTGTGCCTCCATTTTCTGATCTGGAAAATGAAGATGTCAGACTAGGTGATTTCTGAGGTCCTTCTAGCCCCAATTGGCTGTGACTGTACTGTCATTCATCTATCTTGAGTAGAATACAAAAGGTCTTTTTCACTGTTCTAACCTACATTAAGAAACAATGAGGGAAAAAGTCTGCATCCTCCCTCAACGGGGCATTCTAGTCTCTCTAAGCTCCTTGATGCGTCTTCAGTAATAAGCACAGAAACTATTCCAGCTCACCCACGCTTTTCCTGGGCATGCCTTCCCTCCTAGCTCCAGCCTGGAGACGCCACAATTGGGCCAAATGTCCCTCACCTGCAAGGGCATATGCAGTCCTGACGGAATGGGCTTCTGTCTTTGCTTCTGCTTTTCTCCACCCTCATTGTGACTCAAGCCACTCTTTAAAAACTAATAAAGAGTGAAAAGGCAGGGTGTGTGGTGGGGGGGGACCCAAGCAATTTTGTTTTTAAACTTTCTTTTTTAAACTACAAGCCACATAACTTTGTCATCGTTCTTTGTATACCTCAATGGACGTCGTTTGGTTATTTTCCTGGCAAAATGGTCAAGGTGTGTGTTTAGATGGGAAGTATATATGTAAATCAACTCTCTCTGTCTATATATATATATATATATATATTTATATATGTATATGTGTATCTATGTATACTACAGTCTTCAACTTGAAAAAATACATCTGGCATAAACGGTTATGGTACCAGTCACCTCACTAGTGCAATAGACATTGCCTCTCACATTTAAGACATTAGTATGATTAGTTGGCAAATGATATTAATTATGTGTCTAATGATAGAATTACTAATGACTTTCAAAGACCATAACTTTTCCTCTTTTTACTTGGCTCAACGTGGCTCTGCTCTCAGCTCTGCCATTAACCAGCTATGTGACCTTAGACAGCCCTTTCTGGACCTAGGTTTCCTCATCTGAAAAGCAGAGGACAGCCTTGGGCCATCTCTCAGATGCCTTCTGTACTAGCCATCTTGGGTTCTGCCACCCTCCAGCCTGGAGAGGTTATCTGCTGCCAGCTACTGTTGACTCTTGGAACTTCTGTTCACAAGAGGCTGATCCTCAGGCTCAAATGAGCTCTCAAAATCTTTGCACTCTAAACTGTTCTTTCAGGAATGAAGACTGAAGCTTTTGCTCAGTCTTTGTTTCAAAACCCCAGAATCAGGAAGAAACTCCTTCCATTTAAAGACTCATTCAAGAACTCTAGCCCTTCCCAGGGTAGGCAGATCGTATTTCCTGGGTGTTTGCTCTGTCAGCTGATGTTTGCTTATCTCCTGTTCACTCATTTGAGGTTAACATTCCATTGCTTTGCCCTCTTCAGATTCCTGCCAGTTCAGCTTGTGTGCCCCAGTGAAAGCCTTCTCTATGAGTATTTCTCATCTCTGCTCTCTTTTTGGAAAAGTTTCCAGGAAGGAGTGTGATCTAATTGCATGCAATACAGCTGAACAGTGTGTCGTTATCCAGGAGTAGCCTCCACAGGTTCCTGGCCCAGAGAAACAGCAGCCCCTGGTGACAGGGACTGAGAGTTGGCTCTGGCCATGACAGATGCTCTATCCCTGCCTTGCAGGGAGAGGATGTGGTCTCCCCTGCACCCTCTCATCTTGACTGCAGTGGATATAAAACACCTCTCAATAGATGCCAGATTGAAAAGTCACTAAAAAGTAACATGCCTTATTCAGCACTCTACTACTCCATTAGAGAAAATTGTTATAAAAGGATTTAAGCAAAAAATTCTTTCTGGACTTGGTAAGGTTTGTTTTCAACTTGCCCCACAAACTCTTTTCTTTTCCTGTGCTTGTTCTTTCTACCTTTTCTTGCCTGCCACAAGAAAGGTGAAAGCCAGGGGATGATTTTTCTTTTTTTTAATTATCTTGGGTTTTCTCTAACTTTTTACTGCTAGAATAACTATCTGAATGAGACCAATTTGAAGGGATGTCTGGCAGCCACCATAATTACCTGTTACAGGTTGGCAGGTAAATAGAGAAGAGGTCTTTTAGGGTCCACACGAGGAGGAGAAGGCCCATGTTGGGGGTACGGATGCAATGGGCCAAAGAACAATATATTTCTGGTAAAACAGAGCCTGTGGTGCCATGAGACACAACCTTTGCCTCCCCCTCTCCTGCTGGACCCAGTGCAGGCAGCATGTGGTGCTTGGGAAAGGCCCTTCTGGAAGGGTGAACCACAGGAATGCAGCCTGCCTGTTGCCTGAGGAGCCAATCAGAGTACTGACGATTGGCCCCCACACGGATGTACAGATTGGTTCTGCTATGTAACAGCTCATATCTGGAAATAGGTATTCCTGTCTGTGCCAGGCTAGGGATGGGGTGAGGTTGGGGACCCACGTGAAGGTCTGGGATTTCAAATTCATAAGCAGGCCACTAGGTTGGACAGTGTCCAACTTCACTCTGTTGGTATTTTGTTCCTGCCCCATGTGTTATGACTTCTTTCCCAAACTGATATTTTCTCCTGAGTCTTAGGGCACAAGAAAGCAAACAAACAGATGGAATACATTAGCCACATCTTTTTTCTTTGCTGATATTGGTTAAAGCTGCTTTGCTCTTTACTTGGAAGTAGTGTTGACTCTACTTTTAAAGTAACATTTGCCAAGAGAATGCAAACCAGTGCTTTGTCATGATTCCTCATATTTGGGGAATTTGAGATTTCAGTTCTGGGCTGAGTAGATGAGGCCTCAAAAAGCATGTCTTATTGAGCTGTGGCCGCAGAGATGCTGATCAGAATGGAAGGCTGTGCTCCTTCCCCCTCCTCACTCTGATGTAACTTTCTACACAAACCTCAGCACGGGGCTGCTGGTTTTCATCATTAGATACATCTGGAGGTGAATTTTGGCTACATGTGGACTCTTTAAGGCATTTACAAAACAGTTTAAAGAAATTCAAAGGTCGTGAGGGCAAGATTGAGAGAAGGTGGGTATGACATGTAAAACCTCAGGCCAGCTGGGCTCGTCCACAGCAGCAAGGGTCTTCACTTATCCAGAGATGTTGTTAAGGGTCCACGGAAGGTCAGTGAGGTGGGTGGATCTCACCGGCGTGAGGGTGAGTGAAATATGGCAGATGCAAGAGCGTATGTAGCAGGATTCTTTTCATAAAACGACATGAACAGGGCTGGTTGCAGTGGCTCACACCTGTAATGCCGGCACTTTGGGAGGCCAGGCCAAGAGGATCACTTAAGCCCAGGAGTCCCAGGAGTTGGAGGTTACAATGAGCTATGATTGTGCCACTGTGCTCCAGCCTGGGCAACAGCAAAACCTGTCTCTAAAAAATATAAAAACAAATCACAACAACAACAACATAACTACAGGAACAGAAAAAACTAATTTAATCTGTTAAGTCAGGAAAGTAGTTACCATTGGTGACGGTGAGTAATGTCTGGAATAAAGAATGAGAGAGCCTTGGCTGGGCACAATGGCTCACACCAGTAATCCCAGCACTTTGGGAGCCCGAGGCGGGTGGATCACAAGGTCAAGAGATCAAGACCATCCCGGCCAACATGGTGAAACCCCGTCTCTACTAAAATACAAAAATTAGCTGGGCATGGTGGTGCACACCTGTAGTCCCAGCTACTCGGGAGACTGAGGCAGGAGAATTGCTTGCACCCGGGAGGTGGATGTTGCAGTGAGCCAAGATCGCGCCACTGCATTCCAGCCTGGCACCTGGCGACAAAGTGAGACTCTGTCTCAAAAAAAAAAAAAAAAAAAAGAGAGAGAGAGACTTTTTGGAAACTAGTACTGTTGGTAACGTTTCTTCTTCAGGGTCCTGGTTATAGGGGTGTGTTCAGTTTGTGAAAATGTATCCAGCTGTACATTTATAATATATTCACTTTATGTGTATTTCAATAAAAACATAATTTATGTTTTGAACTGTAAATTATGTTTTTGTTGAAACATACATACAGAAAGTGAATATACTGTAAGTGGACAGCTGGATATATTTATGTAAATTATGTTTATTCAGAGGCAGGTCTATGTACATTGACATGTAACTGTCTCCAAGATATAGAGTTAAACGGGAAATGCAAGAAACTAGAACAGTATGTATAGTATGCTATTATTTGTATATGCATAGAACATCTTTGGAAGGACACTAGGAAGAGTGGTTGCCCCTGGGGTACCTGGAGATGGAGATAGGAGGAGAACTTGCTATTTTTCTGTGCCTTTTGAATTTTGTATTATGTGCTCAAATATTTTACTCAATAAAATTATTCATTAGAAATTAATAAGGAAGACATTATGCTAAGTGTAAAAAACCAATCACCAATCACAAAAGTACAAATACTATATTATTCCACTTCTGTGAGGGACCTACAGTGCTCAGATTTATAGAGACAGGAAATAAGATGGTGGTTGCCAGGGGCTGGAGGGAGGGGAGCATGGGAGTTAATGTTTAATGGGTGCTGAGTTTCAGTTTGGGATGATGAAAACGTTCTGGAGCTGGACAGTGGCGATGGTTGCACAACAGTGTGAATATATTCGATGCCACGAAGTTGTACACTTAAAAATGGTTAAAAAGATAAATTTTATGTTGTGTATATTTTGCCACAAAATATTTTAATATGTGAATTAAGGCTAAACAGCCACTTTAAGATTAGTGTAAATTTATGCATTGGCTCTACCACTTGCAAAGTGTGTTTTAACCTCCCCATGTCTCCATTTCTTTGTTTCCGTATCTGGAAAGTCAGGTAGTATTAGTACCACTTTAAGGGACTGTTGTAAGAATTAAATGAAAAACTACATGTAAAATGCTTAGAATAGTCCTTGGAACAAAAGTGCTTAAGAAATATCATTATTGGTTTTTATTATATGTTGTGAAAAAGAAAAGCAATATACAGAATTCTCTCTATAATACCATCCCCTTTATACTTTGTGGGGAGAACACATGCATATGTGTGCATGCCCACGCACCTAATGTGCTCACTCACACAGCCATCGTGTATTGATCAAATGCTGTGTGCTGGACATTGTGCTAAGGGTTGGGCAGACACTGGTGGTAAGCACAGAGTGTCGGGGTGGAGAGTTGTGATGGTGGTGGGTTAATTTAAATAGGGAGGTCGCAGAAGACCTCTCTGAGTAGGTGACAATTCCGAGAAGGTTGTAGCAGCCATGAAGGAGCCATGCAAAGAGGAGAAGAGCTTCCCAGACAAAGGCGGTGTCATGATGCGAGATCCTGAGGTGGAAGGCCTCTTGTGGGTGGGTAGGAAAGGCAGGATTGTGAGAGGAGGTTGGAATATACACAGGCAATTCTCGAAAGATGGAGAAGAAACTATTAATAGTGGTTTCCGCAGGGAAGTGGTATTCAGAGAGGTGTGGGAAGGAGGTTGTGGAGTGGAAAAAAGGAATTTTACTTTTCACCTCATTCTCTTCTTTACTGTTTGAATTATTTACCATAAGTATGTATTTTGTCATCAGAAAAAAAGGCTGGTTAATAAAAAATTGAGGAATCTTACTGATTAATAGTAAGGAATCTAATAACCTTTCCTTCTTTCAAGAATCACCTCATCTCAACTCTCAAGTTACTTTTCATGAAGCGAGAGTGTAATGTCATTTATATCTGCTCATTGGTCTGAAAGTAGGGCAGACGTTACCTTCTCTTATGGATTCAGTAATCTTTTTCTTTGAGTCAATAATGGCTTCTTCTAATTCCCTTCCGTGAAACTCCTGAACCATCTCTTCCACTAGGACTATTTTTACTCTTTTTTTTTTAAGGGCTTTCAAATTCATGTAAGATTCTTACTTTGTGGTCACTGCAATAACAGACATACACAGAAGCAGCTACTCAGCCTTTTCAGTTGGAGAATGGGGACAAGGGATGGGATTGAGAGGGACTGAGGTCAAGGGAAGAACTAAAGCACTGTCCCTTGAAATGCATTCTGGAGGCTCCATCGGGCTGGGTGCTTTACTTCCCTGGATCTTTCTGGTGGTCCCCCAGAGTCTTGCTTAGGCAAGTTAGAGTTTCTCCAGAGTGTTCTGAAAGGGAGAGAAAGTTTTTCCTTGTCCAGATGGAATCCCAGCAGTGGTTAAGATTGCTTAGACTCATACCCATGAATCAAGGCAATGGATGATGTCCATTAGGACAGATCTCAAAACCAGCTCTGAGGCCAGGTGCAGTGTGAACAGGGGGAGAGTGGGCTAGAAGTCTCCTGGCATTTTCAGTCCGCTAAAGTGAGCTGCAGTCTGAAAGGAGGAAAACAGCATCTGCTCTCTCTGTCTATGGCCTGCCTCGCCAAGAATTTCATTGCCTACAGAGCAGCAGGAGAAATAAGGTGAATAACACCAATTTGAAACCCCATGCTGGGCTATTTGAATGCCCAGCCCATACTCCAAATGTCTCTCCTGCATCCCCTTTGTTAATTCCCTGGATATTTTTATAACTGTTTCCAACCGGAAGAAGTACATGAATTGAAACTTCGGCATCAGGCCAGATGTGCCACTGGGGTTTCTTCTCCCCCAAGCTGCCCATCCTGCTGTGTGTGTGCGCTGTCTGAAGGCCTCCAATCTGGACAACTCACACATGGCACTGGACATTTTCCTTTCGCGTTTATTCCAAGCAGTCCTATTCCAGGAAGACTTCATCTCCCCCTCACCGCTTAGTGTTTAGACAACTCACTCTTTGCCAACAATGAGCAATCATATGAACAATAAACTAATGTTTACTGAGCACTTATTATGTGTCAGTAAATACTGACTAACTAGTAAATAACTATTTTAGTAAATAAGTCTAACTACTCTTATGTGGATAAACTCACTCCTCTTCCAATTCTCTGAAGAAGGTATGGTTATTGTCTCCGTTTACAGATGAGGAAACTGAGGCACACAGAGGCTACTTTCGTGGCTTTTCCCTTTTGTCAGTGGTCTCTGCTCTCTGAGCGAGCCAGCTAGACTCTGTGTGTTTAGCCAGCCCCTGCCACAGGAGCCCGGCTCTCCGTGAATGATTGCCCCTGGATCTCCCGAACTTCTCATCTACTTTCACATCCTGAGCAAAAAATGCGTCCCAACATTTCTCCCGCCAGCTCCATCTGTGAAGCATGTGGGCCGATGTTTGAATAAGAATGACTAAAGGGGAAGAGGTTTTATGAACTTCAGACTGTGAACTCAAGGAAGAGAGTGAGTCAGGCCTCCACATTCCTGAAATACTTTCAGGAGGCTCAGTGACCTCAGACAATAGGAACCTGAGGCAGAATGTCCTTGGGAGGCCCTCCACCAGGAAGAACGTGAGGGCAGATGCTGCTTTCCTTGGGTTCCATGCACGGTGCATGGGTTGAAGGAAACCACTAGCCAGAGGCCCAGGCCTACCGAGAGCGCCGCCTTGGTTTTGCCCAGGCTGACTCCTCTGCCTGGAATGCTTGACACAAGCCCTTGTGAGCTTATCCTCCCAGACTCAGCTCATGTGTCACCTCCTCTGTCTGCTCCTGGTAGAAGAGGCTCTGTGGTCGGGACTCCATAGGGAATTGTGCGTGCTTCTCTCACTCCTAAACTCTCTAGAAAAACATTGCTTTCAACATGTGTGCCCAGTACAGTCTTCATACCCTCCTGAGGCTGGCAACAGCTCCAACGTTAAGAAACGAGCGCTGTCCCAGGGGTGGCGATGTGGGTGCTAGTTCCGTCTCGGGCCTGGGCCATGTAACCTCCCATACCTCAAATTCTTCCTGATTAAAATGATTTGTTTTCATCTACCTCTCCCACAGTTGGTGACCTCCTGAGGCACAGAGGCTTTTAACTCAGGCACTGTTTTCAGAGCAGATAGGCACATAGCTATTCAATAAGTTTAAATCATTACAAATCTTTCTCCCCCAGCTTCTATCTCTGTCCATCTCTTTCCTCACCAAGTTTAAACCCGTGATTGGCATGAGGTGCAACCATCCACAAAGGGAAAGTATCATCCACTAACTTTTTTAAAGGTGCTTTCTGTGTTTCTTGTATGTGCATGCGTGCATGACTCTGTGTGTGTGTGTGTGTATGTGTGTGTGTATACAGAGCAAACAAGAGGCTGCACCAGGCTGTTTATCACAGGGGTGAATTGTAGAGAACGACTCTCACCCAAGATGAATATGTTACCTCAGGAATTCTTCCATGATCTTTGAGCAGGGAAGGAGTGAAAGAGTGTAGCTGGGGCCCAGTCTATGGGTTGAAAAGCTGAAAGAGCAAATTCACAGTCAAGTAAATCCTCCAATAGCTGCACCACTTTCCAGAGGAAACAAGTGAAGGGTGGGTAAGGAAGTAAAACTAACTAGGCTGAGGGTTATTGGCCTAAAGGCCAAGATGTAAAGCCATAGAGAAAAGTGCTTTCAGCTATCTGCCCAGTAGGCTCGTGAAAGCTGCTGAGATTGACGACAGCACCAGTGCCAAAGAAAAAGCCCTGCCTGGGGGTGGGAGGTGTGGGTTCTAGTGCCTTCTAGTGCCATGTCTGGTGCTAAGGAAGTCGGTGGGCTTGCCCTTGTCATGTAACCTCCCATGTCACCTCATGTGAGTCATGAAGACATTGGGTTGATGATGGGTTTAGCTGAGGTTCTATCACTCCTGCTCCCTCCCCCTGCTCTCCTGTGTCATCCGCACAAGTGTTGTTTCTCCATTCGCCAGTCGGGGACTCATCCTTGCCTCCACTCCCTCAGTAAAGAGCTGTCACACAGTGGTTTCACCCTCCAAGAGAAAGGAGGGAATTTGGTTAAAGCAGATGCACATGGCACACATTCCATCCGGCAAATGGGAATCGAGTGACGTAAAGAGTTGGAAGTCTGCTTGCAGGCTGCACAGGGAGGCCCTCTTTCTCCATCCTATCTTTGCCTCTATTCTTGCCCACCAGCCCAGTCCCTGCAGCCCTACCCGGGGTGGTCTTTCCCTCATTCTGGCCGAGCAGTAGAAGCTGCCTGAGGAAGCTCAGTCCTGCCGTCCCAGCCACAGCTGCCCTGGTTCACCTTGCTGCACCTGCCAGGCCTCCCGGGTAGTTAATGATCTCCCCCTGGGCAGAAGAGCCCTTTAATAATTTACCAGAGTAGATAAAGAAAAAAGCATAGTTCTCTACTTGGAGGCCAATTACACTGGCAATCCAGACAGTATAGATGGAGTTAAGACTAACTTCAAGTTCAAACTCAATGTTTTTTGTATGGGAACCCTGCCTTATAGCTATGTATATGAAGTCTTATCAGAGCCTTCATTCTGATATTTAAACATCCCAGCCCTACTGTATGATCAGCACTTTAGGGCTCCTTCACTATTCAGGAGAATTTGCTATATAAAGCAAAAGAAACCAAAATGCCCTAGAACAAAATGAAATTTAGACATTTAAAGAACTCCAGAGAAAGAAAAGTTATTTTTCATTTTCTGACTACTGGAATTCCTTATTAAAATTTAAACTTTTTTTTCAGGGAATTATATGTTTCTTTGAGTCAAAAGTAGACTCAGAGCCAGAATGGGACAGTGGAAAAAACAAATGCTTTGGAATTAAAGAGACCTAGGTTGAAATCTTGCCTTCAGCTAAGACTGAGACTAAGAAACTTACGAGGTCTCACTTTTCTTATCTCTCCAGTGGGAGCAATAATTCTGTCCTTGGGATTTTTATACAAATTTTAAACATGCAAAGAACAACGTAGGATACTGTAGATAATAAATGATATATCATTGTCATCACCATCATCATGGAGCCCATATCCTGAAAAATTTGAATTTTTGTAGAGATCTGAGCAAAAACCTTCCCTCTCAAAAGTGTAATGATGACATCTAATAAGGATAAATGTGGTAGACTGTGGCATTGGCAGTCCCCAGTGAACCACCTCCCAGTGTCCATGGCTTTGTGTAGTTCCCTTCCACCTTGATGCTGGGCCTGATCATGTGACTTGTTTTGACCAACGAGGCATTAGTAAGTTTGGAAGAGTCAGAGGCTTAATAGGTATGTGTACATCGAGGCTTGTCCTCTTATGACACTCCCTCTTAGAAGCCAGCCCCTTGGCTGCAAAGAAGCTCAGGGGTAGAATACTGAGTGATGAAAAGCCACAAGAAGAGAGACCCAGAGGATGAGGAGTCATTTGGAGTGTTCCAGCCCCAGCCAAACTCCCACCTGGGTGAGTGACCGCACAAGTAACCTCTCAGCTGAACTTCATCAACCAACAAGATTGTGACAATTATAAATTGTTGTTGTTTTAAGCCCACCCAATTTTGAAAGGGTTTGTTACACAAATGTCAGGTCTTAAATTTACATTCAGGAAAGTCAACACTACAAGTAGAACTGACAGATTCTCCTTATAGAAGGTCATATGAAATAGACCATGAGATTGCAGTTAACCATAAACATTGACATACTGCTAAGAAACTACATGCAAGCTTACCCTACCTACATTAAACAAATGTACTGGTTGGTTGGCTGTACAGTTATTGAGTGCCTGCTGGCTCCTAGGTTTTGTGCTGGGAGCTAGTAATACCAAGAAAGTTAAGGCTCAGTTCTCCTATACTGTGTCATCTCTTGGATTCTGAAATTTACATCTGTACTTGAGTTCAGCTTTTGGGTAGTGGGGTTGGGCATGTGGGGACCAAGAGACCAAGAAATTAAGTGCTCATGGTTCAGTAGGGAGGGTGGATTTGTAAACAGTCCACTTCAGGATCCTACAGAACTAATAGGCACGCTGCAGTTGGCACTTAGGGAAGACCTGGAGGGTTCTGTTACCCTATCAATATCTCATTTTTAGAGTGACCTTAACAGACTGAGGTGTATTTGGAAGCAAGCAGCCAGGGAAATGAAAGTCCTGAAGACAGATCATGTGAGGAATAATTGTAGCTGCTGTGCTTATCCTAGAAATAAAAGGTTGAGAGTGCACGTGGGGAAGGAACACATAATTTAGAGGTCTTAAATATGGCAATAGGAAAGAGGGTTAAATTCATTCTGCGGAATGCTAGAAGGAAAAACCTAAACAGTTACTGAAAGCTATAAAGAGATGGATGTGAAGTTAATAGAAGAGTGGCTAACGCTTCTGGAGTATGAGCTGTTGGAAAGAGGCAGAGTGGGCACCAACTGCATCAGTGGCAGAGGCCTGGACCACCTCTGGCCAAGGAGGTAGGAAAGGGGTCTGGCAGTCAGTGGGGCCAGGGACCTCCAAGTCGCTCCCAAGTGTAAGGTCTCATCATTCACCCCTGAATTCTATCATCCTTATCCTGACTAAATAGTGTTAAGAAGTAAAACATGGCACCTGCCTGCCAATCATGAGTGGGAGAATCGTCCACAGATGATGACTGGGCTCGGTTCCAGCCCTAAGGAGTTGGCCTAAGAGATTAGGGATTGAGGAGTTATCCCTGATTTCTGAACCCAGGAGTCTGAGCTCAGAGATTAGGGATATGAGGACTGAAGCCTCAGAGGGACACGTGGCCGCTGCCTCTGAAGTCTCTCACCACTTTGAAAGAAATTTGAAGGGGTCGTGAGCGCTTGTGCATTCCAGGGATTATCACACTCTGGGGGCAGATACGGAGGAACAGGCCAAGCACATATGGACGTCCAGGTTTCTCAAGCACCTGGCAATTTAGGCAGGACAAGGAAAGATACTAAGCAAGTATCAGGATGTCGTCAGGCATTTCTAAGTGGGTATCACAGCCCTGTCCTGGGACTATGCTCAGTGCTCCTAACTGGCCCTCTCCTCCTCCTCTCACCCTCTAGCCTGTAAAACTACAGGAGCAAAGATCTTTTCAGGGGCCCCATTTCCTGTCAGTGGGTGCTGCAATACCAACAGCAGCACCCAGGACAAGAGAGAGGAGTACAGGCTCAGAGGTTTGTGGGAAACAAGAGATCTGGGAGGTCAAGTTTAGGGTTTCCTGGAGACCTTGCAAGTATGGGCCCAGGTAAGGGAAGGCTTCAGCCTCCCTGTCACTGACTCAGGGTAGGAGTAAAGGGCGAGGCTGCAGAGCACCCCCCTGTCTGACCGTTCCCTGCCCCCCACCACGCGCTCTCACACCTGTGCCTTTGCATGTGCTGCCTCACTATCTGGTGACTCTTTGCAACACCCAACTTCCAGATTCTACCCCAGGTAAAACCTTCCCCAACTCTCTCAGGAAGGGGCAGCCTCGGACCTGCATGGTATCACGCAGCAGTTTACTGTAACTAGACTGTGAGTTTCTCAAGGCCAGAGGCTGAGTCTGGGGCATCTCTGCAGTCCCCGAAAGAGGTGGTGCAGAACCTGGGATGCCTCAGATGCTCAGCACACAGGGGTCAAATGTGTGAAGCACATTCCTTGCCTCTGCACACATGTGGCATGCCCACTGATGCTCTGTTGCGTGCAGCGTGCATCTCTCTATAGTCCATCTCTCAAAAGTTGGAATGCAACTGCTCAGAAGTAACTTTATTCTAAAATAAAGTGAAATAAAGCAACACGTGGTTTCCATTTGCTGCTTTCATAGCAGGGAAGCACTGGCACCTGGGGAAGGGGTTTTGTCTAACTGGGGCCTGAGCAGAGCAGGAACCCTCAAGGGAGAGAGGCTAGTCACGGCAAATACCCTTCAAGCCACTGACCCTGCACAAAGACTCTACTGTGGGGAAACCCAATATAAGGGTGTGCCTTGTTCTAAGGGAACAGGATACGCAAAAATCCAAAGTTATAAAATAGATAAATCAGGGAGTGGTTATTGACGTTACCGGAGAACTCACCAGAAGCTTCCCCGAAATAGCCAGCTCCCACAGTCCACTTAAACTGTGATTTTACTTTCAGGAGTTTGATATTACACACTGGTTTTCAGGAGTAACATAAATAGGTCCCCGGGGGAGCCCAGCACTGCGGTGTGTCTGGCCAGCAGCTGGTTGACCAGACCTTAAGGTGAGCAGCCTCGAGCTGCTCCAAGTGCTGGAGAAGCTGTGGTTTGGAAGCTCCCTCCCTGCCTGCTTCAGTTCACACCAGACTCAGTGAGTCTGGCTGTTTCCAATGTTAGGTCCAATAGGAAGAACAAGGCCCAATCAGAACCTTCCTTCCTCTACTTAAATGGGTTGGTTGATTGCTCAGTGCACTTTCCTGTTGGGAGAATATAGAATTTGTTTTAACTATTCACATTTCGTTCACCCATTTGAGTGTTTTACAGTGTATTTTCTATGTGCATGACATTATGCTAGGCACAGCAAAGTACACAAAATTGTAAGATATGTTCCCTGCCCTCTACTAACAGTCTAGTTGGAGGGGGAAAGCCTTTGGATTTTGTTGATTCTAGAAAGTACTTATTAAAAAAAATCCTTTAACAGTTCTGAAATCAGAATCCATCTTGCTGCAGATGGCATGCTATAGTCTAGTTGGCTGGTTTTTCTTAGTTGTGTGTAAAATGATAGTGTATCCTGGAATCACCAGGGTCTTACGCAGATGAAACACGGTATATGAAAATGCTAAATACACTTGTCCCTTGGTATCTGTGGGGGGATTGGTTCCAGGACCCCCATGGATACCAAAACCCACAGATGCTCAAATCACTTGTATAAAATGACATAGTATTTGCATATAACCTATACACATCCTCCCTTATATTTTAAATCACCTCTAGATTGCTTATAATACCAAATACAATGTACATGCTATGTAAATAGTTGTTATACTGTATTGTTTAGGGAAAGACAAAAAAAAAGTCTGAACACGTTCAGCACAGACACAACCATCAGCTTTTTTTCTGGATATTTTTGATTCATGGATGGTTGAATACATGAATGCATAAACTAGGGATATGGAGGGCTGAATGTAATGGCTTAATGACACAGGACTCCAAGTGGGATTTCATGTTTGACGGATGAAATTTTCCCTCTGTGTGAATACACCTCATGGGTTTGCCTTTGCAGAGAATATGTGTCATAAGCTTAAATTAAGGTTCGTTTCCCACAGTTATACAGGGAAGCTGGGATGGAGAGGACTCACCTATCCTCTAATCTGGGAGCACAAAATGGGAGTGGCCCAGCCCTGATTCCCTTCCATACAGGCCATGGGAAAATCAGAGTGAAGCAGCAGGAACAGGTCTAGGCAGCAGCTCTTCAGCTGTGACATGACAAGCTTTGTGCTGATTCTGTGACTCTTAGATAGCAAGTCCTCACTCATCTGTGCCTTCCAATGCTTAACCTGTAACAGAAATATAAAAGACATTTCTGTGTGTACATGAGCATAGATATAGACATAAAGATATGTAAATATGGACATAGATAGATATTGTATTAGTCTATTCTCACACTGCTGTACAGAACTACCTCAGACTGGGTAATTTATGAAGAAAAGAGGTTTAGTTGACTCACAGTTCCACAGGCTATACAGGAAGCATGGCTGGGGGAGGCCTCAGGAAACTTACAATCATGGCAGAAGGGCAAGGGGAAGCAAGCACATCGTCACATGGTGGCAGGAGAGAGAGAACAAAGGAAGAATTGCTATACACTTGCAAACAACCAGATCTCAGGATAACTCAAAAGAACAGCAAGGGAGAAATCCACCCCCATCATCCAGTCACCTCTCACCAGGTCCCTCCCCCAACATTGGGAATTTCAATTCAACATGAGATTTGGGTGGAGACATAGAGCCAAACCATATCCGGTGTACAGATGTATGTCAAATGAATGAATTTCTGTGATCGAGGCCAAAAGTTTATTATAAAAAGAGTGTAATGTGACTGCTAATCTTAGCTTCTTGGCCAAAATTCAGAAACATTTCTTACAATCTGTCTAATGTTACCGGGGATTTCTTCCTTTTCTTTTTTTGGCTTCACCATTCCTCACCCAAAAAAGCAATGGCTCCCGTTGCTGGTGCTGAACTGTGGCCATGTTCTATTTATTTAAACGGCTGTGTTTACATAGCGTGCCAAGGGATCTGGCTTCAAACTTATGAGAGCAGAAGGAGAATATATGACTTCTAGGCAGACACTGAGAGTGACCGTGGGGGATTAAATATGTTTTTAGGAGCATATTCAAACATCTGAAAAGGTTCAGACCAAGTGTATTGACATAATAATATAAACCAAATTCTTTAATTTAGTTTTCATTATTAATATGAGACACAGAGACTATGAATCGCTTTATCATTCTTGCCTGTACAGAATGTAAAGACACTTGCTGTTCATACCTTTTTTTGACATTCACTTTGATTGCAAGTGTAGCTATAATAGTTCTTTTGCGCCTGGGGGAATAGGTGAGGTTTAAGGAACCAGCATGGAGCTGCTTCCGTGGCCTTTTGTTTACCTATCACATTGCTGCAGGCGGCTTTAAAATCCTGGACAAGATTGCTGTGCACAGCTAGTGGTAAACAGGAACACTACTCCAGGAGGAACCGGAAGCTGTTAAGGAGCTGGCCTCCTGCGGGAATCTGACCTGTGGCACAAACACAAGAGCATCAGGTGGCAGTAACCAAGTCATCCAGGCTTCCTCTCTCTGGGTGTTTTGCCTTTGCTGCTGGCTCCAAGGAGTTAACTGGGCTGCCCTGGGTGACTCACCACCGGGTCAGGCCGAGGCTGAGTCCTGTCGGCCTGAGACCAACCTGTCATATTGAGGCTGCTCTGTGGGAGTGGCAGACTGCTCTCTTGTCCCCCACATGGTGTGTATCCTGGCTGCACTCAGCTGTGTCCAGCTTGTATCTGATGGTACCAGTACTAATTCACCCTCTGCCAGCTAGCAGCTCTTACTACTGTGGAGATGGGGGATTTCCAAGGATACCTCCCATGTAAGGGACAGGCCTGTCCCCTTCACCAGGGTACATCTCCCATTTACCATAGGTCCCTGTTGAGGGTTGCTTTTTCCCTTATTAGCCATAAAAAACAAGATGCAAAATGGCTGTTACTACTCAGGTCTTGCATGAGGCTATAAATTTGCTGAATTTGAGAGTACCCCAAGGCTTCCAACATGGTGGTGTTTTCCACTTTTGGAGTTAGCCCCAAATAGCAGACTCATTCATCCTTCTAGACCCACTTCGAATGTTTTGTCTTCTGTGAAGCTTTCTCTGACTAGCCTCTATGCTCTCATATTACTAGGTTCTCTCGCACTGTCACAGTGCGCCATGATTATTTTTATATGTGGCCGTTTCTGCCAGGTGTGACATCCTTGATGCTAGGGACGATGTCTTATTATTTCTTTGTTTGGCCACCACATCTGGCTGGCCCGTGGCCTGTCATGCACTATATACTCAGCAAATGATAGGTAAATGAGTGAAAGAATTATATTCCTGCCAAATATTTGTTTGTTGGTTCATTCATTCACATCTCAGAAAGTACTTTCTTCTCCTTTGGAAGTAGCCATTGTTGTATTATTTATGAAGTCAATAGGCAAAAAAAAAAAAAAAGAACCAAGTATATTAGTTAGGATAGTTTTGGCTGCAAGTAACAGCTTAACAGAAATAGTTTAAACAATAGGGAATTTATTATCCACCAAGCAAGAGGTCTGGATGCAGCTGGTTCCAGGGCCAGGTAATCCAGCAGCTCAGTGATCTCTTTAGGGAACCCGAGGCTTTTCCCTTTCTGCTGCACTATCTCCAGTGTGTCAGTCATGTCTCCTTTCTGGCTCAAGAAATGTGATGTTCAGCAAAGAAGAAGGAATTTTGTCGACTAATTTCTTTTTATTACCAAGGATTTCCTTTCTCAGAAGCTTTCTCTCCCCCACAGATTTCTCCTTCAGTATCATTGATCAATAATGAGTTACAACCCATCATTGAAAGCGATGCCAGTCCTGATATAATCCTTGGGTTGAGGGGTGGAGACAGGGGGATTGCCTTCCCAGAACACATGGGAGGAAGAACACTCAGACAAATCTGAGGCTTTGCTGATGAGGAGTCAAGGAGATGGGGTATGGCTTTTGGGTGGGCACACCAGGTACAGCATTTAAATAACTATGGCACTTCAGTAATAGAATGAAGTCTACGAAACCATTACAAAGACTGAGGGAAAACTACATGTATCAACATTAAATGCCTTTCAAGGTATAATAAATGCAAAGCTATATGTGTACTCTAATCTTATTTATTTAATTATTATTCATTAGTAAATGCCAGGTGGACACATCCCCAAATCTGTAAGAATATACACGTGCTTAAAAGTGGTTCTCTGCACTCTGTGTGTGTGTGCGTGTGTGTGTGAAAGAGAGAGAGAGAAGGGGGGAGCTTACTAGGAAGCTTCATTTTTGACATTCTGTATTTCTTATAATACTGAATCTGTATAAGTATGCCTGCTTTTAAAGGCAAACCAACAACAACAAAACTCAAACATTAAAGAGAGCATCTTTCTTTTTTTTTCTTTTGAAATGGAGTCTCACTCTGTCGCCAGGCTAGAGTGCAGTGGTGTGATCTCAGCTCACTACAACCTCCGCCTCAGGGGTTCAAGCTATTGTCCTGCCTCAGCCTCCCGAGTACCTGGGATTACAGGCATGTACCACCACACCCAACTCATTTTGTATTTTTAGTGGAGATGGGGTTTCTCCATGTTGGTCAGGCTGGTCTCAAACTCCTGACTTCTGGTGATCTGCCCATCTCGGCCTCCCAAAGTGCTGGGATTACAGGCATGAGCCACCCCACCCAGCCTTTTACACAGAACATCTTGAGCCAGGCACAGTGGCTCACGCCTGTAATCCCAGCACTTTGGGAAGCCAAGGCCGGGGGGGGGTCACGTGAGGACGGGAGTTTGAGACCAGTCTGACCAACATGGAGAAACCCCATCTCTACTAAAAATACAGAATTAGCTGGGTGTGGTGGCGCATGCCTGTAATCCCAGCTACTTGGGAGGCTGAGGCAGGAGAATCGCTTGAACCCGGGAGGTGGAGGTTGCAGTGAGCCAAGATCCCACCATTGCACTCCAGCCTGGGCAACAAGAGCAAAACTCCATCTCTAAATAAATAACTAAAGAGAACATCTTAAATGGCCAAGTCTCATCTTAAATACAAGAGGTCAACTCAAGACATGGGCTCTTTTCCAAGAACAAACTAATTTGGAGGATGAGAGGGACCTGTCTAACAGTTTTTTTTAGGAGCCCAGAATGTAAACTCCCACTGTGGATGAGCGCCTTTATTTTAACCAGAAAATGCTCTTAACAGAGTAGCTAAGTCTTCACCACTCGGATCATTCTCCGTTTACTGGAGAAAGGTGTCACCTCTGGTATGGGAAGTTGGTAGTGTTGACTCACCTCTAGGAAATCCATGGGCAGAAGTCTTCCCAGGAGCCTGGTTGACACCAAGAACCTGCCTCGTAGACAGACCTCCCTGTGACCCAAGCGCCTTCCTGTGCCCCAAATGCCTTTGTCAGGGAGGTCAGAGGATAAATCCTCTGGGGTCTACCTTTCACTCCATAAGTGGCTAACTGTAACTACTTGGGCAAGCCTTCCATCTCTCTCGAGTTCATTGAATGCCTATGCAAATATAAGTGTTATCTATCGAATAGCACTTGAAATAAGGACTTTGAGTCATTAAAAAAAATCTGGAGCATACCCCTTGGCTATCTGCAGCAATGCCCCTGGGAAGTCTCTTTGGTTACCATAAAAATAGATAGTTAAATTCAGCAGACGTTAGGATGCAGTGTGTATCTTTGATTAACTTATCCGGTGTCAGTTGGAAAATGTGACATGGTATTATAAATGGAATAGGTACACTTCTCCACAAAAATATGCAGACTGGAATTGTAGAAGGAAGCTGGGCTGGGTGGGTGGCGGGAGGCGGGGGGCATGTTTACAGCAGCATGGTGATTTGAGATGGTCTCTATCCTTTCCTGAGTTTATAACAGCATTTCCATGCCTAAAATTATTCTTCTAAGTATTTCCACAGTGAAAGGGGTGGTCCAGGTTGTGCTTTCTTTAGAAAGAATCTGAATTTTTTTTTTTTTTTTTTTTTTTTTTGAGACAGAGTATTGCTCTGTTGCCAGGCTGGAGTGCAGTGACATGATCTTGGCCCTCACTGCAACCTCCGCCTCCCGGGTTCAAGGGATTCTCCTACTTTAGCCGCTCAAGTAGCTGGGATTACAGCCACCCGCCACCACACCCAGCTAAGTTTTTTGTATTTTTAGTAAACGGGGTTTCAACATATTGACCAAGCTGTTTTTGAACTCCTGACCTCAAGCGATCCGCCTGCCTCGGCCTCTCAAAGTGCTAGGATTACAGACATGAGCCACCACGCCTGGTCTGTTCTCCATCAGTCTCTATGCTGGTAAATTGCAGAGCACCCACTCTCAGGAGAGAGCTACAACTCAGCTCCCACCATATAGAAATTGCCCATATGTATACATTTTTCAAAGGAAGCCATGAATTTTACTAAAAAAAAACTCCCATTTTTCAAACATTGTCGACAAACCAGTTTTTGTGGTGTGTGTGTGCGTGTGTGTGTGTGTGTGTGAGAGAGAGAGAGAGAGAGAGAGACAGGGTCTCACTCTGTCACCCAAGCTGGAGGGTACTAATGTGAACCTGTTTCACTACAGCCTCAACCTTCCGGGCTCAAGCCATTCTCCTGCCTCAGCCTCCCATGTAGCTGGGACCACAGGCATTCACCACAATTCCTGGCTATTTTTAAAATTTTTTTGTAGAGACAGGTCTCACTTTGTTGCCCAGGCTGCTCTTGAACTCCTAGGCTCAAGAGATCCTCCTGCCTTGGCCTCCCAAAGTGCTGGGATTACAGTACAGGCATGAACCACTGTGACCAGCCCAAACCAGTTTATAAACGTTCAGCCACGTAGGCTGAACGAAACATGTCTATTTGTCAGATTCTAGTGGGACCACTAGCCATGGACTTCTGCCCTGGGGCAATGTAGGACAAACTTGTTCTCTCTTCTACAAAGGAGATCTGGAGGTGCTGTAAAATAGCTCTCAAATTCCTTTCAATCTATTCTTAGTTGATACTCACTCATTGACAAAACTTCAGGGAGTTAAAGATCGGTGGGGAAACAGACAGTCACAGTGGAGCGATGTCATTGCTACATTGGAGATTTGTATGAAAGGCCCGAGGAAGGATCACTAATTGTGCAAATGCTGAGCTGTGGCCTTCCATGTCTGTGCAGATCTGGAGAGGGCCCTTCTCTGGAGCTCTTAGGAGGCTTTCCCTACAGTTTCCCAGCCCATAGCCATCCTGACTGGGGGAGTGTGTAGATCCTGCTGTTCTGCGTGAAGCTTGAAGTCAGTGGCCCGGGGAGCCTTCTTGTGGTATCCCCTGAACCTAGTCAATGCAAAATATATGCTGGAGCCCTTCCCCACACATCTGTAGGCACAGTGACAAGCATGGGGGAAACCTAGGTATAATTCAGCAAAACTTTTGCTTTTCTGACTCTGCTCAAATTCATTCTAGTTTAGTGAGTACGCAAGAATTTCTTCCTCTGAAAATGTTCCACTAAATGGGTACTGTGATGGTTAGTTTTATATGCCAAGTTGACTAGGCTGTGGTACCTATTTGTTTGGCCAAACACCAGTCTGGGTATTACTGTGATGGTATTTTTCACATATAATTAACTTTTGAATCAGTAGACTTTGAGTAAAGCAAATCACCCTCCCATAATAGGGTGGCCATCACATGATGGCCATTCAGTTGAAGGCATTAAGAGCAAAGGCTGAGGTTTTCCAAAAAAGAAGGAATCTGACTTCAAGATTATACCATAGAAACCATCCTGAGTTTCCAGCCCACCTGGCCTGAACTGCAGATTTAACTCCAACCTGAATTCCAGCCTGCTGGCTTAGCCCAAGGATTTTGGACTTGCCAGCCCCTACAATTGCATAAGCCAATTCCTTAAAAGATCTCTCTCTTCTGTTTCTCCGGAAAACCCTAATACAGGTACACTTTTAATGCTATTTCTAAACCCAAAGCAAAACCACAAACTATCTCAAATACAAATGGCCTTTCAGACTCCAAACCCAGGTGGTGCAGCTGTCTTTGATTTCTCTTTATGACTGAAATGGGGGAAAGTATCACTGGTTATTTCAGAAATTTTCAACCTGTTAACCAAGGCTTTTGAATAGTTTCCAATTTATTTATCTTTAAAAAACACAGCTGAACTGACAACTCCTCCAGGAGTTGTCTCTTTGATCCTAGAAACAGGCAGTTGGGTAACTCTCCTCCAGCCTCCTCTGTGCTTATTAGACTTGTTACAGCATATTTCTGGCTATGTGGTATAGACTGCTGAGTGTCCCCTAATACCTGTTCTCCCTTCTCTAGTAGCAGGATCTCTAATTTTCACCTGAGTATGTAGCAACCTAGATTAAAAACTATGTTTCCTAGCCCTCCCTGCAACTAAACAAGGCCATGGGCCATGAGGCAAACTAGGGAACAGAGGCCAAGCATGGTGAAGCAACAAAATAGCAGAGGCTGTTTTGGTCTCAAACAATCCTTCTGCCTCAGCCTCCTAAATTGGTGGGATTACAGTTATGAGCCACCATGCCCAACCTCTTAAGCCATTATTATTTGGGTTTTCTGTTTCTTGCAGCTGAACCTAATCTTAACTCAATTTTGCTTACACATATGCCTCCTTTACCAAAAAGTAAAGGAACTGTGCTTCTTTAACTACTGCATAGCACTATGCCTGGAATATGGAGGTGTCGGATAAGTGTCTAGTGACTGGATGTATGAATATAAGAAACAAATGAAAGACTGGTTAGCAGTCGGCTAGGAAGAAGTCCAAGGTGAAGTAGAAGGAAGACATTGTGCCCGTGAGGAGGTGCCTTCAAATTTAACTTCAGCATAAGACAACATTTGTTCTATAAATTAATTAACGTCTACTTTATGCTGGGCACCGTGTAAAGTGATATAGTGGTAAAAAAAGATTAAAACTTCTGCTCTCATTCTTGAAGGGGGAGATATACTCAAGAAAATATCAGATAGTGCTAGGTGCTATGAGAAACATAAAACTTTTTAAATTTATTATCAATTTTTGTGGGTACACAGAAGGTATATGTACTTATGGATTACATGAGATATTTTGATACAGGCAGGCAATGTATAATAATCACATCAGGGTAAATGAAGTGTTCATTACCTCAGGCAGTTATCCTTTGTGTTACGAATAATCCAATTATACTCTTTAAGTTGTTTTAAAATATATAATTAAATTATGTTTTACCGTAGTCACCCTGTTGTGCTAGCAAATACTAGGTCTTATCTGTTCTATATTTTGTACCTGTTAACCATCCCCACGTCCTCCTCAACCCTCTGAGACCCTTCCCAGCCTCTGGTAACCATCTTTCTACTCTCTATCTCAATGAGTTCAATTGTTTTAAATTTTAGCTTCCACAAATAAGTGAGAACATGCAAAGTTTGATTTCCTGTGCCTGGCTTATTTTGTTTAACATAATAACCTTCAGTTCCATCCATGTTGTTGCAGATGACAGAATCTCATTTTTTCAAGACTGAATAGTACTTCATTGTGTATATGTACGACTTTTTCCTTGATCTGTTCATCTGTTGATGAACAGAGGTTGTTTCCAAATCTTGGCTATTGTGAACAGTGCTGCAATAAACATGGGAGTGAATATATGATTTCCTTTCTTTGGCATATAAATATTTGTTTGGTCTATAGTACAGATTAAGTTCAATGTTATTTTGTTGATTTTCTGTCTGGAAGATCTGTTCAATGCTGAAAGTCGAGTGTTGAAGTCTCTGGCTTTTATTGTATTGAGGTCGATTTCATTCTTTAGCCCTAGTAATATTGGCTTTATATATTTGGGTGGTCCAGTGTTGGGTGCATATATGTTGGCAATTGTTGTAGTATATTCTCTTGCTGAATTGACCTCTTTATTATCAATGAATGATCTTCTTTGTCTCTTTTTTTTTTAATTGTATTTTAGGTTTTAGGGTACATGTGCAGATCATGCAGGATTGTTGCATAGGTACACACATGGCAATGTGGTTTGCTGCCTCCATCCCCCCCCCGTCACCTACATCTGGCATTTCTCCCCATGTTATCCCTCCCCCGACCTCCCCCCATCCCCCGCTATCCTTCCCTTGCCCCCTGCAACAGACCCCAATGTGTGATGCTCCCCTCCCTCTGTCCATGTGTTCTCATTGTTCAACACCTGCCTATGAGTGAGAACATTTGGTGTTTGATTTTCTGTTCTTCTGTCAGTTTGCTGAGAATTGTGGTTTCCAGATTCATCCGTGTCCCTACAAAGAACAAAAACTCATCATTTTTTAAGGCTGCATAGTATTCCATGGTGTATATGTGCCACATTTTCCTTGTCCAGTCTATCGCCAATGGGCATTTGGGTTGGTTCCAGGTCTTTGCTATTGTAAACAGTGCTGCTATGAATATACATGTGCATGTGTCTTTATAATAGAATGATTTATAATCGTTTGGGTATATACCCAGTAGTAGGATTGCTGGGTCAAATGGAATTTCTATTTCCAGGTCCTTGGGGGAAACACCACACTGTCTTCCACAATGGTTGAACTAATTTACACTCCCACCAACAGTATAAAAGTGTTCCAGTTTCTCCACATCCTCTCCAGCATCTGTTGTCTCCAGATTTTTTAATGATCTCCATTCTAACTGATGTGAGGTGGTATCTCAATGCAGTTTTGATTTGCATTTCTCTAATAATCAGTGATGATGAGCATTTTTTCATATGTTTGTTAGCCTCATATATGTCTTCTTTTGAAAGTGTCTGTTCATATCCTTCTCCCACTTTTGGATGGGTTTGTTTGTTTTTTCTTGTAAATCTGTTTTAGTTCTTTGTAGATTCTGGATATTAGCCCTTTGTCAGATGGGTAGATTGCAAAAATTTTTTCCCATTCTGTTGGTTGCCAGTTCACTCTAATGATTGTTCCTTTTGCTGTACAGAAGCTCTGGAGTTTAGTTAGATCCCATTTGTCTATTTTGGCTTTTGTTGCCAATGCTTTCGGTGTTTTAGTCATGAAGTCCTTGCCTATGCCTGTGTCCTGAATGGTTTTGCCTAGGTTTTCTTCTGGGGTTTTTATGGTGTTAGGTCTTATGTTTAAGTCTTTAATCCATCTGGAGTTAATTTTAGTGTAAGGTGTCAGGAAGGGGTCCAGTTTCTGCTTTCTGCACATGGCTAGCCAGTTTTTCCAATACTATTTATTAAACAGGGAATCCTTTCCCCCATTGCTTGTTTTTGTCAGGTTTGTCAAAGATCAGATGGTTGCAGATGTGTAGTGTTGCCTCCGAGGCCTCTGATCTGTTCCATTGATCTATATCTCTGTTTTTGGTACCAGTATCATGCTGTTTTGATTATTGTAGCCTTGTAGTATAGTTTGAAATCAGGTGGCGTAATACCCCCTAGCTTTGTTTTCTTTGTCTCTTCTTATGGTTTTTGTCTTGACATCTATTTTGTCTGATACAGGTATGGCTAGTCTTTTTTGGTTTCCATTGGCGTGGAATGTCTTTTTCCATTCCTTTAATTTCAGTGTACTTATGTCTTTATAGATAAAGTGTGTTTCTTGTAGGCAACAGGTCCGAGGGTCTCGGTTTTTTTTTATTCATTGAGTTATTTTATGTCTTTTTGTTGGAGAGTTTAGTTCATTTACATTCACTGTTATTACTGATAAGTAAGCACTTACTCTTGTTATTTTGTTATTTGTTTTCTGGTTGTTTTGTTATCTTCTCTTCCTTCATTCCTTCCTTGTCTTCCTTTTAGTGAATATAATTTTCTCTGGTGTTATGATTTCATTTCTTACTTCTTATTTTATGTGTATCCATTGTATGATTTTTGACCTGCAATTACCATGAAGTCTGCAAATACTATCTTATAACTTATTATTTTAAGCTGATAACAACTTAACACTGCTTACATAAACAAACAAGCAAAAAGAAAACTAATAAAAACTCTATACTTTAACTTCAAGACTTTCTGTTGTTTCCATTTATATTTTATTGTACTGTGTCTTGAAAATTACTGTAGTTATTTTATTTATTTACTTATTTATTTATTTTGAGATGGAATCTCACTCTGTCACCCAGGCTGGAGTGTAATGGTATGATCTCAGCTCACTACAACCCCCCACCTCCCAGATTTAAGCAATTCTCCTGCCTCAATTTCCCACAGTAGCTGGGACTACAGGCATGCATCACCCCACCCAGCTAATTTTTGCATATTTTAGTAGAGATGGGATTTCACCATGTTGGCCAAGCTGGTCTCAAACTACTGACCTCAGGTGATCCAACTGCCTCAGCCTCCCAAAGTGCTGGGATTACAGGTGTGAGCCAGTGCACCTGGACTAGTTATTATATTTGATTGGTTCATCTTTTAGTCTTTCTGCTTAACATAAGAGTAGTTTACACACCACAGTTAAACTGTTATATTAGTCTGTGTTTTTTTGTGTACTTACTATTCCCAGTGAGTTTTCTACCTTCAGATGTTGTCTTATTACTCATTAACATTCTTTTCTTTCTGATTGAAGTACTCCCTTTAACATTTCTTGTAGGACAGGTCTGGTGTTGATGAAATCCCTCAGCTTTGTTTGTCTGGGAAAGTCTTTATTGTTCCTTCATGTTTGAAGAATATTTTCACCAGATATACTATTCTAGGGTAAAAGTATTTTCCCTTCAGCACTTCAAATATTTCATGCCCCTCTCTCCTGACCTGTAAGATTTCCGCTGAAAAGTCTGTTGCCAGGCATATTGGAGCTCCATTTTATGTTATTGGTTTCTTTTCTCTTGCTGCCTTTAGGATCCTTTCTTTATCCTTGACTTTTGAGAATTTGATTCTTAAATGCCTTTAGGTAATCTTTGGGTTAAATCTGCTTGTTGTTCTATAACCTTCTTGTACTTGGACATTGATATCTTTCTCTAGGATTAAGAAGTTCTCTGTTATTATCCCTTTGAATAAACTTTCTACCCCATCTCTTCCTTTACTTCCTCTTTAAGGCTGATAACTCTTAGGTTTTCCCTTTCGATGCTGTTTTCTAGATCTTGTAGGCATGCTTTATTCTTTTTTATTCTTTTTTCTTTGTCTTCTCTGACTGTGTAGTTTCAAATAGCATATTGTATTAGTCCATTTTCATGCTGCTGATAAAGACATACCTAAGACTGGGTAATTTACAAAAGAAAGAGGTTCAATGGACTTACAGTTCCACGTGGCTGGGGGAGACCTCAATCATGGTGGAAGGTGAAAGTCTTGTCTCACATAGTGGCAGACAAGAGAAGAGAGTTTGTGCTGGGAAACTCCCATCTTTAAAACCATCAGATCTCAGATCTCATGAGACTTGTTCACTATCATAAGCACAGCATGGGAAAGACCCACCCCCATAATTCCGTTATTGCCCACTGGCTCCCTCCCACAACACGTGGGAATTATGGGAGCTACAAGATGAGATTTGAATGGGGGCACAGAGCCAAACCACCTCACATATCTTCAAACTAACTAATTCTTTCTTCTGCTTGATGAATTCTGCTTTTAAGACACTCTGACACATTCTTTAGTATACCAATTGCATTTTTCAACTCCAGAATTTCTGCTTTTTAATTATTTCAATCTCTTTGCTAAATTTATCTAATACAATTCTGAATTTCTTCTTTGTGTTATCTTGAATTTCCTCAAAACAGCCTTTTTGAATTTTCTATCTGAAAGACCACATATCTCTGTTTCTCCAGCATTGGTCCCTGGTGACTTATTTAGTTTGTTTGGTGAGGTCATATTTTCCTGGATGGTCTTGATGCTTGTGTACATTCGGCTGTGTCTGAGTATTGAATAGTTAGGTATTTGTTGTTCTCTTCACAATCTATGATTGTTTGCACCTCTCCTTCTTGGGAGGGCTTTTCAGGTATTCAGAAGGACTTGGGGTTATGATCTAAACCATTTCTTTATTAGAGGCCACCCCAAACCCAGGAATGCTGTGGTTCTTGCAGACTTATAGAGGTACCACCTTGTTGGTCTTGGATAAGATCCAAAGAATTCTCTGGGTTACTAGGCAGAGACTTTTGTTCTCTTCCCTTACTTTCTCCCAAACAAATGGAGTCTCTCTCTCTCTGTGCTGAGCCACCTGGAGCTGGGGGACAGGGTGACACAAACACCCCTGTAGCCACCACCTCTGGAGTTGTGCCAGGTCAGATTTGAAGACAGCATAGCACTGGGTCTCCACCCAAGGCACCCTGTAACCACTACCTAGCTACCACCTGTGTTGACTCAAAGCCCTCGTGCTCTACAATCAGCAGGTGGTGAAGCAGCCACATTGTGTCCTTCCCTTCAGGGCAGCAAGTTATCTCAGGACCTGAGAAGGTCCAGAGATATCAACTAGGATCTAAGGACTAGAGTCAACAACTTTAGAAGTCTATCTGGTGCTCTATACTACTGTGGCTAAGTTAGCACTCAAACCGTGAGACGCAGACCTTCCCACTCTTTCATCCCCTTTCCAGAGGAAGAGGAGTCTTACCCTGTAGCCACCACCACCACCACAGACCCACGAGGAGTACTGCCAGGCTACCACTACTATTGTTCTCAGGCCCAAGAGCTCTTCAGTCAGCTTGTGATGAATGCTGCCAGGCCTGGGATTTACCCTTCAGGGCAGTGCGCTCTCCTCTGGCTTAGGGTAGGTCCGGAAATGCCATTCAAGAGCCAAGACCTGGAATTGGGGCCCCAAGAGCCCTCTTGGTTCTATACTCCACTGTGGCTGAGCTGGTACCTATGATGCAAGACAAAGTCCCCTTTGCTTTTCCATCTGCTTTTGTCAAGCAGAAGGAGTCTCTCATCATAGCCACAATAGCTGGAAATGTGCTGAGTCTCACCTGAAGCCATCACATCTCAAAGTCTCACCCAAGGCCCTCAGCATCCTATCTGGGTATCGCTGCTGGTTATTCAGGTCCCAAGGGCTCTTTAGTCAGCAGGTGACAGGTCCTGCGAAGACTGGGTCCTTGAAGGTAGCAGGTTCCCTTCTGCCTCAAGGTATGCCTAGAAATGTGGTTGGTGAGCTAGGACATGGAATAGGGGCCTCACAACTCTGACGTGTGCCCTGTCCCACTGTGGCTGAGCTAGTATCCAAAGCAAGACAAAGCCCTCCTTATTTTTCCCTCTCTTTTCCTCAAGTGGCTCTTTTGGAGCCATACTCTATACTGCCTGGGTTTGGGGGAAGGGTGATGCAAGCTCTCCCTTAGCTGCCCTAGCTGGTATCTCAGTAAGTCACATGCCCTTAAAATCCATCAGCTCTGAGCCCAGCTCAGTACTAGGACTTGCAGTCCTTGCCGCTGAGGCTGCCTTTTAAGTTTATTTACAGCCCAAAGCACTTCAGCCCATGGTGGTAAGTCTTGCCAGAACTCAAGCTCTGACAGTTGGGATGGGTGATTCTCCTCTGGGTAGGACTGGTCTGAATGCTCCCTCCATGGGTGGGCATCTCTGGTGTGACAGGGCAGCACTGCGTTCCAGGCAGTCTCCTAGTTGCTACACTCTCCCTCTCCCAACGCACAGATTCTCTGCACCATGTGGCTGCTGCCAGGGAATGGGGGAGAGGTGGTGGCAATGACTCAACACTGTCTTTCCTACCCTCTTCAGTGCCTCTTTCAATGATATGAAGTTAGAAACTGATACCGTGAGTGCTCACCTGAATTCTGGTTCTTGTAAAGGTTCTTTTTTGGGTAGATAATTGTTAAATTCAGTGTTCCTGCAGGGGGATGATTGTTGGGGATTTTTATTCCACCATCTTGCTCTGCCCCCTAAAATACTTCTCGATGTAAGGAACTATTAATAATTTAGACTGAGTGGTGAGGAAAGGTCACTAAGAAGGTAGCATTTATGCTGAGACCTACATGCCAAGAAGCCTAGGTCAGGGGAAGGAGCATTTGAGGCAGAGGAACAGCTAGTGCAAAGGCCCTGCAGGAAAACTTGCTTGGCTTTTTCAAAGAAGAAAAGTCAAGTGGAAGTATGGTGAATGTGGGGTGCATGGTAAGAAGTAGGCAGGGTCCAGGAGCTGGCTGCCAAGTAAGCAGCTGAACCTCTACTTTGACAGCAGTGGGACACCACTGGAGCCTTTAAGCTGAAATCAGTGATACTTTGGTTATCTATTACGATGTAACAAACAAAACCAAAACTTAGTTCTTTAAAATTACCATATTGGTTTGCTCACTATTTTGTGGGTCAGGAACTATGGAAAAGCCTCAACTGGCAGCTCATCTCTGGTTCACAAGACATCAGCTGGGGTGGCTGAGGCTGGAGGATTCACTTCCAAGATGGTTTCTTCATGCACAGGTGTAATGCCCAAGTGCTTCTGGAACTTTGTTTCTCCACATGGCAACTCATTCTGTAACGCCTATTCAAGTGGCTTCAGCTTCTCACAGTCTGCTGATCTCAGAGTAGCTGTACTTCTTAAATGGAAGCTCATCTCAAAGAGAAAGGAGGCAGGAACTCCCGGCCAGTGCTGCACTTGGAACTGGCACCGCATTGCATTGCTTCCTGCAGATTCCCAGGTCAAAGTAGTCAAAGAGCTCACCCAGATCCAAGGGGGTGGAGAAATAGACCCCACCTATTAATGGTGCAAGAGGATCACATTGCAGAAAGGCACATGAGGTGGGAGGTACTGTTGCAGCCACCTTTGGAAAATATAATATGCTATAAATGAGGAGGCCATTCTGGTAATTCAGACAAGAGATGATGGTGGCCTCATCTAGAGGTTTGCTCTGGAGATGAGAAAGGGGTAGATTCAGAATATATGAGCAGAATATATGGAAACAGCAAAGCAGTAACAAATGCATCTGCGTATTTGTTAATTGAATTGCAGTTTATAAGATTACATGGAAAAATATTGCCCACCACCAATGAAGTAAGTCACGAATATATCTATCTAATCTATTCATAGGACAAATGCATCATTGTCATGTTTCAGAATATGCTTTGTTTTAAAGCATCAGTTGTTTAGGGCAGGGAGTTAATGAGGCCTTGATAAGGCTATACAGTGAGGTTAAAGTATGGACCTGCAGACTGTGAGATCCAGGGATCGCTGCATCCTGTAACCAAGGGAGCTTTAGAAGGTGAAGGTGGTCTGGCAACAACACATTTTCAAAGGCTTCATGGAAACAAGTGAATTTGATGACAGAAAGCCTTGAGCAGTTTTCAGTTCACACATTTGGTTACTTGAGGAGACAAAGGTTTTAAGGTATGAGAGCCAATGTACCAAAGAGGATATATGAGAAAGAGTTTTTGGGGTGACAAAAATACTGAAAGCTATTTTCCTACTTTAACATGAGAGAGTGAAACAGAAACCTGCCTAGAGTCACCTAGTGAATTCCTGGCAGAGCTAGTGCCAAAAGACATGGCTCCTGATTCCCTGGGATTCTTTCCACTGTATCACCTGCCATTCTGCCCAGAACACAGCTTTGCTCTGTACTGTGGTCATACTGAACTATTGCTATTGCTCAGCTGACTTTCAAATAGTGCCAGAAGGCTGCAAGAAGTGGTTGTGAACAAACCAAGTCTGTACCCTCCGTGGAAAACATAACTCTAAAATATGCTTTGCTAATTTCAACACAGTTGCATTTCTTCATGGAGCAGACAACACATATGTTCATATGAAAAAATTGTCCTAGTGAGACTACTTACTGTGCTGCTAAATGTCTCATAGAATATTTCTTAAAATTCATGGAATGCCTAAGATTCTGAGATCACTCTAGCTCTCAGTTCTAAAATCTGTACCAAAACACAGCTCAAGACCACCAGGATCGTTTGGATTAAAAAGAAAGAATAACCCAAGGTCTTTACTGTGCATGGGAAGGTACATATATATTATAATGAATATTTCTATATGTAACTTCTGTTTAATATATGCAGATGCATAATTTTTGGTTTTATTTTCTCAGTATTTAAAGTGGGCAGAACTCCACTCTGGATGTAAGTAAAACTTATATCTAAATATCATAATTTTATTCTCTACTACTTTTAATTTCTTCAGTGTTGTCTATAACTAAATAGACATGATTTGCTTCTATTCATCTTCTTTATTAATTGGACACACTTATTGTCAATGGAATTGACACTTTCAATCACCCCTCATTATATTTACTAGGTTGAAATTCATAACCCAAAGATTCAATGTTTTCCCATACTAGGTTCTGTTTCACCTTTGAGCTTATTTGGACAAATGCTACCTCCCTGCACACTGAAAGGATCTATAAAATATTTCTCCTTGATCTCTGCATAAAAAGCAATTTGTTGAGCTCCAGTGTTGGAGGGCAACATTTCAGGGTGATGCTTGGGAACGTGTAAATCTTGCCTATGGATTTAGACGTCTATTCAACAAGATTGCAGCACGAAAACCTCACACCTTTATTATGTTTCACACGTTACATTGCACTGACAAGTTTAACTGCATCTATGACTGGGCCAGGTGGTGTTTAAATTCTCAAATACCTTAACATTTGAATGCTTCAGGCAAGAAAAACTGACTATTCAGAAGGAACAAGCTGTAATATTTCAGGCAAGTCAAAATCAGAAGAGTGAAGGCTTTTGGCCATAGATTTTACTAGTGCATTTATATTAACCTTTATGCAATTCCATAAGGCTTTAAAAGCATTGCTTAGGCAGTATTTTTCTGTGGGTCTTCATTAAAGTATAGATATTATTTAATCTATTTGGAAAAAATCCCTTCAGGATCCCAGGAGCTGTCCCCCTCAATTCCTTTTAAAAATTCAAGTAGTCTCTTAACTAAGTGCGGACTGAAATATTTCACTGTGGATTTGAACAGGAGCCAGCATTGATGATAAAAGGAAAACTTCTCCCTATAAAAGGTTTATTGTCAGCACTTTCTAAAGATGGAGATGCCTCTGAAACAGGCTACCAACATTTTCACAAACGTTGACACAGCTTTCTTAACCTCTCCTAGACCTATGATTTGGGTCCGTTTCTTTTAGGAATGCTCTGGACCTTTGACCTTCTGAATAGCCAACTCTATCTAACTGCTCCCTCCCCCCATCAATATAATGTATATTATAAAAAGGAAAGGGGGATGGGGTAACTTGGTCCTCACGCTATTGGAAAAGTACTTGAAATTCCTTGCATTCCTTTGCATTTAACAGCATGTTTACCTAATCACCGGCTTATTAGGATTAACACAAGTCATGCTTCAAGCTCATTTAGTGAAAACAAACTGACTCCTATAGACTCAGATTTTTCCTGATAACAGCCAAGGGTAAATTTCTAAGTAGTTCTCTTAATTTTTAGGAAAAATATTGGGAAAATATAAAGCTATAAACAAGCAAGCCTTTAGAATACATTAGCCATATTCAGTCTTCCCCATGGATCTGGATGTGGGCAGCCTGAGTTACGGACTACCCCTCTTATTAGAGGGTTTCTCTACTAAAGTGACATGCCCACTAACCTGGTGATTAAAATATTAAATTACTATAGCCATGTCACAGAGTGATGGAGACCCCTAGACTTCCAATTCTGATGAAAATAAAGCACTGTTTTCTTAAATCACAAATTTAGCTTCAGAATCCTTCTCATGCGTCATCCAATGTCTCGTGTTCAATACATGTTTTTTAAACATTACTTTATATGCAAAGACTTTTCTCTACTGAAGGTATAAAAGCAATCATTGTCTTATTTTAATAGCTTAATTCACGCTATATCCCAGTATGTCCTGTTTGAGTACATTTTGAACATCTCTAAAAATACTGAAAGGCATACACTCAGATATTAGGTAAATATTTCTTTATTAAATGGTTAATTCCATAAATAAAATCTTTTCACTGAATATAAAATTAAAATTATTTACAAATTATTCCAGTATTACATTTCCCCTCCCTCCCCAAAAGCTACATTTTGATAAATAAAAACATTCAGTCTTAAAACACCTGATTTCTGTTTGCAGTTTAGAGTGCAGTTAGCTGCCTCTCACAGACACTCATGGAGTGTCCCCTTCAGGAAGGGATGGAATGCCCTCCCATTTACTTTTGTCAAAGGACGAATAAAAGCTTTAAACTGTCCAACTAATCTTATCTCTTTTACGACTGTAGAACCCCAAAAGGAAAAAAGCCTAGAGAAAATATGCTTAGCAAATAATTTACAAACAGAAAACAGAAAGTCATCAACACTACAAGCTCCAAAATGAAGCAGTAACATGTGCTCCAATACTATGAAGCAAAGTATTCTCCAATCGTGGCTGCATTAGTGTCCATCTGCACCTTCACCCTTGGCAGTTTCGAAATACCTTAATGCTCCTCAAGAATAAGCAAGGCATCCCTTCTACAATGAGTCCCATCACCCACACCGCCCCCTCCCATTATCTCCATGATTCTGATTCTGACACTCTTCTCCCTTGTTTGTCTAGGTGCACACTGGAAACCCAAATAGCATTTAGTCCCTAAATTTGTGAATGTCATTGAACAGCCTGTAGAAGGGAAACGCTGCTTCATTGGCATGCGGGCAGTTGTAGTTGCATTTGCAGGACTGGATCATCATGACGTTCTTGGAAAATGTCTCCCCATCTTCACAGCGGAACCGCATCTTCACAGTCCTGGTCATCTGGGGCGTGCAGCATCGGCCGTCCACGCAGGAACCGCAGTACTTGGGCCGGTATTTCTTCACACTCGAACATCCAGCGTAAGTAAACCTGACTGGTTCGGGGGATTTCTTGGTCTTGCTACATTTCTTCCCCCTTCTGTAAGAGACAGGAGAGAAGGAAAGTTAGGGGTGATATTTCTCTTTCCTCAAAAACAGATTCACATCCCATCCACCTGCCAGGGAACAGACTGCATGTCCCTGAAGGAACTTACTTTCAGGCTGCTGTACACTGGCTGTCCACAAGGCCGCACCTCGCAAATCCGGGTTTCTTTCACCAGGCGGCATTCCGGGTTGTCATTGGTAACTCGTGTGGAGATACCAGTTCCACAGGTCTTTGAGCACTGGGACCATGAAGTTGTTTGAACGATACATTTCTGGCCATGTAAAGGGTTGTATAGGATGCGAGGCTCCATTCCAAAAACTAGAGAAACAAACAAGAGGGAAGACTTCTCAGAGGCATACTGACACAAACAGCTTCAAGTACTCATTTCTATAAAACTTCAGACCAGAAATGCATCTCAGTACAGTATCTCAGGGCTCAGTCTCCACTTACCAGGGAGCCGCTTCAGTGAGCTGCCTTTTCCAACTGCAATCAATTCATTGTTTCTCGTCAACTCCACCTCGGAAGCATCGAATCCCAGCTCCTTGCCAAGGAGGCCGTCCTGGTCGTCCATGGGGTCCTTGACACCATCCTCGTCACAGACCCACTCCTCGCAGCACTGCCCGGTAACTTTGACCAGCCGGGGGTTGGGACAGCCCAAGTTGGGGGAGAGACAGTTCTTGAGGACACAGAGGAATGCAGCCCACGGCGCCATCAATACATGTGCACTGATGTTTACAGTTGGGCTGGAAACTTTCCCCGTTCTGGTAGATTCTGGAGTTATATTCACAGGGTCTGCCCTCTGACTGAGCTGCAAACATCACCAAAAGAGAAAGGTAGAAGGGGATAAAGTTAAGATTCCAAACCACTGCCTGAACCTCATACATATTTTCTGCTGTTAAATTCAATTTATGGTAAAGTTCCCTACAATTCCCCGGAGACTCCAGACCAGAACAATAAGTTAGTCAGGAATCACTTTTCCGTATGCGCTTTCGTTGGGCCCAGACACACTGAATTGCATTCCAGACTGCTGAAATCATGTGCCTTTCTGCCAAGCTACCAACAACAAAGCATCACCATACATGGTCTCAAAATTACTAAACTTCTGGACTATGGGGACTAGTATTTTTTTTTAAAGGGGCCTAACCACAAGCATCTTACCTCTGCAGATCCCCTTCAGAGCGGTGGAGCTGGCGCCGAAGTTGCATTCCAGCCCCTTGGTGTGGTCGCAGGGCTGCGTTTTGCTGCAGTCCTCGTTGAGCTGCTTGGCGCAGACCTTACAGCAGCCGCAGCCGTCCCGGACCAGCCCGACTCCCGGCGCGCACTTGGGCGCCTCCAGGGGGGCAGTGGCAGGCGGCGGGGCAGGTGGAGAGCGCCTGGAACGGGGAGAAGAAACGCGTGAGACTCAGCGCGGTGAGCAGGAGGGGGCGCTGCGGCTGCCGCGGGAAAGGGACGGGGGTCTCCGACCCTCTCGACAGGGAGCCTCTGATCTCGTCCAGCCCGGCCACTCCGGGAGGCTGCGCCCACCAAGAGGTCCCCGACACGTCTTCGGGGGAGGGGGGGTGCTTAAAGAAACGGCTACCCGCAAACGGCCACGAACTTTTTAGTTTAGCTTTCCCTGCCATGGGCAATCTGGGACCAGGGAAAGGGACTGGGGGAGTGGACGGGGAAGCGGTGACAAAAGGAGAGTCCAACTCACCAGCCTGGTCAAGTGGAGAAGGGTGACGGCGACGGCGAGTGCCTTGGCGATGCGGGAGCTCATTGTGGCGCGCGGGAGTAGCCCGGGGCGAGCGCGGCGGCGAAGACGCCAACAAGCTGGTGCGCAGCGTACAGGCCGGGCTTAGTGGGTTCTTGGTGGCGGCGCGGTGGGCCCGGTGGGCAGGGAGGCGAGGGCCGGGCGGCGGGCGGGAGTCTTTCGATCGAGGTCCGGGCGGAGAAGGCGCGGAGGGCGCGGGCGCTGCTCGGGGGCGCTCTCGCTCGCGGTCTGCCCAGGCGCCCCGAAGCCCGCCTTTTATACGGCCGGTGGAGGCGCCGCGTGTTGCAGTGACGTCGGCTCTGTCTCCGCGTTCCAGAATTCTCAAACATCTCAGGAATGCTGGTTGGCGCGGGCTGCTGCCAAGCGCCTCCCCTGGCTCCATTGCACCTTTGTGTGTGTGTGTGTGTGTGTGTGTGTGTGTGTGTGTGTGTGTGTGTGTGTGTCCGTCCCAGACCCTTCAAGAAAACAGTTCGTTTTTTCCACCTTAAATTACGACTTCTATTGGGGGAGGGTTCTTTGGGGCGTGATAGTGGTGATGGTGGTTGGAGGGTCGTGAGGGGCGAGGGGCCCAGTTCAGAACTTTGCCTGGACTGGGTGGGTGGGAGGACCTGAGAGGAAGGAACAAAAGTCGTTTTGTTTGGTGATGCGAGTTGACCGGGCAGCCACGGAAGCCCTCACCCGGGAAGGCAGCGAGCTGTTTGCTTGTTTACAGCGAAGGTGAGAGACGAGTTATCTATTGAAAGAGTAGAAGGAGAAAGAAGAGTTGTGTTTCCGAGCCAGGAATATTTGTGGACTTCACAGAGGCGGGTTCGGATCAAATCCCAAAGCTTTGGCATGATGTTTATTAGCAAAGTTCAGTGAATTGCAAATTAATACCCACAGTGGCATTTATGAATGAAAAGCGGGGAGTAGGGGGAGCGGGGACTTCTCCACCGTCTGGCAAATTCCCAGGCAGAGGTCTCCCCCCACCCCTCCAGCCCTACTCTTTTGGGTATGTTGTACTTGTTTGTTTTTGGAGGTTCCCACTGTAGTTCCAGCCCACTGCCTGGGTTGGAAGTCCGAGAGGAAACGAACTCGGAGAGTTCTCCGGGAGGCTGACTTATACTTCCTTACGGATGCAGGAGACAGGGTAAGCCCTTCCAACCTCCCTCCGCGGGCCGGAGGCTATGCTAACCAAGCAGCCAGCCAGAAGTGCAGGGGACCACCGTGGAGTGCTTTGGCCTGAAACCATCACCTGCAAAGACCACAAGGCCAAACCAGATTCCAGTACCATTATGCCCTATGAATCTCTGGGAAAAGCAGACTCCAAGCTGGAAGTTTTGTGGGGTTTTTAACTCCTTTCCTAGGGACCACTGGAAGCCTCCCATTTTAAATGAATTGCAATGAGATGTAGGATGTAATACTCTGTAGTAAAAATGTCAGCAGATTATAAGATCCTGTTTTATCTGCAACACACTCAGGAGCAGCCCCCACCACAGGACAATGTACTTGAACGTTACCAATCCCATTAGTGTGATTGATAAACTTTCCCTACAAGCTTCAAAAACTATCTTTAATTTTAATAAATTGTACTTTTAATAAAAATTATCATGTGAGACTCATATGCTCTAGGATAACTACTTATCCTTTTTAATGTTTAGGGCTGTTCACACTTCTTCATTTAGCAGTCTTGCTTAAAAGGGCCCTTAGTGCCAATGCTGACTTTTCTGATAAGCACAATGAGAAGCTATCATGATGAAAACACACTCCAATGAAGAGAACTCTTGCAGGAAAGAGTTCAGTTTTATTCATTCAAAAGCGCCCTTTCATAACTGAAAGCAGCATTTGCTAGTGGAAGTGGGAAGCTCTGTTGGAGGGTTAGGGGTGGGAGACTTTTCAAGACAATGGATTGTCAGGTGTCATGCAAATCAAGTGAGGAAAGTCTGGGCCCAACACGAACACAGGTTAATGCATCAATTATTATTTACAAAACATTGCTTTTCCTGCCTTAGCATTTCATTATTGTTTCCTTAATGAAGTGTTTGGGGGTGGGGCGTGGGAGGAGGGGTGTAGCCACAGTAAGGGGTGAACAGAGGGAGATGGTAGAAAGAGAATGGAGAGGAGGGTTCCTGGCTTCTGTTGTGGCGTCTTTTCTATTTGACTTCATGGTTGTAAGTATTTCCAGATGGTGAATCAGACACCAGACGTAACAATATTTCCATATTTGGGTATAGCAGTAGCCTGCGTTTTAACATTTTCTGCCTCTGTTATCCAACCACAAAGCATTCTTGACAGCTTCAAATGTTGTTAAATATAGATTTAACTTCTCTTCCCAGAGCAGGAAATTCTTTGGAATTCCTTGTTTTTCATGCAATCTGTCTATCATGATTTAAAATAAAAGCACAGTGGATCATCCAACTGGCCGTATATACCTTAATTGGAGGTTGGGGGATGGGGGACGGCAGAGATCCAGTCTGCCGCACTGCGTTCAAACACAGCCATTCCAGAGATTCCTTTAAAATCACATTAAAGTTTTCTAACAAGGGTGTGTGGGTTTGTTTCTGGACTTCAGCTGGGGAATCTTGAGGATGAGTTTGCCCCAGAGGAGAAATTTAGAGAACCTTACCGTCAGCTGCCCATTTAAAGCAGGGGGTGTGTTGTGGGAGGGGGGTGGGAAGCTGGAGCAACAGGGCCAGGAGGTGTGGGAGCGGGAGACACTAGAGTAACCTATGTGCACAGCCTCTCTATATACCATGTGCTGGTGCGCCTGCTAGTAATCGACGACATTAGGCAAGAGAAACAGCGGCTCCTCAAGTCCTGCCCAAGGACCGTCCAGAAACCCCAGCCTCCGGTCGTCTTCTCACCGCCTCCGACGGGAGCTGCAGATCAGTCCAAGCTGACCGACAGAAGGCGAAATGTGCAAATGTTTATGGGTAAGTGTTGCTTCGGGTACTAATTCTGTATGGCTCTTTTGCTAGCTTCTTCCTCACCCTCCCCATACGGGTGCCCAGGCAGGAAATAACGGGCTGCCTTGTTTCCTTGGGCTGCCTTGGGTTGCAATCCACGGAGAAGGGGCTACTTGTCTTCTGCAGCTCCTGGCTTCTGGCTGAGCGATGGGGACGTCTCTCACCCGCTGCTGCCAGGGAATTTTAGGTTACCTAATGAAGGGCTCACTGTCTGGCGGCAACCGAGAATAATAACGGTAAATCTGGCGACTCTGGTTTCCTAGCCCTAGGAAGGCTCTCAGACTAGCGTGCATCAGAATCACCTGGAGAGCTAGTTAATGGTTCCTGGGTCTCACCCCAGAGTTTCTGATTAGTTACTTTTCTAACAAGTCCCCAGGTGGTGGTGATGCTGCTGGTCTGGAGATCACACCCTGAGAACCACTGCCGTGGACGACGGGAGTGGGTGTAGTGGGGGGGGGGGGGGAGGTGTCTCAAAGATACTCGCCCGCACACCCAATGTCACAACTCCACTCTTTATAGCCACCTTAATGAACAGAACAACTTACTGTGTCTGCAAAAGACCAGCTTTAAGGTGGCGCCCCCCCCACCCCGCACCATCCCATTTCTCTCCTCCACCTTTTCTCCGCCCCCATTCCCAGAGGAAGCCAGGATCCTATCCTGGTGGCGGCGGCAAGAACTGGGTGGCCGACGCGCGGAGAGGGCGGGCTCTGGCACCCCTGCGGAGGCAGCGGGCAGGGTCCTCACGGCGGGAGGGCGCGGGACCCGAGGCATCCGGACGCGCCTGCCTGGCTGCCGCCGCCGCCGCCCCCTGCCGGCCACCCCCGCCCGCGCGCCCGCAGTCACCGTGATTGCCAGGACTCGAGGTTTCCGGCGGCGCGCGGCGCAGGACGTTTCCAGCCCCGGCCCATATTTGGTGAAAGTCTTTCAAGACTCCGTCATCTAGCTTTAGGGGACCGTGGCGTTGGCGGCGGCAGCCCTGTGACCCGGCCGGACAGCCTTGCGGCGGCCGCGGTCTGAAAAGTGCACCGCGGCCGCCCGCGCCCGGCCTCCCGCCGCGGGGGACCCGAGCCTTGCGGGCGGCGGGGGAGACTCGGCGGTTCGGCCCCCAGTCCTCACCCCTCTAAGGGCCGAAGTCCGCCCTGCGCTGCGTGGGAGGCTGGCGCGGAGGGGCGCCGCGGCCCAATTGTGTCACTTTTCCCCGTCCACCCCACTGTTGACTCGTCCTCCCAGCGGGGCAGCGAGTTGCCGCGCTGTGCCAGACTTAGAGGGTGTGCCCGGCGCGGGGGTGTGGGGCTGTGTGTGTGTTGTGGGTGGGGGTCGGAGGATGGCATTTGCGTGCACTCCGAGCGCATCCGAGAGCGGGAGGTGGAGCCAACTCTGGGAAAAGCCCCGAAGGGCCTGGATTCCATTATCCCCAGAAGGGACACATGCTTAGAGCTGGCTCTGGGTTTCTCCTGGCCTCCCACGACCCCTTCCCCTCTTCCTCCTCGAGAAGTTCCGCGTGTGGGGAGCCCTGGATAGGAAGCCCTGGCTCTGCCATCAGTAGTCTGTGGTCTTAGGGGTACTGCTCATCCTCTCGGGACCTTGCCTGTTTCTCTGTAAACTGGGAAAGGAGGCAGCAAGTCGTAAAGCCAGAGCAGCTCCTTCCAGAGCCAAATCTCATGTCATCCCCCTCTAATAATGGCAGAAATTAACACATTGTATAGGGTTCACATAGGTTGGGCACCTCTTTAAATGCCTCCTATATATTGACTCATTTACCTCTCAAATGCCCCATTGAAGCAGGTCCTCTTGGTAACACCATTTTCTGTCTAAATGAAGAAATGGAGGGAAGGTAAGTGACTAGTCAAAGGTCACTACCTAGTCGGCAGTGAAACTGGATTTGGACCCAGATCATAAGGTTTCAGACTTAACCACTGTGCTATACTGCCTACCCTCCATCTCTTACCACAGACATTCAGCCCCATCCTCCCCTCCTGGAAATTTACCTTTATTTCTATCACAGCTTACCCAAATACTCTAGGAGAAATGCATCAGATATAAAAATAGTTGATAAATTAACTGAAGCTGTGCTAACCCCTGAGAATTGCCTAATGTACTGACTCTTAGGAAGGAGGGAGGAAAGGGGTGTTATATTCTAACAGAAAAGTTCTTAATGCAGATACATTTATAGAGTGGTCTTTAAGCACCTTGGTGGGCTGGTGGGGAAGATATTTAGGACCTTGGGGTTCTTTTGATACCTCATAAGCCACATTGTTCAGGCAGTCCCTACTTCTGGAGTAAGGCTTTGGCCTGGTAGGAATCGCATTTGTCACTGAGATGAAGGTTTCAGCATCACTTACTTGACGGTTCATCATTCTGGGTGTTTGTTGTGCACCCAGTCTGTTTTTGTTGTTGGTTATTTTTGAAACATGGTCTAGTTCTGTCACCCCGGCTAGAGTGCAGTGGCACAATTTAGGCTCACCATAGCCTCAACCTCCTGGGCTCAAGCCATCCACCCACCTCAGCCTCCTGCATAGCTGGGACTACAGGCGCACACACCACACCCAGCTAATTTTTTGTATTTTTGTAGAGATGGGGGTTTCCCCATGTTGCTCAGGCTGGTTTTAAACTCCTGGGCTCAAGTGATCCACCTGTCTTGGCCTCCCCAAGTGCTGGGATTGCAGATGTGAGCCACTGCACGAGGCTCCCAGTCTGTTTTTAACCTGTTTTCTCCCCAACTATGTTATAAATATATACATACATATTTATATATAGGTTATGAATATATACATGTATATATTTATAACATTATATATATATATATATATATATATTTTTTTTTTTTTTTTTTTAATAGAGATGGGGTTTCACCATGTTGACCAGGCTGGTCTCAAATTTCTGGCCTCAAGTGATCCCTCCACCTCGGCCTCCCAAAGTGCTGGGATTACAGGTACAAGCCACAACACCCAGCCTAATTACCCATATATTTGAGGACAATTTGTTTACCCTTCTCTGAATCCCAGATTTATAGTGCTAGGTACTGGTGACATTAAAGAGGGCTTTAATATTGAAAGTCCCCTGGAAGACTCTAAGGCGTATTGCAGAAGTGGGTACATAAATGCTGCGTGGACACTTCACTGCCCGAGAAGAGTTAGGGGGAACAACTAATCTGGGGCTGAAAGGATGAGCAGGAGTTTGATAGCCGGGAAGGACATTTGAGAGGAACAGGGCCTTGACCAAACATAACAATCAGTCTAACACGACTGAACCGTAGGATTCCTTTGGTAAACTGGCAAGAGAGGTCAGTTGGGACCATCTGCAAATGGCCTTACTGTCATGACATTGGAACTTTGCAGAGTGAGCCATGTGTGCTTTTTGCCTAGATTTCCTTATCTATAGGATAATAGGATTCTCCCAGCTAAGAGGACACACACTCAAGTGCTTGCAGGAGTCAGCCAGATACCATGCCTCAGAATTAGTGCTGGCTAATATTTGGCCTCAGCCTTGGGAACTGTGGAGACACTGGGACCAACTGGGTTACTAGGTGAAAATGTAGGTTCAATATTTACCTGTTTCCTCATTTTAAAAGAGATACCAGAGATCTGGATTTTTTATGAAGTCTTCACAATTTTTAAATGTTGGGAATTAATTACAATGTTAAAATGCCATCTAGGCTACATCTTGGAAAACCTAACAAGACAATTACTGTGGGTGTCAGTCGTGATCTTCAGACTGAATATCTCTAAGAAGCTGTCCTGCTCCAGCATTCTGTAACTCCCCAATCACCCATGAAATTGTAGGGAACAGCACTCTGGGCTTCATTTAATTGTAAAGTTGACTACACTTTCATGTGTTTAAGAATCAGGGCTGCTTCTTAACTCTTCATTGTAGGAATTTATATCCTATTAACAAAATTGGAATTGGTGGCTTTTTACTTTATCCACTCTCCAATCACTACTCTGTCTCCCCTCCTTCCTGTCCCCCTGCATTGATGTTGTCAGCAGCTGGCATTGCCTTGGCACTATGATAGGAAACATTTTTTAGGGCATCCGTATCCCATGGGAACTCTATCTGTTTATTTCCTCCACCTGGCATCTATCCACAGGAAGCCAGCATTCCTAACTCCCTTACCTTACAGAACTTCTTGTTTTGTGATAACATAGAAACATTTTATTGGAAAGGACTAGAAGGAACCTCTCCCACCACACCCTGCAATCCCTCTTCTAGAGATGATTGAGCAATATGAAATATAATAATTGTAAGTCATTATCAAATGGGTTGGCTCCAGATTGAGAGAATCAGCAATTAACCTCTGCCTTTCATGTTTTATTTCTGGAGATACCTGTCTCTTAACGGACCACTTAACATCACACATAGCATATCTAGAATTTAGAAAGGATTTGCTCTGGGCACAGTAGATGAGCACACAGATTCTACAGAGAGATTGAAGTGATTTATTTGTGCCAAATTTTTGCAAGTCCTCGGGATTGAGCGTAACGGAGTATTAGAGCAGTTGGACTTATTATGCGAAATAAGACATATTTACTGCTCAGCATGACGCTGGCACATAGTAAGTGCTTAATACATTACAATTATTCCTACTGCCAAGCACCACCATTATCGTTACTTTCACTACAATTAACATAGAATGAGCTAGTCTTATTCTCTAGAGAATACTTTCTATTCTTAAGAACTCTAGTTATAAAATCAATAAAATTCTTTAATATATGGTATACAGGTGATGTGATTAAAAGAATCCATCCAGCCTGGTATTCTGGCTGCACTGAGACACCAGTGACCATCTGAAAAAACACTCAAATGGCCTTACCTCTCATGGCATTGGGACTTTGCTTACAGGCCGTGGGGAGTCATGTGAGGTTTTGCTTTGGTTTCCTCATTTATAAGACGATAGGATTGTACCAACTCAGGAGTGGTGCACTCAAGTGCCCCAGGAATCAGAGAGGTAAAAGAAATCCCTGAGCATGAGTGCCGGCTGACACTTGGCCTTAGCACTGGGGAGACATGGGGATAGTTGGAACCATCTGTGGGGCCTGGGCTTTGCCTACAATGGGCTAAGTAATTAGTATACACAATCTCATCTGATCTTTATAAACCACCCTGTAGGGTGAGTATTTTATTTCCATTAAAAAGATTCAAAAAATGAAGGTTTGCTAGATGTCAGAAATTAATACAAGGGCCCAGGGTTGTTAAGGTAAAGCAGAATACCTGTTCCAAAGACCATTCCTTTCAGTGAGAGCATGATATTTGTTCATGAAATCTGCCTTAACCTTCAGGAACTTGCCTGCAACTTCTTGACTTCCCCTTAACAACTGACTGTGAATCTGTCCCTTAAATATTGTTCTAAATGTGTCTTCAGCTTGTGTTCTCAGTAACTGGGGCCCACAGTTTCTTAATGAGAATCTGGTAATAAACAAGTTAAACAATGAAAAAGGGTTCCCTCCTTAGGGCACTTGCCTGAGCTTGTTTTTATTTCCTCTGGGAGGAAAAAAGAGAGGTATGTGTCAGAACAGAGGTGGAACTTCTCAGAGATTGAGAGATAAGTCTACTGTAACTTAGTCATTACCATCAATTTTGTTACCTGAGGCAGGCAGAGCCGCCACCTCCCACAGCCTGCAGTTATCCTCACAACAGAGTTACTGAGCACGGAGCCCTCCAGGCCCCCGCCAAGCACACCCTATGTGTGCCTTACGCAAGGTGTCCCTAAGCCTTGAATGTTGGGTGTGTTGGGGGGTGCCCAAGGTTATGGCAATAAAGAAAAAACATAGTGCCAGATGCTTCTCCGAAATCATTTACCCTTTCTTTTGTAGTTAGGTTTTAGCTTTCAAAAGAAAAAAAAAAACCTTGTAAGCAGTTCATTCTGAAAGAACAAAGACAATATGTATTCCATGCTTAAAATTTCCCAGGCTCTGGGAAATGTCTTTGGGATAATTAGAAAGTATAGACCATATGCTAAAGCATTGCAGACCTGGAAGATAGATGGTTCAGTTCATTCTAATAAACGTGACATTCATGGCATGCTTCATGCTAGACAACAATGCAAAGAGGAATAATATCTGGACTTTGCTTCATGGCTCTGGCTGCCTAGAGGAGACCCAGATGCTTAAACAGATAATGCAATACTGTGGGTTAAAGCTCCAGAAGCAATGCAGCTTTGGGAGTACAGACAAGGGATGTCCACCTCTGAGTCTCACCCTTTAAAGATGGGAGATCTTGTTAGTGTATATATTTTTATGGATGAAAGGGATTGGGCACAGTTATTCCCTAACATACATGTTCCCTTTGAAGCTGGGGACTGCAAGGAATGTGGACATTCCCAAGATATTAGAAAACATCTAAAAGTGAGATGTGAGAACTTTCAGGTGAGCCTCTTAAAATGCATTGATTACAGATGACACCAACCCTTTGGGTGCTATTGAAAATTCTCATCACTATGGATCCTTCTTTCAGAGGCAGGGGAAAGAAGGGAAGTGACGGGGGAAAGAAGGGAAGTGACATTTATAGGGCACCTGCCATGGGCCAAATGCCTTACAGGTTCATGTTCATGAGAGCCCTCTGAGACGAACTTTTTGACATCTTTCTAAGCTTAGGGAATGAAGGCTCAGAGTAGTTAAGCAGCTTGCCCAGGATCAGACAGTTAGAATGTGACCAAACAAGGATTCTAACCCAGGCCTGTCTGAGGCTTCAAGTTCCGTCCCCTTTCTACATTTCAGCTACACGGTCCTGACTCCTTGAGTTTTCACCCCCTTTATGAGTGTTTGCCCTTTTTTCTCTTTTCCTTTATTGTTACCACCACTTTGCCCTTATAGAGCCAGCCCTTTACACGTTCCTTAGCACTTTCAGATGCACTGATTTGAAGTATTTGAGCCACTGGTAACTCTAGCTTTTAAAAAGAGATGCAGATTAAAGTGAATGGGATCACTGCCATCATGTGGACACTCCTGTCAGCATCATTATGGTCAGAGAACAGGTGTGGTGATAGCCTGCACGTATCTTTGCTTCTTTGGTAGGCACTGTGTAGGATGATTTAGACATACGGGATCTCTGTTTTCCAGGGACAGATGACAGATTCCAGAGGATGTGGTGTAGCATAATTAAAAATAACTAAAGAAGTATGATTTTCATATTTTGTGTTTGCAAAATGGATGAGAGGTGCCACGGGCAGTCTGAGGCTGCACTAGAGTACTATTCTGTAACCTGGAAAACTGCTTTGAGGAGGAAGTTAGATGACTGACTGTATGAAGAAGGTATTAGACAAGTGCACTGTGATGTGCGTGTGACAGCGTGTGTGTTGGAGGGGGGAGGTTAAGGATTGGAGATGTGGAATAAGCAAGGGAGAGAAGCCTCAGAAACAAAAATAGAAGGTATCAGGCATTAGGAGAAAAAAGGCTGAACTCTTTGTAGAGGCTTTGAGGCCACGTGGTAGGAAGAAGAATGCCAGGGTCAGAGGGTACACTTGCAATGGTGCAACTCAGTTTAACCACCTAATCTCATGGGGCCTCAGTCTCATTGGTGGTAAAACAGAAACAATATCTCACAGAATTACTGGGAGAATTGAATAAAGTCTTGTTTCAGCTCTCCAGAAACTGAGATGTGCCCTACAAGTGTTTGTGATCAGCATCAGCTTGGTTTAAATCTGAAGTTCCTGGAAAGCCTTTGGCAGGGGAGTGTCACATTCCATGGTGAATAGAGAAAGTCAGCTGTCACCGTGAGCATCAGGTAGGATGAGTGATGAGGAAGAACTGACTTAGCAAGACTAGGTTGTGGAAATCAAGAGAAGCTGAAGAGCAGCCATGAATTAAGACTTTCTCACTGATTCATTTCTTGTTACCACCACTAATTCAGACTCCTTCCACCTTTCTTTCCTCTGAGCTTTCTGTTCATTGCTCTGCTATTTTGAATAGAGGAGAAGTCCTTGAGTCCCAGTTCAGGAAAAGCAACCAGAAGGGCCAGCTTTCATGGCTCAGTCATTCTGCAAGTGCTTTTTCCAAGAGCTGCAACCCTGAAAGCTGGGGTCAGAGAAAGAGGTAGAAGATGAAGATGGGTTTGGAAACAAACTCAGGGAAAACTTCTGAAGTGGCAGAAAGTGAGAACTGAGACAATTTCTGCCTGAAAGCACCTCTCCAGCTATTAGTCATTAACTCACCTGGAACTAAGTGCAGTTAATTTAGCACCATGTTGGAAAGCTTAGAACATGAACCACATCTGGGCCCAGGCACAGTGGCTAATGCCGGTAATCCCAGCACTTTGGAAGGCCGAGGCAGGTGGATTGCCTGAGCTCAGGAGTTTGAGACCAGCGTGGACAACATGGTAAAAGTCTGATCACAAAATACAAAAAATTAGCCGGGTGTGCTGGTGTGCACCTGTAGTCCCAGCTACTTGGGAGGCTGAGGCAGGAGAATCGCTTGAACTCGGGAGGAGGAGGTTGCAGTGAGCCGAGATTGCACCAATGCACTCCAGCCTGGGTGACAGAGCAAGACTCCATCTCCAAAATTATAATAATAATAATTTAAAAAAGAACATGAACCACATCCTAGGGCCACATTTTGATCCTTTGTCAAGGCCTCTCTTTGGAACACAATTTGGTGTCAGTACATAGCAACTAAGAAGTGTGCTTAGTTGTGAATTATCAGCAGTCTGCTTTCTTCCAGAACATCATGGGAAAAGGATGGGCAGACTGCTTCAGATAAAACCTGGACCCACTCAAACTCTCACTGAAGGCCAGAAACAAAACAAATCCACTTAAAAAATAAGTTTTAAAAATCCAATTGATCCAGGTGCAGTGGCTCATGCCTGTAATCCCAGCACTTTTGGAGGCTGAAGCGAACAGATCACAAGGTCAGGAGTTCAAGACCAGCCTGGCCATTATGGTGAAATTTTGTCTCTAGTAAAAATACAAAAATTAGCCAGGCATGGTGGCACATGCCTGTAGTCGAGTAGCTACTCGGGAGGCTGAAGCAGAAGAATTGCTTGAACCTGGGAGGCGGAGGTTGCAGTAAGCCAAGATTATGCCACTGCATTCCAGCCTGGGTGGCAGAGCGAGACTCCGTCTCAAAAAAAAAAGAGTCTCTAATTCAACTGTTGAGGCTTCCAGTGCTTCCTCCATAAAGCTTGGAAGGGCAAGCTATGTTTTCTCTGCTTGGATATAATTTATTATGATTTGGACATAGTATCAGCAAAGACTTGAGGATCCTTTAATAAGGATCCTTTAATTATGAACTCTCATTCATAAGGAGTTGCATATTTTTATTTTAAATGTCTTGTGCTTCCCTTTGGTAAGCAATCTAGGTTTCCTAGTGTGCATAACCTTTTGGATAAACTTGTGTTTTGTGTTTTCTGGTGTTCTAATGATAGCTAGTGGATATGTGAATTATATTCTTGGCCTTACTTGAAACAGTGCAAGATTTCTGTTGTGTAGTGTTGAAGGTGAGCCTGATTATTTGAAGCCCTTCCTTAGGCAGTGGGCCACAGTGGATAAGAAGGGAGAGCATATTGAGTAAAAGACGGTACTCCAGGATTCCATTACATTTAGTGGCATTTTGTGGTATTGTTTTATTTGATTCCACTATTGTTCACGGTGTGCCATCTGTCTTTATTTCCTTTCCTTTGTTTGCTTTGGGTTTCATTTGCTCTTATTTGTCTAGTTTCTTAATATGGAAGCTGAGGTCACCAGTTGAAAACATTTTCTTTCTATTATAAGCACTTAACGCTATAAATTTCCCTCTACTCCTGCTTCAGCAGCGTCCCACAAATTTTGATATGTTATGTTTTTATTTTCAATCTGTTTAAAAGACTTTCTAATTTCCTTTTTGATTTCTTTCTTTTTGACTCAGGTTATTTAGAAATGTGCTCTTTAGGATATTTGGATCTTTTCCAGGTATGATTCTGTTATTTTTTTCTAGCTTAATTTTACTGTGGTCAGAAAACAAATGTGTATGACCTGAGTTCTTTTATACTTTTTGAGACTGGTTTTATAGGTCAGAATATAGCCCATCTTGAAAAGAATGTCTATTCCGCTGTTGTGGGTGGAGTGATCCATATATGTCAGGCAAAATTGTTTCATAGTGTTGATTTTTTTGTCTACCTATTCTTTGGATAATTGAGAGAGGAGTGTTGAAATCTCTAACTACAATTATGAATTTGTCTATTTTCCCTTTTAGTTCTATTAGATTTTACTTGATGTTTTTTTGAACTTCTCTTGTTAAATGGATAAACATTTATAATTGTCATATCCTCTGGATAAATTGACTCATCTGTAATTATGAAATAATTCTTTCATTTCATAATTAGTCTGTTTTAATGCTGCTGATAAAGACATACCTGAGACTGGGCAATTTACAAAAAAAGAAGTTTATTGGGCTTACAGCTCCACATGGCTGGGGAAACCTCACAATCATGGTGGAAGGCAAAAAGGAGCAAGTCACATCTTACATGGATGGCAGCAGGCAACAAGAGAGCTTGTTCAGAGAAACTCCTGTTTTTGAAACCATCAGATCTTGTTAGACCCATTCACTATCATGAGAACAGCACGGGAAAGACCTGCCCCCATGATTCAGTCATCTCCCACCAGGTCCCTCCCACAACATGGAATTATGGAAGCTACAAGATGAGATTTGGGTGGGGACACAAAGCCAAACCATATCAGTGATGCTTAATTTTATACGTTGAATTTGACTGGCCCCAGGGTCCCAGATGTTTGGTCCAACATTCTGAGTGTATCTGTGTGGGTGTCTGGATGAGGTTAGCATTTTAATCAGTAAACTGAGTAAAGCAGACGGCCTTCTCCAATGTGGGTGGGCCTCATCCAATCAGCTGAAGGCCTGATAGAATTGACAAGAGTCAAGACTGACTCTTGTGTATGAGGTAATTCTTCCTGCCTAATTAGCTTTGAACTCGGATATGAGGTTTCTTTCTGGCTTCAGATTCAATCTGACATGTTGATTCTTCCTGGGTCTCAAGCCTGCTGGTCTTTGGACTGGAACTACACCATCAGCTCTCATAGGTCCTCAGCATGCCACCTGCAGATCTTGGGGCCTGTCAGCCTCCATACTCACATGAGCCAATTCCTCATAATAAATCTCTCTCCACATACACACATGCACACACATGCACACACGTACACACATGCACACACACATGCACACACACAGATACACATATATACACATACATACATACATACATTTTTCTGGTTCTGCTTTTTTGGAGAACCATATCTAATCTAACACAACTTCTTTATCCCTAGTAATAGTCTTTGCTCTGAAATCCAATCCTTATTCTAGTTTTCTTTTGATTAGTATTTATATGCTATTTGAAAAATCCCTTTGCTTTTAACCTACTTGTGTCTTTATATTTAAATTAGATTTCTTATAATTTGGTGTTGCCTTCTTACTCAATGTGAACATTCTCTACTCCCTTCCTTCCTCCCTTCATCCCTCCCTCTCTCTCTCTCTCTCTCTCTCTCTCTGTCTTTCTCTTTCTCTCTCTCTTGCTTGCTTGCTTTCTTATAGGGTCTCACTCTGTCACCCAGGCTGGAGCACAGTGGCACGATCTTGGCTCCCTGCAGCCTTCACCACCCAGGCTCAAACCATCCTCCCATGTCAGCCTCCTGAGTAGCTAGGACTACAGGTATATGCCACCATGCCCAGATAATTTTTTGTAGAAATGAGCTCTCACTATATTGTGCAGACTGAATTTCTGGGCTGGAGCAATCCACTCAACTTGACCTCCCGAAGTGCTATGATTACAGGCATGTGCCACCTCACCTGGCCCATTCTCTACTTTTTAATAATGTCTACCTTTTCTTCCTTTTGGGGATTTAATTGTTTTATTATTCTGTTGTATTTCCTTTATTGGCTTATGAACTATAACTGTTTGTTGTTCCTTTACTGGTTGCTTTAGGATCTATAGTTCACATTTTAAATTTATAACTTACCTTCAAATGATATTATACTGTTTCACATATAGTATAAGAACCTTACAATAGTGTGCTTCTATTTCTCATTTTTCTGCCTTTGTGCAATTTTTGCCATACATTTTATTTCTGCATATGCTATAAAGCCCATGATACATTGTTAATATTTTGGCTTTTTGGGGTTTTTTTTGAGACAGAGTCTCACTCTGTTGCCCAGGCTGGAGTGCAATGGTGCGACCTCAGCTCACTGCAACCTCTGCCTGCCGGGTTCAAGCAATTCTCCTGCCTCAGCCTCCTGAGTAGCTGCGGTAACAGGCATGTGCCACCATGCCTGGCTAATTTTTGTATTTTTAGTAGAGTCAGGGTTTTGCCATGTTAGCCAGGCTGGTCTCGAACTCCTGACCTCAAGTGATCCACCCTCCTCGGCCTCCCAAAGTGCTGGGATTACAGGTGTGAGCCATCACACCTGGCCAATATTTTGGCCTTAAACTTCCAATTATCTTTAGAAAGATATACAAAATGGGACAAAAGTCTTTTATATTTACCCACATATTTACCATTTCTGGCGCTCCTTATTCCTTTGTTTAGGTATTATTTTTGCTTCTGCGTGAAGCATTTATTTTAATGTTTCTTGAGCAGGTGTGCTGGTGATGAATTCTTTTATTTTACATATTTGAAAAAGTTTTTATTTCATTTTCTTTTTTTCAACTTTTTATTTTGAAATAATATAGGCTCATAGGAAGTCACAAAAATAGTTAATAGAGGCAATCTCATGAGCCCTTCACCCAGTTTCCTTCAAGAGTGGTATCTTATCACTAGTACAATATCAAACCAGGAAATCGACATGAGTGAAATACTGTTAACTAGACTACAGACTTTAATAAGTTTTTAACCAGTTGTTTTATGTACTCATTTGTATATGCACCTTAATTTTTGGAAGATATTTTTACTGGATATTGGACTTCTAAGTTGGCAGTGTTTTCTTTCATTGCTTTGTAGCTCTGCTGCTTCTGGCTTATGTTATTTCTGATTAGAAGTCAGCTGACATTCAAAAATTTGTTCTTCTCTATGCAATGTGTCTTTTTCTTTTCTTTTTTTCTTTTTCTTTTTTTTTTTTTTGAGACAGAGTCTCACTCCATCGCGCAGACTGGAGGGCAGTGGCACAATCTTGGCTCACTGCAACCTCTGCTTCCCAGGTAAAAGCGATTCTTTTGCCTCAGACTCCTGAGTAGCTTTTGTTGTTGTTGTTGTTGTATTTTTAGTAGAGATGGGGTTTCACCATGTTGGCCAGGTTGGTCTCCAACTTCTGACCTCATGATCCGCCCACCTTGGCCTTCTAAAGTGCTGGGATTACAGGTGTGAGCCACTGTACCTGGCCACAATGTATCTTTTCTGTGGCTGCTTTTAAGAATGTTCTCTTTATTATTATTATTATTATTATTATTATTATTTTGAGACATAGTCTTGCTCTGTTGCCCAGGGTGGAATGCAGTGGCACAATCTTGGCTCACTGCAGCCTCTGCTCACTGCAACCTCCACCTCCTGGTTCAAGCAATTCTCGTGCCTCAGCCTCCTGAGTAGCTGACATTACAGACACCCACCACCACCACATCTTTCTAATTTATTTGTACTTTTAGTAGATATGGGGTTTCTCCCATGGCATTTCACCAGGTTTCAAAATCCTGACCTCAAGTAATCTGCCTGCCTCGGCCTCCGAAAGTCCTAGGATTACAGGCATGAACCACTATACCCAGCTTTATTACCATTTTTAAGCAATTTGTGATGTGCCTTGCTGTATTTTCTTCATGCTTCTTACACTTGGTGTTCTTGAATCTGTGAGTTTAAATTTTTCATAAAATTTAAACAAAACTTTCAGCTATTATTTTTTCAAATGTGTTATTTTTTCAAATGTAACCCTCTCTTCACTTCAGACTCCAATTACATATATATTAGGTCATTCAAAGTTTTCACTAATTCGTTGGAACTCTCTGTTTTTTACTTTTAGTCTTCTCTTTTTCCCTGTGTTTCATTATGAAAAATTTCTAATGCTATATCTCAAGTTCATTAATCTTTTATGGGAGGTATATAATCTGCTATTAATCACATTTATTATATACCTTTTTTATCTCAGACATTGTAGTTTTAACTCTAGAAGCTTGACTTGGGTCTTTTAAAATATCTTCCATGTTGCTGCTTAGCATGCTTAATCTTTCCTTGACCTTTTTCAATATATGGAAATAGTTAAAATAATAACTCTTAATCTCCTAATCTCCTAATTCTATCATGTGTGTCATTTCTGAGTCTGTCTATATTGATTAATTTTTTCCTAATTGTAGATCATATTTTTTCTTCTTATTTGCATGCCTGGTAAGTTTTGAGTGGGTGTCATACATTGTGAATTCTACCTTGTTGGGTGCTAGATATTATATTCCTTAAAATATTCTTGGATTTTGTTCTGGAACACAGTTACTTGGCAACTGTTTAATGCTTTCAAGTCTTACTTTTAAGCTTTGTAGAGACCAGAATGGCACTTAATTTAGGGCTAATTTGTCCCCAGGACTGAGGCAAAACCTTCCTGAGTATCCCATTTGATGCCCCATAATTTGTGAAGTTTTCCACTCTGGCTGCTGGGAACACAAAACATTCCCAGCTCTTTGTATATCACAAGAATAGTTTTTTCTGCTCCTTTTAGGCAGTTCTTTCCCCAGCCTGGGATAATTTCTTCATCTGAATGTACTGAACAGAACTTAGTTGAAGACATGGGGGGGTGCCCTTTTCAGATCCCTGGAGCTCTCTTTGTGTAGCTATTTCCTGTCCAGCACTCTGCCCATTATCTCTAGACATACTCTCTTCACCAAACACCTAGTTCTCATCAACTCAGGAAGACTGCTAGACTGCCTGGGTTCCCCCTGCCTGTGCCACAGCCTAGATCTTCTTTTCAAGCAGTAAGCTGGGTGATTGTAGGACTTGTCTCGTTTCCCCACTCTGAACAGGCACTATGCTGTGCCGTTTGATGTCCTATGTCTGAAAAATGTTGTTTTATATAATTTGTCCAGTTTTATTATTTGTTTCAGGCAGGAAAATCATTGTTTATCCATTTTGGCTTGAAACTAGAAGTCCTGCCATTGGAATTTTGCTGAAGAAAGTGTATTAGTTCCCGAGGGCTGCTGTACCAAAGTACTGTAAACTAGGTGGTTTAAAACAACAGAAATGTATTCTTTCACAGTTCTGGAGGCTGGGAGTCTGAAATCAAGGTGTTGGCAGGCCCATGCTACCTTCAATGGTTATAGAAAAGAAATCTTTCTTCTAGCTTCTGGTGGCTCCCAGCAGTTCTCAGCATTCCTTGGTTTGTGTATGCGTCACTCCAACACCTGCTTCCATCTTTCCATGGCTTTCTCTTCCATATGCCTGTGTCTCTGTGATCAAATTTCCTCTTTTTATGGAAGGGCACCAGTCACTGAACTAGATCTATCCCAATTCAGTATGACCTCGTCTCATCTTAGTTATGTCTGTAAACAGCCTATTTCCAAATAAGGCCACTTCCCAGGTACTAGGCATTAGGATTTCAACCCATCTTTCTGGGGGACACATCTCAACCCATAACAGAAACTTTCATTCTTCTTTTTGATTAAATCATATTTTAAAGAGAACAAATGTGATTGGTCTTTGTAGTAAACTATTAAAAATGCCCTGCATTATTCGTTTATCTTTAAATATCCTCAAGTATTTGTGATAGTCATAATAATTTCTAAATCAACTTCATATCTATCTTCTGTTGAATGTGATTTGTTAATACAGTGAGATTGTTGCATTAAATTTTCTTATATTTTCTGTTTTTTTTTTTTAAAAATAAAGCCATTGCATATTTTTTGGCCTTTTGTTCTACCTTGGACCTTAAGGATTATTAGGGATTAGAAGGGGTTCAAACTTGAAATTGTGATAATTAGCTGCTGTGATGCTATCTTAAAAGTAGCTTCTTGCCTAAGAATAAAAATGTATAGTCAATTATGGCTTCATTATTTGGAGAGATTAAAAGCAACTCTGTCAAATAGGCTGACCCTTGATGCCATTTACAAATTCTCCTTAGAAAAAAGCTGCAAAAGGAATCGTTCACCTACTAATCCAACATCCAGTAAAGTTTAGTTTCATGAGCTGATATCATCAATGACAGAAGCACGATAAAAGTTAGAACAGTAGCCATAAAAGTCTACATTCTAAGTTGACCCTCCTTTGGGTGCCAGTGTTTAGTAACGCCCCTGGATTCACTGGCTTTCTTCAGTGGCAGGCAGCTCTCTGATCTCCGTCACTACACCTAACATGTTGTACCATTTTAATTATGACTTTAATTTTAACTTTAAACATGACCTTAATTTTAAATGTAAGTTTCTCCCCAGTAAGAACCTTGAGAGAATATCTTGGTACTTAACATAATACAATATGCTAGATTCTTAATATCTGCCCAAGAGATGACAGTAGGAAGTGAGGGAGGAGAGAACAAATGAGTGAATGCGGCCGAGAGAAATTTAGCATCATGTCTGTGGCCACACAACTAGTTAGTGATAGGGTAGAACTAAAGTAGCTCTTCTATTAGGTTGGTGCAATTACCTTTGTACCTATCTACTCTGTAGGTAATTAATCTTTTCTCCTCGGGCTGCTTTTGATATTTTCTCCTTATCACTGCCTGTCAATGATTTGTCTTGGTGTCATTCACTTTTGTCTTGCATGGGATATCCTGCAATTATTTTTACACCAACCTAATAGTTCTCAAGTAGTTTTTTCTTTTTACAACATCTGTATTTATTCTCTCTTTGAATCTCAGTTCTCTAGCTGTTGTATGCTAATTTTTATAAATTATACTTAACACTCTTACAGTAATTGCTATTTTTCTGGTATGTTTTTAAGTGCTTTCAATGTATTAATTCATTTGATCCTGATAACTCTATGAGGTAGGTACTATCTTCCCTACATTACGGGAAACTACAATATGAAGATATTAAGTAACATACTTACAGTCAAATGTCTGGTAAATGGTCAAGCTGAGATTGGAACTCAGATAGTCAGACACTGAGAGTCTATCTGTAAACCACTATGATATGCTCCCTGAAATGAAATGACCTTATCTTTTTGTTAAAATTGTGTGAGGAAAAGTAAACAAATATTTAATGATGTAGAATAATATAATAAAGATTTTGTTACACAAAGAACATATATTTTTTAAAATTTCAGTTAATTTTGTGTTAAAGATGCTCATTAATTTCCTTTCCATCAAAAAATGTTGAATCGATAGGAAAAAATCCTTAATGTTTATACACTAATATTAGTTAGAGACAAATTAAAGATATTCTTTAGGTAACACACACTTTTTCAAAATAGGTTGATAGCTTTCTTATAAGCAATAATCAGTTCAGTTAGAATTGATATTTCGTTTCTCCAAAGGATTTAAGCCTTATTCTTTTTATCATTTTTTATACAGTTCCAATGTAAAAATCATTCTAATGCTACTTATTTTTTTAATTGATTGCTTTGGGGCTTGCAACATGCATTGTTAAACTTATTGGTCTTTCTTCAAATAGTACTAGACTACTTTATATATAATGTAGAACCTTACAAGAATATATTTTCATTTACCCCTAAGATTCTTTAGGCTACTGCATTATACATTATACTTCTACATATGTTACAAACTCCATACTTCATTGTAAATATTTTTGCTTCAGTCAATTATCTTTAAAGAAATTTTAAAATTAGAAGAAAAATATTTCATATTTACTCACGTATTTATCATTTCTGACATTCATTATTCCTTTGTATAGATCCAAATTTCTCTCATGACTCTTCTTTTACTAGAGGAGCTTCCCTGAATTTTTCCCTTTTTTTTTCCATTTGTTTTAAAATTGCATTTTAGGTTTTGGGGTACATGTGAAGAACATGCAAGATTGTTGCATAGGTACACACATGGCAGTGTGATGTGCTGCCTTCCTCCCCCATCACCTATATCTGGCATTTCTCCCCATTCTATCTCTCCCCCAACTCCCACCCCCCCGCTGTCCCTCCCCTGTTCTCCCCGACAGACCCCAGTGTGTGATGCAGAAGCTGCGGAATTTGATTAGGTCCCATTTGTCTGTTTTGGCTTTTGTTGCCAATGCTTTTGGTGTTTTGGTCATGAAGTCCTTGCCTACGCCTAGGTCCTGAATGGTTTTGCCTTCTTTTGTGGAGAACGGGGTCTCGCTATATTGCCCAGGCAAATCTCGAACTCCTGGGCTCAAGCTATCCTCCCGCCTCTACCTCCCTAAGAGCTGGGATTACAGGCGTAAGCCACAGCGTCCGGCCCTTGAATATTTGTTATAGTTCAGGTCTGCCAACAATAAGTTCTGTCTGCTTTTATTTTTCTAAAACAGTTTTTATTTTACCTTCATTTATGAAGAATATTTTTGCTGGATTTGGAATTGTAGATTGACAGGCTTTTTCCTCCCCTGCCCATTTTAGCATGTTAAAGATGTTGCTCCATTGTCTTTTGGCTTGTATGTTTCTGACAAAAAGTCTGCTGTTTATTTCATGTTGATTACTCTGTAGGTAATTGATCTTTTTTCCTCTGGTTGCTTTGATGTTTTCTCCTTAGCACTGGTTTTCAACAATGTGTCTTGGTGTCATTCATTTTTATCCTGCATGGGATTTATTGAGATTCCTGCATCTGTAGGTTTATTATTTTTTATCAAATTGAGAAAATTTCTCACCATAATTTATACTTTTTCTGTTCTCCTACTTCTCTCCATCTGGGAATTCAATTTTGCATGTGTTAGACTGCTTGCTACTATTCCACAAGACAAAAATCTCTATTCATTTTTTTTCAGTCTTTTTCTATGTGCTTCATTTCGGGTATATTCTAATTTGCTATGCCCTCATGTTCACCGATCTTTTCTTCAGCAGAGTCTTATCTGCTTCTACACTCATCCAGTGAAATCTTTATTTTAGATATTATACTCTTCATCCCTAGAAGTTTTATTTGATTCTTTAAAAAAAGATTTTCACTTCTCATCACATTATGTTTTACTTTAAATACTTGTACTTAGCTATAATAGTTGTTTTAATGTTACTAAATTCTGCCTTCATTATCTCTGTCATTTCTAAGTTTGCTTCTATTGATTGATTTTTTTCTCCTATTTTGGATCGCATTTTCTTGCTTCTTTGTATATCCAGTAACTTTTAACTGAAAGCTGAGTGTTATGGCTATTACGTTGTTGAGTTGGGGATTTGTTGTCATTCTTTAAATAGTGTTGGGCTTTGTCTTGGTAAGTAGTTAAGTTACATGTAGATCAGTTTGACCCAATAAAGGCCTATTTTAATGCATTTCTAAAGGCAGGTCTAGAATAACTTTCACTCAAGAGATAGTTCAGTCCTACTCCTAAGATGTGACTCTGCTGGTGTCCCTACTGAATGACCTAGGACGCCACTGAGGGCTCTCTACTAGTCAAAGTGAAAAGTCAGGTATGCAATTTCAAATACAATGGTCAGAGATGGCTTCACTGAGAAGGTGATAGCTTGCACATTAATACTTTTCTTGCACCTTTCATTACTGAGTCAGAGGATATGAATTCTTTTAATAATGATGTGTAATGTCAAACTGCTTTCCAGTTTATACTTCCACTACCAGTTTAGAAAAATGCCTGCTCCACAATAACCTTGTTAGTATTGAGTTTAATAAATTATAGTATATCCTTTGGGAGGAATTATGTAGCCATTAAGAAGCATGATTTTTGAAGACTATTTAATGACTTGGGGAAAAGCTCTTAAACCAATGTTAATTAAACTAAAGCAGAGCAAAAATTCTATGTACATCAAGATCTCATTTTTACATGAAGATCATATGTATTCTTTGTTAATAGCATTTATCTCCAGATGATAAGATTATTAATATTCTTATGGTTTTTAGTATAACCTTTATACTACTTTTAGTATTATAACTTTTAAAACTTTTATTTTAAAACATGAGGCACCAGATAAATGAGTATACAGAAAAGAAAAAGGCTTTACTCAGAACATGAAAATACCTGAGGGCAAGAAAACACAAAAACATAGAGACCCATCACAAACTAGGACTGGAGTCACTTTTTGTCTCCGTATTCATCTTGTGACAATGGAGCTGTCTGGGCCATCAAAAGGAATAAGCATCCCACCTAATGGAACTTGCAAAAGTCATATAACTGGTCAATTTATATCCATGGAATGGAAACAACTATATGCCATAAACTGACTTTGGTTTTGTTTGTTTGTTTTGAGACAGAGTCTTGCTCCATCGCCCAGGCTGGAGTGCAGCTATGTGATCTTGGCTCACTGCAACCTCTGCCTGCCGGGTTCAAGCAATTCTCCTGCCTCAGCCTCCTGAGTAGCTGGGACTACAGCCACCTGCCACCAGGCCCAGCTAATTTTTGTGTTTTTAGTAGAGATAAGGGTTCACCATGTTGGCCAGTCTCGAACTCCTGACCTCAAGTGATCCTGACCTCAAGTGAAGTGACCTTTAGCCTCCTAAAGTGCTGGGATTACAGGCATAAGCCACTGCACCTGACCAGATAGACTTTGTTTTTACTAGTTTGGACCAAGTGCATTTTCTTTGGCTCCTGTTTTATACCTTAACACTGAGTGTATTCAATTGCTAGGGCTGCCATAACAGAGTCTCACAGATTGGGTAGCTTAAACAGCACAAACTAATTTTCACAACATTCTGGAAGCTAGAAGTCTGAGATCAAGGTGTCAGCAGAGTTGGTTTCTTCTGAGGCCTCTCTCCTTGGCTTGCAGGTGACCACCTTCTCTCTGTGTCTTCAGATACTCTTCCTACTACACGTGCTTGTGTCCCCATTTCCTCTTCCTGTAAGAATGCCAGTCATGTTGAAATAGGGCCACCCTAATGACCTCACTTAACCTAATTTCCTCTTTAAAGACCCTATCTCCAAATACAATCACATTCTGAGATACTGGGGTTTAGGACTCTAATATATGAATTTGGGGTCGGGAAGATACAATTTAGCCCATAACGCTAAGTTCAGTTCTTCTCTTTAAATTTTTCATGGATGTTACAGTGAAAGAAAGCTAATTTCTTTACTTTCCAAGCATAGGTTTTGAATCCAAAGGGTCTGGTGTTGAATTTTGTCTCTCTCACTTAAGAGCTGTCTGACTTTGAACAAGGTATCTGGCCTTTCTACACTTCAGTATCCTCATCTCTCAAATGGGGGATGACACAAGCACATGTCTCATAACATTATTGTGAGCATTCAATTATTTAATTGATGCAGAACTCACAGAATAGTGCATGTCACATAGCCATACACTAAGTGCTCAATAAAGATTAACTGTTATACCAAATTACCTCATCGATGTAGCTACTTAACACTGTACTTAACATGGAGATATAGTGGTAAATGCAAAGATAGTTCCTGACTTCACCGAAGAGAGATTTTCCCCTGGATCTAGACATCGGTGTTATTTCTGGTGAGGAAGCTTTTATTTTTTATTTTTTATTTTTTTGAGACAGAGTTTTGTTCTGTCATCCAGACTGGAGTGCAGTGGCATGATCTCGGTTCACGATAGCCTTCAACTCCTGGGTGTAAGGGTTATTGCTGAGTTTAAAATGAGGAAACCGACACCAGTATAAGAAAATGAAAAACCAATTTATTCAGCTACCGGGTGAGGTTCTATGGTCCGGGAGGGGGCCAGAGAAGTCACGCCTAACTTTTTAGGGCAAGGGGTTTTACAGGGAGTGAAGGCGTTTAATTGGGAACTGAGGAAACAAAGCATAAGGCACTTGATTGGATATTGGAACATAGGACGTGGACGAGGCAGGCTATTACTAGTGGGCAGGCGGGATTCTTGGTGAGTGGGCAGCCTTGGGGAAAAATGACCTTGACGGGGCAAAGTGCTTATCGGGCGAGGGAGTGCTATCGGGCAAGAAAGTGCTATTGGGCAAGAAAGTGCTATCGGGCAAGAAAGTGCTATTGGGCAAGATTTGTCGGGCTTTCCGAAAATTTTTAGGCGGGGGTTTCCAGTGGCGGGCTAGGTGTCGGGTGCAGAGTTTGTTTCAGGAGTGGGTGTTGGGGAGGCTATGTGGAGGAGTTAAATGTTGATCACGGAGTGGTGATGTAATTCCCAGATGCTGGGAGGAATAGGCATGTCCGAGCTCCCGGCAAGGCAACCGGCCTTACACTGGGTTCAAGTGATTCTCCTGACTCAGCCTCCTGACTAGCTGGGATTACAGGTGGCCCCCACCACACCCGGTTAATTTTTGTATTTTTAGTAGAAATGGGTTTCACCATGTTGGCCAGGCTGGTCTTGAACTCCTGACCTCGTGATCCACCCACCTCGGCCTTCCAAAGTGCTCAGATTACAAGTATGAGCCACCCAGCTCAGCCACTTTTATTCTACTTTAAAAAATTCTGTGTAGAAATACCTGTCTAAGGAGTACTGAACAGTCAAAGCATGTTTGATCTCTCTGACTTTCCTTCATTGAAAGCACTGATTCTTATTATATATGGTTTGAAGATTTAGGGGGATGTAAACTCTGAAAGAAACTTGAAAGTAATAAATCCTGTATCTCCTTTATGATGATGTCTCTTTCTCCACCCCTTAAACAACACACACACCCCTTTAGCTGTGCTGGACACATTATTTAATTCCACGTGCCCAAATTCTGCATCTAGATAATGTTGTCTTGTGACATGTGGTATCTACCTCATTAAGCAGTCCTTCTAGAATGCTTTGATGACTAAAAATACAGATGACGTGTCCTTTGTACACGCGCTGTCTCACCCGCATGTAAGAACATGTGCTTTGGATACATTTTCAAGCAAGGACTTGTGCTGATCTACCTCATACATTAATTCTAGCTGTAGTAATACTTTGGGAAAGGAATATGATCCCAAAATAACCACCAGGAGAAGAGAAGCATGTCATGAAAGGTCATGGCAATGGGGCACAGGATGTTGGACAGAAGAGTTCTAAAAATAGAGAGTAAGAGATCAAAGAACCAGCAGTAATGAGGAACCTTTTTTGGCTTTGGTTCCTCTAATGAGGAACCTTTTTTGGCTTTGGTTTGGAGGAGGAAGAGGAGGAGAGGGAAGGAGGGGGAGGGCAGGAGGAGGAGGAGGAGGAAACACCCCCCAACTGCTCGTGCCTTCTGTTCTACCCGCCACTCATACCCATGTTGGGGAAATGCAGGGTTGGGAGGATGGTTAGCACATTTTCCTGTCCTGGATGCTGACTGCCTTTAAATCATTTTGATGGAAAGTATATTTATATTATGCTTAAAAACATATCAAAGTAAGAAACATGGAGAATTTTACCTTACTGCCATATTGCAAGGAAGACCTAAACATTTTGAATCAAGAAATCAAGAATCCTTAACTTCAGCTTTCTTCTGGACCAGACCTTTAGGTTTTGCCAGTTCAAATTGACATTTTGTTATCTCTCCAAACCATACCTGATGATTAATTGTGAGTGCCAAGCACTGAGTTTTTGTGCATTCGTGAGAAATTGGGTCGATCAGCCACTCTGTGTATTCTGTAGGCGTGGGTATGGGAATATCTGGCTGTAGGTGAAGAAATTTATATCTTAGATATGTTGTTCAGTCCTTTGCCTGCAAATATAGCTTTGACAATAATGAGGCAGGAAGATGAGGACGTGTTAAAAGCGCAGGCCTCTTGAAGGAATGTTTGGCAGATGATTGTGTGTATGTGTTTGTGTTCATGTATGGTTTCACTTTCTAATTCCATATACTGGGGGAATGAAAAAATTTGTGATGAATCCCATAACTTTCCTAAAGGTCAATTTCCTCCACAGTAAAATAAACTTATTGACACTTGGCTGACAGACCATAAATGTATGGAAGTGCTTGCCAGCTAAACAGTGCTGTACAAATGTTCCTTAAATCATGTGGTTGTCAGAGAACCAGTCTATATGTTCAACCTGAATCTACTCTCTCCTATTCAAGGAGGTTTCTTTCTTTTCACTCATTCCAAAACTGTTTACTGTGCCACTCCAATGTGCAAGGCACTATGCCAGGTGCCAAGAAGCATTTAAAGATGAATCATACCCAGATCCTGCCCTCATAGAACTTAGAGTACAAGGAGGCAGTTAAACCACTGAAAACTGCACTGCTTGGTTTCTCCAATTTAGCTTAAAATGATGGCATAACTGAGCATAATATGATGTTTAAAAACGAATTTAGCAGTCCCTCTTAAATATTTTAATAACAATATACAGGTTAATTCATATACATTCACCTGTTAATAGACTCATTAACATGTATGCTAGTAGTCAAGAATACTGAGAAATGCCTGTGCAGGCAAAGGTGTCTTGATTCAGAACAGGCAATGTGAGGTACTACAGTAATTAGCAATGACTGACAGTTCACTAATCCCAGCCTGTGTTGAGTGATCAGTCTTCATGAGGCTCCCCCAAACCAAAATTGACCCAAAAACAGTTGATTCTTTCTGGCTTTAAAGCCAATTTCCCCATTTGTTTTGATTTGAGACTTTTTAAGGCTGAATCCATGTGTGAAAGGCCCTTTTGTTTAATATTTTAGTTGCAGTGTAGTTAATAAATCTTTGACTTCATTCTAAAAGTAGAGACAAAGTTAAGACTTCTCCAGGAGACTGAGGAATTTTAATATTTACATGAGGAAAATATGCACGGTTGTAATTCTGAAAATTATGCAATTTCCAGTCATTTGAAAATCTCCACAAAATCTTATTCTTGTAAAAATTTAGCTTAAAGCACATAGTCAGAATTCTGGCTTTAAAAATATTCCTTGAATAAGAATATTAAAGGTCTTTTGAAAGTATAGGACGTGATACTGATCTCTTCTCCCAGTAAAAGAAAGCTGCTTGAGAAATTAAAAAAAAAAAATCTTACAATTTCCTTTTTAGGAAAACTACGAGGGCCTGCACATTGGTCTTGAGCTGGCCTCTTTCAGGCATTAATAGATCTAAATCAGCATGAGAGATCTTAAAGACGGTCCTTAAAAAAAAAGAAAAAAGAAGCTATTGTGAACTCAGAAAAGAAGAATGTTCCATTTAGTGCTCAGAAGAACGGTTGAAAACCAGTGAAGGACATGTGGGTGCTAACATTTAACAAATGAGTTCCATGGGATGGTGGGAAGCAAAATGTAAATACTGTTTGAGCAGCAAGTATGATCTTCAAGCCAAGATGTCCAGGGCAGGCACAGAGGCCTGGGCTCCCTTATGAACCAGGACAGACAACTCCCAGCCCAAATCCCCAGAAATTCCCTCCATGGAGAGTCTGGTAGACTGACTCCAACTCTCCAGCCTTTGAGCTCTCTCACTAAAATGTTTCAGAAGGGAGGAGAGTCCAGATCACATATCCAGTTATGTGGCACCTGTGACCCCTTAGTGGCCCATTGCCTTGCAGTAAACACTACCACCAATATTGCTGACAGTCCCCAGATTCAGTGGATTCATACAACAAATATCACATCTCTAGACTGTACTGTCTATCAGAAATGAAGAATCTGTTCATGCCTCTGACCTCCAATTTGTGCTTCTACAAAGTACAGTGAGCGTCTACAGGCCTATACCTGTCTGCCTGCTGTCTGCAGTTAGGTCAGCAATACTGCCCTTTGCTGGTAACCTCTGGGCCCCTAGTTTCTTCTGGCCTCATGTTCACAGTTAGGACCCAAGTCACTCCCTGGTTCTCACCAAGCAGCTACAACTACGTGTTTTCAAGAGATTCCGAAAGTTTTTATCTTGAATTGAACAGTGATTTTGACTATTTCAGAAGACTGGTTAGCTTTAGGAATAAAAAGCAGGGTCAAAAATTCACTCCCTGGCTTTTCCAGTATTTACTGCTGTGTAATAAACTACCCCCAAACTTAGTAACTTAAAACATGGATTTTGTGGGTCAGCAATTTGGCAAGCCTGCTCTGAGTGATTCTACTGTTCCTCTTGGAGATGACTAAGGTCACTCAGTGCTACCCAGCTGGGCTGGCTGAGAGGTTCTAAGGTGATTTTACTCACACATCTGGTACCTTGGTGTGGGTGGCTGGAAGTATGAGCTCACCTAGGACCGTCTATTAGAATATATAATACGGTCTCTCCAGCACCTTAGTCTCAGGGTGATTAGATATCTTACATAGCAGCTGCCTCCCCTCAGAGCAAGAATTTCAAAAGAACAAGGAGGAAGCTCCCTTTTTTTCTAATCTAGCCTCAAAAGTCCTGCTACATTCTGTTGGTTTCAAGCAGTCATAAGGCCATCCCAGATTCAAGGGGAGGGAAGTTAGGCTCCATTTCTTGATGTGAGACCACTTATAGAAGAGCTTAGGAAATTTTGTTGAGGTTGTCTTTGGAAAATATAATCTACTTTGGCCTTTAACCCTGTTTTACTCATTTGCTATTCAACTGCCTCTGAATACCTGATTCTTGTCCAAGAGTCAGTTATTTTGTCTGTTCAAAAGCCAAGCTTCTTCCTCCCTTCCAGTCTCCCTTCTTTCCTTTCCACCTAATTAAGACGCCTGCTCCTAAGAGGCTTCCCACTGACCATCTAAAAGATAAGGTAGAGTTCACAGGGCTTAGCTGGGACCAGCAAGATGATATGGGTCAGAGGAAGATGTAATCATGATGAGAAGAATTAAGGGAGCTCCTTGAGGAAGTGGCCATTATGCTGGACTTTGAACAAGTAGAATTTGATACATTGAGAATAGGGGAGAAAGGCATGTCATTCCTACATGAGCAAACCCAGCAATGTAGAAAGGAAAGGTATACTGGATGAGGAAAAGCTAAGAGTACTAAAGAATTGGGGATTCAGATTCTATAGCCACTGAGAAACTAGGTTTTTAAGTTGCGTTTTAAGAAGACAGCTCTGACAGCAGTGTGGAAGATGCACTGGAGAAGTAAGATCGCAGAGAAAAAAGATGACCAGTGTATGTAGGTGGCCAGTGTATCCAGGTGAATGGAAAGGGCTTTCTTTGCTGGTCTGTAAGAGAAACAATAGCCGCAACTCTTTCCAGAGATGATGGCTGAAGCCAGTGCTATTCATCACAAGGCTTGGGCCTTCTTTCAGCAAAGATTTGTCCAGATGTATCCAGATTGGATACTGGGCAGGACTAGTTATCCTCCTGGGATTTCATCCCACCCCTCGCACCCCTTTCCCAGTGAATCTATGCCTCACCCTCCCTGGAAACCTTCAATTTCCCAAGTCCATTTCAAACTCTTGTCCTAGCTTAGAGGGCCCAGACCCTCAGCTGTTTCTTCCCCAGTCCTCTGAACTCTCTCTGCTGTCACCATATAGCCATTTCCTGAGCATGCTGTACTCTATCTCACTGCCATGTGTTTGCATATGATCATCTCTCTACCTTCCTAGCCATTAGTTAACACCCAACTGAAATATCACCTCTGTGAAGCATGATGCATAGGCTACTGCCTTCTTATCTCCCAAGATGTTCTCTCTTCTGTTGTCCCATTGCAGCATCATGTGTATTTCATTTATTTTGTGGATTAGACTGCGCCCCTTGAAGGAGCAGAACACTCCTTATCATCTTTGTGTCACTAGTGTCTCTCCTAAGGCCTGGCACAGAGTAGGTGATCAGTAAATGTTATGTGAAGGAATGAAAATTGGAACTTCATTTAACTCACATTGGTCTGGGTTTCTGATCTAGAAATCCTAACACTCTGAATGAGCAAGGAGTTGGTTCCATTCTGTGCAAACAGTGGTGGTTAAGTGTGCTCAGAAGAAACTGGGTTTCTGTTGACATATAGTTACCGAAGTAATCTGGGAAATTAGCCAGTGAAAACCAGCAGATTCCTGAGGAGTAGAGCTCTATTCACAAACCTTGTTTATTTCCTTTTCTTTTCTTTTTTTCTTTTGAGACAGAGTTTCCCTCTGGTTGCCCAGGCTGGGGTGCAATGGCACGATCTCAGCTCACTGCAACCTCCACCTCCTGGGTTCAAGTGATTCTCCTATTGCAGTCTCCCGAGTAGCTGGAGTTACAGGCATGTGCCACCACACCTAGCTAATTTTGTATTTTTAGGTTTTTCCATGTTGGTCAGGCTAGTCTTGAACTCCCAGCCTCAGGTGATCTGCCCACCTCTGCCTCCCAGAGTGCTGGGATTACAGGCGTGAGCCACCGTGCCCGGCCAACCTTGTTTATTTCTAACAAACATTTCCCAGAGGTATCGTGAGCAGTCCAATTGCCATGTCTCTCACACCCCAGCAACTATTAAAACTGGCAATTCCTTGCCTGGTTTCAGAGCGTGGAGCAGCCCTGTGTAGTCCCCTGGATTGTCGGTAACATTCTCTTTTCTGAAAGCCTGACATTCATGAGTAGTTTAGGTCATTGTCAACTTCTGCGGTCACCTTTTAAAAGCTAAGGTCATACATTCATAAATCCTTCCTGACATTGTGTGAATAATAGCAGGTAACTCAGCTTATACATATACTAAACCCTGAAGAATGCTCCGTGGGCAGAGCTCAACTTACTTGAGAGAACTTTGCACAAGGTTTCAGAACTTGGGTAGAGAAGATGTTTTCCTTTTTACCGAGAACTCTGCCATGAACAGCTTTACATAATCAAGTCAGCGCTGTCAAGTTATTGCTGCTTTCAGTATGGCTAGAGCAGATAGATAACATGTCTGCCTTTTATTATTATTATTATTTTTTGAGATGGAGTCTTATTCAGACACCAGGCTAGAGTGCAATGGCGCGATCTCTGCTTACTGCAACCTCCACCTCTCAGGTTCAAGTGATTCCCCTGCCTCAGCCTCCTGAGTAGCAGGGACTACAGGCATGCACCACCACACCTGGCTAATTTTTTTGTATTTTAGTAGAGACGGGGTTTCACCATGTTGGCCAGGCTGGTCTCAAGCTCCTGACCTTGTGATCCACCCACCTCAGCCTCCCAAATGCTGGGATTATAGGCATGAGCCACCGCGCCTGGCCACATCTGCCTTCTTAAGCCTCAAGTTAATACATATGTGCTCAGAGAGAGCCTCTAAATTGTGTTTTTTAAATTGCTTTCTTGGGTTATTCACTGGGCTTATGAAACAATGGTCTGTAAAGGTGTAACATTTTGCATCTCCCTGGCTAAAATGTTTGACTTCATTTTACCCATTAGCATCTATGCTGCCTCTCTCACTTAATTTCAGTTTCAGATGTTTTTACCTCTAAGGTGACACATTTATGAAAATGACAATTTTTTAAACATACAGATTATGGGCAATTCATCACAACACCAAATCTCTCTCTCCTGTAACTGTCCTTTAAGGAGGGAACTCCCTATTTTGTTTAAGGATCACCCAGAACTTGGAGCAGAGTAGTTCATGAAGTGGGGTGAAGGGAGAGTGGTCTTTGGAGTGGGCACACTTGGCAGCCTCATGCTACCACTGCTACATTGACCAGAACCTCTCCGGGCCTCAGGTTTTCTGTAGATGAAACCTTCAGCACAGATTTGGTATAGACTGAATGGTGTAGCCCTTAGAAGATTCTCGGCAAAGATTAATTTCTGTCCTTGTTTCCTAGACAGGTCAGTAGGTCTGGGGGAGGAGCAAAAGGAGCAGAAACTTTAAAGAGTTAGGAAGCAGTGGTAGTTGGGCATATCTAAAATTAGAATACATAAATATGTAAATAGAATCCAATTGACGGTAATTTGACTTGCAATTTCCTGGAAACACATCTATTATACCAGACATGCTGAGGATTTTATGACTCTGTAGCTACATTTAGTCACCATTTTAAAGAGTCCCTTGGAAGTATAGATTCTCTGGCATCGTAGAATATTCTATTATAGAAATTAAAGGTCTAGAAGAGCTCTGGGTTCCAGTGAATGGATCCTCAGCCAAAGTGTCAGTGATACAAAACTTGTCGACTTATATTTACAAATGATTACTTAATCACTCTTCCAGGGTAAGAGGAATACACTCATTCTACTGAAATTTAATTTATATCATTGAATGAGAAATAAGAGATTAACTCACATAAATTATTACCGAGTATTTTCAGAATATCTTCTCTTAAAGCTCAAAGACACTCTCTTTTCTCTTAACTCCTTTCTTCATCACTGATTGAAGTTTAAAAATGTTTGTAATTAAAAAATATAAAGCACAAAGACCATAAATATTTGGCTGAATATCCAAGAGCCAGGCTTACAAAAAGCAAGAGAAAAGATAACAGCCCTTGACGATAGAAGCAGAGATGGACCAGTATCTTTTGTGTCTACCTGATGGTCTGCATCTAACACAAGAGGCCTAGATGAGTGGCATGGTTCCTGACCAGCAGCATTAATATTCCCTGGGAACCATGAGTAATGTCAATTCCCAGGCCTCTTTCCAGATTTACTTAATGAGAAACTATGGGAGAGGGGCTTAGCAACTCTTCTTTGAACAAGCCCTCCAGATGGTTCTGAGGATGGTGAAGTTTGAGAAGCTTTAGTCTAGAATGAATTTTGAAGAACAGAAAGACAGAACATTTAGAGTGAAGTAGTGTAATAAAATGTTTATTCCATGCTGGAAGAGAGACAAAAATACTTAGCAGTCTGTACAGTGCTTAGATAACATGGCATTTAACTAAAGAGCTTTATAGGGGGTGGGGAGGGAAGGGAGGGTGGGGAAGGATAACATGGGGAGAAATGCCAGATATAGTATGCACCTAAAGTAAAATAAATAAATTATGTTTTAAAAATGGTTAAATGTGTTTTTGTCCATGGAAAAGACTGAGGATGTAAAGAGAAACTTTTATAATTTATTGTCTAAATATTTATATTTTCAGACTGTTGTCATAATCTCTTTAAACTCATAATATTAATAAAAGATAACCACTTTGAAAAAAAAAGAGCTTTATGAAAACCCATACTATCCTATACAGTGACTGTTTTAGGAAGAATTTCAGAAGTTCGCTTTCTGAAGCCTACCACATAATATAGAAATGTTTCAACTGCCCAATTTGAGTTCTAGCCTAAATCTTTTCTATGGAACCAGTTCCATGAAATATTTAAAATATTTATGCAGAACAGGAGTTTGATGCCCAAATATTTTCAGGGTACCCCAGGCTACACAAAATGAGAAAGGGTTTCTTGCTAAGTCTTATAACAAGGGACCTGTTTCATTTTGTGTGATCCAGTGCTCTGAAGGACTTCTCAGAGCTTACACTATGTGAATATAATTATGAATCTCCAAAAAGCAATATTCACTTTTGTGTATGGTGGTTCTTTTAGTTTATGGTGTTCCTCAAACTTCTGTGAAGAATCTCTTAAGACCAGAATTCCACAGAATCCATTTTGGGAAATGCAAATCTAAATTATAGAATGATAGAATTTCTGTCTTGGAGCTATCCCTAGGGATCAACCAGTTGAATTCCTTACTTCTGAGCATCTGGCTTGCTCAAAGTCAAAGTTAGTTATTCTGAAGCTACGCTTTACCTATAGTTTGTGTTGTTACTAACCCTTGCAGATATGAGAATCTTCTTTAAACATAAATTTTATGGATAATCATCCACCCCTTACACATGTGTACATGGATGAAAACAGGTGAAATGTTTTACACTGGTCAATTAAAAAGTGACCTAATGCTGGGTAATTATAGTACAAGCTCTGGAGTCAGATGCCAACTCCATTATTTATACCAGTAAAACTAAAGGGTGAATTAGTTAAACTCTTCAAATATCAGTTTCTTATCTCTAAAACATGGATGACAATTATACCTGCCTCCTAAGTGCTAATGAGAGGTAAACAAAATCTCTATAAATGTTCAATAATATTAGCCACTGTTTTTATTGCTTGATTAAAATCTACGTGATTAACAAAAGTTACAACAGAATTCCTAATGCTTTTAAAGAATTTGTATTTTATTAAGTCAAATGAGATACATTTCTCCGCATGGATTTGAAAAAATGTATTGCATATACGTGTAAGACGTTTTCCATTCTACAATGTTTGGTATGCAAATCAATTTGCAGATCCTTAGCAATAATGGCAACATTTGGGGTTTAGAGACTATAGGTTAAGAACCAGTGGCCTGTGTCAACTTATTTTATCTACAAATAGGCTATCTATTTTGAAAACATTCACTTGAGGAGAAATCCCTCAGCCTTCTTTGTTCTGTTATTCCTGTGTTTAAACACGCTTGCAGTTAATTTTTTATAGGTTTCTTAGAACATGTTCAAAATCCATTTCCCTGGTCTAATCTTCTGCAGATCTGGATGGCCAGTCAGCATCTTCCTCACAGTCATATTTTATTCAGAGTAAAAGCTCTTCCTAAATAAACCGCTCTATCAATCAATTACTATCAATCAATTATGTGCCCAGTATTTGAGCAGACATCTTTAGATAGATAGAAGACATGTTAAACCACTTTTGTCACTTCAAGGAACTTATAATGTCGTTGAGGGAATACAGTCATAATTAGAGAGTATTCACGTACTATCCTGATGGTACTGGTTGAAAATGTGCTTGATGTTTGGCGAAAGACAAAATCAATGTGGGAGAATATTTGTAAAACCCTGTGGAGGTGAGAGCATGTTTAGTGCGAAAACACGGAATGAGGAATCGGGACTAAGGTCCTAATTTAGGTTTCCAGACTTTGAAACAAACTCACTGTGTGACCCTGGGATAGTCTCAACTTCTCTAGATTTTAGTCTTCTTATCTGTAAAATGGATAATGGAATTAGGTTCTGCCCGGTGCCAACCTCTGGTAGAAAACCTTTATCCACAGTGTGCGTTCTCATACTGACTGCTCACGCAGCTCTCTGACATAGGTACTATTAGTGGCCTTATTTTTGAAATGAGGACACTGAGGCTGAGTGAGGTTGCTAACCTGCTAACAAATAGTTATTGAGTGGTGGTTCCAGTACTCCTACCTGGGTTTTCTCCACTCTGGCCTCCTTTGCTGTTAACCACAAGGCCAAATTTCTCCTCTGAGAGGATGGGAAAAGGTTTGAGCTGAACTTTCTGAGAGGGATGAGGGCAGAGATTGAGTTTCACTGTGGGTCTAACTCAATCCCTAGAGTACAGGGTAATTTATAGTGCAGCTCCCTCCCTGAATCTCAGAAAGCCTGTAATATGAAGTTATTTCTGTCCCCAAACACCAGTATTATTATAGAGATCAGCTGAACATGAAGTTGATTTATTGCTTATTCATTAACTTTTCCTTCTTTAGGTGTTTATTTATTTCTTCCGCTTTTTTTAATCCTTTGGTAGTTTTTTTGTTGCTTTTTTCTAAGTTCTCCTCAATTTCTCAAATAAAGCTCTGCCTATTGTCACGTATACAGAAAGACCATTTTCTCCCCACCTCTTATAAATCGCAAGCTTGTAAGTACTTACCAGTTTAATATCATATTTAGATTTTTAATAAAAGAATGACTGTATTAACTTCCATTTTTTTCTGTTCCAGTAAGGATTTAGGGCTATTCTGTAGTGACTTTTATCTCTAATTAGTGTTGTTCGCCTTCTATTCTTGCATGATCTGCCTTGAATCTGACAGCTTAGAGAGGGAGGCATCAACAAGAATGTCTTAGTTCATTTTGTGCTGCTGCAACACCACCACAAGCTGGGGAATTTATAAGGAACAGAAATTTACTAGCTCATATTTCTGGGGGCTGAGAACTTCAATATCAATACCGAACTCACATCTGGCCAGTGCCTTTTCGCTATATCATCCCATGGTAGAAGGCAAGAGAGCTAGAGAGACAAAAGGAGGCCACACTTATCCTTTTATAAGGAACCCAGTCCCAAGATAACTCCTGAGAAAATGGCATTAATCCATTCATAAGGGCAGAGCCGGCACCTCTTAAAGGTTCCACCTCTTAATACTTTGCAATGGCAATGACATTTCCAACACATGGTTTTTTTGGAGACACATTCAAATCATAGCTAATAGTAGTCATAAATTCATACGCAGTGTTTGCTTTGTTTTAGGTACTTTTCAAGGTATGTCATGTTCGATCTTCACGACCACCCCAGAAGTTTGGGACTATTGTTCCCATTTTACGAGCAAGAACGTTGATACAAATAAGAAGGTTAAGAAGCCAGTGATTTATCCAAAGTCACATAGTCATTTTGCAGAATCCAAGTTAAACTCGGGGAGTTTGGCACCAAAATCTAAACCCACAAACTTAAAACTAGACTTTTACCTCCTCAGAAGGAAAAAAGTGGGCAATATGCAGGAAGATCAGTTTCTTCTTCTGCCCCGTCCTCCCTCTCCGTCTCCTCCTCCTCCCACCTTCTGCACCACCTCAGCCTCTTCTTCTCCTTTAGAGTGAACTGATTTAAACGAAACTTATTTGAGCAACACAAGAAGATTAATTATTTAGGCTAGGAGAAAGGTGGAGGGAAAGGAAATTAAGAAAGGGAACATTTTGGATATACACTTGCCTCTCATATACCCCTCTTTCCCAAATGGAGAGCTGTTTCCTGAATAGTTTTCCTAGTGAAAGAGGTCATTCACAGCTAGGGAAAGCAGGCCCCACCACTGCCGGGATGGGCCTGCCACTGCAATCGCAAAATTAATAGCTTACTGCCATTTCTAACACATTTTAATAGTTGAAAGAATAAGAATTGATCCTTATCTTTAAAAAAGCAAGAAAGCCTTCAGGAAACTAATGCCTTCATCTTATCACCTCTGCTGTGCCTTATAATCACGATACAATCATGTGTCTGATATTTTCTTTTCCTCTACTAATAGCAGAGCTTTAAATTATTAATGAAGAAGAATGTTGACCCTCTGCTTTGCTGCTTCTCCCTCTCTGCTTTGAGAGTTGGTTGACTCTTTCAGCTTCTTTCCCTCTACCTTGGAAAGGCTTGTTTTCTCTTGGGAGTCACGTCCTGGCTCTGCTTCGTGCCTGTGAGTGTGGAGGGCAGAGTTTGGGCTGCTGAATGAAGCTGAGGAATGTCTGAGAGTCAGGGGAAGGGGGTTGTTGACTTTACTAAAAATATTTCTTGAAAATATCTCATAATGTTAGATTTTGCAGCTCCCCTAGCTCTTCTCCAACCCCCTAGTTTTAAATAAACATGTAGAGTTATAATTGTGTACAGAAGGAGTTACAAAATGAACCCCACTGTTGCTATCTCCACAGGCATCTGTGCGGGTGTGACAGGGTGAATAGGCCCTTTGGGAATTTTAAGGGGAATCCTCTAGAGCCAAATTCCTCAAGCAAGGCAAACTTCCATCAGCTGTGTAAATAGTGTGGCAATGTGTGGAGGCCACAGGCTGTTTCCTGATAGTCAGCTACCGTGCCCAGGTAGTTAAAAGGAGTCGTGTTCCATCCTGAGGCTTGCAGGACGTGAGCTGGGTCTTGTAGTCCCTGATGAGTGGGCAGGTAGAAATTTCCTCTCCACTTTATTTAGTACTGAGGAAGGCAGTCTGATTAAGATAGGTAGGGCTGGCTGGATGAAACCACACCTAAGAGAAGCCTTCTGGGTGTCTGAGTGAAGAGAAAAACTGACTGCAAACTGAGGACAGAATTGGGCACTCACTGGCAGGCATTCCTCCCAGCTCAAGAAATTCCTAGGGATGGGAACAGACATTGTGCTCTGGGAGTTTTTATTTAGCCATTCTTTAAAATACAGAGTTAAATGCAATTCAGTTCATGTATCTAGTGCCTTTTACTATTCCCCCACAGCATCTGAAAGACGTTGGAAACCCTAGAAAGGCTTCCTGTCTGTCAAGCAATGCCACGTGCATGTGCCTGGTTTTTTGCAGCTGCATTAACCTCAGCTCTTCCCTGTGTGGAAATCTGGATGCTTGCCCCACCTCCTGGATCTAAAGTCGTTTTATTTTTCTTTTGCTTATTCTTCAGTGTTCATTACTCTGACATCCAATTTGTTTGTTTGACTTAAATGAATAAGGGTAGAGACAAAACAACTAGGTACAGGCAGTTTTCTATGTACATCAGTGCATAATGCATTCTTGAAAATATGAACAAATCTGCAAGAACCAAATAATTGTAAACGGAGTTCTAGTCCCAATGAACCAAAAATACTATAAAATCCCTAAATACATCATGTTTATAGAGGTAGTCTTTAATCATATATTTCCAGCATTTTGTTTGTTCTTTTATGCTTTTCTTTCACCACTAGACCCATGAAGTACTCGCTGACATCCAACCATCATCCAATAGAGGCAAAAGTTTATCTACTTTTGGCTTGCCTGCTGTTTTCCATGTTCATCTTAATTGTATTAAGTTTATGAGACTAACACTTCTTATCAACAGTATCAGAATTTATTTTCAGCCCCGCTTTTATAGATGTATATGGATAAAACCCATCGTTATCCTAATAATTACTTAAACAAGTATTCTTGTACAAAGATGGCGCCATGCTCCCCAGACAGAATAGCTATGCCATTGTCCCATTTTATCATGGCCAATTTAAGTGCTTATGTTTCTCCTTTCTTTATGCGTTCTCCTTTCTTTAACCTGTCTAAGCCATTCCAGAAATTAACAGTTATCAAAATTGCAGGCCATCGTGGGAATGTTTCCTTGAAGTGATCAACTTTTGTCGTTGGTCAGTGGTCCAGAGCCACAGGAATTGCTGGGAAACAGGGCTGGAGGCAGTTGCTTGTTTCCTGAGTGCACTGAGAGCAAGTCTGCCTCTTACCAGTCTAGGTGAAGCCTGCCAGCCGGGTGGATCCCAGCATTCCCTGTGCATGTTGTACAGTAGTTGTTGTTCTCTTTAAAACAACAAAATGTTTGAATTTTTAAAAATTTCAATGTGTTGAACAGGTATATAGATAGTTGTGACTAAGAATTTAACTAACAGTAATTCTGGAGATGAGGGAGGAAATAGAAACCAATGGAAGGGCTAACTCTTTTTGTCTTTAGTTGTATCTCCTGACTCCTTGCGAACATAACCTGGGGATACATAATATTGGACTTCATCTACATCTTAATATCATATAAAAAAGATCTGAGAAGCAGTGTAGTAGAGTCATTAAGAGCATTGACTTTGAAGGAAAACAGCTTGGATCCCAATTTCTGGCCATGTGATCTTGGATGAGTTACTTCACCTTGCCGAACCTCAGTATCTTCATTCATGAAATTGAGATGATGCCCATCTCTCCAGGTCATTTTAAAACAGAAACATAATATTGTACAAACTTTTGTGAAATCACCCAGTGTTAGCCAACCAACATAGGTTTATTTCAAAGATTTCCTTGGTGTGGCTTAAAAACATGTGTTTCTCCTTTTCATCTTGGACATTATTGACCAATAACAGTAGTAATTACAGTGGAAAGGGAATGGAAAGTGGCAGGAGGGCCTACGTATGAAGGTCTATCTGGGTTGGACAAGGTAGGTCTGTATGTTGGTGCCATCACTTTCTCTCTGTTTGTGGGTAGCTTTTTATAAATCAATACATTGGTTGAGGGTATGAATAGATAGAGGGCTCTTTCCTTAAAAAGACTGGAAAACCATCCATGTAGCTCTTGAACCCTCACATTTGATCACCACTGATCACCATTTATGGTGTTGGGAAATTTTCAGAAATTGAGATATGAGGTGATACAAACCTCCTGTTTTCTTGTAACAGAAATTCCCAGCCAGATATCTGGAAATAGGAGAAGTTGGAGAAGAGGTTTGAAGGGCTAGAAAATACTGATTTCCTTAGAATCTAAGCAGTAACAGACTGAGGAAACATATTTTAAAATCACTTAGATTCTATGCGTGTCCAAGCAGAGCCTTTCTGGAATATTCACTCTTGGTGTCTTTTCAGAGATCATGACATAACAGCAGTTTGTCAGACTCTTCTATGAATGGCCCCACGCTTGAAAACACCAGTTTCCCATAAGCATTTCTATGTTTTATTATGGACAGTGTCAGGCCCTGAAGTAAGAAAATCTGGATTAAAATCCAACCTTTGCCATTTATTAGCTATATGACCTTAGGTGAAAGGATTTTTCCATAATTCTCAGCCTCAGTTTATTCATTTGCAAAGTTTACATATTAATATCCACATCGAGAAGTTGTTTTGAGGACTGAATGAGAACATTTATGTTTCGGTCCATTCAGGCTGCTATAACAAAAACATCATAGACTGGATGCTATTAACAACATACATTTATTTCTCAGCTCTGAAAGCTGGGAAGTCCAAGATCAAGATGCCAGAAGATTCAATATATGGTGAGGCCCTGCTTCCTGGCTCATGAATGGCCGTCTTCTCACTGTGTCCTTGCATGGCTGAAAGAGCAAAGGAGCTCTCTGCGGCCTCTTTTACAAGGGCCCTAATCTCATTTATGAGGGTTCTAACTTCATGATCTAATCACCTCCCAAAGGTCCCACCTCCATATACCATCACTGAGAATTAGGTTTCAACACATGAATTCTAGGGGGATACAATATTCAGTCTGTAACAAAGTGTTTAAAAACTTTCATGAACTCCAGCACCCAAACGAAGGGTTTTAGTGATAGATCATCACAGGATTTTGCTATAACCTATAAATCATAAACAAACACATGAACAAGCAGAAACCCAATACAGCATCATTTACTAATGTCTGAAGTTGCAATACCTGAGAAATACTTTTTAAAAAAACAACAGTTTCCTATGAAATACTAGGGCCAGGGCCAAGACATATTTGGGGTTCCAGCAACTCCTCTTCCAAGCAGTAGCAAGAACAAAATGACAGACAGTTTCCATTTTAGCACACAGGACACTTCTTCCATTTGTTGTTTAGAAGGATTTTATGTTTTTTAAAGGAAGGTGTGCTTAGCATAAGTACTTACAGAGAATCCTTCAAAAAAGTTTTGATTCTAGAGAAATATAAATGCTATCACTTAGAAAAGTGCTACTATGCAGGCCCATCAGCTGTGACTGGATCATGGCAGAAGAATGAACGTCCCTTGAAACGTGACATCTCAGTTGTTGGCTGAGTAGTGGTAACATGCTTGGTGACTTCACAATAACTGATATTCATTTGGTCATAATGAATAGTAGAGGAAAATCACTCAATGTGTTCTGATTAGTCATCCAAATGATATTTCTTTTCTTTCTTTTCTTTTCTTTTTTTTTTTTTTTTTGAGATACGGAGTCTCACTCTGTCACCCAGGCTGGAGTGTGATGGCACGATCTCAGCTCACTGCAACCTCTGCCTCCCAGGTTCAAGCCATTCTCCTGCCTCAGCCTCCCAAGTAGCTGAGATTACAGGCATGCACCACCATGCCCAGCTGATTTTTGTATTTTTTAAACAGAGATGGATTTCACCATGTTGGCCAAGCTGGTCTCAACCTCCTGACCTCAAGTGATCCACCCACCTTGGCCTCCCAAAGTGCTGGGATTATAGGCGTGAGCCACCGTGCCCAGCCAAATGATAAATATTTTTAAAGAGCCTATTACATGCAAGAAGTTGCTGGGCTTTATGGTGGGGATAGGAGGAAAGCATTGGAGGTACTTGTGCAAAGATGTGTGAGTTATACCCTACGTCTCAAAGAAGCATACTCTAGTGGAGAGAAAGGCATATGTAACCCTTACACAAGATACAAAGAGTAGTTTCATACAAGAGTGCAAAATGTGTGGTTCAGAGGCATAAGAGGTCCTTTTAATTTGGGGAATCAGAAAAGAGCTAAGAAAGGAGCGGTGTTGTGCTAGGCTTTGAAGCCTGGTTGTCTTTGGGCATGTAGAGTAAGAAGGAACTCATAGTCCAGGCACAGTAGAAATCACCACCAAGGCTCAGGACCGGGTAAATGTAAGGAACATGACAAGAAAGACAGGGAAATAAGACCAAAAACTGTAACCCCAGGTCAAAGGAAAAGGGAATATAATATATTAGAAAGATCATTGACTTAGTTTAAAATGGGGATGATACTCTATTTACTATTTTCTAAGTTTCACATTTTTTCTCATTTTAGTGTTTTTTTATATCAAGAAAAATCTTAGTATGTATATTTAATGTAATAATTCTTTATTACCTGAAAATAGGTTATTGAATCAATGGAATATTCATAATTGATGGAAATATTTTAATATTTCATAATTATAAAATCAATTTCATTTTCAAGGATATAGCATAATACCTACTTTATAAGTTTTTTGGAGAAATAAGTAAAATTACATATGTAAATCATTGGTCACATAGTATGCTCAATAAAGTCATTATTTTTATAGAAATACAGTTGAATTAAGTTTGACAGGCAATGGAGAACTACTGAAGGATTTCAAAAGAAGAAAGACAAATCAAACTGAGTCATTAAAATCACTTGCCTGTAATATAAAGAATTGATCGAGGGATGGAACCTGTTTGGGACACTATTACAATAGTTTGGAAAAGAGTTAATGAGGGGTAATCGAGGGGGGAGAACTTACAAAAGTGACTGCCATGTGCTTTCCCTTAGGGATGCTATTGACAGGGCGTGCCCACTGATAGGGTACAGGAAAGGGAGAAATGGATATGATTGAGAGAACTGTGCTATCAACACAAGTCAAAGGCACAGGAGAAGAAGCAAATGTGGAAGAAAACGGATATGTTTGATCTGGGACACACTGAATCCAACTCCAGATGGAGATTAGCCAGGAGGCAATTAAAAATCTGTAACTTTGGCAGGGCACGGTGGCTCCCACCTGTAATCCTAGCACTTTAGGAGGCCAAGATGGGCAGATCACCTGAGCTCAGGAGTTTGAGGCCAGCCTGGCCAACATGTGAGACCCCATCTCTACTAAAAATGCAGAAATTAGCTGAGTGTGGTGGTGGGCACCTGTAATCCCAGCTACATGGGAGGCTGAGGCAGAAGAATCACTCAAACCCGGGAGGTGGAGGTTGCAGTGAGCCGAGACCTTGCCATTGCACTCCAGCCTGGGCAACAAGAGCGAAATTCTGTCTAAAAAAAATAAAAAGAAAGAAATCTGTAACTTCATTCTAAGAAAGAGATGGGACTAAAGATACAATTTTGGAGTCATTTACATTTAGGTGGTAATTGAAGCCTTGGCTTTAGATAAGATTTTTAAAGGAAGGGAAGAGTGGGGGGGAAAAGACAAGAGGTTGAAGGATGGAAACTCTGGGAGGAAAACAACATGTTGTAGACAACTCATTGAAAAGAAAGTAGGGGGACTAGAAAAAGAAGGATTTGAACGTTCGGAGAACTAGAAAAAGGTCATGATCCTGAATCCAAAGAGAAAAGTAAAGCTGGCCAACTGTGCTGAGTCTAATTGGTCCCACAGGCACACATTTGTGAGCATAAACACAAATTGGTAGGAACAGATGCCTCGTTCTTTACACACCTGAGTTGGCCTTGAATCAGAGCATTTGGCTGCCATCTTTTTGCTGCTTTCACTTCTTTCCTAGCTCAGCAATTTCAGAGCCCTTTCATTTTGACCTGCATTTCTGTGGTTGCTTTAGCAGCTTTGAGTTGTTCTTTTTTTTCCCCCTGTCTTGCCTGTGTACTTGTGGGAAAATGCACAGCACAGGCAGTCTCAGGCAGCCCCTTAGGGTAATCCAACACTGATGCTTAAGAATGTCAGAGAAAGAAATGAAACCAAGCCCACTTGGATAGATCATTGATGTAGGCCCCCAGGTGTTCCCCTTTTAGGGCAATCCAACACTAATAATAATGATACCATATGGTTTAGGATCTGAGCACAGACTTGGCCTGATTCACCTTAAAGTTTCTTGGAAGAGATGCTGCCACCTCTCACAGAAACTTCCCACCTTTCAGCTGTTGGTACTATGTTGATATTTCTCTTTTCATATTATTTTATGCAGTAATTATTTCTTTCCATACCATACCATTCAGGTCCTTGAATGAGCTCATGTCCACTGAAACCAGCTTAAATTTTGAGAAAGTTCCTGCATAACTTATGTCGAATGCATTATATACTTGCAGACAGTGGTAGCCTTCTATCTGCCGTAATCACATTTTCATGTGATAATGTATTATACATCAATAGCCTGTTGGCAGTGCATTTAGTTCTAGTGTGGGAAACTTGTAGAAACGGATCAGGTTTGGTTTTTATTTTCCTGCTGATGGGGATTGTGATGTCTACATTCAGTATACCCTAAATGCCTGACTCTGTGAATGCGTTGATTTTAAGTGTAAAAGCAGAATTGGCTTTACCAAAGACAAAGAGAACACACTTAACTGCTTAGTGGGGTTTTTTTGTTTCTATTTTTATAATGTTTTAATAACTTTTAATGTGGACTTATTAATTAAATATTATTCATAGTTTAAAATGTTTGAACCGTTAAAATATGCCAGGGTCCTGAAGATTATATTATATTGAGTCTGGGTCAAGACTTGGGCATCTTATTTTTAAGAAGCTTCCCTAATTCCTAATGTACTTTAATGATGACTGTCTGTTTGAAATAAGTTAGAAAACTTAGTATAAGTAGGGAACTTATCACTATTACTAATAACTTACCAACTATTGCACGTAGTTATTCCTACTGTGCAACAGAACACCAGAACTTATTCTTCCTGTCTAATTGTAATTTTGTGACTGTTGACCAATCTCCCTTCCCCAGTCTCTGATAACCACTGTTCTACTCTCTGCTTCTCTGATAGCAACCTTTTTTATTTTTTCAGATTCCACATGTGAGTGAGATCACGCAGTATTTGTTTTTCTGTATCTGGCTCATTTCACTTAATATGTTGTCCTTCAGGTTCATTCATGTTGTTGCACATTACAGGATTTTATTCTTTTTTTTTTTTTTTTTTTTGAGACAGGGTCTTGCTCTGTCACCTAGACTGGAGTGCAGTGGTGCAATCTCAGCTCACTGCAACCTCTACCTCTCAGGCTCAAGTGATCCTCCCATCTCAGCCTCCTGAGTAGCTGGGACTACAGGTGCATGTCAGCATGCCCAGCTAATTTTTTGTATAGATGAAGTTTTGGCAGGTTGGTCACAAACTCCTGAGCTCAAGCAATCTGCCCACCTTGGCCTCCCAAAGAGTTGGGATTACAGGCGTGAGCCACCTCACCAGGCGATTCTTGTTTATTACTAAATAGTATTCCATTGTATGTATATACCACATTTTCTTTATCCATTCATCTGTTGTTGGACATAGGTTGATTTCATAACTTGACTATTGTAAATAGTGTTGCCATTAACATGGGAGTGCAGATATCTCTTCATCATAACTGATTTTATTTCCTTTGAATAATATCCAGGGATTTCTGGATCATATGGTAGTTTTATCTTTAATTTTTGGAGAAACTTCCATATTTTTTCCCCATAATAACTGTACTAGTTTAGGATCCCACCAAGTGTGTAAATGCTCCCTTTTCTTTACATCCTCACCAACACTGTTTTCTTTTACCTTTCTGATAATAGCCATTTTCACTGGAATGGGTAGTATCTCACTGTGGTTTTTTGTTGTTGTTTTTTGTTTTTATTTGAGACAGAGTCTCACTTTGTTGCCCAGTCTGGAGTACAGTGATGTAATCACGGTTCACTGCAACCTTTGCCTCCTGGGTTCAAGCGTCTCTCATCCCTCAGCCTCCCAAGTAGCTGGGATTACAGACACACACCACCACACCCAGCTAAGGTTTCACTGTGTTGCCTAGGCTGGTCTTGAACTCCTGAGCTCAGGTGATCCACCCACCTCAGCCTCCCAAAGTGCTGGGATCACAAGCCCGAGCCACTGCACCTGGCCTCACTGCGGTTTTGATTTGCACTTCCCTGATGATTATTGATGCTGAGCATTTCTTCATTCACCTGTTGTCCATTTGTATGTCTACTTTTGAAAAATGTCTATTAATGCCTTTTGCCCATCTTAAAAATTGGGTTATTTGGACTTTTTTTGCTGTTGAGCTAAGTTCTTATATATTCTGAATATTAACATTTTGCCACATGTACAGTTTGCAAACATTTTCTTCCCTTCTATAGGTAGTGTCTTCACTTGGTTAATAGTTTCCTGTGCTATTTCCTGTGCTAATAGTTGCTGTGCTTTGCTTTTTGGTTTGATTTAATCCCATTTTTCTACTTTTGTTTTTGTTGTTGCCTGGGGAAATGCTTTAAAAGACAGGCAGATTACTCTGAAAATTTGCAGAAGAATGGAGAACTTTCAGAAAACTGAAAAAGAGCCAATATCATATCTAAATATTTTTGAAAAACTAGAAGAGATCCAGGCAACTGCAGGCTATGTGTTTAATTTCCATTGCTGAAAATATATACAGCACTGGGAATAGTCTCCTAATGTTGGTTTGGTAAGTGAGCAACTGTTCTCCAATCATGCTTAGGCAGAGCAAAGGGAAATGGGCTGAAACTAGAACGTGAAGGATTTAGGTTAGAATGCAAGAGTTTTATGACTGGGAGGAATATTGGAACAACTTCCTAAGAAATATTGTGAAACTTTTTTCTCTAGAGATCTTTAAAAATACAATAGATTTTCATGTCTGGTTTAAATCTGGTGCTGCCCAAAGGTGAAAGAAAGCCAAAGTGTTTTATTTTATGCCCCATTATATATTTTGAAGACCTTTTAAAATCGATTTTCTCATTTCACATGTTGTAAGTCAAGGATTTGAATTATGTAATGGTATCACTAATTTTTTAAATATCCTTTCACCTTAAGTGAATTTTGCTTTACAAAGTAGTGTATATTGCTTTGCCTACTTTCATTTCATTTCCAAGGAAAAAAAAAGAATTGCTAAGCACATCCACTCCCACCCCCACCTCCTTTTCTTCTTTTTCTTTGGTACACTATGTTTTTGGTCACATGTATACACAACAAAGTTCAAATAAGTAGTCACGGGAACCTTTACTGGCAGGCTTTGGCAAATCAAATATATGCTATATAATATATAATAATTATACGTGGAGAAAAGAGGCAGAGGGCCCAGAAGCTCTTGGCAGCTGTGCTGTCTGGTTAGAAAAGGAAGCAAGTTACAGAGTTTGGACATTCAGTTCTGAGATGTTATTCCTGAGTCAACAGGATCTGAATTATGTATGTGGCCTAGAAGAGCCATTTATGCCAGAGGAACATATTGTTGTTGAATGTGTTTGCGATTTTACTCATGGTTCAGCATTGGAAAGAAGCCAAAAGTAATTTCTGAAGGTACATAACTGAATTAAAGGAACATGGAATAATGATACCTCTCCTAATGGCAGGAAAATAACCAATATCCTGGCTTCTCATTTCAGCTTCCTCACTCAACACACTCCCTTTTCTTTTATAGTTATATTTTTCAAAAAAGTATATATATATATATAATATATGTTTTTTTCACACAACACTCAGACATTTCAAATCACACCATTTAGGCAGAAATAAGGGATGTGTTAAATATAACTTCATCTTTAAACATCTTTTTCTCCTGTCCTCATGTTGAGGTCTCTTCAAGTTAGAGTTCTTGTTTATAAGTTCATGATGTCTTTGTGCCTATTTTAGGCTAGTTTTGCAAAAAGTTAAGAATTTACTGCACTGACGTGAGATGCTACATGAGACACAAAAAGGCTATTCTGAATTGTGGTGGATAAATTCTGTCTTATGGAGAGATTAGGGGAGAATCCAGAGCCTACAGAATGCAAAGAATTGAGTTTTTCTAAGAGTAAGATTTTCTTCCTGTGACTTCTTTCATTGATTCATTCACTGATTAATTGATTAACTGATTCATTCACTCATTCAGTATTTACTAAGCACCTACAATGTGTCAGTTCTAGTATTAATGCCTCAGCAGACCTATCATTGCCCACGTTTTGTTTTAACTTACCTTTGTTTGATTTACCTTCCCCACCACCATCCAAGTATGCAGCCATAATGACACTTTCTGCTTTTAATAGCTAACAGTTATTGAACACTTACCAGACATTGTCCTAAGGGCTTTTTGCATATTGTCTTATTTAATTTTCACAGCAAGCAACCTTATGAGGTAGTTCTTATTAGCAAGCTCATTTAAATAGGAAGAAGCCAAGTAGGGCAGAATAGGTATCTTGCACTAGGTCACATGTCTAATTAATGAGCCCATGCTGTAGGACTCTAAGACTTTGTTCTTAATCCCATGCTGTACAGCCTCCCAGGATTATTTATTCTATGTTTTTTTAAAGCTTTTCTTTTGGTGCAGATTCTCAAGTTCACCTCTATGCTTCATTAAATTATCATTTTTATCTTCTGTTTTCAACTTTTTTACCTCCTTGAAAATCCATCTGTACTTGTTTTTCTAAGAAAACAGTAAACTAATTAAAGCTCCAGTTACTTTAGATTTTATAATACTTTCTTGGCTGGGTGTGGTGGCTCAGGCTTGTAATCACACTTTAGCAGGCCAGGGTGGGAGGGTAGCTTGAGGCCAGGAGTTAGAGAATACCCTGGACAATATAATGAGATCCCATCTCAACTGAAAAAAGAAAAGAAGAGAACAAATACTTTCTTAATGCAATTTTGATTTTCTCTTAAAGCCTTTTAATAGAACCAAATCACTGTAGCAACTTGTAAAGGTTAATGTAAAATACATTATTTTATAATATAAAGAGATTTTCCCTCTAATGTCTACATAATGAAAAATAATCCTTGGTGTCTTGAGTAACTAAAAATATTTAAAACCCTGTGATGTTCTTTGGTGAAGGGATAAAAAGTGCAGAATGGACCTAAGTGAGTTTTCTCCAGTTTACTAAAAGATGACAAAACCAAGTCTTCAGCAAACCTAGAAATGACAGCTATGATTTTATAAGAACAAGAATCATGTTTCTTTAATGCCAGTTATACCTTCCAAAAAAACTTCCTTTTAAGATGGGCCAGATCTGCCAAACCAACATATCATCTTGGAACAATTAAAGGTTTTAGGGTTTCCCCCTCTGGAATCTTATTTCCAGTTGACAGATTTTGAAGGTTCCCCAAGGATACCCATTTGGCAGCTACCATGGTTTCTAATGTATGGTTGCAAAAAGCAAATGATCACTTTGTTAGAACCTGGGGGGCTCGTGGTTGGCTTTGCTCTGCGCAGCCCAGAGTTAGCATCTAAAGTGGCAAAAGACACTTAAAAGAGGGATTCTCCCCTTCATGTGTTGTCTCCACCATTTGCTAGATAGCTGTGTGGTCTTGGGCAAATTACTTAAAATCCCAGTGCCTTCTATGAGATGGGAGTAACAATAACATCCAACTCATACGTTGTTGTGAATTAAGATAATCTATGTAAAGCACGTGGCAGAGTGCTTAGTTCATAATAAACAACAATAAATATTAGATTTTATTTATCCCAAACATAGTGAAACTTGAAGGTGACTTGTGTTGAACTCATTTCTTTTAGAAAAATCCTCATAGAATTTGGTATTCACATTGTAATTCATAGCTTTATAATACTAGAGACATCTAGGTTTTTTAGTTACTCAGAGCACAAAAGATTGTTTTTCTTTATAGAGGAAAAAGTCACTTTCTATTCTTAAATAATTTATTTTACATTACCCTTTACAAATGTATTACATTGATTTGGTCACGTTATAAGGCATTTGAAGAGAATCAAGAGTGCAGATTGACAGTTTTTGACATGTAGCCTCTGCAACCAGGAGACAGGCACAGGCAGAAAACCGACTATGGGATCTGTAAGACAGCTGGTAGAATAAAAGGGCATGGACTCTGGATTGGGAGCTGGAGGCACCTGGATCAAGGGGAGGAAGCTGGTTTGTGGATTCCCAAACTGCATTTTCCAAAATTGTTAACTGTGGTAATAGGCATGACCTACAAATGATGATTAACTAGTCAAATAGGTTTGAGTTTAAACATGGTTAAATGGCTTAATTTATTATAGAACCACTCGCTATTCAGTAGTTGTCTGAATTCTAGCCCTAGCTTTTTCTAGCTGTGTGTGACTTTAAGCAGATTGGTTAATTTCTTCAGCCTGTTTTCCCAGTTGAAAATGGGAGTACTAATAGTACCTACACTGGTTTATTATGAGCCAAATGAGTTAGAATTTGGTGCCTGCTTCATAATAAGCATTATACTCATATCAGCCTTTATTAATGTGGTGGAGGAAACATAGGAACTGGTACCATTTAATCCCTCTATGGACTTTGGGCCACAAACTTGACATCTTAGAGGCACTAATAATTGTCTGTACAATAGGGACAAAAATACCCACTTCCCTGGCTCATTGTAAGGAATGTAATACACATGAGAGATCTTTCAAAATATAAGACATAGTATAGTGTGAAAAGCACATGGTAAATGTATAATAAATGGTAGGTCTTGTTATTCCCCAAATTATCCTCGCTATTATTCACTAAAATACATGAACACTGGGCTGACAGCACTGTGAGATATGCACAGACTGAATATTGTATCTATAGAATGCAACGTGTGTATTGACATGTGGAATATCCTGAGATTCTACCCTTTTTACATTATGAGCAAACAGTGAGGAAGTGTAGAAATGGACCTCTGTCAAGGGCCTCTATGTCTCAGATGGGGTTAGATGTGTAGTATATTTAGGCCTAAGGAGTCAGGATTGAGAGGGGATAGAGGCACTTGGATTATGGGGCAAAGTAGGTCCTGCTAGTCCCAAACTGTTAACTGTGAGAGTAGGCATTATCTTCAAATAAGGTTTCACTAGTCAAATAAATTTAGAATGTCCTGGATTAAACATCATTAAATGACTTTATTGTACATACACTCAGATTCTTTGATACGCTAATGTATACTTTAATTCACTTTTTTGTTTTGTTTTGTTTTTTTGAGACAGAGTCTCACTCTGTCACCCAGGCTGGAGTGTAGTGGTGCAATCTCAGCTCACTGCAACCTCCGCCTCCCAGATTCAAGCAATTCTCCTGCCTCAGCCTCCCAAGTAGCTGCGATTACAGATATAAGCCACCATGCCCAGCTAATTTTTGCTTTTTTTAAGTAGAGACGGGGTTTCACCATGTTGGCCAGGCTGGTCTTGAACTCCTGACCTCAGGTGATCTGACCACCTTGGCCTCCCAAAGTACTGGGATTACAAGCATCAGCCACTGCGCCCAGCCTTTAATTCAATTTTGAAACTCTAGGAAAAGGATATGGTTTGCAGCATTTCCCAAATGAGCCCTTTTCTTTTTTCCTTATAAAATGGCTTAGGATGTACTTTATAAAGAACTGACCAAGGACAATTGTGTATCCTTCATGTCCGCTTTGGTCCTTTGTTCTCCCAAAAGACTGCTAATGGCCTGATTTACCATTCGGACTTTTTATTATCAGCAGGATTCAGCCTTGACTTGTTTCTAGTGATGAGGCAGCACATTTCAACCTGTAACATCTTGAACTGTATGGAATTGCTGATATTTGACCATTTTTGGGCTATTAAAATGACAATTTCGACTGCAAGTGCCATCTGTGTCCACCTGGTTCAGGTACTCCTTCCAACTACCTGAAGGAGGGCAGTTAGTGTGTGCAGACTGGATTCTCCCAGTTTGTACCTCCATTGAGCAAATATTTATGGAAAGCTTATTATATACTTTAGACAATGCTGTCAATAGCGATTTACCTGTAAAATATTACCTCCTCCCTCACATTTTATGAGTGAAATACTTGTTGCAAAAGGTTTGGAGGCAGACAAGCCAAAAAGTGACATCTGACCCTGAATATTTTTCAGACCCTGAATATTTTTTTAATACCACCAGCTCTGCTGTTTCTGGGTTTTCCAAATGTCTGGGTCAGCAGTTTCCAACCCCTGCGAGATGCCCAGGGTTCTTCCCACGGAGCTGAAGCTGTCATTAGACACTGGTGGGAGGGCCCAGGAAGCAAGCTCCCTGAAGAGTACTTGGCACCTGCTTCTCACGGGGGCAGGTATACGGAGAAGCTGACTCTGGGTTGGGTCTACTAGTTAAAGTGGCGATCAATTTAACATTCATTTACTTATCTACTCTTTCCCTCAACACATTGTTATGGAGTAACCAGAAAATGTGCCCAGTAACTGTGCTAGGGTAGGGATGCAACGTTGGGCAGGATAGCACCCTGCCTGGCCTCTGCCACTCACAATCTACCACAGGAGGCAGAAGTCAGGAGGCACTTACAACTGAGGATGATAGGCCAGTCAGGGGAAGCTCCGTGAAGAAAGCCAGATGGGAAAGGGGATGGAACGACATATTGAGAATTGTGCACTCAGAATTCCCTGCTCTTGGTTGGGGAGCAGTTTATGTGGTGTTTCTACCCCTACCTGCCACTGACGAAGGATCCAGTCCAAAAAGGAGATTCTCAAAGTGTCACTCTTATTAGAAGAGTCTGTTTTGCTGTCCGGGGACTCTATACTGTCATGTATGGAGTTTTGAAATACATACGTTTCAGTATCAATTTGTAAACTCTGAAGGCAGCATCAAGAAAAGGTACAGATAGGCCCCTATTTTAATCCAGCTCAATATGCAAAAATTGAAACTTATAAACCTTACGTCTTAAGGTTCAATACATGGGTTCTACTGGGTTCTGACCAGGCCATCAGTTTTATTAATGAGTGAAGGACCTCTGAATTAGAGTCAGGATTCATATTACTAAACGATTCTTCATTTTCACAGATGTAATCACCACAAAGTTTCTTTAAATAATTACCCTTTTTTTGGTAGTTAATATCCGACCCTATCTTCAAAAGTGAAATTTACACGTCCATTTTAAGGAACCATCGATTGCCTAGAGCCTAAATCTGCATTCATCCTCCTGCTGAATATGGCCTTCTTAGAATAGTCTCAAGTGAGCTTGTTCTAAAACGCAAACTTTCAATTCTGTATTCTATTACCTATCCTTTTCTTTAAAAAAAAATTGGGTGGGGGTGTGGGAAGCCTAAAGAAAGGAAGTAGCTTAATTTTTAAGTTTGAAAGGTGCAAAAAATATTCTTTAAAAGGCCGAAAAGGGAGTTACATGTTTATCTTCTTCTTTAAAAAGTTAAAATTCTTCAGAATATGATAACAGTGATCATAAGTAATATGTCAAAAATAGAGCCTTTTTATCAGCACACTTTTATTTCCTTGAATCATTTAAAATCAGACCCATATTAGTGCCCTATAATATTTTATTTTCTTTAATACAATTATGAAATTTGTAAAGGGCTTAGTAAAGCAGTGTTTCTCAAACTCCAGGTCATGACCCATTGGTGAGTATGGAAATTAATAAAAGGAGTCATGATTGAATTTTTATACAAATGAAGTAATGGAATGGAATAGAAATACCAGAATGCATCACATTTGGTAGGGGTAGATTTTGTTTTGTGAAATTTAGTTTTAGTTTTATATACACTTACACACACATACATGCATATACACATATATATTCACACACATTTATATGTGTATATAAACATATACATGTAAGTGTACTAATTCACTGTGGAATACAGACAAAAAATTTGAGAAATCCTAAAATGAAGACTTTCAAAATAAAGGTAAAAAGTAAACAACACATTACACAATAAATATGATTTTAAACACTAAATAACCTTTGTTAAAACAATGCCTTCAGCTTTAACAAATGTACAAATTTGTTTAATAAACAAAAGAGGTATGCAGGCAAAATGTACCCCCATGTGTGTATATGTACATGCATATAGACATCTATCCATAAATAGAATTTTTTAAACCTTCAAATATATTTAAAACCTTTAAAATGTAATTAGAAATAGAACTGATTCCATGAATAGCATTTGTTAATAATATAAAGTAAAAGGTGCAATTATGCTGATATTTTCACAGTGTTTATTCATTCATCTAAGCTAAAGACCAGTATGAAAAAAATTGCAGGGAGTTGCTTTTTTATTTTAATGTTTATAACCTATTTGTATAGTACCTACCCTCTCGTTAGCCTGGGATGGTAGTAGATGGTCTGTGTGATGCACAGAATCCGGAAGGAAATTCTGAAACTGCATTTAATGGTTGAGAAGAGACAATCCTATCCTTCATTTTAATGATTTCTTCCTCCATCTCTCTCTGATCTGAACCAGTCTTGCCTGACATTATAATACTGCTTTGCCCATTCTTCATCATGAACCATAAAGGCTTCTTGCAAACTCTCAAGGCTAAACACATTCCAGACATTCCTTTACACAACGTTCCTGAAAAGGTTGGTTTCTTAGGATCCTGCAGCAACACTGCCTCCATGGTTCAGAGACCGGACCGGCTGCACAAGCCTTTCACTGGCAGCCAGCCAGTGGTGCTGCCTCTCCTCTCCTCTGAAAGACTTGCTTTACTCACTCAGAGTCCATCAAACTTGCTTTTCAAGGGGTAGATGAGGACAGCAGGATCCTCAGTGAAAAAGGATCATATAGTGAGGCAGAGTTTCCAGCAGCACAATGGAGCTACACATAGGTTGTGTATCTTGGTATGATGTGTGTTTACTTTGGGAAGAGGCATTTAAACAAAGCTTTCCTTAGCAAAGTATTGCTCCCCCAACCCCCACCAATCCAGGAGTCTCAAAATTACTTTTATTGAATTCAAGAAAACAGAAATTCTACACTGGAACACTTATTAGCTAGGCTTTCTTATAAAAATAGTTACAGGACACACCATTTTCTTCCTTTTTCCTGTGAACATTTCCGGTTCGGCCTCTCTTTCTCCCTCCCTCCTTCTCTTCTCACTTCGTGTCACATACACTTCATTTGACATTCTCTAATTCTTTTCATAGGCCAGGGAAAAGGGATATCCAACATTCCAGGGCTAGAGGTTTTCAAGAAAGACAAGACAAAAACCACAGAATTTTTTCACATACGACTGAGTCCCTTCACACTCTTTCTGGCTTACGGGATATTCGTTGCTAACTGAGAGGTTTAATTTGCCTAGAATTCTCTTTACCCGCTTCTTCCCAACTCAACCCCTCCTCTGGGTTTCCACATTCTTTGATAAATACAGCCAAACCCAGCGTCTTTCTTGAAAACACAAAACCCTAGTGCAAGATCTAATAATTCTCACTCCATGAAATATGAGTTCTTGGTCAAGTGTGATCACACACCTAGATGTGGGCACCCTGACCAGTGGAGTTTGTCATAAGGCTCTATTCTTTTTCAGTGATCCATGAGACACTGAACAAATTAGAGGTGGTCTATATTCAGCATGTGACTGCCAATGAAATGAAACTCAGAGCCCAGGGGTACATCACAGAATGAGATGATTCAGAAGCTGAGGGATCATTTCTCATTGCAAACATACAGTATTAAGAGAGAGAAGAAAAGCTATTAGCTTCAAGAATAAGCCTTTTTTTCTCCTCATCTCTCCCTCCAAGAGCTGGGGCTCACTGAAAGTGTTGCTGAAATGAGAGAAAGATGGGCAGCACTTTTTCCCATAGCACATACAGGACACTTATACGTCCTTTGCGCTTTGTCGCCATATGTGTTAGTAATTTTTCTGGATTCATTTAACCAGACAGCCTTCTGACTTCAAAATCTGTGGTAGAATTTTCAAATGGCCTGTGAAGCAGAGGAGCTCACCTAAACAAATCCTGTGAGACACTGTCACCTAAAAATAACTCTAGTGAATGACTGGGAGTAGGAAATGAAGCAGAGAGAGCAAGTTCTCACTGACTTTTTAAAGTCACTATGAAGTGTTTACAAGGATCCCCACAGATGACTAAAATTAGTTTATCCTTCGCAGCATTATCCACTGCTGACTCAAGACGGTGATACAAGCAGTGTTAAGCTGTGAGCTCACCAGGAAGCTCATCCCCTAAAATTACTCTCTTGCAGGGACAGACCCCTAGTTCACATTGGTGAATAGAAGATGGGGTATAAATAGCAACTTGTTACGCCATCACTCAGAAGCTATGTGTCCTTCTGGTCTCTTCTGTTTCTTGCAGATATAAGAGCCTCCTGATCAGTTTATTGTCTCTCAGTGTTCAAGGGTATGGTGTGTGTGTATGTGTGTGTGTGTGAATATCATTCTTTCAGTTGTACAATACAATAATTAGAAAACATAGAAGTTACGTGGTAAAGATCATAAAGCATAAAACTACTTAAAACTGAGTTTTTGTTCCTATAATCTTCAAAGACTTAAATGTACTGAACCTTTGCTGTTTCTCCTGTAGCTAGAGGACATATCCTATCAGCTGAGTTAAGGGTCAGCAGTCAACTTGCTAGAAACATGTTCAGATGTGTGTGTAGAGAAGAAGAATATGTAGATACATATGCTGTAGGAGTGGGTTCTTTGTTATGAAAAAAAGGTTTTCTTTATATTTAAGGGCAAGTTTATTAGAATGAAGCTGCATCCACACTCTACTCCAAGTTATTATTTTGGTTGCTTCACTCAGACAGTCAATTCAATAAAGAAAACAAAGTGAACATCTCCAGCATTTCTATATCAACCCATAGCCTGTGATGTTCTCTCTTGGTGGCTCATTTTGCATTTCTTTTCATATCCACTGTAGATTTTCTGTAGCATTCATTTCAAGACACAGATATTCTTTCATGTGGGCCAGCCAGTCATTTTGGTTCTAAATAATTCTGTTTCTCCGTAGGTGCCCATTCTTTGCCACTGACAACTTTCCCCCATCTGTTTAATCCATTTTCTGGCTTATTAAGTACTGGGATGATTTCTTCAGTGACAAAAGAAACTGCATCACTGGTTTCCTATTTTTGAAGCCCTGGCATTTTTCTTGTTGGGACACTGCGTGCTTCATTTCTAATTAGGCTTTTCTTCTTACTCATATTTGGCTTTGCTTTATCAATAAATTACACAACCAGTAATTGGAAACAGGATCCCAGAGAGTGGCACAAGCAGGCTTCCCAGTGACCTAAGGGAAAGAAGGAGTATTCAGGGAGAGATGGAATTCGAGTTGAAGGCAAGATGATTATCAGTCTTGATGATGTAATGGGAAGTTGTTAATTTTTAAGCAACAGCTGGATCCTTTCTCAGGTTGATAGTAGTTCTGTTTTGTAGTCAGATGAGTCTTCAGTAGAAATAATCCCATTTTATAAGATAGAGTATTTCCTTTAAGATAGTCTTTATAGAAAGACTATAGAGAAAGCCATGGGACCTATTCTGTCGTAAAACCAGGGTTGAGCAAAATGCTCCAAAAGTAAAGTGTTTTTCAAGGTCCTGTTTGAATGCCTCCACTTCCATGAAGTTTCTCCAGACCACCCGAGCTGAGAGCCATCTCTCCATCCTCTCAACTCCCACAGCACCCTGGGATAATCCAAGCAGGGCACTGAGCATGGAGCCTGGTGTAAAGAAGCTGTTCAGCAAGTGTTCATTATTATTGTTCCTACCTCTTTGTAACATATTTCACCTTCCTCCTTGTGTCTCCACGGTGTACACACCGCTTAGCTCCCCCCGCTAGCCTGTAAGCTACTGGGGGTCTGATGCATTGTTTTGTTTTGTTTTGTTTTCCCCAGCAGTGACTTGCTCTTTCTGGGTAATTGGTAATGTGTGTCGAATGAACAATAGACAGTCGGCCTTCTCAGGTATCTTTACACCCTCATGCCTGACATCAGTAGGCGCTCAATAACTGTGGGGATAACCAATGTTCAATGAATGGATATAGGCAAAACATTCTATTGTTAACCCTTTGAAAGGCTGCCCAAGTTCAGCCTTTGTGTTCATAGGGTTAACTTTCCTAATATCCTTAATGTTAATGTCAAAAACAACCAACAATAGCAGCTTTACCCCTGAACCCAGTTCCTGTAAATAACATGCTTGCTATTAAATAACTAGGCAACTAGTTTCACTGACACTTCCCACATGAGGAGTAAAATTATGATGGCTAACACTTTTTGGGCATTTGCTTTATGCTGGGCTCTGTTCTGTGCTCTTTCCCACACTCACTCACTTGATTTTTGCTGCAATCTATTTTAAGAGAGGAGGCCCTGAAGTACAAGAAGGTTAAATCCGTTGCTCCAGGCCAGGCTTTTGCTGAATACCACCCTGTAGCCAGAGCTGGGCTGGAGTTGCAGAGAAGTTATGGTTTGATGGCACCGTTTCTCCATGTTTCATACAAAATGCTGAAATAAGCAAATACCAGAATCGATCTAGCCAAGATGCTACTGTATAGAGGCTTAAATGTCCCTCTCAAATATACTTGAGCTCTCAACTGTTCTCTGTACTGTAGGTGCCCCAGGTAAAGAAGGGGAGGAGGGCTGTAGAAGGTGTTACTTGGTTGTGAGCACAGAAAACGGTCACTTAGAGACTCAGACTCACTTGTTTGTAAATATCTGCTCTGCTGCATCAGTAGGCTTCACCCCCGCCTCGTCTGCTTCCACTTTCTCTATCATACTCTGATCTCTTCAAGGTATTCCCTCAGCTTTGAGTTTTCCACCTTCCTACCCTCCTTCAACTGCGTGAGCCCTACAGGCCATTCGAGAAGCAACTTAAATGGCCTCTGACCATCTCAGACAGGTGTTGGTATCCCTGCAACTCCTCGTGTATCCCATCCCCCAACAACTCTCAGTGTTTTATTTTGTAATTGTTGTCTTAACTGTCTCTACTACTAGACTACAGTCTCATCAAGGGCAAGGATCCTGTCTTATTCATGGGTATCCTGAGAGCCCAGCACAATTCTGGGCACATAGAAAGTGTCTCATAATGTTTGTTGAATGAATAAATGACAGTGTTCTTTGCATGTCCATTCCACTCTGAAAGTATTACATAAACCAATTACAGGGACTGTGCGCCTCCACATTTAGATGCCCAAGATTTCGCGGGAAGGACACAGCGAAGAATAACTAGTTAGAGATGTTATTTCTCTGTCCCTATATATCAGAGAGAAAACATCCCACTGTTATCCAACGTAAGACCATAGAAATGAGTAGTCTTTGATGAGGAAAAAAAAGTAAGCCTGGAAAATGTATAGCTGGAAAAAAAAACGCTTCAAATAGGCATCTACTTTTCCCCTCTGTGGACTTGTATAAATTATGTGTGAGGCAAATATGTGATAGAGAGATGCAGTGGTAATTACTTGTTCTCAAATGTTTGGTTAACTGTGCCTCTTAATTCCACATACAGTAGCTTAGCACAGAATTAAATTCTGCCCCTTAGGCAGAATCGGCATTTGGAGTTTCTTATTTCTGTAGTTTAAATGTTTTTATCCCAGTATTTGTACTTTTCCATTTAGAATAAATGTACTGAGTGTGTGTGGAGAAATATAAATAGCAAGGAATTTTTATGATTCAACTCATTGTACTGATTGGTTTGTGGTCAATTTTTATGGGTACCAATTTTTTTTAAATTACTCATCCATAATTAGTTACAGGAACATAGAAAGAATTGCTAGACCACTCTTCCTCCAATGAATGTAGTAGCCTCTCATTGCCAGTAACTAAGGTCTTTAATTTTATGAGGGAAAAAATAACTTCCTTCCCCCCTTGACTCTCAAAATGCAAATATTTCATGGTAGAGCGTTATATGAAATAATTAGGAAGAAAGGTTTTTCTTTGCTGCCACATATAGTAGGAATGGGAAAAAATTGTTGCTCTGATCAACTGGGGAGTCTACTCCATGTGAGTGATAGTACTAATTTACTAATTCATCCATTAACATTTGTTGTGTGCCTAATATGTGCCAGAAACTGCTGTTTACTAAAGATATAAGAAGAGCTAAGACTTGGTCTCTGTCCTTAAGGAGCTTACAATGAAACGGAAAACATTTGTATAAACAATTGCAATGAAGCAAGACAATTCTTAAATGGAAATCTATACAAAGCACAGCAAGGCTGTAGGAGAAGGACATGAGCCGGATGGGGTGGGAGTGGGTGCTGAGGATTACGGATTCACAGAGAGAGCATCTGAGCTGAGACCTGCGGGAGGAGAAGGAATTTGCCAGGCAGCACAGCTGGTGAGTCAGCGCTGGGGGAAGGTACTCTAGATACAGGAGTGAGGCTATGGAGTCTATGGGGCTTAATTATTAGTAGCAAATGGCCTGTGACCCACCTCACAACTCACAGAAACACATTAGTGTGAGGCAATCCGTTGTGAGGCTCTCTTGGGAAGGTTTTCAGCATAGCGGGGATCTTTCAAATTGGTCATTAATGACAGTGTGAGTACATGCTCGTGGCTGTATGGTGGAGAGAGCATCTAGAAGCTGCCTCAGTGTTAGGGCAAAATGGGATGAGCCCAGAACTGAAAGAACACTGGAAGGAATCAGGTTGTGGAGGGCAATAATGGGGCCAAGGCAGTGGGACCCAGTGGTGAACCAGGCAGGTCACAGGTGCCTTGGGCTGTAAGCCACAAGATCTGGAAGGCTTCAAGTTTCCAATCAGTGGTGGTGGCCATCTGCGTCACCCCCAAATAGAACATAGGTTGAGCCCTGCACTCAAACTAACTTGAAGGCAGAGTGAATAGCCAGACGTTAAAGTATTGTGATGACGTGAAGTGGGATGTCTTCAAAATAGATGATCCTTTCTAGAGGAGGCTATTTGGCTGTGTCTGTTAAATAACTGACTGTATCTGGCCCTGGAGAGGTAACTTTAACACTTTCAGCAAGGAAGGAGCTGAGGATCACTCGCAGCTCTCCATCAGCATTTCCCATTTTTCTTTCAAAGCAGTTCATAAATACCTTCTTTATGCTTTACATTTTTACTGTGGAACCAGCAAATGTATGAGGAAGAAGTTGATTGGCGTGGTTAATCTACATCTGTGACATTAGACCTATTCTCCTGGTAGCCTACCTCTTCTGTTTAATTGCACATTGACATATTCCTGTGCTTATGTTCATATAAATTCCTGTATCTGCTTTCACAGTTCTTCAGAATTTCAGGAAGGAAATCTGCTCCAATCACACTGAACTCCTACTGTTCACTGTATTAGGTAACGAGGTCCCTTCTTTGTGCCTTGGCACCGTCCATTTTCCTATCTGAATTGTTCTCACCTGTGCCCTGCCTGGTTCATCACTAGGTCCCACTGCCTTGGCCTCTTTATCGCCCTCCACGCCCTGACTCCTACCAGTGTTGTTTCAGATCTGGGCTCATCCCATTTAGCCCCAACACTGAGGCAGCTTCTAGATGCTCTCTCCACCATAGGCCACCAGAGGAATCCCTCTTAGAAAGCCATGAACTTCTCCTTCATATTCTGGCTCAAAATTAAACTTCTCTGAGAAATTTAGTCACTATTCCAATTGCTTCTTTGTTTTTTGACATTTCTGAACTACATTAACTTTGCATGCACATGTCTCCTTAAGTCTTCTTAAACATTTCATGTACATATTTTGGGCATTTTCAAACAGTATCATCCTTAACCTAGTGTAACTGTTCAATAGATAACAACCTTAACTAATGGACGAGTGAAAATACATCTCCCTCTGTCTGCCCTAGTTCCGTGTCTACCTTTAAAAGCAGAATTTTTTCTAGAACCCAAAATATATGTGCCATTAGGTCGGCATCTCTATTTCTGACTTCTAAATACAGTTCTTTGAACAAATATTCAAAATATTTTAAATGCACAGAAAAGTACAGAATGTAACAGAGCAGAATTTAAAAAGGTAAATATCTCGTCCCATGTTTCAGATATTTTAGTTTTATTAAAAAGATTGGGAGCTAAGCTATGAGAACGCAAATGCATAAGAATGATACAGTGGACTTTGGGGGACTCAGGGGGAAGGGTGGCAGGAGAGTGAGGGATATAAGACTACACGTTGGGTACCGCTCGGGTGATGGGTGCATCAAAATCTCAGAAATCACCACTGAAGAACTTACTCATGTAAAAAATAAATAAAGCAAAAAAAAGAAAAAGAAATGAGACATTACAGTTATAGTTGATATCCTTTTTGTAGTCTTGCCTGTGCGTCCCTCCTTTTATTCCTAGAGGCAACCATAAGCCTGAAATTGGTGTATTTGTTTCCCATCTCTGTTCCCGTAATTTTACTAAATATGTATTTTTCTGTGATCGATATATTAATGTTTGTGTTTCAGATTTTTACCCAGGTGATATCTTTACACATATGGATTTTGTTATTTTCTCCAACTGGAGAATCTCTGTATTTTAATAAGCAGATGTAATCTATTATACTTATTGTGATTATAGATATGTTTGAGATTGTTTTAACATTTTTCTTGGAATTTTTTATTTATTGAAATTTTTCATGCTTTCCTTCTTCCTTTTTGTCCTTGTAAGTAATCATTTTAAAATTCCTTTTTGTTTCCACATTGGTTTGAAAAATAAACATTCTATTTCTCTTGTTTAATGAGGCTGCCACTTTATGAAAATAAAACTTACGCGTTATTTTTAAAACTCCAAGTCTGTATTACCTTCCCAATCTTGATCTATTGATATTCATCCAGTTTTTTCCTAAGCCAAAACAATGATCCATCTTTCCTTCTTTTTTCTTCTTTTACAGAAAAATGTTTACAATATATGTACTCTTTGATGGCTTGCTTTGCTGCTATAACTTTTGAATATCTTTCTATGTCAGTAACACATTTCTATCTCATTCTTTCTAATGACTACATAGCAATGATGATGATAGCTAACATTTTCTGGGTAATACTATATGCTAAGAACTTTGTGTCATCTAAAAGTCACAACAATTATATGTCAAAAGAAGCCCCATTTTAGAGATGAGGAGCCTGAGACTTAGAGGAGTGGCAGATAGAATAATGGTCCCCAAAGATGTCTATGTCCAAATCCCTGGAACCTGTGAATATGTTATTTTATGTGGCAAAGGGGACTTTGCAGATGTGATTAAGACTAAGAACTATGAAATGGGGGAGACTATGTTGGACTGTCTAGGTGGACCCAAGCTAATCACTTGAGTCCTTAAAAGGAAAGCCTTTTCCAGCTGAGTTAGAGAGAGATGGTGAAAGCAGGGTCAGAGAGACGACAGCATGAGAAGGATTCAAAGCCCTGTCGCTGTTTTTTTGAGATCTTGAGATTTATGTGCAGGAACAAGCAAGGGGCCTCTAGGAGCTAAGGGCAGCACTTAGCTAATAGCCAGCAAGGAAACAGAGATCTCAATCTTACAACCTCATGGAACTGAATTCTGCCAACACCTGAATGAGCAAGAAAAGGGATTTTCTCTTAGACTGTACGGGAAGGAGTGTAACCCTGCCCGCCCACTCGATTTTAGTTCATACCAGACTTCTGTCCTGCTGAACTGTAATATAATAAATCAGTGTTGTTTAATGCCTATAAAATTGTGATGACTTGTTAAGATGGCAATAGAAAATGAATACAAGCAGCCACAACTAATAAGTTGTAGTGAAATGGGAGCTCAGGTAGTCTGGTCCCAAGGTGTGTATACGGCTAAATCAGAGTTTATTTAGCAAGTCCATACTGGTGGGCATTAGGTGGCTTTCAATTTATAGTATTTCAGACAATGGGACAGATTTCCTCATAGCTATCTCTTTATACATTTTAGAATTCAAATTTCTGTAGAGAAATTCCTAAAAAACAAAATTATTAGGTGAAAGGATACGTACTCTAAACATTTTTTAATAAATACTGTCAAATCACCTTACAAAGGTTTCCCGATGCAGTTTGAGAATAAGAAGAAATAAAATTAACAAAGAGTATTAATGGGTCTGGCTCATTGGTGACCATTTCAGCAAAGCAAAGAACTGAAATGACCACATAACTGACAGTCCCTTTCTCCCTCAATTTAGCTGGAAAGCCTGCAGATGTCTGTTCTGGAAGAATCCCTCTGGCTCTGTCTTCTTTATAGGCTGTGTAAATTCATTACTTTGTGCTTTTACTTCTGGGTCTTGCTCTTTGGCCCTTGAAGCAATAAAGACTGACAAAATAAATAGTTTTTAAGTATCACTTATGCCACACATCTGTTCTAAAAATGCTATGTTTCTTCAACTGAGGCTAGAGTTTCCCATGTGCACAATTAGATACTTTATGAATAGCATCTCATTAATTTTGAATGATAGACTGTCCAGCAGGGCCCTGGAACCCAACTGTTGAAAGAAATCACTGATCTTAAAAAATTAACATAGCAGCCAGCTCAAACATGAGGGCCTAGTGAGTAGCCAGCATCTTACAGGAGTCACTGATGAAGGCCCCCATCAGGATATAATGGCCAATTCCTCATGTGACCCTTCCTCAGAACAAACCTCTTCATGTCTACTGTCTACTTGGCCTTTGAAACCTTTGCTTTGCCTTCTGCTTTGGGGTGGGGAAGGGCTTCTTTTGCTTTAGGGGCTATCTTGAGGAAAAAGCTGGAAAGTGGTTTTTTTCATTCCTTGCTTGCCCCAATATTTTGATGAACTTGCAGATCTGATAGCCTCCTTTATTTTTTTCCATGCGCTTTCCTTTGTTTCAGAACTGCCTTTTCTCTTATTCTACTGCCTTGGGGCTTTTGTTTTCTCCTTCGGTTGTGATTTTAAATCATTCGAGTTGTGAAACCCTTTGACTCAATTATTAGGCCTGCTTTTTGGCCTTGTGCTCAACTGCTTGATCTAGGATGCTGTAGTAAACATCCTCTTGGTTGTGAATTGGGAAGATGTCAAATTAAAGAAATTTGCCCATTATTACTTTATTTTTGCTTCATTTTACCTAAGAAAGAAGAGTGGAAATTTGAATTCTGATAAATTTTAGAGTGTTGTGATGAATAATAACACCTCCTATTTATTGAACACTTACTATGTGCCTAACACTGTTAGTTTTTCAAAATGCTTTAGCTTATTTAGGTCCTCAGGGCTGTTTCGTGGTAGGTGCTATGTTATCCTGATTTTACTGCTGAGGAAGCTGAAGTTTTAGGAAGTTAGACAACCTGCTCAAGGCTGTATAGTAGTAGAATGATAAAGATGAGATACAAACGCAGGCTTGTTTGGCCAGTCTGCACTCTTAACCACTGTACTATAGTGTTCCTTGGCATTTCCAGTTATTCATAAGCAATGCTTCCAGGAACATTTTTAACCAGGAAAAACTAAACACAGAACTACTTAGTAGTGTAGAACAGAATGAACACTGGGATGTGAGTGAGGAGACGGAGCCCTAGCTGTGTGTCTAACTAGCCGAGCAAGTCCCTCAACCAGTCACTTTACTAGCCCCAGCCCTGTGCTTTTCTCATCTGTAAAAGTGCCAAACTTCTAGCATCCTTAACAAACTAGATTTCCTCTTCTTTAGTTTTTCCTGTACTACAGTAGGTGAAACCCATCATTCCCATATCGTTCATGGCAACTAAGGCTGATATCAGATGAGGCCATCGGCACAGGGCTGCTTGTCCAGAAAAAGAGGGAAAATGCAACGATTAAATGCCACCCCCCGCCCCCTGGGCAGAAAGCAAACTGAGCATAATGACTCAAATCCAAAGCGTAGAAAATCTTGGTGGAAACAGGGTGGATATATCCTTCTGTCTTCAATTTTCTCTGTGTGTATTCACTGTTGACCATAGAAATGTAGACAAACATGTGGCTCACCATTAATCATCATCTCAAACTTTCTCAAGCTATTGTGGAGTAATAATGCCACCGAACTTTGTCCCAGCTAGAAATGAGACCCAGCCATAGAGAGACTTTCCTGAGTTTCTCAAGCATGTATCTGTTCTATCACATAGCTTTCTTCTATCCCATGTGTTATGGGGCTCAACTGTATTCTCCCCAACAAATTTATATGTTAGATTCTAACCCCTAGTATCTCAGAATGTGACTGTTGGGGTATAGAGCATTTAAAGAGGTAATTAAGGTAGAATGAGGCCATACAGATGGCCCCTAATTCACTACGACTGGTGCCCTTAGAAGAAAAGAGGTCTAGGACACAAACAACACAGAGACCAAAGGGCGACTTATATGAGGACGCGGCAAGAAGGAGACATCCGCAAGTCAAGAAGAAAGATCTCGGAAGAAAACAAACCTATCGGCATCGCCTTGATCTTAGCCTTCTCTCCTCTAGAACCGTGAGGAACACATTTCTGCTGTTTAGACTACCTAGCCTGTGGTGCTTCGTTACGGCAGCCCTCGCAAACTCGTCCACCATGTTTTAAATCCAGGGTGGTTTTTTTTTTTTAAGTTTTCTCTTTATTTTCCAGAAGTTTCTCACCTTAATTTTAAATTTGCTTTTCTTTTCTCCTTTGCTTGAGCTAGATTTCTATACCCTAAGAAGTCATACTCAGGTTTATGACTTCATCCACATACTGGAGGTCCCACAAATTTTAACAGTATTCAAAGACTGTCCAATTCTTAAGATGAATCTTGACTGGTACTTTGGATATAACTTACATTTTTATACCTGTATAAATTCCTTTTTTATTGCTCACCTGTATGTATCAGTTCTTAAATAGATTATTTAATTTTATGATGAAGCAACAAATGAAACAAAGCACTGAATTATGTATAACTGACTTCTCATCCCCACCCCTGCCCTATGAATTTTTCTTTTTTTCTTACTCCTTACCTTGGGTAAAATGGCAATAGCAGCACCATCAACCCCAGTTCAGGTTCTCAAACTAGGAACTCAGGGATTTATTCTTCATTCTTTCTTTGTCCTTGCCTCTTACCTTTAACTCATTATTCAAAGTCTGTTCATGCTTCTTTAAAAATGTCTGATAAAAACACTTGTAATTTGTTAATTTTTGTTTTTAGAGACGGGATTTCACCATGTTGGTCAGGCTGGTCTCGAAGTCCTGACCTCAAGTGATCTGCCTGCCTTGGCCTCCCAATGTGCTGGGATTACAGGCATGAGCCACCGTGCCCAGCCAACACTTGTATTTTTAAACCATATTAAATTTGCATTGGCAATATAATATGGACTCGTGACTTAAAAACATCTATGCGTGTGTATATTCTAGTTCTGTTCACTGAAAACACAGAAGCAATGATATTCCTCTAGCAATGAACAATACCTAGAACCCAGATCTTGGTTTGTACTCATCTTTGCTTACTGAAAAGATCTTTGGAGAAATAGCTGATTCCAGGTGTTGAGCATGGAAACCACAAGGTAAGTTTAGGACATTTTGCTGTATCAAGAAAGTGCTCAGTGATTTATGGGAGCATGATGCAAGGACACAGGGGCTAGCGTGAAAGGTCTCCCACTTGCCAAACTTTGGACAGTTTGAACGTGACTATATTGATTATAAAACATTAAATACATAAAAATTCATTAGTCCATGGTAATACCCAAAAAAGTGAAAGAAAAAGAAAAAAAAAATGAATTTGCCATCATTGGCAGTGATTATTCAATAAATGCTTACTCTGACACTGGTAGTAAAGGGAAAGAACTAAACATTTGCCTTGCCTTTTTAAAAGGATTTTTATATCATCTATGTGATGGAGGAAACTCATCTTTAGAGAAGAATACCAATGAAGGAGTGACAATATTTGAAAGTTACTAATTTGCAACTCCCAATAAAATAATTAATTCAGGCAAGGATCTTTAATAGTAAAAGATTATTGCAGAACGGATTATTCACACAGATACAAACCGTCACAGAACATGTCACTTCCTAACTATAAAAAGTGCAAAGGAGAGATCTGGCAGTCACCACTTTAACCAAGTGATCAACCCCACTGATATGGGACAAGTTTGTATAATGTTCCTCCTCATGGGGTACAGATGAAATTCATGAAATCATTTATAAAGTGTTCTTGCCAAAAGTGCTTAACCTGAATGCAAGTAAACTTTTAGGCAGGCTTAAACTCAAATATATAGGAGCTATAGGGAATAAAAAAAATCAAATTACAAAGAAAGCTGCAGAAGACTCTGAATTTAAGATATTCTACAAAACAAAGTTGTTTTTTTTATTCCTCCAAAAGTCATTTTCATGGGGCAGAAGAACTTGGGGGAGCTGTCCCATGTTAAAGAGACTAAAAGGCCATAACAACTAAATATATGAACCTCAAAGGACTCTTAGCTTGATAAAAACAGCTAAAATTTTTTTAAGAAACACTCAGGGAAAATCTGAATATGAGCCATTTATTAAATAATATGAATATTATATGATGCTAAGGAGCTAATATTTTATTAGATATGATAATGACATGGTTATATATAAGAAAATTCTTATTTTTAGGAGATGATATTTATTTATTGTGAGGCAGGGTCTTACTTCTTCACCCAGGCTGGAATACAGTGGCACAAACACAGCTCACTGCAGCCTCAACCTCCTGGGCTCAAGCAATCCTTCCACTTTAGCCTCCCAAGTAGCTGGGACTACAGGTGCATGTCAACACACCTGGCTAATTTTTGTATTTTTTGTAGAGACAGCGTTTCACTATGTTGTCTAGACTGGTCTCAAACTCCTGGGCTGAAGCAATCTGCCTGTCTCAGCCTCCTAAAGTGCTGGAATTACAGGCATGAGCCCCTGCATCTGGCCTATAGAAGATGTATATTTAGGTGTTGATGTTTAGGTGTGAGGTGTAATGATTTCAACAACGTTCAAAATATATATACATACACATACATATATGTGTGTGTGTGTGTGTGTGTGAAGATAAAGCAAATAGGGCAAAATAGTAACAATTGTTGAATCTACATTGAAGAGATGGTAGAGATATTTATTTTACTGTTTTTTCAAATTTTCTAGATGTTTCACATTAAACAATTTAGAAAAAAATGTATGACTCTTCTTCTGTGCCTCTGGCACTCCTTTCTATCCCCATGGTCACTCTCCAACTACCGCTTTTCATCACCCCTTACTTGAACCTTTGTGGTGGCCTCCTGTGTTTCTGTCTTCAGTCCACATGCCTCCAAGCCATCTACCGGAGGCAGCTTCCTAAAAATCAGTTGTTACCATTTTTAAAAAAATATATTTTATTGCGTTTTAGGTTTTGGGGTACATGTGAAGAACATGCAAGATTGTTGCACAGGTACATACATGGCAATGTGGTTTGCTGCCTTTCTCCCCATCACCTATATCTGGCATTTCTCCCCATGTTATCCCTCCCGAACTCCCCACCCACTGCTGTCCCTCCCCTAATTCCCCTCAACAGACCCCAGTGTGTGATGCTCCCCCTCCCTGTGTCCATGTGTTCTCATTGTTCGACACCTGCCTATGAGTGAGAACATTCGGTGTTTGATTTTGTGTTCTTGTGTCAGTTTGCTGAGAATGATGGTTTCCAGGTTCATCCATGTCCCTACAAAGGACACAAACTCATCATTTTTGATGGCTGCATAGTATTCCATGGTGTATATGTGCCACATTTTCCCCTGTCCAGTCTATCATCGATGGGCATTTGGGTTGGTTCCAAGTCTTTGCTATTGTAAACAGTGCTGCAATGAACATTCATGTAAATGTGTCCTTATAATAGAACGATTTATAATCCTTTGGATATATACCTAGTAATGGGATTGCTGGGTCAAATGGAATTTCTATTTCTAGGTCCCTGAGGAATTGCCACACTGTCTTCCACAATGGTTGAACTAATTTACACTCCCACCAACACTGTAAAAGTGTTCCTGTTACTCCACATCCTCTCCAGCATCTGTTGTCTCCAGATTTTTTAATGATCGCCATTCTAACTGGCGTGAGATGGTATCTCAATGTGGTTTTGATTTGCGTTTCTCTAATGATCAGTGATGATGAGCATTTTTTCATATGTTTGTTGGCCTCATACATGTCTTCTTTTGAAAAGCATCTGTTCATATCCTTTGCCCACTTTAGAATGGGCTTGTTTGTTTTTTTCTTGTAAATCTGTTTTAGTTCTTTGTAGATTCTGGATATTAGCCCTTTGTCAGATGAGTAGATTGCAAAATTTTTTCCCATTCCATTGGTTGCCGATTCATTCTAACGATTGTTTCTTTTGTTGTGCAGAAGCTCTGGAGTTTAATTAGGTCCCATTTGTCTATTTTGGTTTTTGTTGCCATTGCTTTTGGTGTTTTACTCATGAAGTCCTTGCCTATGCTTATGTCCTGAATGGTTTTGCCTAGGTTTTCTTCTAGAGTTTTTATGGTGTTAGTCTTATGTTTAAGTCTTTAATCCATCTGGAGTGAATTTTAGTGTAAGGTGTCAGGAAGGGGTCCAGTTTCTGCTTTCTGCACATGACTAGCCAGTTTTCCCAACACCATTTATTAAACAGGGAATCCTTTCCCCATTGCTTGTTTTTGTCAGGTTTGTCAAAGATCAGATGGTTGTAGATGTGTGGCACTGCCTCCAGGGCCTCTGTTCTGTTCCATTGGTCTATATCTCTGTTTTTGGTACCAGTACCATGCTGTTTTGATTACTGTAGCCTTGTAGTATAGTTTGAAGTCAGATAGTGTGATGCCTCCAGCTTTGTTCTTTTTGCTTAGAATTGACTTGGCTATGTGGACTCTCTTTTGGTTCCATATGAAGTTTAAGGTGGTTTTTCCAGTTCAGTTGTTACCATTTCTCTGCCTTGCTTTACTCTATCAGTAGTCACTCCCTTCCTCATCATCCACATGGTAAAGTCTGAGTAAGCTTATCAAGTAAGGCCATTCACACTTTTGCTTCAAGCTACACTGACATCACACCCTTGTTCAAGGTGTTCTCCTACCACCTCATAGCCTAAACTCAACCCAGGTCACACACTCAAATGCCCGCATAGAGGGCTTGGAATAAAAGAATTGAGGGTGGGGTCTAGGGTAGACCGGGGATTAGGTACCCTGTCTGATGAGGGCAGCTGTTACTTGGGATCAAGTGAGTGATGCTGTGAGAGGATGTGGGCCAAGTATTGTGAAATTTTTGTTTCCATTAAGTCAGAAATAAAGATGTGTAATACTAATACTGCCCTATTTTAAATGCTAATAGGTACTTAAAAAAAAAAAAACGGCTGCAAAATGAAAAAACTGTGAACTGTACGGTGTGACTCTGTGATAACCCATGGGACTGAATGCTCACTCTTTCACACTGACCTCTTTGTCATTTTTCCTTCTCTCTCCATGGTGGGAATACTTTCTGCTTCCCTTTCCTAGTGAAATCTGGTGAATCCTTCAAAACCCAGCAGTCAAGGCCATTCATGTGGCCCTGTCAGGTCCAGGCAGACAGAAGGGCTCCCTCTTTAGTGCACCCCAGCCATTCATTTGTACAACCTTCCTTCTAGAACTTGTCATGGAATTACACAGCTGGTTGTCTGTCTTCTCCTACTGGATTCTGAATACTTGTGATTAATAGCCACATTTTATACATCTTTGTCTCCCCCTGAGCTGCTCACAGTATCTGGTTTAAAGTCAGTATTCAATGAACATCTGTTGGTTAAGTTGCAGCCTGTTAAAGGTAATGCAATAGAAGAATTTAGAACATGGTTTATATCACATCCAGTTTAAAATGTACTAAGAATGTCTATAAGTCAATTAAAGAAAATTTTCTATTATTGTAACATTCCAAGTAAGGTTCCCTTTTGAAATCATTTGTCTATTATAGGAAGTCAGGTAAATAGTTTAGTTTTAAAAAACAAAAAATTCTCTAATCAGGATTCTTTCTGACCCTTTAATCTCAGAGAATGTTAATAGAGTATCATTTCAAGGATTCCCCTTCTAGCACAATCTTGGTCAAGGTCAGGCCAAGGATATAGACAGGTTCAATAAAGCACAAGTACTCTAAACCTGCCTGAACCTATGTAAGAACTGAGCGGTGACGTGTGCGCTGAATCAAATCACCTTCTCTCCTTGGGACATCAATCCCTATCAGTGCCCTATGCACCTGATTCTCTCATTCTTGTCTCTTATCATGCCTTTCTTTAATGAAATGCTTTCACCCTCTTAGCATTTCTTCCACAATTCAGCTCAAAACTTACTTCCTAGAAGTGTCTGATACATATCACCTGCCTTGATTGTTCCTCTGTGTTATATTATCCATTTTCTGTGTTCCTCTTTTGTTAGGTATGGCACACTCTGGTGTAGGACATATAATAATTTTGATAATTTGACTTTGGGAAGCTGAGGCGAGTGGATCACCTGAGGTCAGGAGTTTGAGACAAGCCTGACCAACATGGTGAAACCCTGTCTCTATTAAAAATAAAAAAATTAGCCAGGCATGGTGGCATGTGCCTGTAATCTCAACTACTTAGGAGGCTGAGACAGGAGAATTTCTTGAACCCAGGAGGCGGAGGTTGCAGTGAGCTGAGATCGCGCCATTGCACTCCAGCCTGGGCAACAAGAGCGAAACTCCGTCTCAAAAAAAAAAAAAAATAAAGAATCATTTGAGGCCAATTGTTAAAAAAAAAATAGCTTCCCAGACCCCTCCCTGGAAATTCTTATTCAGTGGGTCTGGCATGGGGTAGGGAATGAGGATAGGTATTTGTATTTTTAATGAGTGCTACAGATAGTTCTTATCATCAGGCAACCCTGGGAGACACTGCCATCATCCTTATAAGCTTGGATTTGGGAGCAGACTAGTCAGGGTTCGACGATGGGTTCTCATGCTTTTTAGCATATGTAATAGTGGGCAAGTCACCACGTCCTAAGCTGTGATTTTTTCATCTAGAAGACGGGGATGATAATCACTGTCCCAGTGTTGTTCTGGGGACTAAATGACTCATTTAGAGCATAGCACTTAGAATGTCTGGAATATTCTAAGTGCTCAGCAAATATGTGACAATCATATTCATATTTTGCATGTAGTTTGCTTGGTTATGTTACTGTGATTCAAAATCTGAATGATGGTTTCCTTGGTTCTTCTGTAGCACTAGGGTGATTCAGGATAGAGTGACCCAGGAGATTTTCTCATAGCCAAAGACTATTGTTGAGAGCCAGCTCATCTCTCCCAACTTTTTATTGCCTCAATAAATTATCACCCTTTGTTCTCTTTAATTTTACCTGCCATCTCCATTGAATTATAGAAAGGTCTTTGAGTCCAGTGACCCTGTCATCTAGTTTTGTTATACAGTAGATCCAGTATCCTGTACAGTGGGCTGTCAACAGAGGGCATGACCTAATAAAACACACATTTATTTCATTGAGTTATAGAGCCATCATCTCTTACTTAGGTTATGACAGCTCCTAATGGGTCTTGAGGTCTTGATGTCTTATACTCTTGCTTCCCTACAATGCATTCTATATTGCAGCCAAGGTGATCTTTGAGCAATATCATCACAGCATGCCAGTCCTGTTTGAAATATTTCATTGCTTTCCCCTGTATTTATAATAAAATGCAAGCTCTTTACTGTGGACTTGTAAGTCCTACCTGATCTGGGCTAGTCTGTCTCTCTGACCTCATCCCCTGTGATTCATCTCCTGGACTGTTACATTCCAGCAACACTGAAGTTCTCCCTGCCTAGCCTGTCCTTTCCCTCCATCATCACCTGACAGTTAGCCAAGATGTCACCTCAGAGATCTTCCCTCGCCTCCCAACCTCATGTTTTCTGCCATTATTTCCTATCCCATCTTCCTGGTTCATTTTCTTCTCATCACTTATCACTGTCCAATACTGCACTTATCAGTAGGTGATATTAGTTTATGTATTTATTGGAAGCTCCATGAGAGCAGGCATCCTGTCTATCTTGTATTCCAAGTACTGGAAACAGAACCTGGTGCCTTCATGGACTTGGTACATATTTATCAAATTGATGATTGAACTTTAAAGATAAAGAACATCCATATAGTCTAATATATTTCAACTTTTTTAAAGCAAGGAACTCTTATCAAACAAAATGTTTGGTTTTAAATTATTAATTTGGGTTTTTTTTCTTTAACTTCTTTCTTAACAATTAATAGGATTCCATACACATAAAAAGTTCTCAGCAAACACTTAACAATTTACTGAGTCCTTGTTCAATGAGATCCACCACCAGGGGGAAATCAATCCACTGACTGGTATCTTTGGACAGTGAAAAAATCTGGCTGAAGGACAAGCAGATTTGACCCCCAGGAGACAAAGGCAGGCAGAAGCACTGAGTGTTCTGGTAGCATGGCTCCTCCAGGGCTTCCCCATGGCTCTGCAGAGAGAGGTGGTAGAAGGCAGGAGAGGCAGAGCTGTCTCTACAGTACTCAGTAGAGAAGCAGCTAGAAGGGCTTTTTAATGCAGGCCAGGCTGCAGCAAGAAAATGCCTGGCCTTGAGCAGGCCTGTGCCAGTGGCTGCAGCACTGCAGAAAGGATGGCAGTGGTGGTGGCGGCGGGGATAGGTGGAAGCAGCAGTTGTGCCACAAGAACAACTTCTCCTGGAGATACTAACATGGGAAGCAGCCTCCCACCAGCCTCAAGCCAGAGGGACCTGAGAAGAGGGCAATGATGGCAGTGACAAGCAAGGGGCAGCAAGGAGGTCCTTGAAAGTGTCACACTTTTCCAGGAGACAGGAAGGGATTCAAAGACCTGAAATCCCAGCAGTTGAGCATGTGTGATCTCAGTCACAGCCTTTGGCTTTGTTGTCAGTTGGCTTGATTTACTTTTCAGTATCATTCTCAAGAATTAAGCAAAATAATGTGTGCGAACCATCTAGCAGAGTGCGTGGGTGTCGTCAGCAAATGTTTCCTCTCGTTATTGGGCAAGCACCAGTACCACCATATCAGAATTAAGCCAAATAGATGAATACTGCATTAAGCTCTATGGAAGAAACAATGATAAATTAGATATTGTCCATGTCTTCAAAGAGTTTACAATATGGAAGTGACATGATCATTCAAAAGGCAGAAAGTGCAAAGTGCTATCTGAAGCAGTGCCAATAAAGTGTTAAGTATGTGAATTGAGACCATCCTGGTCAACATGGCGAAACCCCATCTCTACTAAAAATACAAAAATTAGCTGCGCATGGTGGCATGTGCCTGTAGTTCCAGCTACTCAGGAGGCTGAGGCAGGAGAATTGCTTGAACCCAGGAGACGGAGGTCGCAGTGAGCCGGGATCGTGCCATTGCACACCAGCCTGGGCAACAAGAGCAAAACTCTGTCTCAAAAAAAAAAAAAAGTATCCAGTGTGAAGCACTTCTGCTTCTGGCTTTGAGGAAGTTACTAGTAACAGCCCTCTTGCCATAAATAGCTGTAAAACTGGATGAAATGTATGGAGCAATGGTTTTCAGACATTGGAATTCAGGCAGTGTTGAACTTTGATCCCTGGGAAAAGGGAAATACATGAAATGAACCCCTTGGTCACCTTGTCTTTTTTCCTGGAGGCACAGGAAAGTGGCACCCAAGTTTGATAACAGTTGCTTTACTGTTCTGAGGAGGCAGAGATCACAGTTCAGGGCTGTTGAGGTGGTTGAAATTTATAGGTCAGGGTAATGAAGAGAAAGCTGCACAGAGAAACAGGTTCAGAAATCTGCATATGGGTACTGTAAAGTCTTTGGTCGAACGCTAAGCTTCTCACTTTCAGGGTAAGACTCTACGAAGTTTGGTGGAAAACAACTACTGGGGAGCTGTAAGCTGGATGGAGATTCTGAGAAGGTGCACAAAACTGGAGATGTGGATGTTCTGAGTGGAGATGTTCTCAGTGATTCCCTGGGTTTTCAGTGAAGGCCCCAGAAAGGCCAGGCAGGAGGAGCAGGGCTACTCTAGCCCTGGACTCAAAGCTATTCTAAATTCATCCCAAAGAAAGCTTGAAAACAGCTTCCTAAAAATTAAGCGTATCCACTCATAAATTAACATAACAAAACTAAACACTCTTTAAATCCAGACCTGATAATGTAGCATTTCATATCTAGCATACAATTTAAAAATTACTAGATATGTGAAGAGGCATGACCACAGTAGATTTTTTTAAGTCAAAAGAAACATACTCAGAGATGGCAGATCTGTTAAAATTAGCAAACAAAGGCTTTAAAACAGCTCTTATAAATATGTTTAAAATTTTAAAGAAATTATGGACTCCAGTAAAATAGAAATTCCCACTAGAAAAATGGAAATTATAAAAGAAAAGAAGCTAGAAATTCTAGAATTGAAAAATGTAATACCTAAAATGAAAAAAAAAAAACCAAATGGGCTTAACAGCAAAATGGATTCCATGGAAGAAAAAAAAATAGTGGCATTGAAGACAAGGCAATATAAACTATCTGAGCGGAAGCACGTAGAGAAAAAAGCACTGAAAATAATGAACAGTGCCTCACTGACTTGTGGAATAGTATGAGGTGGCCTAATATTTGTGAAACTGGTGTTCCAGAAAAAGATGAAAGAGAAAATCGGGGCAGAAAATATATTTGAAGAAGTGATAGCTGAAAAAATTCCCAATTTGGTGAAAAATATTAACCCATAAACTAAGAATCTGAATAAATCCCATGCAGGATAAAAAACAAAGAACACCACTCCTGGGCACATTGTAACCCAATTTATGAAAGCCAAGGATCAAAGAGAAAAGTCTTAATAGCAGTATGAGAAAAAGACCCTTTCTACACAAGACCCAGGGGAACAACAATGCTGACTTATCAATAGACCAAAAGAGAATTGAATAACACCTTTAAGGTGCTAAAAGAAAGAAAACCTGTCAACCTGGAATGAGAAACTTAGTGAAAGATAAAGATCCCTTAAAAATGAAAGAAAAAAGAGAATATGGGAAGAGAAGGGAAGGAGAGGGGAGGGGAGGAGAGGGGAGAAGGGAGACAGGAAGGAAAAGGAAGGAAAGGAAGGAGAGGAAGGAAGAAAGGAAGGGAGGGAGGGGAGGAAGGAAGGGAGGGAGGGAAGGAAGGAAAAGGGGAAGGGGAAGGGGAAGAAGAAAAACACTGCCAAGCAAAAACCGGATGTATCCATGGTACACATATACTATAAGAAATATTAAAGGAAGTTCCTCAGGCTAAAGGAAATGACACCAGATAGAAACTCAGATCAACATTTAAAAAAATGACTAGTGCTAGAAGTGGTAAATATGTGGGTAAATAGAAATTACTTTTTTCCTTGACTATTATTGAATGAGTAAAACTTAATTATAAAGCTGAGTTTTTGGTAGACATGGCAATAGTCTGGGAGTCAGGAAATCTGGGATCTGGTCCACTTTTGTAACCTTAGGTAAGTGGCTTAATCAATACTTGATATTCCTCTCTAATTGGCAATAATTCAAATATACCAAATAATTGGTATATTTGAATTCTAGTAATTCTACTTCCATCACCAGAAAGCAAAACAAAGTTTCTTTTTATCATTGCTGAATACCTCAAAAGGGTATCTACTTATTTCTTAAATTTAATTTATATATGAATTACCTAGGAATCTTGTTAAATTCAAGATACAATAATAAAGTTATTGTGGTGTAGTAAAAAGATAGACAAGTAGATCAATGAAATAAAAAAATATATATTCATCGTTATCCCTTTTACTTCTAACTTATTGTTTATATTTATACTTTATACATAAAGCATTTCTCTTATAAACTCTATAGCATTGGTTCTTGTTTTTTTAATTCAGTTTGATAATCTCTGCCGTTAATTGGAGTGTTTTGTTTGCTTACACTTAATAAAATTTTTGATGTTGAGGTTACATCTAGTATTTTGCTATTTGTTTTCTCCCATCTATTTGTTTTGTTGTATCTCTTTTTTGTTGTTTTTCCTTTGTTTCTCCTTTTCTTCCTTCTTTTGGATTTGAGATTTATTTATTTATTTATTTATTTATTGAGACAGGGTCTCACTCTGTCATCCAGGCTGGAAGGCACTGGCCCAATCTCTGTTCCCTGCAACCTCCACCTCCTGGGTTCAAGTGATTCTCCCACCTCAGCTTCCTAAGTATCTGGGACTACAGGCACATGCCACCACCCCCAGCTAATTTTTGTATTTTTTGGTAGAGATGGAGTTTCACCATGTTGTCCAGGCTGGTCTCGAACTCCTGACCTCAAATGATCTGCCCACGTCAGCCTCCGAAAATGCTGGAGTTATAGGCATCAGCCACCACATGGGGCTCAATAATTTTTAAATATTTCCTCTATTGGCTTGAAAACTATATGTTGTTGTTTTATTTTGGGTGACTGATCTAGGGACTGAAATATGCATTCTTAGCTTAGCAGAATCTACTATGATTTCACATACTGCGTGTGTAGTATAAAAAATATACAAAGCAAACTTTCTGTCTTCCAACGTGTTCTTTGCGCTATTGTCATACTTATACGTAAGTTAAAAGCTCCACAAGACGTTGTATTATATTTGCTTTAAATGATCAATTGTCTTTAAGAGAAGTGAAATCAAGGTTGATATTAGAACAATTCTGGAAAACTTCCTAGGTTTACTCTGATTACTGTATTTTCCAAATGTCGTATGTAAGGTCTTTTATAGGCCCTACCTGCTGGATTGGATGAAGCAATGCTTGAGGGAAGTCACCGCTATAGTACTGTTGGATATCCTTCTTTGAAATTTTGAAAGAATCTTTTCAAAATTCACCCTGGAGAAGGAGAAGAGAAAGATGCTTAGAGAGGAAGGGAAATACTGGCAAAGGGATGGGGAGAATGAAACCACTTTAAGACTGTATTTTAAAGGCTCATTAAGCTTCACTTTTAATGAAGTATAATTTGAAGAGATATATTTCCTTTTGGAAGGCAAGTTTTAAGACACTAGGGGGTTAGTTCACCCGGGGAGATGCTGATAATTATATTTGAATTGTCAGTAATTCTAGTTCCATCACCAGAAAGCAAAATGCAAGTAGTGAAGGATGACTCTTTACTTGAAATCTCTAGGGGAAGAAGAACTTTGCTTCTCTCAAGGTCAGCTGGTGTTTAAAGAAAATGTGTCATTGATGATTTAATTATTTATGACATGAGAATTTGCATTAGTATAATTATATTACATTTTATAATCTTATTTTTTATGTAGAAAACAGATTGCCTTAAATCTGCAGGTATCATAGAGATTGAGTTAAGATTGCATTCAACCTACCATAAATATATACTTCCTAATCATTTAAATATTTGCAATCATTGTGTATCTCAGTTAAAATATATGTTCACGTTATACTTTAAATCTGTATTTTCTTTGAACATTATTATATTTTGCAGGAACAGAAAGATTATCTAAAACTTTTCTGTAATGATAATGGAAACCTTCTTAACATCTGAATCATGTTCAATGTGAAAAGAGAATCGGGACACTTAGTACCCTTTCTTGGCAGAGATTGATAGAGCACTGGTATGAAAAAGGACTGCTTTCTTTTCTTTTCTTTTGAAATCTGCAAAGTGTTACTAAGTACCATAGTCCCTCGCCTTTGGAAATACCATGGCTTTTTGGGTCACCAGCTGTGTATTATATACCAATAGAGAGTACAACTCATGGCCATTTTTTGCATTCTTAGAGCCATTCATGACTGTTTCTTTACCTCATGTGCTGTATGACACCTTTTATTTAAATAAGTCCTCATGTTTGTGATCACTGCGTGTCAGGTTATCCGGTCTGTGGCTGGCCTTCCAGCTGTTCATCAGCCTGAGCTCACAAGAAGCAGACACAATTGTCAGAGTCATGGTGCTGTTCTGTTAGGTTAAGTCATCCTGGTGGTATCCAAAAAATTTCTGGTATAAAAATTATTTTTTTCTGTTTTGAGTTAATGAAGCAGAAACACAAACTGTGAGCAATGTCTGTAAATAGGCTTTGTTCTTTTATGCAGAATATCCTCAATGTTAACGTCTGCAAGAAGATAGTATGTGTTATATTTGTTTTATAATATTAGTGTTCATGTAGAATGATGGCAGGAAAACCAGCTAGGTTTTGTTTCTTACTGCTCATTATTGGTTGATGAATTCCTGTGAGGGTTTATGGTATTAGGTTAAACCATATGAAATTGCTATTTGTGTAGACAATTTCATATGACTCAACCTAACAGGAAACAAAGCAGCTTCAGTTCTAGAATACAAGGTATAATTCAATTAATTCTCTCTGCATCATTGTGAGTCTGCTACAAATATCTTAAATTAGTACATATAATCTAAAAATTGGAACTGGAAAGACAAGATTTGTTTTCCTCTTATTCTACTTTGTTTTTACTCTGTGTCATTGCTATCTTGCTTTCAAGGAAAATACAGACTCAATATACAGAACATCTCCTGACATTTACCGTTCTGTAGGTCTTGAGAGGTAAACAAGTAAGAACACAAATACTGCTTACTCAGTTGTGGGTTAAAGTCATCTTTCTATTATTTTAACAATAGCTTAAATTTGCAGCTCTTCCTTAATGAATTTTTATCGAATTCTTTCTTCTCTAGAGAAGATAATTTCATCACAGAAATATATTAGAAGTATTGAACTGCCTTTCCCCCTCTCTCCCATATTTCTCCATTCGCAGTTTCATCAGTACAGAAAGGAGCTCTGGTAGCTTTGGTCAATACTTTTCAGTAGGAAATGCTTCAAAATACAAAGCAAGAGCTATTTTCAAGAAAGACCTTTTAAATTTATATTAGGTAAGTTAAATTGTAGATGTCCTCCTTTACAGTAAAAGCAAACACATTTGATTTAATTATATTCATCAAAATGTACTTGTATTCAAGTGTTCTTATATGTCAATTCTCCTGGATAGATTTAAATTACATTGACAGAAAACATCCATTTCCTCACATTTTTGAAATACCAAGCAAGAACCTGGTCTTTAGCATGGTTGTATTTTAAAAAATGTAATCCAGCCAAGGCTGATCTTGTTTTTCCTTTACTCTTTAAGCCAGAAGCAATTACTTTTCATTCAGGATTAAGCGGCTGTAACGCTGCTGCTTGTCGCTGAGGCTCCTGGTTTCAGCATGTCTCCTTGGTTCCCAGCCAGCTCTGGGTGTTCAGGTAGCAGCTGTGGCTGGGAGTGTCTCTCTAGCCCGCATTCCTTGGCCATGAATTTTGCAGCCCTGTTTATCTGATGAAGACCTCCCAGTAGTGAATTGCTCATGACATCGTCGCATAGACCTTAATGAATGATATGGAAAGATACTAAATATTTTTCCCCCAGGAATGCCAACCAATCCTCAGTGTCCCAGCCCCTTCACTCCAGCTGATCACCACAAAGTCTTGGTACTGAGATCCAGTGAGACCTTTGCCCTACATTCTCACTGAATGTAAGCCCCACATTCTCACTAGATGCTTACAAGTCCTGTTCATGGGACTGTTACCCAAGCCTGCTTAGAGAATTTTCAACAATTACAATCTGCCCATTTGCTGAGTCTCACTTCTCTGCACTAATTATTGACTTCGATTTATATTTTTAATGTACAAATGCTATCACCAACTTCAGTGCATGAAGACTTCTCTTCCTCCTCTTGAAACCCATGACTTTGTTTGGGATAACAGGAATGGCTCTATAGCATGGCTTTCTCATTATTTCGTGTGTCCTCATTTTGCTTTCCTGAGCCAGATTTTAAATTCCTTGAGAGAGGAGACCCTGAAAACTAGAAATATCTATACAGACAGACAGAAGAAAAAAAAAAAAAAATGGACAGAAAGACATCTGTTGCTCTAAGTAATCCAGAAAATTTGCCTTAACACGATCAGAAGAGATCTTCGGCTATAATACATGACTCCTCTCCTTTACCCCGCCTGCCCTCTGCTGGAACTGCTAATGAGCAGTAAGATGGCCAAAGCAGGACATTGTATGAGAAATGTGGGAAAACCAGGGCTGAACTGACTAGAAGGGGAGTTGAGTAACTGTGATTTGTGAGTCCGCAATGGAGAACTTTGAAGTCCTTCACGATGTGCCTTTGTATAACTAGCAGCCTCCTCACAAGACTCTGTGGTTCACCGTGCACAAAGATATAATTCTGCCTGCCTGCATGAGATGGACCAAGTGACCTTGTATATTCTCTTCCTCCTCTGTGCTTGTTTCATCTCCAGAAGCATCTGGTGGATGGCAGACAACTGAGCCAGGTACTGCCCCTTCCTAAACACAAATGCCCTCCCCATTCACCATTCCCTAGAGCCTTCACCACCTTTACCTATGAAAGGCATTTGCTAGGGTGTAGCAAGACTGCCAATCTGGTAATGCAAAGCTGGAGATAAGTGTGAAACTCTAGACTGGTTTTCTGTTTCAAAGGGCAGCAGGATGTGACAGCTGCTGAGGCAGCCTTTGCCCTTGGAGAGGAGAAGCAGGAGCGTGATCACTAGATGACCTCTCCCTCTAGCTTTCTCCTGGGTGGTAGGGAAAGTCTCCCTCCCAGCCACACTCTTGGTCAGGTGGCTACATATCATGAAAAGAGGAGGAAAAACATGTTTTTGCTTTTAAAATTATTATTAAAAGAGAATACTCTTTGAGGAAGCAGAATTCATTAGCTGAATTCATTTCAGTGTCTATGGTTAATTAATTTAGGCAGCCTTAATGCAGTTTTATCATATAGCCTTTAAGAGCTGTTCTGGTAAATGCCCATCCTATAAATACTAGCACTACTTTATATGTGTGATATACTTTTTGGAAGGGCAAATCTGAATTATTATCCAGATAGTAATCTGCACACAACCCCATCCAGACAATGCAAAGACGCATCCTCATATTTTTGAACGTTGTTCAATACATTCAGAAGCGAGGGGAAAACTGCTCAGATACGACCTTCCACATTTTAAGGCGGTGGGTAAGTCAGCCTGGCTGCATCCCAAAACGTACTCTTGAACATCAATTTCACCTTACTACTGACCAAGTAATTGATTTCTGCATTTCATTCTGTAAATTAAACACTAGACTTTGAATTACTAGAAGAAATAGCACAGCTAGTCAATAAACCTTTCTTATAAAATGACAGGATTTTAATTTATTAGCTGTATTAGCATTTATTCATGCCTAAGATTTCATCAATCAATTTTCCATTTTAAAAAGCTGTCTCTGGAAGCAACGGTGGAGCGATGCTGAGTTCCAAAAGCAATGTTGTTCAAGGCAGCAGGTCTAGTGTTCCAGGCACACGCTTAACTAAATTCTAGTCAATAACCATGTGGTTCCAAGTATAAACCCATGTTTTTTAAAGTATCTACCTTCTGAACTGACTCTTTTGGAATGTCAGAATTTTAAAAAGAAAATATTTAAATTTCTCTATTTAAGAGGTGTGCTATGTTTGTTCAATATTGCAGCAACCTCTGATTATTATTTTAAAATATTTATTTTGCCACTTTGTCAGCCTTCTACACTGCCCCTGGGTTTTAATTTTGTTTACAGTACTGAATTTCCATAGTTGGCTTCAGATTAAATGAATATTAGTATGTTGTGGTGATTTTATTAATTAGTTGCTTTTGAAACATTTTTTAAGCTGAAAGTTACTCCAAAATAGAAGCTCTAAGAATCACTACCACCAAGTTAACTTTAAGTCATTTATTAATTTCATTCAGTCAACAAAAATATATTTAATACATAGGACTTCACTGACTTATCCCTAAGTAAGGTAGGCATAGGACTTGGGGTCCACAATACTTTTAGAGGCCTATGAAAACAGTCTTTTAAAATCAGAAGAAAAAAGTCAAAGTATTTATGTATAATACTAATATATTCATTTTCATACCAGCATAGTCATAAAATATAATTTTAAGTATTTTTTAATGGAGGAAGGGGCCCATGAAGGCAAAAGTTTCCAGGACCCGTAAAAGTGATAGCACAACCCTGCAGGACGTATACCAAGTTTTATGTGTGCTAGATTCTAGGGGTAAGAAGATATGTGGGGCACAGTTTCTGTACCCAAAGCACTCACAGTCTAAAGAAGAAAATGGACATAAAACAGACACTTCATAATGTGGTTGGTTCCCCTTGAAATTGTTTGAAATAGTAATTACAAGCTGAAAAACACAAGGATTTTACTACAAAATATCATTTAACACATTGATTTGGCCTTGTGTTTCTTTCAGTTAAACTTGTACAAAAATTAGGTTTATATATATTTTCATGCTATGTGGACAGCGTAAGTATATATGTTTGTTCATTTTAAACATTACTGATGTTGCCATCCAGATCTGTAAGTCAGAATGTTCATTATTTTATAAGTACTGTTCATTAACAGGACCACAAAGGAATTCCACATGCTGGTATCAATGGTCCAATGAGGAAAACGAGAAGTGAGATCTGGTTCTCCCTAGCTTAGCAATGCTGACTTACCTGTGTCCTTCTGAGTTTTATCAAGGTTTCAGAAACGGAACAGAATCCTGGCTGCACTTTCCATCTTCATAAAATTTCACATATATATGAGATTCAGCATTTATTTTTTTCAATTACTATTTCTAATGCCATCATTTGGGTAGTCACAATGTTCCCCTTAACCTAAATCTCTCCTTGTTAATATTTGAGCCCATTTTTGTGTTTTTTGGTTGTCAATTAGAGAATGATTTCTGAACATTTTCTATTTTTAGAGCAATTTTACCTGCATTATCTTATTACACACACAAAAGTTTTTTGAAGAAGTAGGACGTCATACATAGAACATTCAAAAGAACACAGACTCAAACAAGCCTGGGTATGAATCTGAATTCTGCCAATCAAGCTGTATTTTTGGTCACTTCATTTAACCTCATTTGCATCTCAGCTTCCTCATCCATAAAATGAGGATCATTATGCATGTCTCATAAAGTTGCCGTAAGAATTGGGATAATGTATGTTAAGTATTAGACCAGCACCTGGAATTTAGTAGATGCCAAGTAAGTAGCTGCTATTATTATTTGCCATATTTTATAAGTTAGGAATCTGAAACACAGACACATTCATCATGCCAGTATAGCGGGTTAGGGTACCTAGTTATTACAGGCAAACTGCAGACTTGTTTTGAACAAACCTTATTGAGAATGAAGTTATAGAGTACAAAGTATTGAAGCAAAAGATACAGTAAAAAACACTGACATCAAACCAACCAGATAACCAATATATGTTTATTGGACATCTTATAAGTATAAGACATTCTGTGCACAAGTTGGGCTACTTTGCAAATGACAGAATTCCAACTTGATCACACAAAAAGGAGAATTTGCTGGCTGATGTCACCCAAACACAGAATGGGGACAGCTGATCCTGTGGATATCTGGACTTAGTGGCAAGTATAGTTTTAGGGCTTATCCTCTCTATTGCTGAAATATGTTTCCAGTTCTCTTTGCAGATGAGCTTTCTTTGTGCCATGGGGGACATGATTCCTAGCAACTATGATCTCACATCTCATCCTAACAGCAGTTCTACCAGCAAAGAAAGAGGATTTCTTTGTCTTTGTCTACAGTTTGAAAACAATCCTAAGAATCATTTGCGTTGAATCAATTTGGGTCACATACTCTTCCCTAAACCAATCACCAAGCCGGGAAGACGGAGTAATAGAATTGATCCAGTTAAGAGCACACCACATGTTAGGAGTTTGAGACCAGCCTGGGCAACATGGTGAAACCTCTTCTTTACAGAAATACAAAAAAACTAGCTGGGCATGATAGCACACACCTGTACTCCCAGCTACTTGGGAGGCTGAGGTGGGAGGATTGCTTGAGCCTGGGAGGCAGAAGTTGCAGTGAGTGGAGATCGCACCACTGCACTCCAGCCTGGGCAACAGAGCAAGACTGTCTCAAAAAAAATAAACAAAAGAAAAGAAAGTACATGTTACTGTTGTCATTAAAATAGAGGGAAGTGTATTGGGCAAGCAAAAATCATAACCTTTACCTTCAATGAGATATAATAGGGAAATTAATATTTTAATGGTAGAGTTGGTTCAAAGAACCAAGAGGCCAGAATCTCAGAATGTCTGGCTGAGATGCCATGAGCCCTGAGTGAACATGTCACAGGATGGCCCAGCCAGGAAGGGAGGCCTGTCATACTTTTGTCCCCCAGTTGTGTTATCTCATAGACTACAGACTTAAATTTATTTCTTAATATGCATACTATTTAAAGAAGGAAATTATAAACATTTGGGCATTATCTTAAAGAAAGCAAAACTTTCTAAAGAGAGTGACTTGAGGCTGGACCACAGACTAACATCCCTGTTGGTTGAAAAATTACAGGATGTCTTGTCCTAGTAGAAAGCATTTTTCTAACAGATTGCTTAATGCTTTTCCTTCTTGTAGCATGGGCTTGGGGGAGTAGTACTCAAAGCAGATTTATAAACTGAATTGTATAGTGAATGAACTTTTTTTAATGGCTTTGCTGCGTTTATTTAAGACATTGAACTGTTTGCCCTTGCCTCCAGTGGTTCAGTGACCACTCATCATTACATTAGTGGGAGAACTATTATACTGAATTAGAGATATGGAGAGAGCTTGTGACTGGGCGAAGAGTCAGTGTTTTGACTTTTTATGCCAACATCATTATTTCCCACTCATTTCACATTTCTCCTATCAGTTCAGCCCTCAATTCAAGGTTACCTTGATTACTTTCAGGTCTTTTAGTCATGAATCTTTCTAAACTATTTTTACCTCAAAATGTTCCTATCTTTTCCTGAACTCATTTTTTCTTCTTTCTCAAAATTAGAGGTATTCCTAGTCTTTTTCAGCACTAAATTCTTCCCTATCTCCTTAGAAAACTAATTTCATTCATTACTTCCTCTTCTATTTGCATCTTCAACTCTTTCTTAATTGCATCTTTCTTCACTTATCCACCACAGGCCCACGTGTTGAAATAGTATCAAATGAGATCATGTATGGGAAGGTGCTCCGTTATTCTGAAGTAGAAAATAAATACGGAATAATATCATAATCCTGTCTTTCTTCTTCCCTCCATGATCATTTCAAAAAACCGTTAATATAAAGTATTTTTGATTTTACTATATCACTGTTCAACTCATTACCTAATGTCTTAAAATCTGACTCTGTCTCCTAAAATGCTATTTCGGGAGTTCATAACTTTATCTTCCAATATTTGATGAAGTTAGCTACATCCTCCTTCCTTCGTTTCTGTAACCTCCTTACCTTGGTTTGCCTCCTCTCCCTTTAACCATTCCTCTTTCCTTCAATGCCCATCTTTTCTTTTCTACCTCTAAATGTGAGTGGTCTCTATCATTCTGTCCTTTCTTCTCTCTCACTCTCTCTCTCTGATTCTCATAAATACTCCTTGAAACCACCCACAAATTCTTTTCTTCAGCCTCTGTTAATTGCCTGCTGATAGTTTTAACCTAGATGTCTCATTCGTCCCCAAAGATAACATATATTAAACTCTTATCCCACTCCAAATATCTCAGCTAGCAGTGTTACTCTTTTACCAAGTCACCTAGGTAAGTTGGTGACCCTAGTTCCATGATTGATTTTTCCCCTCCCTCTGATCCCCCGAATCTAATTTCAGCCATATTTTGCAGACATTTACTCTGTCTCTGCCTTCTCTTTCTTCAGGTAGTGATAGTTCAGGCTGCTGGAATAGCACATAGACTATTATTTTTGCTTTCAGTGGGGTTGTCCGAACATATTTTGTGGTCATACTCTATTTCTCTTCTTCATTCCTCCCTTTTCTGGGCTGAATAACCATTTTAACTTTATTCACAAAGAGCATTAAATCTTCTATGCTAATACCTTTCTCAGAACTTCCAATGAACGTATTTAGAATGGCTAGAATGGGCTGTATAACGTGCCTGGTAAGTAATAGCTGGGTGCAAGTTGACTATTGTTTGTAAGTAGTGATGTGACAAAAATACATTTCATAGCTATATGTCTTTATTAATTTGCATTTTCAAATACAGTCAGTATCTTCATATTAGCAAATTCAACCATATTTGATTCAGAAAGTTAAAATTTTGAGGATCTAAAGACATGCTAATGTATATACACTGAACATGTTACCTGAGTTTTAATACTTTTTCACCAGTCATCAGAATGTAATTCCAGTTTATGTCTAACCTCATCAGAAACATCACCTTTCAGTTTTTAGGACTCTAGGTCTCTTACTTTATTTCTACAGATCCTATTGACAAAAAATGATTAAGCACAGCTTCAGTTCTCCCAGTTTTGACATTAAGGATATTTGATGCCACAGTAGCATACTGTGCAGCTGTAAAAAAGAATAGGGAAGCTCTTTATGTGTCTATATGGAAAGATCTCTATTGGGAACTGAATGTTCATGTCTCTCTCAAAATTCATGTGTTTAAGTCCTAATCCTCAATATGGTGATGACATTTGGAGATGAGGCCTTGGGATGTAATTGGGGTTAGATGATATTATGAGGTTTGGACTTTTGTGATGTGATTAGTGCCTTTATAAGAATTGATGCCAGAGAGCTTGTTGGTTCTCTATCTGCCATGTGAGGACATAGCGAGAACACAGCCATCTGAAAACCAGGAAGAGAGCCCTCACCAGAACCTGACCATGCTGGCACCCTAATCTTGGACTTTCAGCCTCCAGAACTGTAAGAAAATTAATTTCCATTGTTTAAGCCAACCATCCATAGCATTTGGTTATGGCAGTCTGAGCTGACTAATACAATCTCCAAGATTTATTATTATTATTATTTTGAGATGGAATCTTGCTCTGTCACCCAGGCTGGAGTCCAGTGATTGATCTCAGCTCACTGCAACCTCTACCTCCCAGGTTCAAGTGATTCTCCTGCCTCAGCCTCCTGAGTAGTTGGGATTACAGGTGTGTGGCACCACACCTGGCTAATTTTTGTATTTTTAGTAGAGACGGGGTTTCACCATGTTGGCCAGGCTGGTCTCAAACTCCTGACCTCCAGTGATTCTCCTGCCTCAGCCTCCCAAAGTGCTGGGATTATAGGTGTAAGCCACTGCACCCAGCCTTCAAGATTTATTTTTAAGTGGGGGAGAAAATGGTGCCAAAGTATACTGCAATGGGAATGAAAAAAAAGAGAAAATATACTTGTACTGCCTTGCATATATGTATTTTAAATCTTGGGAAGTATAAATGAGAAATGGATAATGTTGGTTACCTGTTTTGTGGGGTCACAAACTTGGCAGATAGAGAATAGGGGAGGAAAGAAGACATTGCTGTGTATCTTTTTATGCTTTTTGATGCTTGAACTATGTGAATGTGCTACCAGTTCAAGAAATTAAATCAATAAAATTTACTCCTTTAAAGTAATAAAACAAAAACATTTAATAACAAAACATTAATAACAAAAGCATTTGGAAAAATAAGGTTATATTCAAAGAAGAAAAATACTGATTATATTGAAAGAAGATGGCTGAGTGGCAGAATAACTAAAGCAGAAGTTTACATTTGATGCAGGCACAATTTGAGCAAGAGGAAGGAACAGGAGCACATGTATTAAGTAGCTTTCTCAGTCAGCTCTTTAATAACCCCATGACAGTGTAGGCAGTTCTTATTGCCTACTGACCTTTTCTTGGATCTGCATTGGCTACTGCCAGCACAGCTGGAAGTGCCCACATGACATGTATTCAATTGAAAGGTGATGACCACAAGTTCTCAAGTACTCTCTCAGTAATGCTCAGATGGTGCCTGAGAGTAACACCTCCTTCAACTTCCCTTGGTTGGAGGTCCTAAATGCAAGGATAGCAACTGCTGAGAAAAGGATCCAGTCATCCATTTGAAATAGGTTAATGTCTCTTCCAAGAACACAAATGTAACTTTTCTCAAACCTATTTTGGCCAATTAAACATCCAGTTGTTTTACACACACTATATTATACACACTAGAGCATTGCCGTTATGTATTTCTGATCACTTTATTTCTGTTTAATATCTATCAAAGAATTCTTCTCCATTAGTTTCATGGTAAAATCCAAAGTTTAAAATATGATATTCAAAGACTCTGGTTATCCAGCTTCAGCCTGTCTAACCCCATCTGTTCCTTTTGAGCTGTTTTGCCGTGACCCCAAAGTGCTTTTCTTTCTCAGACCTCCATACCTTTTGAAATGCCATTTCCACTGCCTGTACTACCCTTCTATTTCTTCTTTTTGATGATGCTTTTCCAAATTAAAGTGAGTGTTCTTTTTCTTATATCACCCTATATTTATCACACACCATTGAGATTCTCTATGTGTTTATCCTTTCTGTCAGAAGTTCAGGGGCCATAGCAGATTCATTTTGCATCTCCAGTGCTGGCATCCAGTAAGCATTTGATGGTTGAATGAATGAATAAATCTGTAGTCTGGCTGAAGTTTTAAAGACAGAACACTGTAATACCCTATAATAAAATCCTAACGCAGGCTTAGGAAAAGTGCCTTGCAGGAGGATTCTAGCTCTGCATTTTAAGAGTGTAATTCAGCCTCAGATTGACTTGTAAGAGCTGAATGCTGTCAGGACAATTCTCCTTGAGCCTTTTGATTTTTTGGAAGGCTTTCAATTTTGTAGATTTGTGTGTGTGTGTGGTTTGAAAACTCTGGTGAGCATCCCCATACTAAGGTAGCTCTTTGACACTCTCCTCTGTTTAAGAGCATTTTACTTCTTACATTCTAAAACATAGATGACAGCTTGCAATCCAGTGGATTTTCAACTTTATCTCCTGAAAATCACATTTCTTAGGTATTGTGGTAGTAAGTTCCATATCTATCAAAATCACCTCACCAAAGCGAGTCTTCAGCTCAAACCTCAGATCCACATTTGCTTGCCAGAGAGCAAGAGTGACAGCAGGGCAAACTCAACCACTTTGTAGTTTGATGTCTTTCTCATGTGTCTTTCTCATGTGTCTTTCTCAAAAATATTCTTTTAAAATGTGAAATTTCCAGAAAAATCTAACAGTTTCTAGCCAAAATAGTTCACTTTCCAAGCTAAAAGTGCTGATTTTGGTGGGCTTCAGTTGTGTCAATAGGCCACTAGTGAGACAGATTTCAGAGACAGGCCCATCTTTTGTTAATTCAGTTCACTCTGAACAAAACAGACAAAATAAATGCTTGAACCCCACCTATTTAGACATGCTTGCGTAAATATGGCTTCATAATAGTTGGTTTCAGAGTCCATTAACTTTAATTGTCCTATGGATGCTGTTTAAATGTGTCCATTGATATAGTTCAGGCTTTAGTGCTCATTTTCTGTAGTAATGAGCATAGTCACAAGCCTGAGTTCAGTCTACATTTGAGCGCAATCCTGGCACTAATCTCAATATAAATGGCGCATTTGATCTTACTGACATGTGGCTGAAGGCAAAACATAAATCCAACAAAATTTGATGGACTTTAGTTCTGATGCCATTTCTTACAAAGTTTGGGGATAAAAATGATAGGAGGCCCTGGAATATTTTTCCCACTCCAGGATTTTAGTTATTCTGCAGTTACCACATGTGCAGAAATTCTGGATCTGTCCTCCTCCAGGAAACATTGTCTTAATTAAATAATTAATTAAGCTCTTTTAAAAGCCAGTGGTTCTCCTGTGGTTTGCTTCTATAATTCCCTCTTTACTCATTAAGAAACTACCTAAGCTAACTCTCTTATTTGTTCTTAATATGATGCTTTACCTACTTCATGCAATTTTTTTATCATACGATTTATTTGTCTCTCTGTGTTGTCATTGTCATTATCTGTAGAAAATTGTTAGGTTCCAAAAGGCAAGACCTGAGTATCCTTATTTTCTGTGACACCCACACAGCATTATATATTAAACAGGTAATAATTATTTTAGTGTGATGAAGACAGGAATCTATAGTATGCTGATGAAATGTGAATTTAACATCAAAAAATAAAGTTACTGAAGCTCTGGTGTGCTATTCATAGTACACAGTAACCTGTATCATTTCCTAAGAAGGGTTTAGTATTATGTGAAAGCAGTCAATGAAATGTTCAAAATAGCCAGCTTCCAAGACTCAGAGTACATGTGTCCCTTAAACTGCTCATGTGCTTTTGCTCTAGAGCCATATTTCAGCCTTTATGTTTCCAGAAAGAGGCTGAAAAGGCATACAGGAGGTCAGATCAGCCAACTTCTTCATTTTGGTGGTTCTGGTGATAGGGTTACTGAGAGAGTTGGTGATGATTGTTAAACCATTATTTTTAGGGACTAATGTGGAATTCACATTTTGGTGGTCAGTTTGCATCAGTAAATCAACATGCATTATCAAATGCACTGTTTGTAGAACTGTGAAGAAATTTCTTTTTCTATCAAAAGCTCTGCATGGTTAGTCTGACTGTAGATCTTGTATCCACATGCTAGTCTTGATGGACTAGCAGAGCTCAGAGGAGCAAGCCTTAAGCACAGAGCACAGTTTCCTAGAAGTAAAGAATTTAACCTTTGTTCTAGTCCTTCCTTCTGTCAGCTTCATCAGCAGGAAAACTGTCAGGGTTGATTTCAAATGAGTCATCTTTGGCAGCATTTTTCCTCCTAAAACTGCTTATCTGTCACTTTGTGGAAATTGCTACTTGTCCTCAGTGGTATGTAATATTAGCTCAGATATTACACATAATTCATTACACTGCAAAGTTGAAAATATATATAATACATATAAATATATTATATATTAAACATAAATAAATAGGTAAATAGATAAAATTTCTCCTGAACCGGCTATGTATCAATAAACTCAGCAGTTTTACAGTTAAGTTCTGAAACCACAGCCTTTTGGTCACTTGCCACCAGTATTCTTCCAAGAGAGATTAAGAAATGTTTGGCATGGAGACAACCTTTAAAATGTACTGAGAAGTGCATTTTTGCCAGCTCTATTAATATTACTTCTATCTAGATGACCCACATATTTCTTGATATTCTTTAAATGTTTGTAAACTGGGTTTATAACATTTTTTCCTCCTTCAAAACAACCCCAAACCCTTAGGCACTTGTGTCTTTAAGACATGGCATTAGAGAATTTTCACTCTTGGAATGTGTATTTGTGATCAAATATGATCACATGCTCTATTCTGAATTGAAATTAGCTTTATGACTTCTACAATCAGAACAAGTGTTGGGCTTAATGAGTTGAGACTAGATAGCAGAAGATGCATCTTTCACAGGCTGTGGCACTGAGCCCCCACACTGCTCACACAGGATCGCGATCCATGATCTGCAATTTAGAAATCCAAAGGGCTCTGAAAAGCAAGAGTTTTGGTAACAAAATTTGGTGGCCAAAATTGATGTGAAGGCTTATAGTCCCCATTCATCTCACTTAATGGAAATATTAATATGTTTGATTATGGGTTGCTGCCCAGGACCCACTTGGGGTGTTACACAAACAGATATACTCACCAAATTATCTTCCTAAAATCTAAAAAAAATTCATATCTGGCATCAAATATTTTGGATAAGGAATTGTTAACTTTACCTTTCCTTAAAATACTAAAGATTTTTGACTGGAGAGAGCGAGTCAATCAGGTTTTGAAGTTCATGAAAGGCAAATCCTTCTGGCATGAGAAAAACCAATAAATGGGGCAGCTACTAGGGAGGCTCAATCTCTGTCCAGGTCAATTTCATTAAGTATGACAGCGAGTGACCTGGGGCCATCTTTGGTGATGCAAGGGTGATGATCAGAGACCACTCACTTTCTCCAGTGGACCTGGGAACCCTCAGCTCTGTAGATGAGGGTCTTGATGAGGGTCTTCATGAGGGCAGAAGTTTAGGGTAGGTCCTAAGACTTTACAATGTAACATCTTCTCTGGTCCTTTTCTGTGTTCCTAGTTTTGTACAGATTTGTTTTTGAGTGTTGGTCAAAATAAGGGGACAAAATAAGGGAAATTTTTGTTTGGGTTTTTGTTTGTTTGTTTGTCTTGTTTTTTCTTGAGACAGAATCTCGCTCTGTTGCCCAAGCTGGAGTGCAGTGGCGCGATCTCCACTCACCACAACCTCCACCTTCCGGGTCAAGTGATTCTCCTGCCTCAGCCTCCCGACTAGCTGGGATTACAGGCGCACACCACCATGCCAGCTAATTTTTGTATTTTTAGTAGAGATGGGGTTTCACCATGTTGGCCAGGATGGTCTCTAACTCCTGACCTCATGATCCGCCCACCTTGGCCTCCCAAAGTGCTGGGATTACAGGCGTGAGCCACTGCACACGGCCTGGGAATGTTATTTTTTATGAAAATTCTTTTTTTTTTTTTTTTCCTGAGACAGAGTCTTGCTCTGTCACCCAGCCTGGAGTGCAGTGGCATGATCTACACTCACTGTAATCTCTGCCTCCAAGGTTCAAGCAATTCTCCTGCCTCAGCCTCTGGAGTAGCTGGAATTACAGGCATGTGCCACCATGCCTGGCTAATTTTTGTATTTTAGTAGAGACGGAGTTTCACCACATTGCCCAGTTTGGCTTCAAACTCCTGACCTCAGATGATCCATCTGCCTCAGCCTCCCAAAGTGCTGGGATTACAGGCATGAGCCACCATGCCTGGCTGAAAATTTACTTTTATTGTTGTCCCCTTCTTCCTTTTCTGTGAAAGTTCTTATCCTAAGAAATGTATATACTTTATATTAAGTCCTATTGATATTTGTTGCGATTTTCAAAGGTAGATTCCCACAGATAAAATCTTAGCTATTGCCCAAGACATAGTAAAGGGTCACATGTATGATTTTTTATAATTGGAAGAAAATTCTGCCTTTGTGAGTGCACGTGTCCATCCACATTTTATCTCTCCATCCCTCAAAACCCTAGTGAGGGGCATTAAAGAATGGTTGATGTATATGCTATGTCTTTTAAGCATGCACTGTGTATTTCATTCTCATTTATTGGGTCTGGTACTGAAGTTTTTAGCCAGCATGGACCTAACCTACTTTTTGGGATAAAATTCACTGCTTTGTTGCAGCCAAAATTCTAGTGTGGTGTGATCATTCATGCTGTGGATCAGTCTGAATATTTTTTTTTCTGTAATTTTATCATTATTACATAATTGCAATACATGCATTGTTTTTTAATTGGAAAGCAACCTTTTCTACCATTGAAAGACATTTTTTGACAACTTGACTCTTCCTAGTATTGAGTACTAATTTGAGTACTGCATCTTCTCATTTTTTACATTATAGAGAAAAAAATACTGTTGATTTGAAAAATATATATCACTTGGTATCTCTCTCTTGGTTGCAGTGGTGATGCAGAATTGTTTTCATTAACTCCAACATAGTTGGGAATCACTGATCAAGAAAGTGGGAAAACAAAACTTTAAAACCTCAATCCTCAGTAGGAAGTAGGTTGTATTAGGTGAGTTATAGGTAATCTGTGTGTGTGCTAATGGGGTTGGAAAGAACCTTACAGAGCATATTACCTGATAAACTTGAGTGGAGTGGGTTTAGGAGAACAAACAGGATTATTGTGAAGGAAGCAACTGACATGCCCCCTTCAGAACCTTAACTATTAGTAACAGTGGTGGTAACGACACAAATCAGTGAGCAGAGACACAGCCCTTAGGCCAAGCTGGCTGGACTGTATGGCTGCAGGAGGTGACTGACTAGTGGCAGTGCTCAACCAGACCAAGACAAGGAGGGAACAGTCAATGAGCTTTCTGGAGGCTAAGGTGTTCCCATGTGGGAAAGTGTGCCCCTAGCCTTCATGGATGAGTTATAGGTCTTAAAATTAAGTCTCCTCTTGTTGGAATTCCATACTCATAATAAACTGATAATAACCTGGTATTCCATGTAACTGCCTCTAGGAAGAAAAGTACTATTTATGTTGACATAGGTATTTCAGTCTGCATGGTAAAAGTTCTACATCTTACTATAAAATAATAAACTAGCTGGTTTCTAATGTGTAGAAAGAAGATTTTTGAGAAATCACTGGGAGTGGTATGTAACTATAACACGAATCATAATGTATTAATAATTTGTTTTCAATCTTTTAATTTGGACTAGACATAGAGAAATGGTCTTTAGGCTGGGTCGGTGTCTCACATCTGTAGTCACAACACTGTGGAAGGCCGAGGCGGGCAGATTGCCTGAGGCCAGGAGTTCGAGACCAGCCTGGCCAACATGGTGAAACCATCTCTACTAAAACTACAAAAAGTAGCTGGGTATGGTGGTGCACACCTGTCATCCCAGCTACTCAGGAGGCTGAGGCAGGAAATTCACTTCAACCTGGGAGGCAGAGGCTGCAGTGAGCTGAGATCACTCCACTGCACACAGCCTGGGTAACAGAGTGAGACTCCATCTCAAGAAAAACTACAAAAAACCACAAGAAATTATTTTTATTATTTTATAAAGTATATACTTCTTAAAGAAAAATTGGAAAATACATAAAATTTTAAAGAAAACAAAAATCACACATAATCCCACTTCTTAAAGATAACAAAAGTTATTATATTTTATTAAGCCTTTTCTCTTATGTAAGTTTTAAAATAAAATTGTTGTTACTGGATGGCAAGTCTTGAGAGAAAAAAATAGTAATAAAATAAAATAAAATTGTGATCATACTAAAACATTATTTTCAAAAGCGTTATTTTTAATGGCTACAAAATATCCCATGGGTATGGATGTACCATCATTTATTTAACTACTCTTTTATTATAGGGCTTTCCAATTGTTCCTAATTTTCTATTTTTAAATTGTATTTATTTATTTATTTTAAGACAGAGTCTTGCTCTGTTGCCCAGGTTGGAGTGCAGTGGCATGATCTTGGGTCACTGCAACCTTTATCTCCCGGGTTCAAGTGATTCTCGTGCCTTAGTCCCCTGAGTAGTTGGGATTACAGGTGCCTGCCACCACGTCCAGCTACTTTTTGTATTTTTAGTAGAGATGGTCAGGCTGGCCTCAAACTCCTGTCCTCAGGTGATTCACCAGCTTCAGCCTCCCAAAGTGCTGGGATTATAGGTGTGAACCACCTCACCTGCCTGTCCCTAACTTTTAAAATGATGAATAGGGAAACAGTTTCTTAATCAGATTGTTAGCCACAGTATCTAGTATACTTAGTCACTTAATATAAAAGTATTGAATTGAAAAGTTATTTTTATCTGAGATCCTAGCCCAAATAGGCTTATTGGGTTTTATTAGAAGCTTAAGAGGAATCTGAGAAAATGAAATGAACTCCAGAGCACATACATTTTGGTGTGGAAGGGAGCAGTTTAAGCCTGTACTAAGAGAGGGATAGAGAACTGCTCACAGTGTGTGGGGTGGAGCAGGGGCACATAGAAGAATCTCTAAGATGAATGTTGACTCTGTCACAATTTTGCCTACTGACAGAAGTGTTGAACCATCCACAGTGGGTTAGTTCTCCCGCTCTTCTGAAGAAGGAGCTATTTTGTCACATGTTCTGTTTCTCTTTTAATTGCTCATAGTTGTTCCTGTGAGAGCAGACATGTGCTCTTTGAATTTAATTGAACGTCTGCTTCAGAACAATGTGACAAGGAAATATTATCTTCTTAGATTTCAGTATGTGTAAGATGGGCATAGTGGTTTCTAAAAATTCCCAAATCAGAATTTTGTGACCTCTTCCAGAACATGTGATTAGCCTGGCCCAACATGACTCTCTCCCAAGCAGGGCCAAACAGATGGAAGCTGGAAGCACCATTTTCATCCTAAAGGGATCAAGACAAGGCCCAGCAAACTGAACTAGCAATATTTAATTGTTTGATGTTCTGATGATGCTCACATGGACTCCACCTCCAGAGTGCCTGTTACCATAACATCCGGAAATGTTATAACACTGCCTGTTTTGCTATGTGGCCAAAACCGCTTTACTTTCAGACCGTGTGGACACTGTTGCAACACTTAATAAGCAATTAGTGGTGCAAACCCTGATTGTGGTAATATTAGTGCCTAATTTGTTTAATTTAATTAAGCATTTAATTTCCTTCTGGTGTCTTTATAAAAGAAAGGAGGGAGAAAAAATAATCTCAGATTATTAACTACTTTAAGCTTTTCACCTACTACCTGTTGGGCTATAGCAAATCATGAATCTTTTAAAAGCAAAATGCAAAATAAAGTAAAATAAAAATTAAACTTTCAAAAGGCAATACAAGTATAATTTCTTTTAAAGCATTTATTAGTTTCACCATATTTCTAGAATAAATATTGTAAAGTAATATACAATTATATAGAATACAGCATTATACAGGTAATATGCTATAGACTATCCCCCATAATATTGACAACCCATTCTTTATCAATTGATAGTCATTAGTCTTCCCTGACAATGCCAAACCTATGCCCTGATCTCCAACTTACCCATCAATAACAAGTTCTAATGAGGATCTGAGCACTATTGTAACAAGGCAGACAATATTGTAAAGTTCAAGAAACATTAAGTCACAATAGGAAGGATACAACTGAAAGGATAGTGATATGGTTTGGCTGCGTCCCTACCCAAATCTCATCTTGAATTGTAGTTCCCATAATCCCCACACGTTGTGAGAAGGACCTGGTGGGAAGTATTGAATCATAATGCAGGTGGGTTTTTCCTATTCTCTTCTCATGGTAGTGAATAAGTCTCATGAGATCTGATGGTTTCATAAATGGGAGCTCCCCCGGCACAGGCTCTCTTGCCTGCCACCATGTAAGACGTGACTTTGCTCCTCCTTCACCTTCTGCCATGATTGTGAGGTCTCCTCAGCCATGTGGAACTGTGAGTCCATTAAACCTCTTTCCATTATAAATTACCCATCTCAGGTATATCTTCATTAGCAATGTGAGAACAGACTAATACAGGTAATTCTTAAAATTAATTAAGGTGTCAGAAAGAGTTCTTAGCAAAAAGCAAGTTAGAGTGGAAACCTCTCTTTTCTTTTTAAAGATGTATCCTATGATATGGTCTTTAGTGGGAACTCATATTTTCCATAAAAGTGAAACTCTGATTTTTCTATATAATATTCTTGCCCATATCTCTCCAAAATGGTTTATCTGTCAGCATTTTCACAGAAGAAAAATTTGCTTTCCAAGGCAATTTCCTTTCCTTTTTTCCCTATATTTTTGAAAAATCCTTTCTTTAAAGGCTTTTTAAAAAAATTTTTTAGAAAGAAAGTTGGAGAAACTGAGATTAGAGGGCTTTGAGTTGGCAGATGGCATAGATCATTTTTTTTTCCAATTATGGTTGATATATTAAAATAATAACTAAACAGAGAATAGAAGCCTGTATACTAGGGGATAAAGGCATAAAATATCCTATACAGTAAATTATAGACAATCTGGACAGCATTTTTTTATTGATGCACGTGCTAATTTGATGGTTGAGATGTTTAAATAAATTCCCTGAAAAATTTAGTAAGTAGCTACATATGTGACCTGTATGAACACAAAGTACCATTTTCTTCTGGTTTTCACATCAAAATTTCACATTAAAATATACTATATATATTTCTATATATATGTATATGTATATACTATCTCTATATATAGTATAGCACAGATAGTAGTGTGAGTAATATATCATCTCTAAAGAGTAGGATAATTTGGCGTGAGTTAATCTTGATTTACATTTTAACTCTACTCTATAATAACCATCAGGATGTGTTTTATTTTCAGTAATGTTTTCTTTGGGTGGTTTTCGATGCTGACTTCTCTGAATCTGGATGGTTCTCATGTAAGATGTGATGAGGTTGTAGGGGACACTCTTCTAGTTGTAAAGACTGTAGAAGAGGCCTGAGGGCAGGTTGCATATCATTGACAGGCTCCCTATCAGTGGGGAAGTGCATATTTGTGGAGCCCTTACCTGTGTCAGGGCTCTCAGCCAGGAGCTGACCCTCAGCTTTAAAACAAGGTTAACAACTATCACTGACATTCTAGCTGTTAGCACATAGATTTTTCTCTTCCTTCCTCCAACATGCTAAATTCCTTCCCACCTTGTGCCTTTGCTCATATGCTCGGCTCAGTTTGGCAATTTCTCTCCACTCCTAATTAATACCAACTCATCTTTCATTTCTCAGCTCAGAAGTCACCTCTGCAGAGAAGCCTTCCTTTATTCCCCCAGACGTATGGGATTTATATGATTATATATGGTCATGGTACCCAGTCCTTTTCCTTTACAGCACTTAGTTTGTGAGTATTTAGTGATGGTTTGATTCATAGCTGTCTCTCTGCTAGACAGTGTTAGCACCTACTACTAATCACTGACTATTACTAGTTGTGTAAATAATTTTTTATGTATGGACCATTATTTTAATTAGGAAAAAAAGTTAGCAAAACTTCAGAAGATGAAAGACAAATTCTCTGAAAATATTATTGAAATACTATCTTGGAAGAATAACAGAACTTGAAACTAAGAGTGTGACTGGTTAATGATAGACACTCCTTCCATTAACGGAAGTGTCTGTTCTCCTCCCTTTGATGGGCAGGTCTGTGACTGCTTCGACCAGTACAGGATAGCAGAAATCACACCATGCCAGTTATGTGCATAGCCCCTAAAGGACATGGCAGCTTCCACATCTCACCTGCAGGAAGCCAACCACCAAGAAATGAGACTATTCTAAGACCACCATTCTGTGAAAATCCTAAGCCACATGAAGAAGCTCTGGAAGAAGAGACTTATGTGGAGGGGGGTGAGCAGGGGTGGGAAGGTCAGGCTAAGCAACACTGCGGCACCAGAGATGTGAGTGAGAAAGTCAGCTGGAAAGTGGTTCCCAGCTTCAGCTGCCCCAGTGGACTCCATGCGGATCAGAGACACAAGCCTTTCCCCAGTTCCTAGTCCACAAATCATGGGCGAAACAAAATGATTGTTTTAAGTCACTAGGTTTCAGGGTAGTTTTTTGTGCATCAATAATAACTGAAACAAAGAATAAGAAAAGTAAATGCATGATAAGGAGCTGAGGAAAGAGAATTCAGAGGAGAAAGTAGGTGAAGGGCAAAATAAAGACACTTGTAACAATTACCTTGAGGCAGGACAAGGTGGCTCACACCTGTAATCCCAGTACCTTGAGAGGTTGAGGCAGGCAGATCGCTTGAGTTCAGGAGTTTGAGACCAGACTGGGCAATATGGCGAAAATTTGTCTCGATAAAAAAATAAAACCAAAACCAAAACTTAGCCGGAGGTGGTGGCGCGCACCTCTAGTCCCAGCTACTCAGGAGGCTAAGGTGGGAGAATTGCTTGACCCTGGGAGGTGGAGGTTGCAGTGAGCTGAGATTGTGCCACTGCACTCTAGCCTGGGTTACAGAGCGAGACCATGTCTCAAAAAACAACCAAAAAACCAAAACCAAAAACAAACAAACCCCCAACGACCTCAGAGGTAAGACTTCAGGCAATAGGGATGGTGAGGCTTTCTCCATAAAACCACTAGAAATTTGGAACCCCTACCCCCCACTCTGCTCCAACCATTTATGCATGATGCAGGTGCCAATATATGGAACCCCTCTATAATTTTATAATCGTGCTGGCAAGAAAACAAAAGTGTGGGCAAATAATCTGACAGGGTTTATATGATCTATGTTTCTAAGAGTATGCCTATACATGGTCAAATATATGGAATTAAGTAACCTGAATTATTTAAAATGTGGGAAATTCTTAACAAAGTTTAATACAAGAAGGTTCCCATTCAGCAGGGGAAGTTGGGCAACAATTTTATTTTAATGAGATTTGACCCCAGAATGGATAAATGAAGCTTTCCCCAACCAAGAATGGAATAGGAAAGAGGAGAGGGAGTAACATTTGTCGAAAGTCAACTATTGCTATGCTTTGCATATTTCCTTCTTCTTCCCTTCTCTACCCCTTCTCCTCCTCCATCATCACAGAAGTGGCTAACATTTGTTGAGCACTTGCTATATGTTCATGCTGCAAAGCTTTATATGGATCATCTTATTAATCTTTATTATATCATAATATAGGTGTAATCTTTATTTTACAAATGAAAGAAACTGAAGTTCTGTGTGTGAAGTTAATTGACCAGGATTGTACAGATAGTAAGTAGTGGAGCCAGCATTTGATCAAAGGGCTCCTTTGAGCAAAGGGCTCCCTCAGCAGAAGAGAGAGGAAGAACATATTTCATATGTTGTCTAAGTTAATTTCATTTTGTCCTCATAATAACTATGTAAGATCAATATTACTATTCCCATTTATCAAGTGAGGGTCTGATGCTCAGGAAGGTCAACCAAGTTGTACAAGATCACACAGCTGTGACAAAGCCAGGGTCCAAACCCTGACCATGAACTCTCCACCCTCCCATAGCAATTTATAAGCATTGGGAGCAACAGAATCACAGATTCTTAGAGCTGGAAGGGGGCCTAGTATTATCTACTTATTTTATAGGAACTGAAAGCCATTCTTAGGAAGGTGGGCTGATGAGAGTAGAAAGAGAGGAATACCATCTATTGCTTTAATTAAGCCATTCTCTGTACACCTGAATTGAAGATCCGGTAATAACAAGACGTGCCTGTCTGCCAAGAGCTCCTTGGATTAGCAAGTAAAACAGTGCTTTGTCCTAGGAGTCAAAACAGGGATACAGGTGCATCTCATCCAACCTGGGGACCCAGGGAAGTCTTCTGGAATGGAGTGATGCCTTCAATGGGTCTAAAGAGGATTAGGAATTACCCAAGCAGAGACAGGGCCACGCACATTCCAGGAAATGGGAAACCATGCACAGAAGCCCAAGTAAGACAGAATAGAGAAGAGATCAGAATGAGGATGTAAGTAGGCAGAGGCCACATCACAGAGGTGGAGTGTCTGGTGGGCCATAGTAAGACATGTGGACCTCATTCTGAGGGTACTGGGAAGCTACTGGAGGATTTAGACAAGAGAGTGACAGTTATATTTGCAGTTTAGAAAGACTGCTTTGGATAAGACGGCTGTTGCAGTAATCCAAGAAACCAATAATTATTTTCTGGACTAAGTGGTAGCAGAGTGGATGGAGAGACAAGGGTGGATTTGAATCTTTTCAAAGGGATTGATTGGTAAAAGCATGGCGATTGAGTAAATGTGTAGGTAAAGGAGAATGTGAGGCAAAGGATAACACTCAGATTACTGGCTTAAGCAGCTACCAGTATGAATGGAATCGGGATTGTAAGGAGCAATCCTGGGCAGGACAGGATGAGCTGTGCTTTGGGATGTCGACTTTGGAGTGCCTGTGGAGCAGCCAAATAAGGATGACTTTTAGGCAGTTCTGAAGCTGGGCAGGACAAGACCAGAAATGAAGATTTGAGCCATGTTGGCGCTGGGGTATATTTGAAGTCATGGGCCTAGATTTGCTCATCCAAAGGAGGGAGCAGGTAAAGTTGGAAGAAAAGAGATGGAGGCTAGGGAACTCTGGGAAATACCAACATTTAAAGGAAAGAATGAGGTAAAGCAGTGGAGTAGAAGCAGAAGGAGAAAGACAGACTAGCAGAAGAAAAGAAGCCATGAGAGAGAAGCATCATTGAAGCAAAGGATTCTTTGGATATGTGTGTACCAATGCTATGTTAAAACCATTGTGCCACAAAAGCAAATGGAGTGATTCGCTGGCATTGGGAAACTGACATTTCTTTGTGCTTCATAAGAAAATGAAGCAACTTCATTTCACAAGGAAATGAAGGGGGTTATCAGAGCCCTGGTGTGTGTGTGTGTATGTGTGTGTGTGTACACATACATACATGTACATATATAACAGTTTTAACTGTAGAGAAATGTTTTTCTTTTCTTCTACATTTAGATTTCCTAGAATTTGAAAGGTCTTTCCCCCTCAAACGATTTCTTTCCTTATAAATATAGATTGAATATCAAATGGTCATAAACATACTTCTGGGAAAATAATGTTGCCAAAAGCTCTGAAAAACTAAAAAAAAGTAGCTGATAGAAAAGTCTGGAGAACTACCATTTGACCCAGCAATCCCCTTCTACCCAAAGGAAAAGAAATTGTTCTACCAAAGAGACATTGCTACTCATGTATTTATCACAGCACTACTCACAACAGAAAAGTAATGGAATCAACCTAGGTGCCCATCAGTGTTGTATTAGATAAAGAAAATGTGTTACATATACACCATGGAATACTGGCATATATGGAATACTGGTGTATATGGAATACTGGTGTATATGGAATACTGGCGTATATGGAATACTGGTGTATACTGAAATACACCATGGAATACTACACAGCCATAAAAATAATGAAATAATGTCCTTTGCAACAACATGGATGCAGCTGGAGGTCATTATCCTAAGTGAATTAATGCAGAAACAGAAAATCGAATACTTTGTTTTCGCTTATAAGTGGGAGCTAAACAGTGAATACACATGGATATAAAGATGAAAACAACAGACTCTAGGGACTCCAAAAAGAGGCAGGAGGGAAGGTGGGAAGGGCTGAAAAACTTGCTATTGGGTACTGTGTTCACTATGTGGATGATGGGTTCAACAGAAGCCCAAACCTCAGCATTATGTAACATATCCATGTGACAAACCTGCACATGTACCTGCTGAATCTAAAAAAAGAAGTTTGGGGCAACATTCACCTCCGCTTATTACCATAATACATCACAAACTTGTTAAAGTTCAACATATTTATATAGTACTTTGTGCTTTGCAGGATATTTCGATTATCTCATTAGCCCCTAATGCGGTTGTGATGAGGTAGATGACTCTGGTATCAGTGGGTTATTACACTGTGCTAGGAGAAAGGAATAAGCAGCATAACAGTGGTGTGGAGACCAAGGGCCCTTTGAAGTTTCACTGAAAAAGCAACTCTCAAAAGGCAGATTAATAAGAGAAAATGCACATAAATTTATTTAGTGTGTATACATAGGAGCCTTCAGAATGAAGACCCAAAGACACAGAAGAAATTGTCCATTTTTATGCTTAGGTTTAACAAAGTTTGGACAGCTGTGTAGAAATATGATTGGACCAAGAGGGTAGGATCTAATGCTAATAAACTGAACGAGGAAGCCCAACCAGGCCTGTCTGTCTAGATTCTTCTTGGTCTCTCTGAGCAGCATTCCTTCCTTCTGGGGATAGGACAGGACCCTCTCTGGAATGGGGGTCTTATGATCTACAAACAAGATATGTCAGATAATTTCTTTATGGCAAGTTTTCACAGAAATAGGGCAGAAGGAAAGTTAGAGTAATATTTTTAGGTTTTATGTCTGGCTTTGGGGGAAAAAGGCATTTTGGTTTCTATGACCCGCCTTGGGGAAGGATTCTAGTTTCCGAGGCTAGCCTCAGCAGGGCACGGGACTGAGAGACAGGAAGAGAGGAGAAGGTCACAGAACAAACCTACACATCTGAGGCTGCTTCTGAGGCCTTCATTTTGGGGCATTGTTTTCTGAGCCCCAAGAGAGGAATACAGACTTACAGAAATTCAGAAAGGGGATGTGTTGCTTGCACAGGAGGAGGTGGGGAGCAGAGAGGGCTGAGCTTTGAAGAGCAGAAAGCACCGAGTGCTTGCAGTGTGCCTGTCATTGCGGTAGGCACTTTATGTTATCTCATTTGAAGGACTTGGGTATTTTAAGGGGAGAAAATGGGCATTTTATACAGAGGCAGACGGATACTTCATAATGAGTACAAGGCCTGGCACAAGAGCATAGTATCTGTTAATATCAGTGGCTATCGTAACTGAGTACTTCCTGTGTCCTAGAGACGATGCTCAGACCCTTTGTATATGCAGTCACATTTCAGCCTCACAACAACTCTGAGAACAAGGTATTATAACTCCCACTTTACACATTAATTCAAGACAATGTATGTGCACACATATACACATATATATGTATAATGAGTAAGTTCTAAGTGAGGGCCCTGGTAAAAAAAAACAAATGGCATACTTAAAGAATTCTGAAGAACATGTTTAATAAGAGGAATGTTTTTAGAGGTGTAGGCAGGGTAAAGAGAACCAGCAAGGAACACTGAGGCACCCAAGGACTAGCAAAAAAAAAGAGAAGCCAATACCACACCTAGATGGAATAATGGATCGCACCAGCATTATCAGAACCTAGCTGACAGCTAGAACCATGGAAGAGGGGCCACCAGCAGAAGCTATGCGTTGTAGAAGGATGGAGCTGTTGCTACAACCATGAAAAAGTAGGAAGGGAGCCAGAGAAATAAATACCCCAATCTGTGTTCCCTCTTGTCCTCCAATCTCCTGTAGGTGTGTCCCATTGGCCAAAACCAACAAAAATGGGATCCCAGGTGACGACGTCCGTGAAGACCAGTCCTCTACATCTTCAAGCAAGACAGAAAATGGTGAAACACAGATCTTGGGTACACTAAGGTGATACAGCCAGAATGCAGGAGGGCCAGGAATCAAATTCAGGTTTGTCTGAATCTAAAACCCATGGCTTATCCACTGTTTTTATGTATTCCTCTACCATACATACTATAGATGCTTAGTAAATATTTGTTGAATGAACGAAATCCCAAATGAAAGTTGGAGAAACTGAGACTAGGAGGCTATGTGTCATGACTTTAGGAACGACAGTCCTGGTTACCATGGAACCGTCTCCTGGTTTGTAACTCACTGCCTGCCCAGTCAACCAAATGTCACTCACTCTTTGGATATAAAAGGCAATCCGCAGCAATGGGTTTCTTTCATAGTAAACATGTATTTAACGATTATGTTGAAACACTCAGGACTTAGTTCCAATTGCAGATTTATGGTACTTACTTGAGCCAATATTTCTAGTACTTAGGATGGACAAGGACACCCTTGAGCCCTCATTCTCTTTGAGAATTCCCACTCTGATTTGGCTTGGCTGTGCCCTCATTCAAATCTCATCTTGAATTGTAGCTCCCATAATTCCCATATGTTGTGGGAGGGACCCAGTGGGAGATAATTGAACCATGCAGGGCAGTTTCCCTCATACTGTTCTCGCGGTACTGAATAAGTCTTACAAGATCTGATGGTTTTATGAGGTGAAACCCCTTTCGCTTGACTCTCATTTTCTCTCTTGCCTTGTGGCCATGTAAGATGTGCCTTTTGCCTTCCGCCATGATGGGAAGGCCTCCCGAGCCACATGGAACTGTGAGTCCATTCAACCTCTTTTTCTTCATAAATTACTCAGTCTTGGGTATGTCTTTATCAGCAGTGTGAAAACAGACTAATACACACCTCCACCTCAAAGCACCTATCTCCTATGAAAGTAAATCTTGTCTCTGCTAAAATGGAGTCAGAAAAGAGCAAGACAGGAATGCCTGTGTTAATCCTCAGATACTTGCTATCTAAAATTGACTTCAGATAAAGCTAGGTACCAGCAATGTTATCAATGGAAAAGAAACTTGCCCCTGTGTTAATCAACATCCAACCAGAATAGAAATAGCTTTAGGAATGTTGAACAGAGGGAATTTAAAGGAAATTGATTATAAAGGTCTTGAAATGTCCAGAAGAGCAAAAGGAACAATTTGACCATAAGCCATACATTATCATTCATAATTACATCCCCAGTGCCTAGCACAATACCTGGCATATAACAAGGGTTCAATAAATATTTATTGAATCTATGATTACACTTGTGGAGGAGATTTGGCCTGTTAACCTAGGAAGGCCACTAGTTCTATTGGAAAACATACCTTCAAGTAGCTATATGACTCTGGTAATTCAGTGAATGTGCATGTGTGGTTTGGCCTTCAGTAGGAAACCATGTGCAAAGCTTTCTGTTCAAAACCTGTCAATGTATAATATTTACTGAGCAGCTATTAGGCTCTTGTTACTACTCTATATACTTTTTAAGCACTTTGCAATATTAACGTTTATAATAACTCTATGATAAGTCATTCATTACTCCTCATTTCTGGATGACAATGAAACTGAGGCAAAGTAACATTTTAAGTAATATGCCTAAGATCATGCAACAAGGAAATAGTAGAGCCAAGCTTTCACTGCACAGTCTGGCTCCAGAAGCTATGCTCTTAATTTCCACACCATATGCCTCTCCACAGCTTATATGATGAAGGCTTAGCTCACTTTTGTTTTCCATTTTCCCCACTACTTCTCTGGGGGCAGACACCAGCTAGCTGTTTCCTCAACCTCTTGTTTTCTTTTCTTTCTGGGCCTACAGCAGACTGTATTTTCCAGCCCTTTCTCATAGTTATTGTAGCTGGGTGGCAGAATTTTAGCCAGAAGAATGGGAGCAGAGGTTATATGCATCCCTTCCAGGGCTGACCCATTAAGCCTTTCACATGTGGTGCTGTATGTTCGTTCCTGTTCTTTCAGTTTGAGGAAGAAGAGTGATATGGTTTGGCTGTGTCCCCACCCAAATCTCACCTTGAACTGTAGCTCCTATAATTCCCAAGTATTGTAGAAGGGACCAGGTGGGAGGTAATTGAATCATGGTTGCAAGTCTTTCCTGTACTATTCTCGTGGTAGTGAATAAGTCTTATGAGATCTGATGGTTTAATAAAGAGGAGTTCCTCTACACAAGCTGTCTTGCCTGCCACCATGTAATATGCCTCTTTGCTCTTCCTTCATCTTCTGCCATGATTGTGAGGCCTCCCCAGCCAGGTGGAACTGTGAGTCCATTAAACTTCTTTCCTTTATAAATTACCCAGGCTTGGGTATGTCTTTATTAGCAGCATGAGAACTGACTAACACAGCGAGCACAGTAAACTTGGATGCCACATGTTGAAGGGTTGGAGCCACAAAATAGAAGAAGGCTGGATCCCTGGATGTTGCTTGGAAAAAAAGAGCAGAGAACCAATCAGGAACATCTGAGTTAGACTTTGAGTGAACAAGAGATACGCTTCTGTCAACTTTGTGCCATTATATGTGTTAGAGTTGTTTTGTTACAGCAGCTATAGATATGTAAATTGATGTACCTACTGTCCCTTGAAAATGCCTTTCCTTTGGAATTCTCATTCTCTCCTTCAATTACTCACATCCAAAAATTACTCAAGGCCTAAACCAAATCCAATCACCTTCAGGCAGCTTTCTTCCACTCCCACCAGCCATAGAGATCTCTCTTTCCTTCACCTTCCTATAGCATTTTGTTATCTATACCTCTCATGTGCACTTACCACAGCTCCAATTCTGGTTGTTTTGTTTTCCTAGTGAGATTGTGAGCTCTTCGAGATAAGGGTCATGTCTTTGTGCTCGCTTCTTGTGTGACTCTGAAGTGCATTACATGGTGGTGTGCCTTGGGAATTTTCCATAAATATTCATAGGAAAAATGAACATATCAATGTATTAAGTTCAATAAAGTCCATTTTTCTAAAAACAGTCCTTCATTGATGAAGCGTGAAGGCCTGTAAACTATCATCTACTGGATTTGGTATGTTTATTATTCTTTTTTACTAATACATACATTCTAACACTTTTTGACAACTGCTTAGAGAAGACAGAAGGCATGCTTATCAAATTTCAGATGGCACAAATTAGAAGTAATAAATAATGCACGAGATGACAGAATCAAAACTAGGCAAGTTAGAAAGAAGCAAATAACATTTAATAGGGATAACTACAAAATTAGATCTTAAAAGAACAGCTACCCAATTTTAGTATGGAAAGACATGGCTAACATCAGGTTTTTATTGGCTGCTAGACTGACATGAGCCCAGAGTGGTACACAGAGCCCTGTTCATATTTAGGCTCAGGGCACGGAGCAGTAGGTGAAGTATTCAGGCTCCAACAAGGCACAGGCATGACTGAAGATTGCTAGATGGTGGCCAGCTGGAGACAGATGGAGCCTTAATGTCTGATAAAGTCTGCAGTAAAGGGTGGAATGAAGTCCTATACTTAATTTAACATGTGCACTAAATAAACAATATATAATAAGAATAAATAGGCCGGGCACGGTGCCTCACACTTGTAATCCCAGCACTTTGGGAGGCCAAGGTGGGCAGATCACCTGAGGTCAGGAGTTCAAGACCAGCCTAACCAACATGGATAAACTCGTTTCTACTAAAGATACAAAATTAGCCAGGTGTGGTGCCGCATGTCTGTAATCCCAGCTACTTAGGAGGCTGAGGCAGTAGAATTTCTTGAACCTGGGAGGTGGAGGTTGTGGTGAGCCGAGATCGCACCATTGCACTCCAACCCGGGCAACAAGGGCGAAACTCCGTCAAAAACAAAACAAAACTCAAATTTGAAGCTGAGAATTTTGAAACTCATTTATACATTCACATCACCCTTGTGGGACGGAAGAGAAGGAGATCACATCTCTGGCCTCAATTGGGCAACCATTCTAGGATGCTCAGATAGACCTACTCCTAGAAATCCGCATTTCCTAAATTAAAAGCTGGGATCAGAGTTATGGCAAGCAGGCTGTAGCCTCGGCCTTGGCCCTAGACCACCAGAAAAGTGAATGCAGGCTTAGGCAGTGTTCTTAGAGGCCCAGCATCTGGAACAAGGGTGCCTGTGCTGGTCAGACCACACAGGAAGAATTGTTTCTTTTCCGGATACTATGATTTTAAAAGGATACAGGCAAATTCGTGTGTATAAAAAGGAAGCTGACCAGAATGTTGAAGCGACTTGGAAACGAAATCACTACTTTTCAGTGGTTTGGGCTCCAGGACTGGAGGGGATTAGGGTGGGGGCTAGAGGATGGTGTTAGGCAGCATAAATAATTAGAACTATTTTCAGATATGTGAATGCTGTTTTGTGAAAAACACACACACACGCAAACACACACAAAAAACAAAAAAAAAAAAACCTTGCACTTCAAGTAAGGCCAGAAAACAGAACTGGGACTCGTGGGATTTAAGCTTAAAATGAAGAATCTGTAAGCCATTATAGCTCTTCAAAAGTGGACTAGACTTTGTAAGTTAGTGAGGTTTAAACTGTTCCAGTAGAGAGCACGAAGCCCTCCAGCCGCTCTGTCCAGACCGAGGCCGGCTCTCCAAGTCCGCGCTGGCAACGATGGGAGGCGTGCACCTGCGACAAAACACAGGTACCGCCAGGTCCGAGTAGGAGAGGCTTTTCGCCGAGCTCCCCCACCTGCGCAGACCTCTCGCCCACGCTGCTCCCGCGGCCGCCTCTCCCGGCCCCACTCCTCGCGCGGCGTTCGCCGCTACAACTCCCGCCTGGGCTGGCGCGAGACCTGTGAGCGCCGAAGTGGGCGCGCGGGCTGCGCGCGGGCCGGCGCCCGGAGCTCTGGGCATGCTCAGTCGCGCGGGCAGGGCTCCGGGCGCGAGCTGGGCTCCTCCTGCACCACATTCATCGGCTGCCAAGGGGGAGCCACCGGGCGCTCGCAGGCTCGGCGCGCGCTGCCCGCGGAAGGACCCGGTCACCGCCGCCGCCGCCACCCCTAAGCCTCCCGAAGCCATGGCCGGGCTCGGCCACCCCGCCGCCTTTGGCCGGGCCACCCACGCCGTGGTGCGGGCGCTGCCCGAGTCGCTCGGCCAGCACGCGCTGAGGAGCGCCAAGGGCGAGGAGGTGGACGTCGCCCGCGCGGAGCGGCAGCACCAGCTCTACGTGGGCGTGCTGGGCAGCAAGCTGGGGCTGCAGGTGGTGGAGCTGCCGGCCGACGAGAGCCTTCCGGACTGTGTCTTCGTGGAGGACGTGGCCGTGGTGTGCGAGGAGACGGCCCTCATCACCCGACCCGGGGCGCCGAGCCGGAGGAAGGAGGTAACTGCCCGCCCCGCGACTCTAGGGGCGCGGCCGGGGCGCGCGCCGGGCCCTCCCTCGCCACCAGCAGCCGCGTTTCCTGGGGGAGTCGCGGCAGTGGCCCCCGGGCTAGTTCACAACTTCCCGTCGGGGAGCTAGTGTGAGTGTATGTGTGTGTGTGTGTGTGTGTGTCAGAGTCAGAGAGAAGTTCATTGTTCACACCTCCTGGCTTCCGGCAGCCTTCTGGAGGATCGGATTCAGTGTGGTGGTTCGGTCTCGGGCAGGTGGGTGGGCGGGGGAGTCCGCCTCACGGGCATTTTTATTTGTGAAAATTAAACGGCAGCAACGGCAATGCAACTCTCAGTGTTCCCAGGGGAGCGGGGGCCCGCGAGGGGTGCCGCTCCGGGAGGGCGGGTGGAGGCTGGGCGTCCCTCCAGGGGGCAGCGCCAGTCGTGACACCGAAGCCCCCAAGTCCTGCCTGGCGCCCGGAGCAGGGCAAGCTGGATGAATTAACCGGGTGTCGGCGCCCACAGACCTGGGGCTTCTCGAGTTAGTTTTCAGTGGTGGCGAGTAAGTCCCAAAGAACGAGACTTGTAAGTGAATGAATGGAAGGAAAGTGTTGTGTTGGTGAGCTGTGCTAAATGCGTGCATGAATGAGTTAGGTTTGAAAAGCTCTACTCTCTGTGCCGTGTTGGGTGTGTGTGCTAGCGAGCGTGTTTAATTAGAGACGGTTGTTTCACAAATTCCATAATTTTTTTTCTCTGTATTTTTTAACTCATAGCAATTAAGAGAGCTTTTCTGTTCTCAAAGGTTGTGACTACTTTGAAATACTGCAGCTTGTGAAATGGCTGATGGGTTTAAGTGCCATGTAGGTTAGTGGGGGAGAGACAAATAGAGTAAGATTGGATTTTAAAATGCCATCTGGCCTGGGATTCTTCTCAATGCCAGTTAAGAGCCCAGGCTCAAGACTCCGTTGCTATTGGCATCCAGTGGCGTTGCAAGAAACTAGTGGTTTCTTTCATTTCTGGAGATTTAAGAATGTTTTTTTTCTATTTTGTCTTTATTCACTTAACATTGGAAATGCCTCATAGAGCTTATGATTAAAATATGCTTATTCCTCACGTGCTCAACTACTTGGTTGATGAAATCCTACATGGTCTGAGAAAATAAGCATATTCCACTAATTTCTCACTGAGATAATCAGCTTTTATTCCACCCTCCATTAGCAGAAAACCAAGAGTAACAGATCTCTCCCTTGGCCGTTTGATCTCTTTGCCACACCTCTCCTTCTCTGAGTCTGTGAGATGTCCCACTCTTTTAAACTGATAAAGAATGTAATCCCATTTGAATACTTTCTAATGTGTTCTAGGCCAAATGGCGGAGCTATAGTTTGAACGTAAAAGAGCAAAATCGGTTTCAAAACCCTTTCAATATGGCACTATTTTGATGAGAGTAGTCCAATTTCTTCTCAGGAGACTGTCACCATATTTATTCATCCATTTTATTTTATTTTTATGATAAAAGATTCCAAGCTTTTTTCTCCCTGATACCTAAGTGAGCAGTGATCTTTTCCCCTACCCAGATTTTGAAGCATACATTTTAAATTGATTTCATTCTGGTATCAGCCTGGTGGCCCACTGCCAGAAGTCACATGGTATAGTGGATAAAAACATTAGACTGAATCTCAGCTCCACCACTTTCTAATTCTGTGACCTTTAGGGAGTGTCTCTTGCTTCAGTTTTCTCATCTATAAAGTGGTAATAATAATACCTATTTCGCAAAATTGTTGTAATAAATTTGTTAATCTACCTGAAATGCGTAGGACAGGACATTTGATGAATGTTGACTATTATTCACTTATCAGTGGGTCACGGAAGATTTACCTCTTTAATAAGTCAGCTATACACTGATGTAGTTAGTGACATTTCTCTATTCTGTGATACTGCCTCCAGGTTTGAATCCGCTGCTGGTGCCTGCCTTTGCATTGCACATGATCTGGGTCACCAGAGCAACAGGCCTCCCAGGCAGGGAGAGAAATATGGGCAGTCAATGTTGGATGGGATGCTTCTGAAGAGCAGGGTCCTGTAGGGCAGTGCTTGTAGAAATCTCTCACTACAGTAGCAGCTCACTGCCTTGGTAGGTGTTAATGCTTCTTGAGTGAGTGAGTGAGTGAATGAATGAATGAATGAAATGCTAATAAAAGCAGATAGTTACTTCAGGACCCTCTTTGGATTGCTATATATTTTTTCATGTGATGTCTGCCTTCCCAACTGTGAAAATCTGCAATAGCCAAGGAATTATTCTAATATTATCATCACTGATCTCTGCCTCTAGTCTTGTCATTTTCCATTCCATTCCCCCACTGTAGCCAAGCTGGTCTTTTAAAAAATCAGATCTGATCCTGTCTCTTCTCTGACTAAAATTCTTGAGGGGCCCCCACTGAGCTTAGATAAACCCATTGACCTGGTCTCTGCTTGCCTTTTCAGCTTCAGCTTCACCTCTGATCCCACCTCAAGCACCCCCTGACCCATGGATCAAGTGAGGTTCTTTCACTGAAGCTGATGAGACTATTGCCTTTGTGGATTTTCCCTTTGTCTGGGTACTCTTCCTTCCTCCTCTCTTCCCTTTTACCTGCCTTAAGTTCTCAGCTTACTGTTATCACTAATATTAGTAGCTAATATTTATTGGGTACTTGCCACTTGCCACACACCATACCAGATTTATGACCTGCATTTCATTAATACATCAACTCTTTGAACTCAGTACTATCATAATTCCTATTTTAAAGTTGGTGAAACTGAGACCTAGAGAGAGTAAATAAATTGACCAAGGTTATAGAGTGCAACCTGTAAAACCAGGGTTTGAACTCGAGTCTAGAGAACTCCAAAGCTCTAGTCCCACCCACTGTGATATTAGACATCACTTTTCCAAGCATGGAATTGGTTCTCCTTTTATGAGCTCCTAAAACACTCTATCAACTTCCTTTTATATTTATCATACCACATGATAATTGCCTGTCTACCTTTCTGTATCTCCCATTATGTAACCTGTGAGGGCTAGGATCATGTCTGCATTGGTCAACATTTTGTCACCAAGGCCTTGCACACAGTAGGCATGTAGCAAATATTTTGTTGAACAAATGTTCTCATGATTTTAGGTCAGCCTTAATTCTCCCTCCTTATGACATATTTGGTGTTTCACAAGCATTCCCCATCAGTGGGGCCCTAAAAGTTCTATTATGAGCATAGGTGGTTTATAGCTGTTTCTCCTTCTCTTTTTCCCTGTCCCTGCCTCTGTCTATTGTTATTGTTGTTTTGTTTGTTTTTATAAAAATCTTGAGAAGTTCCTTCTTAATCAAAACATCATGTTTCATTTAATGACTTTTCTTTCTTGAAATTCAAGAAAGTATTCTTGTGCAAGTTCGGTGTTTCCCTCAATGGGGCCTCATAGATTAATAAAACAGAAGCCCTGTGAGCAGGAAGCTGAAGTTTTAGTGAAGGAAACTGTATATACAGAAAGTCAGTAAATAATGTTAATTGTCTAAGAATGTTGTATCTGTAGATTTTGAATATTTTTCATGTTTAATACTTTAAAGAAAATCAGCCTTTAGAGACCTATCAGATTTTACATGATTCCAACTTACATTTTAGGGAAAAAGTACAACTTCTCTGTTTTTAGAGACACGGTCTCACTCTGTCATCTAGATGGACATGCCGTGGCATGATCATAGCTCACTGCAGGCTTGAACTTCTGGGCTCAATCGATCTTCCTTCTTCACCCTCCCAAGGGGCTGGGATTATAGGCATGAGCCACTGTGCCCGGCCAAAAGTCAATGTTTAAATGTCAAATACTGTAAACAATCTAAAAGATGATGAAGGACAAATGACAGGTTGTGAGGATTGAATTTTTTAATTAAAACTTTTGTATAGATAATGTATGCCTACAGTGCCAAATTCAAAAGGTACAAAAGGATATGCAGGAAAAGTGGGTCTTGCCCTTCTGCTATCACTCTTGGACCTGTCTAACCAGTTCCCCTCCTTCTAGGCAACTACTAATGCCATTTTCCTGAGTTTCTCTCCAAAGGTTATTAGTATCTAATGAATGATTAACTGACAAAGCTTACTTAAGCAAAATTGCGAAATATATCCTGTGCCCTTTTGCCCCTCTACTTTTTTAAAATTTACTTGTCATTTACCCTGTTGACTAGGATTGTTCCTTTTTAACAGCAATTTTATCCTTTCCCAGGTACCAAGTGTTAGTATGTGGGATAATTTGTCTCAGAGAAAGCCACACAAATTCATTCTTACAAAGTGATAATAGCTTACTTCTTATTCTTTCCTTGAGCTTTTGCATTTTCAGGGGCCTCTTCAGGAAGAAGTCAGTGCTTAGCACAAGGTAATAAATCCCAAAAGTGGAATTAGGCATCAAGTGGGAGATAGGGACATAAATGGAAGGGATGGGCAATATAATTTGGATAGATGTTCCCCTTTTATTAGGGTGCTTATTAGGACCTTCATATTTTGGTTTTGGGTTTATTCTCTGGTTAGGAAAAAGCATAAATATGTTCCTCCTGGAGGCAAGTGAACATCAGGATAATGTCTAATAGCCATAGCTAACAAATGCCAAGGTTTTGAGTATGTGTGATTCCTAAAAGATGGTATTATTAACCCTAGTCAAAAGTAAGGAAACTGAGGCTCAGGTAACTGAGGTTAAGTAACTTGTCCAAAGTTACACACAGTAATAAGTTGCAAAAATGAGGTTTTTATGAAAGTCTAAAGGTTATTTTTGCATGAAGTGCTTTTTTCCAGTTGTGGTTAATCCTAAAAGAACATTAAATCAATGTAGAATAACTACCTAAATTCCATTTTACACATTAATGATACGCAATCTAACTTGAAAACTAAATGAATCATTATACTTCCCTTCTCTCATAAATGAGAATATGTTGTCTTCACTTTAATTTAAAAATAATAATTCAGTCATTTATATAACCCCCTAAATGGCCTAGGCACAGTTTGTGCATAATTGTATCTTATTTACCAGCAGAGTGGATGATTGCTTTTTTAAATGCGCACATTTCCTCAAACTTCTGTTTAGCTTCAAGTGAGAAAACTGCCCCAAACCATAATCAGAAATTATTCTGACACTCACCAAGATGGAAAGTGAATGTGCTGGAAGCTCTTCACATGGCAGCAGATTAACAGTTCTTGATAAATCATCACCTCCAGCTAGTTAAAACAACTGCTCTTTTTCAGGATTTTTTATTTTTTTGCCTTGGCAGTAACGTTTGGAAATTGATGTGTCCCAGAGACTGGGATGCATCCAATAGTATAGTCTACTCCTACACAGTTGATCTTGAAAGGGAACAAAATGAGTAGGGAGTGACTTCTGTTAGATACTATTAGCTGAAAATGAGCTTTCTGCGGAGATTCGTAGACTCATTAGAGAAACATTATAAGACTAAGAAGGAGGAGCTGGATCCCTTGTAATTCAGATATGCTGGAAAATTGCTTTTGCATGTATTTGAATTCTCATTAAGCTCAGATTTCTTCAAAATTAGTTTTTATTATAATAATGGTAGCTATCCATCCATTAATATAAACCACAAAAACAGAAAAATCTACTTATGACTTTTGAACAGATTTACCTGCCACTGCCTTGTGTCATAAATGAATTATTTGTGGCATCTTATGATTCTCAATATAAATTTGGAGGTACATGTTTTAAAAATGAGTGCTGGTTATTATTAATTTTATGGGCTTTTGCTATTAAAATCTGTAACCATTTCAGAAACCCTCATTTTTTGACTAGAAATTTGGGTATGTGTAGTGTTCCTTCCTCCTTATCAAGAGAGTATCATAATTAAAGATAAAATGACTAAAACCTTAATAAAAGAGAAAAAAGTTTCATTTATATCTTATACAGAACACAGTGCAGTATTTATTTTGGGTTGTCCATAAATATTTACTTACCATAACTGAATCCTCTGAAGTTCCATCAAAATATTCACCTGACCTTTGGAGTTAGCTTCCATCACTTTCCTTAACTGATATTAGGTATTAAATCTGTCAGACTTCTCAGGCTCGTTTCACAAGCAGGAGCTTTTCATCTGAATTGACAAGCAGGCGTAATCACAAGCAAAAGGTCCCATTTAAAAATGTGTGTGTGTAATGCCATCTAGTTCACTTTGTCATTGTCAAATAATTTAATAATGTACATCATTTTCCTGAAGCTGATGCTGCTGAAGCAGCAGTAGAATCACATAGAAAGGAATAAATCACCAGACTTTAGACTTTTGTTTCTATATGTCTAAATCATCCAAGCAACTACGACAAGAGGAATCAGCATGACAAAGTACAAAGAAAAGTACAAACTCATACAGGGTTGGTTTAATTTTGTCCAACAAATCAATGTGGACAAGAACCTGACTTAGTTTAGGTTAGCAAATTGAAAGGACTGTATCATTTAAGCTGCTTTTGCAGCTGGATGGGCTTATAGGGGCAAGTTATTCCAGTGAAGATACGTACATCAACATTTTCCTCTATTTGAGTATGTATAAGTAAATAAACCTTTGCCTTTATTAAAAGACCTTTTGCCTTGATTATTTCATCATTATTTTGTTTAAGAAATATTAAAGTTTTCCATATTTTGTGTGGCATTAAGTATGAGTGCCATGATTGCATGAAAAGTGACTGCTTTTGATAGTAAAGGGATAACAGTTGTGTTACTCATATCTGTTTGTACATTCAATAACTGTCTATTACTTCCAGACTGAATGTTTGGTGCTGGGGGAGATACAGATGAACTGGACACTTCCACTGCCCTCGAGGACCTCACAGTCCAGTGAGGGAGGCAGATCAGTGACAGGCACTTGCAGAACAGGGGGGCAGATTTTATGACAGAACTCTGCCCAGTCCCATGGAAGCTCAAGGAGATTTGTCTCACCCACAGCAAGGCTTCCCAGAAGGAGCGATTATCGAGTGAGAATTAACCAGGGGAAGGCAGAGAAGGGCAACCTTCCAGATACAGAGAACAAGATGAAATAGGATGGAGGTAATAGTCTAGTGAAGATTAATTTTGTTAATGTTGAGAAGATAATAGAATTGAGAAAAGCCTACCTGTGCCCTCTCAGATCTTTTGAAATTTCAGAACCAATCCCAAGTTCACCAAAAGAATCATGTGCATAACTGTATTTCTTTGTTTGGGTCTAGAGGGATTTGGCCACTTTGGATACCTCATTTCTAAGTGTACTTTCCTCTTACTCTTACCCACATGCTCCATACTGGTTTGGCACCTCTTCTAGTATTCATGACTAGCAGTTTGGGAACAATGTAGCCCGCTCTGGAGCTGGAAAAAGTCTACTTTAAGTCTGCAACTCAAACATTTTCTGAGGTTGCCATTTAGATTCTGGTAACTATTTTGCCATTAGGTTCTGGGGTCAAGGTCGGGAGTGTTTTATAAGTTATCAGTATATTCTTTGCTGGGGGAGTTTCCCTCTTGGCCCATAATTTGTCACATTAGGGTGTATCAGGCAAACCTGTCATCCTGTAGTATGTGGTTATATAAAGATGCTCCTCAACTTATAATGGAATTACATCATGATAAACATATCTTAAGTTGGAAATATCATAAATTGACAATACACTTAATATCCGTAACCTACAGAACATTATAGCTCAGGCTACACTACCTTTAACATGCTCAGAACACTTACAGTAGCCTATAGTTAGACAAAATTAATACAAAGCCTAATTTAAAATAAAGTATTGAATATCTCATGTAATTTATTGAACACTGTACTGAAAGTGAAAACAAAATGGTTGTATGAGTACTCAAAGTACGGTTTCTACTGAATTCATATCACTTTTGCACCATCGTAAAGTCAAAAAATTGTAAGTTGAACCATCATAAATCAATGTACATATCTGTACATTACCCATGTCAATGGCAAATAAGACAAAACTAATCAAATCTCTTCATTTTGACTGTAGTCACGATTGAATCTCACGTGCAGCCTAAACTGAGAATGCATCTGTAATTATGGGTTGAATTTTGCGTGAGCTACAGGAGGCAGCCAGGTGGGGAATACTCACTGTCCTGGGGGCAGGAGACACTGGTTTTGATTTTTGGAGTGATACTCAGATCAAATAGCTGAGGGATTTTTTTTATTTTTCTTTTTGGAGCGTGGGTTGTGGCGGGGGGGAAGAAAGTATAGGGTGGAAAGGGTAAGAAGATGGGGAAAAGTGGATGGGGAGTTGATGATAGCTTACATTTGTGAAATGGGATTGGAGTTCGATGAATAAAAAGTACTGGATTTTATTCAACCAAAGACATTATACTTGTGCTTAATTAACTAATCATATGAACTCATGCCTTGTTAATGATAATCCATTATGAGATGCAGTTGAATTTGCTAATCTATTTCAAAAGCTCTGCTTACTCAACCATTTATAGCACATTTGATAAGTAATTTTTTCTATAGAAGACTTTAAATAAAAATCATTGAAATAGTGTAGGATCCTAGACCCACATATTTTCTGCCATCGCACATCACTTTCCTCAGTATCTGTCAGTTGAGGTTTTTGGGTGGTAGTTGTGAACCAGTGGCCTGAAGAGATGGAGAGCAAATGGTGACGAGCTAGGTGCTGTAAGTTGTGTTTTCTGTTATAACTAAGTCTTGACTTGCCCGTAGTAATTCTTTCTTATAAACCTTCCATATGTGTATACTGGTTTCTATTCCTGATACTGAATTGTTAGTTTAACTTTTGGCTTCCAAAACTACATGAAGTTATCTTTCTAAGGAAAGACAAAGACAAAAAAAAAAAAAGATGCCCATATAAAAAAGTAACTTTCCTATAATTAGCTGCATACACATTAGCTAAATAAGGTATAGATGTAGCTGTTTTTTTTAATATGGAGATATGCTTATGGTAAACCTAAACATTTCTAGACTGAAATGATTTAAAAAGCTGAAATTAATGAATTAATCTTAGTGCAGTTTCAAAATAATAATAGAAAACCATAGCCATTGTATTCTTTTAATTATTTTTTGAGTCATAAGGGAACCATCATTTCAGGAAAAAAATTATTGTAACTACAGTTTGGCTTTGGGTCATATTTTAGGCCATTTATGATATAATCATATTTTCCAGATCAACAGTTTTATGTGAAGAGATTTAGATCTAGTTCTTTATTTTGAAATACCCAAACCATTTTTTAAATCTTGCTTTTGGTATTTTCTAACTTTCTGCATGTCATCCTAGTTCTCTCTCAGGGACCCTGGTTTTCCAGCTCCCTTTTCTCTGAAAAATACGTAGTTGGGAGGTAGAAGGCCCTAGCCAAAAATGTCGCTAATTTTTTCATTTTTGTCTTTTGTTACTTTCAAACTAAACATTATTAAGGCTTCAGGCCTCCCTAATCTCTGAGTCTCCCCCAAACCACCCCAAATATAGAAACAGTCCAATTGTGACTAGAGCACAGCTTCAAGACAAGGCGTTTGTACCATTTTTTCCCCAGTTGCTGCTCTCTACCCACTAGTGGGTCATGAAATCAATTTAGTGGGTCATGACCAGATCTTTGATTTTTATTGGGATAGAATCAGTAGAAAATGTCAGAGTTTACTGCAACATAGTGTCATACAGGTAAGTATTGTTTCATAAAACTTGTTTCATTTTTATACATTGTGTTTGTATAAACTGATTAGGTAAATAAATTTCTTACACTAGGTCATGGTAAAAAAATAAATGTGAAAAATCCACTGCATGTCCTTTCAACCGGATTGCGCCATTCAGCCTCTTTATAGAAATTCTGCAGGGTCATGCCTGTTGGCCAGCTGGGTCCTGAGAATCATGGCCAAAATCTCAGCATTACCTTCTATCAAGTCATGTTTGATTTCCTGTCACTCGTGTTGACTCCTTACAGTGATGGTTTCGTGACTGTTTAGACCCCTGTCCATTCAGTAAACTAGTGTTGAGTCTGTAGCTCTGTGTGGCCTGGTAGATGTGATCGGGGAACATGAAGAGGAGGAAGATCGTCAGCTTCACCATTTGCTAGAAGCTGATTCTACCTCTTCTTTGGTGATAAGTTTTAAACCAGTTAAGGAAAGGTTATATGTTGATTAAGACAAGAAAACATAGTTTTCCTTCTGAACTTGCATCTTTTGCATTTTTCAGAGGCAGGGAGGGGGAGATTTGGTGGCAGTAGCATTCCCTGAATCCTTTGCCAGGGGTTGTTCCCAGTAGGAAGCAGCAGCATCCAGGTGGGGGGCTGAGACCTACGCAGACACTGGGAGGCGTCAGGGTCCAACATCAGGATTTGACCACAGACACTCTTGAGGTAGGGACCGAACTCAGAACCCTTATTTTGGTTCAGAGAACCCCAGCAAGTATCCAGATACAGAATGTGCTAAAATGTAATTATAACATTCATGTCATTCTCAGATCACTGGCTAAAGGCCTAAAAGAGATTTTGGAAATCACTGGCTTCACTCTCTTTCCTTCACACTTATGCAACACTAGATAAGCGGAAATCCTGCCTTATGTAAGAATGCCAAAGAAAATTTAGTTTTTTTCCCCCCAAGTAACTCATTTCAGCAATATTTCTTGGTAATGGTGCTATTAAGTATGAGACATCTGGACTGGCATATAAATTGGGGTTCATTCTGACAAAGTATGTATGGATGTTTAGTAATGGGTCAGTCTGTGATTGCAGGGAAATGGAGCACCCAGCTTTCAGTGGTGACCCCTTTTTCCTAGCTGAGCAGCCTAGTACTGAGTGGAATATATTCCCTTATACATGCTATGCTCTTCTATGCCCCCCAAAAGGGTGCTTCGAAGATTCTGATAAGAGACATTAATGATAGAGGCAAACAGTGTGTGGCTGTGACTGGAGAAATTGTGCGTTTGTAGGAAAAGGGCTTGGAATTGTGAAACCCGGAGCTGTAATTACAAGAGAAAAAATAGGGAGTGCAGTTGTCATATCCATGTCTGCATTTTTCTTTGTGAGCACTGAGCTGGATAACTGAAGCCTCTGGGTGGTTCGCAGGAAAGCTGAGGATTAATACTGCTTCTAAACTGTCCAGTCCTCAGAAGGAAGTTTCTTGGTGAGTGGATGGAGTAATAGAGATTTAAGTTAGGACATTTTCTTGAAAGTAAATGCTGAAAAAAACACAAGATATAGGTCGTTGGCCTCAGTACAGCTTAGGGCTCAGTTATGATTCAGAACATGCTCCCTAAAACACTCCTCTGCCCTTAGGTCAACCTAATGACTGGAAATTCTGCAAATGTAACAGCTGCTATCCCTTGGCCTGTTTTTATAAAACACACACACACAGGTTTGGACAAAATCAGTTTTCTAACAATGCTCTCCTTGTGAATAATGCTTGGTGGGATTGTGGATCATCAAAAATGTTTACAGGGATTCTTGAGTTACATCATTTCAGTGGTCCTTGAGCCAGGAGAAAGTTTTTGTTGTTGTTGGTTTGTTTTAATGAATTGTGCCTTTTTATTGGGCTCTTTCAGCCTGAGATCACCTCCATGCCAGTTGCCTTGATTTCATCTTTAGGATGGGCTTTTATGGTGCTGTCTATGGAGTAGAATGTGTATATGCAGTTCCTAGAACTTCCCTACTCTTCTTTACCTTACTTTTTAGGGGGAGTTCCTATAACACTGTGAGTTTGTTCTTATACTCTAGGTCTAGATGATGATATTCAAATTTTAAGTTCAACTCATAAGTGGATCATAAAGTTACTCTAGTAGGTCACTCCAGTTTTTTTGTTTGTTTGTAAAGGAACTGGAATATAATAGAAAATAACAGAGTGTATTCGCAACCCATAATATAGCCAGGTAATGTTTCATGTAACCTTTGTTTCATTTATACACATACACACATACACATGTTCCCTTATATGCTGTAGGTTGCAACATAAAGTATACTTCTTACTGTGGGTCGTTGTTGAGATTTTTTTTAAATTTATTTTTGTTGTTGTTGTCGTTGTTGTTGTCAAGAGGTTTTAAATCTGCTTATCTAGGAGACCAAAAAAACCTTTAATAAATGCTGTCATTTTATCTTTTGTTGCCATTCTTTGTTGTTTGCAGCAACAGAATTTTGGCATGTGTCAAAGGCACTTGACTTCCATTGAGCAAATGGGCAGTTTGATCTCAGGGCACTGGGTTTTTTATTACCTAGCAGGAAGATAAAGCCACTCATCCAAAGGCAGCAAAATGCAGGAGATGGAGAAGAAGAGAAGGAAAGCAAACAGTGTAATTGGAAAGTCTCAGGCTTTTCCCAGTAAATCGGCATTTTTAAATATCAAAGACTCTCCTGCATTAATGCCACAGAGTATTTCTGTACACTTGAGAAGTGGTACACTCATTTGTAAACCAAATTACAATGTTATGATATTATAGCCCAGGATGGCAGGTGTTCAGAAAGCATGCCACTTATTAAAATGGCCGTATGAAAGCCTAGTACATTTTCTGTTCTATTGACTCCAGTCTCATTTCCACTGTTTCTACTTTCCTCTGCTCCTCACTGAACTGCCCACCTGCTCCCAGACCCACAATTGCTCGAGATAACGAATCAGCACAAGGTACTTCAGTCTTCATCACTCCTCTAGTGTGCACACCTTCCACTCAACCCAGGTGTCTAGAGACACATGCTTCTAAGCTGACTTGGGAGGCAGACTGCTTGACTCCTGGGGCGCTTGTTGAGAGGTGACTTTCTCTTCCTTTCCATGTGCCCTGAGGTCTGGCAGAGGACAGCTATAAATTCAGATTGTGGTTCCAGTGCTTATTAACTGTGTGGCCTTGAGCAAGTAGAGTGTCACTTTCATCATCTATAATGTTGGGGTGGTTTTGACTACCCTGTAGCTTTGTTATGATGACTGCATGCAATAATACAGGTAAGGTGCTGTGAAGTACCATGCACAGAATCGTTCTTCGGTCAGTGATCAGTCCCTCTTCTTCTGCCTTTATACGCTTTGTGTCTTTCCAAAGCGCTATTTTCAAGCCCCTAAGGACTGAGGCTGTGCTTTTCTCTTGCTATCTTCTCTTCCTGGAAACTGGAAACCTCCATCCATTGGACTGTGGCCAGACCGCCTGTGGCCTGCCCAGACTGAGATTCTGTCCAGTAGCTGGGACTCATGGCTCTTGTGTTTTGGACCCCTATGCTGACTCCACCTGAAACACTCCAGGAGGTTGGTAAGACCATTGAGATATGCACTTGAACCTCAGCTGGCAGCCAGGCCAGTTCCCCAGCACCTGTGCCACTCTACATGTAGGTCTCATGTGGGTACTGACCTCCTCTCCACCTCATGGTTTTAGGATTAGGTCATCAGACTCAATTGAGTCAAAAGGTACTATGCTTTCTATAATTTTTCATCCTTCTGCTAAGTGAATGAATACTTAGAGATATTTCTGCCACTAAGCTTATCATCTGATCTTGAACTGGTCATATATTGGTATTTAGATTTGAATTCACATTTTAAGTATCATTGCACATTCAATATATTTTCCATTTTAAATGCTTTAAAAATTCCTCTTACATTGCAGGTGAAATTCCACCTGGAATTGAGTCTCAGTTCCACTTCTCAGTTATGTCATCTTGGGCAACTAACAAGTTTCAGTTTCCTATAAAATATTTTTATGCCTTCTGCTGGGCATGGTGGCTCACACCTGTAATCCCAGCACTTTGGGAGGCTGAGGTGGTCGGATCATGAGGTCAGGAGTTTGAGAGCAGCCTGACCAACATGGTGAAATTCCATCTCTACTAAAAATATAAAAATTAACTGGGTGTGGTGGCGTGCATCTGTAATCCCAGCTGCTCAGAAGGCTGAGGCAGGAGACTCGCTTGAACCTGGGAAGTGGAGGTTGCAGTGAGCCAAGATCGCACCACTGCACTCCAGCCTGGGTGACACAGCGAAACTCCATCTCAAAAAAACACAAAACACACACACACACACACACACACACACACACACACACACACACAGTCTCTATGCCGTCTTCCCAAGGATGTTGAAGATCAAAGTTTTCTGAACGCTGTGATGCTATGTGCAACAGTGATTTCAGTGGTAATGTTACAATGAGTGATGGATTGTAAGTATGGTAATAGTAACATTGTTACATATGGACTGGAGCTAACTAGCCTATTGTTGGTGATATATCGGATTGACTAGATTTGACCAATGTCCTTTGCACAATAACATTGACACTAAGCTCTGACAACCTTAGAGAGAGGTCCTAATAGAAAGAGACTACTCTTAGAAAGCTTTAGTCACCCCCAAGACTCAGACCTACCACATACTAGCAAGGTGAACTTGACCAAAAAAACTTTTGATACAGTTTTGTCATCTGTAAGAAAGGGTGACACTACTTTTATTTATTTAACAGGCAATTGTTGTTGAGTACTTACAACATGCAAAATATAAAGTAAACGAATATGATGCCTGCTCTGATGGAGCCTGTAGTTTAACTGGAGAGATAAACATGAAATAAATAATCATAAATATATGTGTGTAATTAAAAATACCAGTAAATGTCTTAAAGGAAAAACACAACTTGTCTCATAAAATTGTAAAATGTCAGTAAGAGACCTTATCTGCAAAATACCTGAGTATCAGCTTTTAGATGAGACCAGTGTTACCTGTGTTACCCAGGGAAATTACCCATGCCGTTGCTCCTGTTTGTACACCTGTAATTTTATTCTTAGGAATATTCCCTTTTCCTACTGGAGGGACTAGAATCCTGCCCCTGTACTCCAGCACCATTGGCACTTGCCTCTGGCCAGCTCTGACTTCTGGACCCTTAGTTGCCTCTCTCTCCAGTACAACCACACCTCTTCTTCATCTCCCAACTTCATCTGTCACGTGCTCCTGCTGCCATGCTTTCCAGAGATCCAGCCCCACCTGCTTGGACTTTCATCCACCACCCAATGCATCTCCATTGTGCTTCATGCAATTTTCAGGTTCATAGGCCCCTTCCAGTGTTACCCACCTTCTCCCCAGCTAATCCTTTCACCCACAATAAACAACAGCAGTATCGTTTATCACGTTTTTCTTGTGTGTCAGCCCTTTAAATCCATCATTCTCTCTAGCTGTCTTGGCCCTCTTCCAAGCCCTGGAAGCAGTCTGGCTATTAGCAGAAGAAATAAATGTCCCTTCTTACTATTAGAAGAAATAAGAGGTCTGTTGGTCAGCCTCATCATTCTGCTGATGGTCCTGCCCCAACAGGACCCTTATTCATTTCATATGCTCAGGTAGTGCCTTGGTGCCATTAACTGGGTTTATATCTTGACCCCTTTTGTTGGTTTCCTGCCTAGATTCCCTGCAAAAGACCCCAAGACTGACCTCTAGTCCACGTATGAGAGAATCTCTCAAACATACTGCTATGCCTGTTGGTGCCATGTACTGCCAGCCATCTAATACATCTGCTTGGTAATTCATTGGGCCAGACACCAGCCTACCTTATGCTGGGCTGTGCCCTCAGCCTGGCCCCTTCTGTGGGGGCCTCTGATGCCAGCTGCCGTTCTGAGTCTCTTCCTTTTGCCCAGAGTTGGAACCATCCCTGGTTACTGGCCTTGTGCTAGTGGGCCATTTTACTGACTGGACTTAGAACCAATTTGTGCATTTATATTTTAAAGTATTTATTAGGTTTAGCCTCTTAGGAAGTTTGAGAGGTACGATGCCTTACTGAGGCACATACTCTCTTAATTTTCCGTCTCTCTCCTCTCCTCCTGTGGTAACTAGCTATCAATTAAATGCTATGTTTCTGTCTCCGTTTAACAAACTTGTCCTTGGAATGTTCACTAAACTGACTTTAGCTCAATTTTGAAAAATTTGTGAAATTCTTTGCTGGCAGAAAAGAAATTTTACTGTGTTTAATTAAACAGATTAAAATGTGATTTTCCCAATTGTCAAAACTGTTTTTGATAGATTTCCTGTGATTTGTGTTGACTTTTGTAAAAGAAAAATTATTCACATTATTGTAATTCCATATTGTGCAGAACAGGAACAAAGGAAGTGATGCAGATCCTTTGGCAGAAAGGTCATTTGAGTCACTCTAGTGTCTTGAACCATAGGGGAATTAGAGCTCCTGTTGATGCGATGCACAGCACGTTTCTTCAGATGAAGACACTGCTCATTTATGTGGATGTTTTTCATCTGAATATTTGCGCTGAAGGAGAGCAACAGAGGGATACTTACTTGTAAACAAAAGGGGGTGGTGCGAAGAGAAAATGAATACTTCATAGAATAAACCAACCAGATTTTCAAAACCTCTCACTCTTAATAATTCCTGCCATTGTTAATCTCTTAGAACAGAGATGATTGAGAGAATTAAAGAGTAGGCTTAGTAATGATGGAAACACAAATTCTGATTGGTAATCCAGGATAACAACTTCAAAGTAATAGACCTTGATGTTCTACCATAGGGGTGTCCGATCCTTTGGCTTCTCTGGACCACATTGGAAGAAGAAGAATGGTCTTGAGCCACACATAAAATACACTAACAATAGCTGATTAGCTTAAAAAATATATATCGCAAAAAATTCTCCTAATGTTTTAAGAAAGTTTACAAATTTGTGTTCGGCCACATTCAAAGCCATCCTGGGCCCCATGTGGCCCATGGGCCATGGGTTGGACAAGCTTGTTTTAACAAGAAAGGATGACGAAGATGCTGGCTCATGACTACAATGGGTGGATATTTACTGCTGAACACACATAGCACTGTACAAGGTTTCCAAGGCCTCCGTGTCACCCTTGGGTTAATCAAGGGATGAATTTAGGGACACAGCCGGCTCTTCTTTCTGATGATTCAGTGTGAAGGAAGAGGGTAGTTTTGCAGAGAATAAATCCTTACAGTGTTTCTGTCAAGGATTAGTCAGTTGATGAGGAAATTAGACACGAAAGGCCAGTGTAACTTTTGGTTAACATTTTGTGTAATTCAGACTAACTAAACTTTCATTTCCTGGTAACTCTATTTGAGTTTGAGTCTGGAGCTACCTCCAGACTCAGACTAGCAATCATATTACTAGGTCAATGATTTTACACTCTGGTCGGATTTCTTTAGGTTGCAAACAACTGAAACATATTCTTGCAAGGAGGTGGAGGAAAATTGTAAGGATAGACTCAAATTGAAACTACAGAATCATTAGGGACGTGAAGTCTTTCTCCTCGTGCCAACTCTTCTCGCCATCCACCTGCTTCATTCGATTCTCTGGTTTATCTTAAGCTTCCTTGTGGTCCACCCGAGTTTACTTCATATTCCTGTAACTTAGCTGCTGTGGCATTCTGACTCAGATTTCCAGTTTCTCAACTTAAAATGCTTAAACGGAGAGCCTCATGGGCCCATATTAATTTTTGATGCAGGCAACCAAGTGATAAGTAGCTGGCCAACCTATGAATAAGCTAAATTCAGTCCAGGTGCCCAACTCTGGTTCAACCAGATGTAGCTTCAGAGGCCAAGATCAGAGTGGGTTTGCTTAGAGCAGCAGGCAGATTCTTGCATATAAATAAGCAGGCAGTGATTGGTGTCTCCTGTGTAGCTGGCCTCCTGCTAACAAGTGAATGCAAACACTGACCTGTTGTGAAAGAGTGCCTTGTGTGGGGAAACCACATTCCAATCTTTTATTCCATTGACTTTTAAAATTCAGTGATGACCACCTTTCTCTCCTGTTGAAAGGTGGCCTGTCCTATATCCCTTGAGTGAGACACACATCTCTCCTACCCTAAGTTAAATGTAAAATGTAATGTAAAAAGCTACTGCTGCAGGAAGAGTGGACATCAGGAAGAAAAGGGACAAATAGAAAGAGAGAAGGAGAAGAAGAAAGGAGGAAAAACTAACTGGAAATAAAATCTTCAGTTTCCACTCAGAAACTGGATACATCTCCGTGACACTAAGCCGTACGCTAGAGGATTGGGGGGAGGGGTGGCAGGAGAATGGAGGGGAGAGGCAGAGGAAGGGAGGTGGGATTGAAACAAGGGGGCAAAGAACAGGAGGGGAAAGGATTTTGGATATTAGACCTCAGGAAGTAGAAGTACGACCTTGATGTCTTTGGCATGATGTTGCCAAAGGATAGGATAAAAGGTGGACTTGAAATGGACATGAGCAAGTGGGCCAGGCGGGTTTTCCATTTTCCCTTTTCCCGAAAGCCCACCAGTAGACAATTGACATGGTTAGGCCTTATATCCCTACCCAGATGTCATCTTGAATTGTAATCCTCATAATCCCCCACATGGCAAGGGAAAGACCAGGTGGAGGTAGTTGAATCACAGGGGCAGTTTCCCCCCCCGTGCTGTTCTCATGATAGTGAGTTCTCACGAGATCTGATGGTTTATAAGGGGCTCTTCCCCCTTTGCTTGGCATTTCTTCCTACCACCTTGTGAAGAAGGTGCCTTGCTTCCCTTTCACCTTCTGCCGTGATTGTAAGTTTCCTGAGGCCTCCCTATCCAGGTTGAAGAGTAAGTCAATTAAACTTCTTTCTTTTATAAATTACGCAGTCTCAGGCAGTTCTTTATAGCAGTATGAAAGCAGATTAATACAACAAGTTTATGGGCAATTGCTAGAGCAGTACAGCTCACAGCAGGAATGTCTCAACTTCTGACCTGCCCCAGTCAGACATACACCAGAAAATAAGTGTATGGCTGTTCCTGATGTCATTGCAGATGGCATTTAACTGTTGAGATAGATTCATCTGGCTTTAAAATGTAACTTGAAGCCAGGTGTGGTGGCTCATGTCTATAATCCCAGTATTTTGGGACGCCAAGGAGGGAGGATGGCTTGAGGCCAGGTGATTGAGATCAGCCTAGGCAACATGAAGCGACCCTGTCTCTTAAAAAAATATTAGCTGGGCATTGTGCCATCTATTTAGGAGGCTGAGACAGGAGGATTGCTTGAGCCTAGGAGGTCAAAGCTTCAATGAGCCATGTTTGCAACACTGCACTCCAGCCTGGACAACAGAGCAAGACCCTGTCTCAAAAATGAATAAGTAGGTAAGTAAATTAGTTAATTCAATGTAACATGATGTTTTCTTTGAGCATGTACCCTTTAGGAAGGACAGAAGGACCTCTTTATTCTTTCACATATCTTCACTTGTTTTTTTACATTAACCTCTATCCTAAATTGATGCCGTATAGTCTGGCCTGCCGATTCACATATGTCAAGGTTTCTCAATATTTGATCTTAGGCACTGTCTTGTATTGCACAAATCACTAATCTTTTATGCTGCTTTCTTGATAATTAAAAATATGCTTGCTAAACTCCTGAATTCATCCTCCTAACCCTAGCTCAGATGCCCCTCCTCCTTGAAGCTCCCCAGACTCCTAGAGCTATCATGTCCCCCCTGTGATGCTAAACACTGAGTGTCAACTTGATTGAAGGATACAAAGTGTTGATCCTGGTTGCGTCTATGAAGGTGTTGCCAAAGGAGATTGGCATTTAGGTCGTGGGCTGGGGAAGACAGATCGACCTTTAATCTGGGTGAGCAGTCTAATCAGCTGCCAGCATGGCTAGAATATAAGCAGGCAGAAAAATGTGAAAAGAGAGGCTGGCCTAGCCTCCCAGCCTACATCTTTCTTCCGTGCTGGATGCTTCCTGCCCTAGAACATCGGACTCTAAGTTCTTCAGTTTTGGAACTTGGACAGGATCTCCTTGCTCCTCAGCCTGCAGATGGCCTATTGTGGGACCTTGTGATTGTGTGAGTTAATACTTAATAAGCTCACCTTTGTATGTATATATCTATTCCATTAGTTCTGTCCCTCTAGAGAGCCCTAACCAATACAGCCCCATACTTCAGTCAGCACGTAGCACTCCATATTGTACTTACTTATTTGCATGGTTACTCACACATCTGTGAACTTCTTTCCCACAGCACCTGTAACCTTTTCATTTCTCAGCCTCTAGCACAGAGCACAGTGAGGAGCACACAGTAGGTGTTCAGTGAATGTGAGTTGAATTGAGTAGACTATATTCAATACAGTTTAGTACTTACAATATTCTCAGGACCTACCATGTGGGGCCACTTTGTAGGCAGAACTTTGACACAGGACTTGAAGTCAGGATGCCTGTGGTTAAGCCTAGCGTTGTTCTTAAGAGTATGTGGCTTTGGTCACCATGTTCCTGGGCCTAGTTTTCTCGTAGATGAAATATAGGCAGTGATTCCTGCCACTCAACACTTTTGTGAAGATGAAATGAAAAAATATATGTGAAAAGTCTTTATAATGTTAAAGTGCAATTTGTAAGGAAGATACCATCAAAACCATTCTTTTGGAATTTCAGAAACTAATCCTCTTTAGATGTGATCCAAGACAGATCTCTCTTTTGCTGAATCCTGCTCTGTGGCAAACATAAAACTGAAAGGTGTACTGTTGTGAGAATAATAAACATGAAACATCTGGTGGAGCACCTAGCACATGTAGTAGTCACTCAGTGATAGCTGCCATTACTATTATTACTACTGCTATTATTTGGATAACGTAGTGTTTCCTCGGCTGGCTTGGAGGAAAGCAATTGGGTGATCTGAGAAGGGTAGCAAATTTTCAGTCCTTGTGCAGTCTGTCACTTTCATCCCTGAACAGGCAACTGATTTCTTACCTTTTTTCTCAATACTGTAATCTTTCCTTCCTTGTGTCCTGTGAGGATGACTTTGAGCTCAGAGAAGTCCTGTAAATATCGAAGTGAGTGTTACTATCCTCTTGAGCACGTGCTTTAATTCGCTTATTATCTGCACCTGTCAGACATGGAGCCTTTACCGAGGATAGTGAGGCTCTTAAAATTCTGGCGTTTGTCTGTAGGGCTGATATGCCACTTTATTTAGAAGCTGGGGTGGAGATGGAAACTTTCCAAGTACTTGATGCCATTGAGCCTTGTTAATTTGTGAAAGAGTTTTGTACTTGCCGTCTTTCTTTTTAACCATTCTTAATTTTCCAATCCTGCTTTTTGTTGGCTTCAGATGTGCTCACCAGAATCCTGCCAGCTTTAGTTGGAAGAAATATATTTCCGAGCTTAGTTGGACATCAGTTTTTTTTGGGCCCTGCCCAGAATTTTGACAGAGAAGGTAGTGTTAAGGAGGTTGATGGTGTCTAGACAGTAAAATCAGAAACTGTGTAATTTATGTTGTATTACAGACATCCACTTCCCGGATTGGAAAAAGGAAACTTACTTTTATCTAAGGAAGTTACATTAAAAACCTAAGCCCCTGGGTATTTCTGACCTATGAAAAGTTGAAGCTTGAGTAGTTTTACATAACATTCTCTAGCCCCTTCAAAGACTGGAATTATTGAGAGTAGTCCTGTGTAGGGCCAAGGATGATAAATAAACTTCCAAGTTTCAGAAGATAATTCATAGAACCATATAGCAGTCTTTCCTGGCTACTCACCTCTGCTTAGACTCCTGTGAGCTCACAATGCAAGTGGGTCTTGCACATCGGTTTCAGAGGGATTTTGGAAAGTTGAAGAGGAGAGAGGCTAATAGCAAAAGAGGATGGAGGTGTTTGGAACTCTAAAGATCAAAGGTCTGACTCAGGGTCCTGCCCTTAAAAAAATCAGACTTTAAAGAAAAAGCATGTTGATTTGGAAGAAGTATAACAAAAAAGTACCTTAATTATGCAATGATATTTTGTTTCTTTTTATGCTGTTTAATGCTCATAAATATCAGATACATTCTCAATATTCATTATTGTGGAAAATGATAGAAAAAAATCTTAAGCTTGGCAAAATTTATGTAGGACTAAAGGCTTTTAAAGCCCATGTCAGGTTTTGTTTTGACATGTATCATCATCCAGGTTCTCATTTAGAACTCTGAGTTTCTTTCAGAAAAGTATGAACTTCTTTATGTATAACTATGAGACATCCTGTTAGAGGCTACTATCGAACTGTTTTAGAACACATCTATTTAAAATGCTGTAATCTTACTAGGATTATGAATTATTTGCTTTTCTATCAGTCTTAAAAATTTTAAATATCTCCTAAAGTAGGAAAATTAGTAAAAACTCCATTACAGAAGAATTGTCTTGTTATTCTTACTAGATACTAGATCACCCTACCTGAGTTAAATTTCACTTTGATAGTTTCCAGCTGATTGTGCCTGGGTCCTAATAGACACACAACAAGCGTTAGTTGAACTGTGTGTTGAGTTCTTTCTAAACTTTACATCGAAAGCACTTTTTAATGTGTGGTAACTAGATGATTAAAATTTGTCTTGAAGAGCAGACAGTTTCAGAAAACAGATGTAAGAACCAAGAGAAGAGTGTCATGTATAATGTATTGATTACTAAATACTGACGATATGTATAATGTGCAGAAATATCTGTAGCAGCCAGGGATATAATGGAAGCCTTTTCCACAGCCTTGTAGCCCTCTGGCAGAGAGCTTAGAGATCAGAACTGTGTCAGACACTTGGGAAGCTGCAGTCCCATGACATTTGCTCCCATGTCACTCAATTTAGGATGTTTAAGTTGTTGGCTTCCCAGGGTGTGATATTTGATGTTTTTCTTTATCTTCCACAGTTCTAGCAAAATGCAGAAAAGGTAGAGGGTACAGTAGGAAATTCCTGATTAATTGGCGAATTGTCTGTACAGAAGGATGCTTAGTAACTCACCTAAGCTGGAACATTTGTATTCTACCCCAGCTAATTGTGGCAGAATGCAAAGGTAGTGAAACTGCAGAATTAACAATGACTGATTACAATAGTCACCATTAATGAAGCATACCTATCAGCTTACTTAATCTTTTCAGCTCTATAAATTTGATCACAGTTTACAAGTGAGCTAGTTGGAGTTCAACGAAGTTAAATACCATGACTAAGATCACAAACTTAGTAAAGACTGGAGTTATTTCTACTCATATTTTGTCTGTTTTGAGTTCAATACCCATCCTTTAAATTACCATCCTGTTATAAAGCTTTTTATTTACTACTTTTTTATTGACTACTAGTTTCTCATAAGTTATATTTTGACCTACCCTCATCTGCTCAGCAAAAACCTCTAAATATCAATATACCATACCTCAAAATCTGAGAGCCCTTTAAAAATAGATCTTCCTCCAGTATCATCTTGATTTCCCTTTTGGTTATTTAATGCTGCATAACAAATTATTCCAAAATGTAGTGGCTTAAAGCAATGGCAGCATTTAATTTGCTCATGAATTTGCAATTTGGGCAGGACTTGGTGGGATAACATGTCTCTGCTTTGCTTGGTGTCAGCTGGGGTTGCTCAGAGAGGACTAGAATACAGTTGGCCCTTGAAAAACACGGGGATCAGGGGCATCAACTTTCACACAGTCAAAAGTCTGCAGAGGTTTCCTGTCACTAGGCTCGGCTTCCAAAAAGTGGAAGAGCTACAGAATGTTCTCAGATGGCAAATAGATTTTAAACCTCTACATTCTTGAGCAAATCTCACCCTTAAATAGAAATTCAGCCAATTGTTTTCGTCTCATAAAAAGCCATTTTAAGGAGCCCTAAAATTTTTTTCTTCTAGTTTTTACTTTAGGTTCAGGGGGTACATGTTCAGGTCCTTTACATGGATATATTGCATGTTGCTGTGGTTTGGTGTACAGATGATTTCATCACCCAGGTAGTGAGCATGATGCCCAATAGGTAGTTTTTGATCCTCATCCTCCTCCCCCCAGCCCTCCACCCTGAAGTAACCCCCAATGTGTGTTGTTCCCCCTCTTTGCATCCACGTGCACGCAATGTTTAGCTTCCACTTGTAAGTGAGAACATGCTGGTATTTGGTTTTCTGTTTTGCATGAATTCACTTAGGATAATTGCCTCCAGCTGCATCTATGTTGCTGCAAAGGCATGATTTGGCTGCATAGCGTTAACATGGTTTATATGTACCACATTTTCTTTATCCAGTCCACCATTGTTGGGCATTTGGGTTGATTCTATGTCTTTGCTATTGTGAAAAGTTCCAAACTGCCATCTGTTAGATTTGTTGTGAGAAATAAGGAGTTAGTGGGAACAAATTACATGAAACATAGAAGTTCTAACATTGATGGTTAATCTGTATTTAGTGGTAATTATGCTTATGTGTCTATTAGAGAATCTTAAAAATTTACATTGGATATTTAAGAGCGTAAATACATTGGTACAAAAAAACTGCATGTAACTTTTGATTCCCCCAAAACCTAACTACAAATAGCCTGCTGTTGCCTGGAAGCCTTACCAATAACATAAAGTTCATTAACACATATTTTGTATTGTATGTCTTATCTGTTTTAATCTAATACTAAAGTAAGAGAAAGAAAATGTTACTCACAAAATCATAAGGAAAATATATTCATTAAGTGGAAAACTATTATCATAAAGGTGTTATTCGTGTCTTCAGACTGGGTAGGCTGAGGAGGAGGAAAAGAGGAGGGATTGGTCTTGCTGTCTCAGGGGTGGCAGAGGCAGAAGAAGATCTGCATATTAATGGACTCTTCTCAGTTCAAACCCATGTTGTTCAAGGGTCAACTGTAGTTAAGTGTCCGGCAATTGATATTGGGAAGACTCAGATAACTAACTGGAGACTGGCACAGCAGAGGCTCCACAGGCCTCTCCATCACTGTGTGGACATGCCATGTGGTTTCTCCAGCATGATGGCATCAGGGTTGCCAGGCTTCCTCCATGTCCATGTTAGTTCAGGGTGCCCAGTGTGTGTGGAGGAGCTGGCGGCAGGCAGCAAGAGAGGGAGAACCAGGTGGAAGCTGCATTGTCTTGTTCAAGCTAGCCTCAGAAGTCATTCAGCATCACTTCCATCACAATTTTTTGGTTAGAAGTGAGCCACTAAAACTGGCCCATATTCAAGGGAAAGGAAATTAGTCTTTACGTTTTGTGGGAAGAATGTCTAAGAATTTGTGAACTCGTTTTAAAACCATGGAGGCACCTGTGAACCTTGCTTGAGTAGTGCCCCTTGCGGCACCTGTTTCAACTTAAAGTGATAGGGTTGGCCCTGGGCAGAAATGTACAAGAACTGAGAGTTTTCAAAAATCTCTACTGCTTCACAACTGTGACCCTCACCTCCTTTTAGGGCCTCTCTTCCCACCAGTAATGGCCCTGTGTGGCCATAGAGCTGCTCTCTTCTCCCACTTCACACCCCTTCTCACCCCCACCATAATACTCATTAGTTAGCCCAGGACACTGAAGCCCAGAGATGAGCTGGGCACTATTACCAGCACAGCCTGCAGAGCTCCTACAGCATCAGCACCACTCTGTGCCTGAGCCAGCTCTGACTGAGGCTCACAGTGTGCCAGATTGCTATAGCATACGTTTTCACATCAACAATACATGCTTTCTCATCTCATCTAACACATTTGTATTCATGATAGGCCACAGCTTTCCCTGGGGTTTTAGTCAAAAGCTTTATTGTCCATTTTAGTATAACTTATGCCCATGTTCTTTGTCCTGTTAATGTGAATTCATGTATAGCTTTAAAATATAAATATTAATCAGTGATTAATACAAAAGTATAAAAGTATTCCTATTAAAAATTATTACAGGTTTCTTCCAGAGGTTAAAAATTAAAATAAAAGAAAAAAATAATTTAAAAAAATTATCACAAGTTAAGGAGACCTTTTTTCATTATTTTTAATATTGTTCTTGAATTTATGGCCAATGCAATAAAATATAAAACACCGTGGCCAGGCGCGGTGGCTCGAGTCTGCAATTCCAACACTTGGAAGGCCGATGTGGGTGGATCACTTGAGGTCAGGATTTCAAAACCAGACTAGACAACATGGTGAAACCCCCTCTCTACAAAAAACACAAAAAATTAGCTGGGCATGGTGGCACACGCCAGTAGTCCCAGCTGCTCGGGAGGCTGAGGCATGAGAATCACTTGAACCCAGGAGGCAGAGGTTGCAGTGAGACAACATTGTGCCACACTGTACTCCAGCCTGGGCAACAGAGAGAGAGAGAAACTCTGTCTCAAAAAAAAAAAAAAAAAAGTCCAAAACCAAAATAGATGTAAGTGGTCCAGCACAATCAGATGCCCCCTTTATTTCACTTACTCTTCTATTGTGGGCTCACTCCCATTCAGCCACTGCCCAGAAACACTCCTTCTTTTTGAACTTTTGTTCTGTCTGCCTCAAATACTCCTCTCCCATTTATATATATAGTGAGTGAGAGTGAGAGCGCCATATATATGTGGCACTCACTTCCTTCAAGCCTCTGCTCAGGGAGGCCTAAGCAGATCATTTTATTATTTAAAATTGCACAGCTCTCCACCTCCTGCATTTCTGTCTCCCTTACTCTTCACTACTTTTCTGTAGGACTTATTACCTTCTCACATACTACATTTACTTGTTGTAGTTATTTTTTATCCCTCACTAGCATGTAAGGTCCACTAGGATGGGGATATTTGTATATTTATTCCTGTTATCTAGTACTATGCCCAGCATATAGTAGGTGCTCAATGAATATTTAGTGAATGAAAGAATAACTGTTGGAAAGGAAGGAACCAAAATCATGTTATTTGCCTTGTTAAATTATTTAATTAGAAACCTCAAGGTAATCAAATAGAAAAATATTGAAAATAATGGGCAGGCTTGTCCAAGATACTGAGTTATCTCAGTTGATTATAGTCAGTTACAGATGGAATTCTGTTCTACCTTTCCCCTACCTTCTCACTATTGTCTTTAATAAGAAAATGAATGGGCAAATTAAGTGGAAAAATCAATTTTTATTTTACATAGAATCAATCTGTTAGAAAATATATTTTTTAAATCTTATACAAATAGAAAATGCCTTGGAAAAATTTTTATTAAAACACGTATAGGACCCACACAAGGAAAACAGTAAAACTTAGAGACATAGAACAAAATAAAAGGATATGTAATCTGGGTAATCACTACTTATTATATATTGTCAAGATTTCTATTTTTTCTAAATTTATTTAATAACCTTTAATATTATATACTAATTATTAATTTCAATATTCTATAATATTGTTCCAATCAAATTCTGAAAGGATTTTTTGCCTGGGAAGTAAATTAAAGTTTGCCTAGATTCTAGAATAAGTAGATGAAAATAGCCAAGAACATTTTGAAGAAGAGGGGATAGTGTTTGGTCAGAGAATGTTCCTTATTGTAACATATTAAAACAATATTAGGCCAGGCACGGTGACTAGGGCCTGTAATCCATATACTTTCGGTGGCCAAGACAGGAGGATTGCTTGAGCTCAGGAGTTCAAGACCAGCCTGGGCAGCATAGTGAAACCCCGTCTCTACTAAAAATATAAAAATTAGCTAGGCATGGTGGCACACTGCTGTAGTCCCAGCTACCCTGGAGGCTGAGGAGGAGACTTATTTGAACCTGGGAAGCACAGGTTGCAGTGAGCCAAGATCATACCACTCCACTCCATCCTGGGTGACAGAGAGAGACCCTGTCTCAAAAAAATAAAAAATAAACCAGACTATGATACTTCAATAATTAAAGTGATACTAGTATAAGAATAGACATAAAAATTAAACGTAATAGTCTTGGAACAGACTCAAGTATACATAAAAATCTGATAAGGAGTCATCACAGGTCAATGGAGTAGGGAACTAATAATCATTTTTAAAAATTGAGGTATCATATGACACATCAAAACTCAAGATGGATCAAAATGGTAAATGTAATAACTAAAATGTAATAAACAATAAAGGATGAGAAGCAGGTCATTTTATGATGTGCTATTAGGATGGGGTGAAGGTAACAGTGTAAGTAGAACAAGGAAATCAAAATAGGAAAAATCAGTCACTTTGATTACATTTTACACCCCAATATGGTATCTTAAATGTATTTTAATTTTTAATAGTGCACAAAAAATGTTGGATTATTTTCTTTGAATCTTACGTTTGATCTAAGTAACATAAATAATTAACTGAAGATTTAAGTGGGTTTCTTTTCTACAAAATCAAATATCAGGAACATTTAACATATGTGGATTTTGAATTAGCTAAATCAGAAATAATAAAATATTTTATTTGTATCTTAAGTTTAAAGTCTCCTTAGCATTTCTCTTCATAATTAACATAGCTTAGGCTACAAATAACATATCTAGATTATGTTGCATGGCTGTTAGCTTGTTGATGTTGTTTTTATGAAAGAACATGGATATTTTAATGATGTCCTTATGAAGGAATGGTACAAAATATGAAAGCTTGAGATTTTGAAAAATTAGCTCAACTTTTTCCCAGCTTGAGAATTCAGTACAAGTTTTATGCATGATGTTTGCCTAGTTGTTGGATTGACAATAATACCTGTGAAAACTGGCCAAAACCAGTTTTGTTACATGGATTGGTATTACACAGTGTAAATATCATGGTCATATAGTAGATTCCACCATCTGTAGTCCTCTTCTCTGAACTAATATATTTAAGCCAAAACTAAAATGGAGAATTATAAGGTCTGGAGTATTGTTTTGTTTATTTTGTTTTGCGGGAGTTAGTCCAGGTCTTGATGAGTTCATGTCCCTAATTTGCTTTCACTATGCTATGCCTTCAAGATGCTAAAATACCAGAATTAAAAGTGAAAAGTTCCTGTTGACTTTTAGATGCCTTAAATACTAAACATTTGAATTAACTAATGGAAGGTGAAGTAGATAAACCAAATCATCAAGTAAACTGAGATTCACTTATGTTTCATTCTGCAATATGTCATGTGATATTTTCCTGGGAAGATTCATATTCTTAATTATCTTTGGTTTGCAATGATATTAAAACAACTGCATTTCCTTAGTACAATTCAATTGTGCCATTAAGGGATGTGGTATTCTTTCATCATTCCAGGCAGGATGGAATCTACTGAAAAAAATTGACCATTCCAGGAAAGGTGGAATCTACTGGAAATGAAAATTGGTCAGAAAGAATACACACAAAAATAAAATAGATTTGATGATATTTAGAAGCATGCATAATGACAGAATTTGCATTATCTCTGTTCTGGTGTTGCTTAGACATCTCAGAATCATAGCTTTGGGAGGGATAGGTGGAAGTTGTCTCATTGATTTATCACGGGTTAACTGAGGGCCTGCTTAACTATATACCTGTTAGCCTGTGGGAAAATAAAAATGGGAGATGAAGAGGCCACACTTTCAAGGGGTTCCGGTGTGGTGGTGTTCAATCTTGCTGTCTTGAGCCTTTATTCATCTCTTCATGCTCTAGGACTGCCAAACGGGAGGTCACAGTCTAGGGAAAGGCACAGAAGGACATGGACCTAAAGAAGGGGTACATTCTACACAGCCCTTTCACAACTTCCTAACTCCTCAAAGTCATCACACGTTTCGTGAGGTTCTTTTAGAAATCCTTTTATTGTATTTAGGAGTGAACAAAATATTTAACTGTAAAGCTCATCATGTTTATGTTAACATAGATCGTATTCATTGGGAATGTGAGCATAGATAGGTGCCTGAGGTTGTGGGAAATTATCATGCTCTGAGACCCTGCCTCTTATAGTAATTTCAAAGCAACTTCATGTGTGAGAAGTGGCAGTACACTTTAAGATCATTCACCTCAACTCGGTTGACTCTCCTGCTTATTTTATGAAGTTGTTAATAAATGTATGTAAGGAATATTGCTTATGTCTCCAAGCATTAGCATTGTCAGGATGGAGGTACTGATTACTGAGTAACAGATTAGGAGGCACCTAATAGGGTCAAATGCATTACTGCACAAGGGAGGTTCATGTGGAAGTGTTTGTTTGTTTGTTTGTTTCTTTTTTTTTTTTTTTTGAGGTGAAGTCTCCCTCTGTCACCAGGCTGAAGTGCAGTGGCACGATCTTGGCTCACAGCAACCTCCGACTCCCTGGTTCAAGCGAGTCTCCTGCCTCAGCCTCCCAAGTAGCTGGGATTACAGGCACGTGCCACCACCCCCAGCTAATTTTTGTATTTTTAGTAGAGATGGGGTTTCACCATGTTGGCCAGGATGGTCTCCATCTCTTGACCTCATGATCCACCCACCTCGGCCTCCAAAGTACTGGGATTACAGGTGTGAGCCACCATGCTTGGCCCTGTAGAAGTGTGTCTAACACTATCATAGAGCTTCTTGAAGGAAGGAAGGAGAGGGAGGGAGGGGAGAGAGGAGGGGTTAGGGGTAGGGAAGGAGGGAAGAAGGAAAGAAGGGAGTGAAGAAGAGAGGGAGGATAGGTTTTCTAGTTATTAGACAAAGGAGGAGGATTCTAGCTTAAGGAACAGCCTAGTCCCCTTCAGTTCTTGAAACTTTTGTTTTCTCACTGTCAGACAAGGAAGGCGAAGCATTTGCCTGGTGCCCTGCGCAGCTGTCCTAGCTATCCTTAGCAGGACTAAAAAGCCGCCTATCAGTTTCAGGCCAATACCCTGATGAACATTGATGTGAAAATTCTCAATAAAATGCTGGCAAACTGAATCCAGCAGCACATCAAAAAGCTTATCTACCATGATCAAGTTGGCTTAATCCCTGGGATGCAAGGCTAGTTCAACATATGCAAATCAATAAACATAATCCATCACATAAGCAGAACCAATGACAAAAACCGCATGATTATCTCAATACATGCAGAAAAGGCCTTCGATAAAATTCAACACCCCTTCTTACTAAAAACACTCAATAAACTATGTATTGATGGAACATATCTCAAAATAATAAGAGCTATTTCTGACAGACCCACAGCCAGTATCACACTGAATGGGCAAAAACTGGACGCATTCCCTTTGAAAACCAGCACAAGACTCCACTCACTGCAACCTCCGATCCCCTCTCTCACCACTTTAATTCAATGTAATATTGGCAGTTCTGGCCAAGGCAATCAGGCAAGAGAAAGAAATAAAGCGTATTCAGATAGGAAGAAAGGAAGTCAAATTGTCTCTGTTTGCAAATGACATGATTGTATATTTAGAAAATCTCATTGTCTCAGCCCCAAATCTCCTTAAGCTGATAAGCAACTTCAGCAAAGTCTCAGGATACAAAATCAATGTGCAGAAATCACAAGCATTCCTACACACCAGTAATAGACAACCAGAGAGCCAAATCATGAGTGAACTCCCATTCACAATTGCTACAAAGAGAATAAAATACCTAAGAATACAACTTATAAGGGATGTAAAGGACCTTTTCACGGAGAACTACAAACCACTGCTCAAGGAAATAAGAGGGCACAAATGGAAAAACATTCCATGCTTATGGATAGGAAGAATCAATATGAAAATGGCCATACTGCTCAAAGTACTTTATAGATTCAGTGCTATCCCGATCAAGCTACTGTTATTGACTTTCTTCACAGAATTAGAAAAAACTACCTTAAATTTCATATGGAACCAAAAAAGAGCCCATATATCCAAGACAATCCTAAGCAAAAAGAACAAAGCTGGAGGCATCACACGACCTGACTTGAAACTATGCTACAAGGGTATAGTAACCAAAACAGCATGGTACAGGTACAAAAACAGATATCTAGACCAATGGAATAGAGGCCTCAGAAATAACACCACACATCTACAACCATCTGATCTTTGACAAACCTGACAAAAACAGGCAATGGGGAAAGGATTCCCTATTTAATAAATGGTGTTGGGAAAACTGTCTAGCCATATGTAGAAAACTGAAACTGGACCCCTTTCTTACACCTTATACAAAAATTAACTCAAGATGGATTAAAGACTTAAACGTAAGACCTACAACCATACAAATCTTAGAAGAAAACCTAGGCACTACCATTCAGGACATAGGCATGGGCAAAGACTTCATGACTAAAACACCAAAAGCAATGGTAACAAAGGCTAAAATTGACAAATGGGATCTAATTAAACTAAAGAGCTTTCAGGCAGCAAAAGAAACTATCATCAGAGTGAACAGGCAGCCTAAAGAATGGGAGAAAATTTTTGCAATCTATCCATCTGACAAAGGGCTAATATCCAGAATCTACATGGAACTTAAATTTACAAGAAAAAAACAACCCCATCAAAAAGTGAGTGAAAGGTATGAACACACAGTTCTCAAAACATTTATGCAGCCAACAGACATATGAAAAAAAGCTCATCGCTGGTCATTAGAGAAATGCAAATCAAAACCACAATGACATACCATCTCACACCAGTTAGAATGGCGATCATTTAAAAAGTCAGGAACCAACAGATGCCAGAGAGGATGTGGAAAAATAGGAACACTTTTACGCTGTTGGTGGGAGTGTAAATTAGTTCAACCATTGTGGAAAATAGTGTGGCAATTGCTCAAGGATCTAGAACCAAAAATACCATTTGACCCAGCAATCCCAGTACTGGGTATATACCCAAAGGATTATAAATCATTCTACTTTATAAAGACACATACACTTGTATTTATTGCAGCACTATTCACAATAACAAAGACTTGAAACCAACCTAAATGCTAATCAATGATAGACTGGATAAAGAAAATGTGGCACATATACACCATAGAATACTATGCAGCCCTAAAAAAAGGATGAGTTCACGTCCTTTGCAGGGACATGGATGAAGCTGGAAACCATCATTCTCAGCAAACTTAACACAGGAACATAAAACCAAACTGCATGTTCTCATAAGTGGGAGCTGAACAATGAGAACACATGGACACAGGGACCTGTTGGGGGGTGGGGAGGCTACGGAAGGGGGTAGCATTAGGAGACATACGTAATGTAGATGATGGGTCGATGGGTGCAGCAAACCACCATGGCACGTGTATACCTATGTAACCTGCACATTCTGTACATGTATCCCAGAACTTAAAGTATTAAAAGCCTCCTATCCCCACAGCCATCCCCCAGTTTCCTAGCCTTGTGGTCTGTAGCTCTAGACTTCCAACAACTGCTGCCTTTGCTTGTTTCACTTCCTCATGTTGCTGCCTCTAGCCATATGGCCACAGATTCTTATTTTTTATCATAAATATTCAATAGAGGAAGGATGCACCAGAAAATTTTAATCCAGCAGGGTTCTGATCCTCTAGCTAAAATTCTTGATCATCCTGAATAAAGCACAGCATTCTTTGCTGTCCAGGCAAGCAGGAGTAAACAGACATGTTGCTGGCTGTTTGTGTGTCTGGAGTTACTTCTCTTGAGTCTTTCCGGCAGGACATTGATGAGGAACAAGACCATTTCCACTGCTTTCTCAGATATCAGTCCTCTGACCTTGGCAAGACCTTACCCTTGTTAAGTAATGTTGGTCTCTGATATGGTTTGGCTGTGTCCCCCACCCAAATCTTATCTTGAATTGTAGCTCCCATAATTCCCACGTGTCATGGGAGGGACCAGGTGGGAAGTAATTGAACTAAGGGAGCAAGTCTTTCCCATGCTGTTTTCTTAATAATGAATGAATTTCATGAGATCTGATGGTTTTATAAAGAGTAGTTCCCCTGCACATGCTCTCTAGCCTGCCGCCATGCAAGACATGACTTTGCTCTTCCTTTGCCTTCTGCCATGATTGTGAGGCCTCTCTAGCCATATGGAACTGTGAGTCCATTAAACCTCTTTCCTTTCTGAATTACCCAGTCTCAAGTATGTCTTTATTAGCAGCTTCAGAACAGACTAATGCTGTCTCCAATCAAATTTCTTCACATACAATAATATCCTCTTGAACCTTGGTTCTGAGAAGTCTGAAAAGGCAGATGGATAACTTGAAGGATCTTGGATCACACAAACTACTCGAGTTCCTATTTACATAGACAACTTAGTGGCAGTTAGCTGTGACTCGGCTGGTTAAGACCACAGCTTTCTGTTACCTTCTATAACCAATAAGACTGGGATGTGGGTGCCATGAATGTAAGGGTTGGGTCTCCCTACCTTAGATTATACTTCTCTCACCTGTGTTCAGCCATACTGTTAGAGAAGGCACTTGACATCTGACAGACTGGAGTCTTTCCTAGCCCCCCCCCCTCACCTGTGATATTTTGCGGAGCCAGTTCATTAGGAAACGCAAAAGTGTTTATGAGATGGGAGGGTACAAAAAGAAAAAAAAGTATGCTCAAATATCAGGGGCTCCTAATGTGCATTTTTCTATCCCTCTTTGTTACGTCCTTAGAGAGAAACAAAATATTTACACTGTGTTTGTTTTCCCAGAGCAATTGACAACAGACAGTCATGTAAACATACCCAGTTTAATGATCATGTAACAAGATGATGACTATTTCAGTCTGTCCCTTTGAGCTGGCTCTGCATGGACTGGCAAGACACAAGCATTTCGTACTTGCTATTTCTAGATAAAAATCTCACTGCCGTAAAAGTCTAGCTTGAATCCAAGTTACCATATGAACCAGTTGGAATAAAAACCCTAAACAAAGTTCTGTAACTAGCTTCTTCCTTCTGAGCAGGCTCTTTGACAGTTAGAGATCTGAAGTTTTGCATTAAAAATTTTCAGAAAATGAGCAGATTTTCAGGCATGCTGTAGTACAGAATGCCCTCTTCTCTAGTTTGTTTTCCCTTGTCTCTTTCACTTTTCTTTTTAGCACACTTGGAAAACAAAAACAAAAACAGAGCCATAAGCATGATGAGCTCTTTACACGCTGTGGCGTTTAAATGAGAATCGGAGACCTGTATTCCCTTTTATATGTGAAGGCACCTAGTGTGTGCTTGTCTTGGTTTAAAGGCGAAATGGAAATTGGCAGTATGATCCTACGGAGTTTACTTAACTTCTCTGATCCTTATTTGCCTCAGTATAAAATAAGGACATTGAACTAACATCATCTTTAAGATAATGAGGTGCAGAAGTTTTAGCCCAAGTGGATATGCAAGGAAAATTTTTTTTTTTTTTTTTTTTTTAAGAATCTGAGCTTCACTCTGTTGCCCAGGCTGGAATGCAGTGGCACGATATGTCTCACTGCAGTCTCAGACTCCTAGGCCCAAGCCATGCTCCCGCCTCAGCCTCTCAAGCAGCTAGAACTACAGGTGTGCACCACCATGCCTGGCTGTTTTTAAAAATTTTCTGTGGAGATGGGATCCCACTGTGTTGTCCAGGCTGGTCTCAAACTCCTGGCCTCAAGCCATCCTCTTGCCTCAACTTCCCAAAGTCTTGAGATTACAGGCGTGAGCCACCACACGGGGTTTGTTTTGAAACTCCTTTGAGATCTCAGGTAATTTATTGATAGGCAATACTAAATTAGCAGAAGTTATTTGAGTGAACTGGTAGCTAGTTACCTACTTATAATAGGTTAGTGTCTTGGGTCTCAAGTATTTCAGAACTGCTCAAATCGTTGCTATGCAATTGCTTAGGCCATAAATTAATTCAATAAACATGTATTGAAGACTTCTGAATGTAAGGACTTGCTACATAATGATATATTTAGTCTGTGTCGCACTTGATACTTTACAAAGCACTTTCATATAAATTATTTCATTTGATTTTTATACCAACACTGTGGAGGGGGATGACAGATATCACCATTTTATAGGTAAGGAAATTGAGGCCTAGCAATACCACATTAACACTATTATTTTGTAACTTAAATCTATTATTCCTAAGTTCTAAGGAAACAAGGAATGGGAAAACATAAAAGGAAAACTTTTTATGAAAATTAAATATTTGATTTTGATGATGATGGCTTTTACTGAACTCTCATTGTGTGACGCTGTTGTAAGTGTCACATACATATTCGTCAATTTAATTCTTGCAACAATCCTGTGAGGGAGGCACTGAAGTTATCCCTGTTAGTAATGAACGTAATGTGAGGTCCACCAGGACAGGATATTTTAAAATCTATTTCGTTAATTTATATTCCCAGCAGCTAGACTAGTGCTTATCACAAAATGAGCACTTCATAAATATTATTTTGGTGAACAAATCTGTTTTTCAAAGAGAGAAACTGAGGCCCAGGATAATTAACTGTCCTTAACCAAAGTCACTCAGCTAATACAAGATGGGTACAAGATTTGACTCAGACAGCCTGTTCCAGAATTCTTCAAGACCACAAGCTATCCTTGTTTTAAAAATGAAACAAAATAACCCACCAGCCAAAACTAAATATGTGTGTTTTAGAGGGAAATTTTAAACTACCTTGGAAAAACATAATAACTTCTCTTATCCTCGGATTTAAGTTCTTGCAAAGAAATATTAATTGATGTAAAACCTCAGGCTGGAGATATAATCTTTATATATTGATGGTGATCCGACTTGGAAAACAGTTGTTTAATAAAGTATTCTGGTGTTTCTGCTTAAGAATGCATTCTCTAAGTGTGTTTGATATTTTATGTTTGTGTTGGTGAAGGTATTCCTTATAGATGAGGAAAGTCTAGCTCTGATTTATCCATCAAAGAAATATAAATGTCTGAGAGATTGCATGGCTAGCTGTAGAAGCAGGGACTAGAAGTTATGGGGAAAGGAATACAAATTCAGATCAGTCCAAATAAAAATGCCTGAAGAAAACTGAGTAAAATTGCTACCTTGCAGAGATGGACAAGTGAAAATCTAGAAAGAAAAATAAGAAAAGAAGTGATGGATTGTCTTTGAAAAGTGCAAGTCTAAAACTACAGTCCTGAAGTGAGATTTTGGTTTCAACATGAAAGAATTGCAGTGTGAAGTGTAATGCCTAATTTCATCCAGTAGTTAGTATAACATGACAGCCCACATGAAAATGAACTTCAAAGAAATGCTGAATTTAAAAATGATACTGTATGATCTCAATAATTGAAATATTGAACGCTTCTTAGCAGATCATAAGTAAATGTTTCAGTAAAAAAGGGATACTCTTTTCTATAGACAGCCTGCGACAATTAATTAGATGACTGTGATCATTCTCATTGTTCCTATAACTAATTCTTACCTCTTCCTGTGTGTTTATATTTGCTCCTTTTTTTTTACACTGATATATTAGAAAGGAAAGCCAAAGGTGATTTCCTCTTTATTTTATAACTTTTTATGATTATAGAACTAATAAATATATATTCATTGGAGATAATTTGGAAAATTAAAAAATACTAAATTTAATAACAGCACTTAGAAATTTCACTAAGGTAGCATATGGGCCTATGATAAATCCTTCAGGAAGTCAGGAAAATTGACTCGTGTTTTTCTAATTATATATCCCTGTGAACTAAAAAGGAGGGGAGATAATGGTGTCTATTTTTACATTTGAGAAAATGGAGATACTGGCTAAAGGAGAAAAATGTTTTTTTATGAAGTATGCTCACCAGACTAAATTTATATCTACAAAGATCTCCTTTTCTGTACTTATATAGTGTGGGGGACAGATATCATCTTGTTCATATTTGTGCTGAAAAATGTAGGCATTTGAAGGTAATCAGGTTGCATAATTCATTCTATATGTTAGTCTCACATTCCCTACACTTTATCTCAGGGCAATTAATAACTTAAAAAGAAAAAAATACCAGGCTCAGTTTATTTTATTGCTAAATTATATCAAAGACTTAAGACATAACACCAATGCTCCTTAATCTCGTTCAGAAAACAGAAGCAGAGAGAGCACTTCCTAACTCATTCTGTGTGGCCAGTATTACCTTAATACCAAAGCCAGATAAAGATATTACAAGAAAGGACTATAGGCCAATAGTTCTCATGGACATAGATACAAAATCCTCAATAAAATATTAGGAAATTGAATCTAATAATATATAAAAAGAATTATACACAATGAACAAGTGGCATAGTGACATTTATGCCAGGTATGCAAAGCTGATTTCAGCATTTGAAAAATCAGTGTAATCTGCCACATCAACAGGCTAAAGAAGAAAAGATGTATGTTGACATTAATGTATGCAGAAAAAAACATTTGACAGAATCTAACACCCATTCACGAAAAAAAAAAGTATATATATATATATATATACACACATATACATATATATCTCAGCAAACTAAGATTAGAGAGGATCTTTCTTTATTTGATAAACATTTACCAAAAATCCTATAGCAACACACACTTAAGGGTGACAAACTCAAGGCTTGCCCTCTAAGATTGGGAACAAAGTAAGGATTTCCTCTTTGACCACTTCTATTCAAAACTGTACAGAAAGGCCTAACTAGTGTAATAAGACAAGAAAAGTACATAAAAGGAGTATAGGTTGAGAAGGAAGAAATTAAGCTATTTTTTACCTGATTGTCTCCATAAGAAAATTCCAAAGAACTGACAAAACACACACACACACACAACTTCTAGAACTAATGAGGAAGTATAGCAAGATCTCAGAGCACAATGTTAATATACGAAAGTCAGTAGCTTTCTTATACATCAGCAATGAACAATTGTAATTTAAAATTTAAAAACAATACATTTATAGTATCACCAAAAAAGCAAGAAGAGAGGGAGGGAGGAAAAAAGGAAGGAGGAAAAATGCCTACATATAAATCTGACAAAATAAGTACAAGATCTATGTGAAAAACTATAAAAGTCTGATGAAAGAAATCAAAGATTTAAATAAGATTTCTTGAACATGAATTGGAAGAGTCAATATTGTTAAGATGTTAATTCTCTTCTTCACCTATATATCTGATTTATTCCCAATTAAAATTCTAGCAAGCTGTTTTGTAGATAATGACAAACTGATTCTAAAGCATATATGGAAAGGTGGAGAAACCTAGAATAGCCGGCATAATACTGAAGAAGGACAGAATAGAAGACTCACACTATCCGAACTCAAGATTTCTTATAAAGCCACAGTAATCAGTACAATGTATATCGGTGAAAGAGTAGGCACATAGATCAATGGAACAGAATAGAGAACCCAGAAATAGACCCACACAGGATAGGCAATTTATCTTTGACAAAGATTAAAAGCCATTTCTCTTAATCTGCTCAGACTGCTATAAAAAAATACCATAGATTGGGGTGGCTTAAATTTTTATTTTCTCAAAGGTCTGGAGGCCAGAAGTCTGATATTAGGGTGGCAGCATGGTTGGATTCTCTCTTCCTAGCTTTCAGACAGCTGCCTTCTTGCTGTGTGCTCATATGGCCTTTCCTTGCTTTGTGTACATGGACTGGGAGAACAAGCAAGCCCTTTGGTGTCTCTTCTTATAAGGGCACTAATCCCATCATGAGGGTCCTACCCTCATTACCTCATCTAAACTTAATTATCTCCTAAAGACCCTATCTCTAAATATCACCACACTGGGGTTGGGCATAAACATATAAATTTTAGGGGGACTCAATTCAGTCCATAGCACCACTCAGTGGCAAAAGGATAATCTTTTCAACAATTGGTGGTGGAACAATAGGATATCAATAGGCAAAAAGTGAATCTAGGCACAGACCTTATACCTTTCACAAGTATTAACGCAAAATGGATCATACACCAAAATGTAAAATGCAAAACTATAAAACATCTTGAAGAAAACAGGATAAAATGTAGGTGGCCTTGGATTTGGCAATACATTATTATGCATAACATCAAAAGCATGATTTATAAGAGAAAAATTTGATAATCTACACGTTATTTAAATTAAAAACTTCTGCTCTATGAAAAAAACTGTTAATAAAAGACAAGCCACAGGCTGGGAGAAAATATTTTCAAAACACGTATCTGATAAAGGACCTTTATCCAAAATATACAAAGAACTCTTAAAACTCAGCAATAAGAAAACAACCCAATTAAATAGGAAAAAGGCCTGAACAGACTCTTCACCAAAGAAGATATGCAGATGGAAAAAAAATGTGAAAAGATGCTTAACATCATTTGTTGTTAAGGAATTGCAAATTAAAATGAGATACCATTACCTACCTATTCAAATGGCTAAAAAAAAAAAAAAAACTGACAATATCAATCACTTGGCAAGAATGCAGAACAATAGGCACTCTTTGTTGCTAGTAAGAACAGCTATTTTGGTAGTTTCTTTCAAAACTAAACATCTTACCACACAACCCAGCAATCATGCTCCTAAGTATTTACCCAAATGCACTGAAAACATGTCCACACAAAAACTTGTATGTGAATGTTTATAGCAGCTTTATTCATAATCACCAAAAACTGAAAGTAACCAAGATGTCCTTCTATATGTGAATGGATAAACTATGGTACATCCATAAAAAGGCCACAGCTCCAGAGGGTTGATAGTATGCACCCTTGATAAAATGTGATGAAAATGTGATTCTCTCAAAAAAACAATGAACCCAGACTAGTCATTATTAAAAAAAACAAAAACCAGGCAAGTGCCATTTGAAGAACATTCTACAAAACTAAAAAATCTGATCAACTCTCCCCAAAACTGTCAAGGTCTTCAAAAATAAGTCTGAAAAATTGTTATAGCCAAGAGAAGCCTCTGGAGGCATGAGGACTCAAATGCAATGTTGTATCCTGGATAGGATCCCAACACAGGAAAAGGACGTTAGGTTAACCAATGTATAATAACAAGTGTATCATACTAATGTAAGATGGCAATAATAGGGGAAAGCATTTGCAGGTGCATATGGGAACTTTTTGTACTGGTTTCACCATTTTTCTTTAAAACTGTCCTAAAGAGGAAGTTTATTTTTAAAATATGTTACCCAGACTTTATTTATTTATTTTTATTTAGATGGAGTTTCACTGTTATTGCCCAGGCTGGAGTGCAATGGCACAATCTCAGCTCACTGCAACCTCTGCCTTCTGGGTTCAAGTGATTCTCCTGTTTCAGCCTCCTAAGTAGCTAGGATTACAGGTGCATGCCACCATGCCCGGCTAATTTTTTTTGTATTTTTAGTAGAGACGGGCTTTCATCACATTGGTCAGGCTGGTCTTGGACTCCTGACCTCAGGCAAAGTGCTGGGATTACAGGCACGAGCCACCACACCCAGCCATGAGCCACCACACCCAGCCATGAGCCACCACACCCAGCCATGTTACCCAGACTTTCTTATTGCTGCTGTTTGAAGGAGCACTTCATTGCATAATTCCAGGAGACACCATTCATGTAAAATTCAGTGTGAATGGTCTCTCCTGGAGTTGTTCAAGGCTGTAACACTGTTACAACTTTAATGGCTTTTTCCTAGGAAAAGCAATCACATCTGTCATGCATCAACTTGTTTTTCCTGTAAAACTTTGCATAAGTTGATTATAGATCCTACTTAACTGATTTGTCCAGCTAGAAAAGGTTGGACAGAATCACTCTTTTATAGGCAAAGGCCCATAGGCGCTTTCCCTCTTGTAAAGCAGACATCAGCCCAACTTACGATATGAGCAGAGGCTCCCCAAGTTGGGGAGATACGACTGGTTTCTCCTTTCCTGATCTATAATCTGTACTTCACTCCTTTACCCACCACTAACATTGATTATGGGATAGGACCCATAGCATGGAAAGATAGCATTCCTGTTGCACCAGGAACCAGCTCAAATGGACTGGGAAAGCCCAGGGATATGGGCACTGTGTTAAAAGGAGCAGTGGCAGCATTCCTGAACACTGAAAAGGACATTTGCAACATTTGAAGAGATTCCACATTTTCCAGCCTGTTAGAGAGAAAGGCTGAAAGATAAAAACTTTTGTTGACTTTCTCTGCAAATGGGTATTTAACTGAAAAATGTAAATGAGATTTTAAGTACCCATGAAATGTGATGCCTTCTCCTGGTGTATGGTCCATAAATTATGTTGCACCAGAGTTTAGATCATAAAGTTCTCTCATTCCAGATCAAATTAATGGTCTTTTACTTTCTGTTCCTGTAAATTATAAAACCCAGATGTGTCAAATTATGTAATAAAAACCAAATAAAAAGAAATTTGTTTTTTAAGGAATTTCATAAATTTCTTGTTTTACCAAGGTTTATTGGTCTTATTTTAGTGGGACAAAAAACAAATTAACCTTTCAGGTTTTCACTTTTTGTTACACTGTAGAGAGACCTTGAATCTTTGGGATAAAAAAGGATAATGCTTTTCTTGGGCCAAATTTTGATTGGTCCACTTGCTGAGATAAGCCTCCTGCTGAATCAAATGCATGTTTTGTGTTTAGTCTTGGATCTTATCTGCCTGCAGCAGCAGCTAGCTTAATTAACAAGTGAGGTTCAAAAAGATGAAGCAGCTATTTCAGTGTCTTATCCTAATGTTTTCAAAGAGCTCTGTAGATTTGGTCATTACACCCATCCTAATCAAACTGTTTAAAAACTTATCTTCTGCCACCGTTTCCTACAGAGTTTCCGCAAAGCAACCGTGATTTGTAATCATTAGCAGAATGGTATGTGGTATGTAAATGTATGTAATAATTATATTTCTAAAACAGTCTTTAAGACCATCTTTTAAAGGATCTCAACTTGACAATGGTCTGTTTTCAGTTTTCAAATCAGGGTATTTTTCAATTATCTTGCAATTCATTTTCTAAATTCACTCTTCGATTCGTGAGAGAAATGGCTTTTATAGGGCAAATAAATACATACTCTTTGGGGGTTAGAGAGGACAGAGATTGTTTTATTCTTTTTGTATTGAATAATATTGCAGGAAGATGCTACTGATTACAAGGAGAGTATTAAGATTGATAAAGAGGAATATTTTTAAGGCTTTCCGATTTCCCTAGGAGATAGGATTTACATTCCAACTTTGGTTCTCTTCAAAGGGATCCTGTTTGCTTAAATTCTCGGAAAATATGATTGGACTTCTCAGTCGACTGAGCTGTAAGAGTGGTGCGGAACCTGCCCTCAGGAGGGGGACCTGTCAACATTTAGAGGGTGTAGGGGTGGTGATTTTGGGGGTGGACCCTGGCATGATGGAAGGGATGCGGACCCAAATTCCTAGAACACAAGCAAATCAAACCCGCTTGCCTCTCTGTGAATGGGGCTATTGCGCGCAGCCAGGCCTGGCTTCCCTCCCCCACTGTTCCCACTCACCCAGTGCAGTAGACTGTCCAGCCCTGCCAGGAGGCAGCTGTCCTTGGCCAGAGCCAACTCCTGGCTGCACGTTGTGCTCCACACGGCCTTCCAGTCCAGCCAGCTTGGCTGTGGGGGTCTCAGATTTCATCTCGAGGTGCCAGCAGAGTCCCTTCACTAAAATCATATTTTTTCACCTGGTTATTTGATCATTTTACAGTTGGTGGGTTTCATCCACAAAAATGGTCTTCTAAAAAATAAAATCCAGTGTTGGTAAAAGCTTCTGAAAGAACCTTGGTTAGAAAATACCAATTCATCCAGGTGCAGTGGCTCATGCTTGTAATCCCACCTCTTTGGGAGGCCAAGGCAGACAGATTGCTTGAGCTTGGGAGTTCAAGACCAGCCTGAGCAACATGGCAAAACTCCGTCTCTACAAAAAAATTAAAAAGTTAGCTGGACATGGTGGTGTGCCCCTGTGGTCACAGCTACTCAAGAGACGATGAGGTGAGAAAATCGCTTGAGCCCATGGGGCAGAGGTTACAATGAGCCATGATCGTGCAACTGCACTTCAGCCTTGGCGACAGAGCAAGACCTATCTCAAAAAAAGAAAAAAAAAAAGGAGGCACCAGTTCAGTTTTCTGATCCACTCCAGGTCTGAACAAACTATTCTAAATTCTTTCTTTTCCAGAAAAACTAGAGGTAACCTGTTTTTAAAATAAATATCTTTGGGAATATTATGAACTTTATGAACGTTTCCCTGCAGATAATCAAACTAGTCAAATACTGTTTGTAGGCTGGGCACGGTGGCTCACATCTGTAATCCCAGCACTTTAGGAGGCCAAGGCGGATGGATCGCCTGAGGTCAGAAGTTCGAGACCAGCCTGGCCAACATGGTGTTGTTTTAGTAGCTGTCTCTACTAAAAATACAAAAATTAGCTGTTGTCACGGTGTGCGCCTGTAGTTCCAGCTACTCAGGAGAATCACTTGAACCTGGGATGCAGAGGCTGCAGTGAGCTGAGATTGCACTCCAGCCCTGGGCAAGAAGAGCAAGACTCCATCTAAAAAAAAAAAACACAAAAAAACTAAAATACTGTTTATAGGAGGAAACCAAAGTCACAGTCACACAAAAACTGTGAGAAGACTTTCTTAGAGTGAAAGATTCAAAAAGTTTATATTATTTTTTCATACCTCAAAGTAAATTGTATGCAAATATGTCTTAACATAAGCAAACTCAAAACTAAAAGTATGAACATCAGTATTAATAAAGAGGTTATTTTATTTGCTTTTCTTTTTTTAATGTTACTTTTCTAAAACTTACATAATATAATTTATATAAATAGATAATTCAGAGAATTCCTATGGTAGGATTCATGAAGAATTTGATTCATTTTAAAATGTAGCGGACATAATTTTTTAATTCTTGAAAAGTACTTTATGCATTCAGAATAGTGTTTTAAAACAACAGTTTAAAGAAAATAGAATGAATACCTATGTACTTATTACACAGATTAAAAAAATCAAAATTTAGAAGGCCTCTGTGAACCTCTGCTCAATCACAATCTTCCCCACAGGAGTAACTACTTATCTGAATTTTAAGTCAACCTAGTCCCTTGTTTTTCTTCATAATTTTATTACTTTTCTGTTTCCCCCCCCCCAAATAATATAGTGTTTCATTTTATGTTTTTGAACTTTACATAGACTCATATTTTATATATTTTTGTATGACTTCTTTTACTTTACTGTATACTGTATTTCAGTGTATAACTATATTCAATTTATTCTGATTTACATTTGGATTATTTCTTGCTATCAATATGAGCAATCCTGCAATTAATAAATTTAAATATATCTCCTAGGTCACACGTGCTAGAGATTCTGTCAGATATCTAGGATTAGAGCTGGCTTGTAAAGTGTACAAGATTTTAACCATGCTGAAATGGTTTTCAAGCATTTACGTTCTCACAAGCAATGGGTAAAAGTGCCCCTGGGCTGGGTGCGGTGGCTCACGCCTGTAATCCCAGCACTTTGGGAGGCCAGGAGTCAGGATCACAAGGTCAGGAATTCAAGACCATTCTGGCCAACATAGTGAAACCCATCTCTACTAAAAATATGAAAAATTAGCTGAGCATGGTGGCGGGCACCTGTAATCCCAGCTACTCAGGAGGCTGAGGCAGGAGAATTGCTTGAACCTGGGAGGCAGAGGTTGCAGTGAGCCAAGATCACACCATTGCACTCCAGCCTAGGCAACAGTGCTAGACTCTGTCTCAAAAAAAAAAAAAAAAAAAAAAAAAAAGTGCCCCTTGTACCACATTCCCTCTAAGACTTGAAATACTTGTTTTTTGTTAACAAAGTCATAGGAGCCTTCTAAATTTTGATTTTTAAATTTTCCTTCTATTTTTTAAAAAATAAACAATTGTGGTTTTCATTTTTCCTTCCCTGATTACCATTGAGCTTGGGCATCTTTTCATATGTTTATGAGTTTTTGTTCATTCATCAAATGTTGTTTGAGTGCCTCCTGTGTGCCAGGTAGTCTTGAACTCCCGACCTCAGGTGATCCACGTGCCTCGGCCTCCCAGAATGCTGGGATTACAGGCGTGAGCCACCATGCCCGGCCCTGCCAGGTAGTCTTTGAGTCTCTCTTTCACTTTCAAAGAACGATAAAATAGAAGGAATAACTGAGAAACAACTCCACACATATATATAGGGCCATAAGTCACGACAAAGAGAGCATTATAGATAAGTGGGTTAAGGAGAATCTCCTCCATTTCTTGGAAAGTGGAGGAGAGACACACTGTACCTATCAGTCAATTGCCCATTTTTCTATTGAGTTGTTTCTCTCTTTTCAAAGGAGTTCTTTACATGTTCTGGAAACATCCTTGTTGATTATATGTGCTGTAAATATTGTCTCCAAGTTTGTGGCTTGCCTTTGTATTCTGTGGTGCTTTCTGATGATGAACCAGAGCTGTTAATTTCAAATATAAGGAAAGGTCAGATCCTTTCCTTATATTGTCTTCTAAAAGCTCTAGCATTTTGCAGTTACTGTTTAAGACCTCACTTCCATTTGGAATGTATTCTTATACATTGTGTGAGGATGGGATCCAGTTTCCTTTTTTTTCTTGTTACCCACAACCTATATGGAGAACTAACCCTCCTGGCACCATTATTGAATGGTCTGTCCTTTACCTGCTGATCTACAATGCTCTCTCTGTTGTGAGCTCTAGTCCTATATATGTGTGGATCTGTTTCTGGGTTCTAATCCTTCTTTTTATTGTTCTGTTCTATTTGTGTCTCTATGCCAGTTCCACCATACCACTGTATTAATTATGCATCACAAGAAGAAAAGGATAACAATAATTATTTTGAAAGTTAAATGTACAGTGCCTGACCTGATACATGTTAAGCATTCAATAAATGTCATCTGTTATTATTTTAGTAGGAACTCATTTTCATATGTTGTTTTAAACAATATCTAAAATCTGTAGAGAATTAGTAAACATTCAGTAGATATAACCACTTCTGTTTTTGTATTTGATGTGAGTTACTGTAGCTGCCCAGAGACTTAAGAAATCCATATGTTCAGTCAGTGTTTCTGTCTTTTTCTGAAGTGTGTTGGAAAAGATGAAAGATGAACTGTGTAACTTCTTTACTCATCCTCACTCTGCAGTCTCTTAGAAAGGTTAAGTGAAGGAGGCTTGACTTTGATTATTTTTCAGATTTGAATTTTGGAAGACAAAATGATGCTGGAAGAATAAAGCAGCACATTTAGGAAAGACTTGCAGTGATAAATATCTGGAGTATCCTCTTTCTATACCTTGCTTCTATTCCACATTTTATTTATCATAAACTACCTCAGAATCTTTGTAAAATAAACCCATTTATTTGATGAAGGAGAAGGAAGTGCCACATTTTAACTGTTACTGAAAGAAATGTTCTTTGCCCTGTTGGTCTTGGACTTCCACAAAATACTTGATTCCAGATGTTAAATTGTTTTTTCAGAAGCCTTGTTAAAGGGCCAGAGCATTCGATTTTTGAAGGCATTTCCAAACCCCAGCTGATTATCACAACACACAGGAATCCAAACTTTCAAAGCTTAGTTTTGGCTCTGAAGTGTATCAGCAGCTGCAGAAAATATGTGCTAAGGCACAGGTTCATAGGATTGGGATCCAGTGTCCTTATATGGTAAAACTTTAAGTAAATTTCCTTTACCTCCTACTTATCATAGATTCAGTTCAGTTGTTTAAAGTGCACTAAATTTCCTTGATTCCATCAAAAGTAGTTAGACTTGATAATGGTAATAGTCATGTAGCAGGCTGGTATGTAGGTATTCACAGTAATGGATTTCTTTTGCATTTTTCTCTGGCCGTATATTTCTAGAATATATTAACAAAGTAACCGTTGCTCAAAAAAAATTTTTTTTTGAGACAGGTTCTTGCTCTGTCACCCAGGCTGAAATACAGTGACACCATCACAGTTCACTGATACCTCGACCTCCTAGACTCAATTAATCCTCCCACCCTGGCCTCCCAAGTAGATGGGTGTAAAGGTGTGTGCCATCGTGCCCAGCTAATTTTTTAGTTTTCTGTAGAGACGAGGTCTTGCCATGTTATTCAGACTGGTCTTGAACTCCTTGGCTCAAGCAATCTGCCTGCCCTCGCCTCCCTAAATGCTGGGATTACAGGTGAGAGCCACCATGCCTGACCCTCAAAATATTTTATACATGCTATTTGCACTGTCCTTTAGACTAGATCTCATCATTCTGTAGAGAACTACTTGATACTTTTCCAAGGATGAGGGATAAGAATGTCCTCTCAACAGATACCATCAACATGATGAAGCCAAGAAGAGATGGGATTAGGGGAAAACAAAGGGGAAGTTTTAGGCCATACTACACCAATTGGTAGTAGAGAAGAGGGGAAGACGTTTTAGGTGGAAGAAATCACCCAGCAAAGGCTCAGAGCCAGTAATGACCAAGAGACTTCAGTCACAGGAAGACCATTTTGCGTTCAGTGAAGGGGTCATTGTGGTTTTCCATGAGGGACTAGCTAGAAGAGGCAGATGAGCAATTGTTAGAAGACCCTGAAAGATGAAATTCAGTGTGTTCCAACAGCAGACTGACTACTGTGTTCATTTATGTCACTTTAACAGCATTGGGGCATCTAGCATGACGTAGTAGACTCCAACTCAAGAAATTCCTGTAGTCACAGGGAGTTGAATTATAAAGACGTTCATAGTAAACAAGAGACTATCCCAGGCCTTAAAACAAAACCTTTCACATGTTTTAAGTTAATTTAAAAAATATATATTGGCTTTCTCCCATTGGCACTATGCCTGAATTTGGTACATGTAGGAATTTTTAAAGTTGTCCAGTGCCTCTCTGAAACTCTATATTGGTGGGATAATTTAGACGGAAGTTCTGATTATATCAGTGGAAAAAATTCCTTCAGGCCTGGGTAGATTGGAGGTTCTGCTTTTATTCCTTTCTATACCCTTTTCCAGCTATTGATCGGCCTCCACAGTGCTAAGGCTGAGGTGTCAGCTAATCTTCTCTGGTTTCTTAAGATTCCTCCCTTTCAGAGCAAAAGCCAGCATGACCAGAATACGTCTAAGGAATCTGTAGCAGCAGCAGTCCCCATGGGGGAGCCTCAGAATGATAGTGAAACATAGCGTTTAATCTCAGATGGCTCAGCAGTTGTCATCATGGCAGCTATCAGGAACTGCAGATGTCTGTTTCACAGTTTGTGTTTAGGACCCAATAGAATTAATTGTCTGTTGTCCTGGCATCTGTATCTAGACAGATGTATACAGCACAGCCATTTTGCTAAGACCTGGGGGATCAGGAAATGAAAGACACAGTCCCTGCCCCCCCCCCAAATAAGCTCATGCAGTTTGGTGTAGGACACAGAAGGACAGCACAGCATGGTAGTGAACACAGCATCAGTCCCCTCATCAGCATCAAAATTTACTTTGTCAAGCAAGTGAGCATCCTACTTAAGGCAGGCCTGTTACCTTTATAATTGTTTCTCTAGTTATGTGAATTCCTCTGTTCGAGTTACTTGACCTTAACACTTGTAGTTTGTTTTTTAAATATTACTCTAAGCTACTTACTGCAATTGTTCCAGATGTTTAATTTATTAATTCCAGGCAATTCATAAAAATTTACTTCTATTTCTTAGACTCCTGCCTCTCTGTCAACTGTTACTGGTCTGTTTCATGGATGACTATGGTTAAATGTTTTCATATGCACTGCAGTGTTTCTTGTGATGCTGTGGTAACTTGTGGGCTAGACTAAGATGGCTGGTCTGGATCCCTGCCAAGGCACTCAGTCAGTGGACCTGTGAAGAATATGCTTGGGTAGAGTTGGGTCTCAAGACATCATCTCAGCACCATGGATGAACAGTGCTATCTACAACAGCTTATGGCCTCCTTGATTGTTGACTCTACCCTTTTATACTGTCTCCCTCCCTCCTTCCCACACCTATCATCAGAATGCCTGCTTGTTATAGGTTCATATTCCCCAAGGTTATTCTACCAGAAGCAAGGGGATATTTCTCATTGGCTTGTATACTTTGACATTCCAGCAGAGAAGCAAAGACTTAATTATTTTTATGAGACAGACTTAAGTAAAATTGAGAATCAAAATACTCTTCAGTCTAGGTCATGTCAACTACTACAAAGTTATCTTTAAAATTTTATTCAAATTATGTGTTTTAAACTCAATTATACTCAGTACCTGAACCCCAGAATATTCAGTATTAATCTCATTTCCTTTTTCTCAAAAATAGATAAGCATTATCAGTTTTAAGGAAATTTCTGTAGATCTGGTTTCTTTACTCCTTTGAGAAAGGGTCTCACATTGTTACCCAGGCTGGAGTGTTAGTGGCATGATCACAGCCCACTGCAGCATCTGCCTCCCGAACTCAGGTGATTCTCCCACTTCAGCCTCCCGTGTAGCTGGGACTACAGGTGTGTGTCAGTGTGCTTTGCTAATTTTTGTAGAGACAGGGTTGCATCTTATTACTCAGGCTGGTCTCGAACTCCTGGGCTCAAGTGATCTTCCCATCTCAGCCTCCCAAAGTGCTGGGATTACAGGCCTGAGCCACTGTGCTCAGTTAATCTATATTTTCATAATCTCTGTGGATAGATACATAAGGAGAATTGTTATGATAATAGTTGGCTTCGGATCTTCTAGTTAACTTGCAGTTCAACAACTCAAGTAGGGCTGAGGACTAGTATAGCAATGAGTTATGACCGATAACTTAAGATTTGACAAAACCTTATCATAGGTGCTTCACAATTGGTTTTCAACTAATATGTACAGTTTCTTAAAAACATATATGCTTTACAAAAATGCTGAAACAGCATGAAATGCTATTACAGAGGTGAATGCAGCCTGCTTTGGGAGCACAGAAAGAGTAAATCCCTGCTGTGGAAGTTCAGGTAGCCCTTCCCCAAAGAGGCAGTACTGAAGCTGGTCTAGAGCAACAAGCAGGAGATCCAGGTAGAGAAGGTAAAGGAGGTTTTAGGCAGTATGTGAAAAAGCATAGAAGTGTGACATAGAATCTCCACAGAGCAGTAGGAAGTTTTTATGTAACTAGAACTGAAAGTAACAGGAGAAAAATTGAAAAGTTAGACTATGAATGTCAGGTTGAGATGATTACACTTTGTTCTGTATTGTTGTTTAAGGGAAAATAACAAAGGTGTTTGATTTGGGCAGTGACGTGATCAGATCTTTCTCTTTGGGAATGTCTCTGCTGTGGATTAGCAGTTCAAAACATTGGACTCAACAAAACCACTTAGGGGTTCCTGCAATAGTTCACACCAGAAATATGGAAAATTTAGACCGGGGTGTCCAATCTTTTGGCTTTCCTGGGCCACATAGGAAGAAAAATTGTCTTGAACCACATATATTGTTAGCTCACTAACAATAGCTGGTGAGCTTAAAAAAAAAAAAAAAATCACAAAAAAAGTCCCCAAACATTTGAAGAAAGTTTACAAATTTGTGTTGGGCTGCAAAAGACATCCTGGGCCTCATGTGGCATGCAGGTTGTGGGTTGGAAAGGTTTGGTTTAATCTGTCAGTTACTGTGGGAATGGAGAGGAGGAGGTAAAGTTGGAGGGTCTTTAAGAGTTAGACTGTTACCCCCTTGAGGGCAGGAACCATGTGTGTTCTATTCAGCCTTGACCCATAAAGCTCTGTACTCTGCTTCAAGTGACAAGGCCCCCTTCTTGCAAGATCCCCATCATTTCCATCTTACTACTTGGATCCAATGTAACAAGCCCATTCATTACCTCTGCTGCTATTGGATACATATAATTGTCAAGAATGAAGTAAATTTTAAAAAATTAGACTAAATTTTTTCACTCATTTGTATTTTTCCATATGCCGTTTTGTTCTATATGACCCTCTAGGTTATGCTGGAAGAACAGCTGTATTTTTAGTGAATGTGTATAACTTGCCACATTTCAGAAAGTAAGCAAACTCTGTGACATACTTATTAGCAATTTTAAAAATGAAATAGATTCAAATGTACAGGTATGAAAAGATTTCCAAGAAGTACTTTTTTAGTAAAGTAAGTTATAGAACAATACGTGATAATATATTAAACAGGGAAAACATGTAAATAAAAATTATATGTTTTATATGTATTCATTTGATCAGAGAAATGCCACAAAAAACAATATGAGAAGGAGTACTTCACACTGATAAAGATCGTTACCTCTGGGGTAGAGCAGGGAAGTGTTCAGTTAATCCTGAATATTTTACCACAAAAAGGTAAAAAGCAAAAAAAAAAAAAAAAAGGAGAGAAAGAGGGAGAAGGGGAAAGATTAGGAAGAAGTAAAGCAGACAAAAGCACACTCTTTCAAGGCAGAGCATTCCTTGCTCTATGCTTACATTTGTGAAGCACAAAAGAAATTAGGAAGTATATCTTCGTTCACCACTGGGAAACAAGGAATTGGTTTCATGGATTGTTTGTATTACAGCTGCTGAAGTTGTGGGGGGATAAAGTAGTGCAATGTATCTAATACTCAATTTTAAAATAGAATATCCGTTTGTAAACCTGGGCCTGCACTAGATTTGAATACCTATGAACTCAAGCCAACAATTTAAAATTCCACGTGCATAGTCTTCTAGTTCTAAAGGAAGAGAAATAATACTTACCCCTAAAAAGGCTGTTGAGGAGACAAGTGGCAGATGTAACCAAAAGAGCCGAGCTCTTTTGAATTTTATATAAATATGAGGTAGGATGTCCTGGTATAATCTTTATATATATGCATAAACTGAGAGACACAGGGTATCTATTACATAATGTTTACCAATTTTAAATGCACAAATTATTGTTTAGGGTAATGTTTCATAACCCTTAGGTCAATATTACCAAAAACCAACAATCAGCTCTTTCAGTTTCGGATTTGAAAAAGCCTCCTTTCAGATTTAAATTGAATAGGAAACCATTATTTTTAGTGCTTAAAAACACTGTGGTGTCCCCTTAGAAACCTCCAATTAGTAGCAGCCATTGTCTAATTAGGTGAAAATAATAATCTATCAATTGTTATAAAAGCAAGATATTATAATTCAAGTGTGTTTCCAGATGCCAGTGAATTGCTGGAAAGCTGCTAGTTTAACTTTCCGCTCTGATAGAGTTTTAAAAGAGGTCAGGGTACGTTTTACCGTAGTGTCTAGCAATGTGAGTTTATTCAGACCTTTTGGCAGACATTCCTGCACACTCAAGCTAAATCAATGAATCATCCATTGTTGGCCAGCTCTGCTCTCAGTTGCTAAGAGATTTTTCAAGCATACTACTAAGGCTTTATTCTACATGGTCTGTAAAAAGGGCAAACTGTATTAAATTTTAAAATGTCTCATCTTTCCTAAATTAGTAATTAAAATTTTGCCCAGAACTTTAATATTGGGGCAATGGGAAAGTCTATGTGCAGCTGGAGAACTTTCTACTTGGGAACATACGTGAGAAAACTTCCTGCTCATAACTTTTCAGAAATATGTGTTTGGAGGAAATGGAAACATTTAAAAAGTGGACACATGGAAAACAAAAACTCAAGGAGGAAGGTCTTAAACTCTCTTAGAGAAACATAATGTGCTTTTGTTCTTACATATCTCAAATGAAAAAGGTTTTCTTTAAATTTTGTTAAATATAATTTTCCTTGTTTCTCTTCGAGTCATAAAGACCTTTGTAATTTAGTATCTTATTTTAAAGCTTTAATATAATAGTTTAAAAAACATATAAAAATTTAAAAGTACCATAAAATAAAGGACTATAACTTTTTTCAGCTTCCTCTTTATGGATGTTTACAGTATATTCTGTTCTCTATATGTAATAACAGTGCATTGTACAGTAGAAAATTAAGGGAGCAAATTGTATGTGTTCTCACCACAAATAAATGATCAGTATATGAGGTAAGGCATATGCCTGATTCAGCCATTCCACAATGTATACATATTTCAAAGCATAATGCTGTATTCCGTAAACATACATAATTTTTATCAATTAAAAAATTAAATTTTTTAAAAAGTATACTATGTTCTATATGTATCCTTGAATCTTTCATGTTTTAAAACATAATGGTTGTTTTATTTTCTCTTTGGACTTGATTATTTTACATTATAGAGAATCTCATAATTTATCATAGAGGTTACCATTTCATTTTGCGGAGAGGACAGGGATAATGTGGACTACAAATTTAAGGAGATAAAGAAACCAAGTATAGTGTATCTTACCCTAAAAACAAGATATTTTTAAGTTTATTAGCTCCATATGTAGTGATAAGGAAAAGTTATCTTCTGTATTTCTTAGTTTCTCAAGATAAAATTCTATTTCATAAATCTCTCATGAGGACTATATCAAATATTCTAAAAGAAGCTTTTGAGATTGTGTGGCTTTTGGAATTGGACAGGTCTGGTTGCTCCATGTTCTAGATAGTGTGGCCTTGAATAAATTACTCCTCCACATTTATAAAGTAAGCATAATAATGCACACCACCATGGGTGGCTATGAAATTCAAATGAAGAAACATTGTAGGTAGCCCTGGCACATAGTGGGGCCTGGATAAATATCAGTTCTTAGCTTCTTTAAAACTGTTGGAAGCTAGTATCCATGTGCTCTTAAATACAACCAAACCTCTTTAAGTTGTCATCATAAGTGTTTGGTTTTACTTCTATTTTCAAAAGAGATATATTCAAGTGAGTGGCTGAGAGCATTCATCTCATGAGGGCAGCTTGGAGTAAGAGGACATGGGACAGTCTTGCACCTTGGCCTTCTTTCTTACGGAGAAACAAAACATTGGTGATTCTTGGGTTCTTGTCTCCCCTCTCTCTCTGAGGCTCTCTCTTTTCATTGAGGACTCCACCTTCTCTTAAGACTTGTATTCCAACATGGTATCTCCAGTTTACTATTCACTGCTATAAAGCAGGGCCTTTTTTAGGGCACTTTTTAGATCCAGCCAAGGACCAAGCCTTTCTTCAGCCAAATGCGAGGCAGGGAATGGATCATGCCTTGGTACCGGCCCTGCTCCTGTTGATCCAGAACATTACTTTTCAAGACTTTAAGCTTACAGAAAAATAAGGTGTGACGCCATTTACATGCTTAAGCTTCCTGACAGCTGTGTTTATTTAAAGGAACCATCTCCATGTCTGTACTCAAAACCTGATGATGCATGCCCTCTATAGAACCAAGTACAGTGTTTTTACAGGAAATTTTTAATAAAACAAGATCTTTTCCTCAGGTGGTCGACTATTTCCCTCTGTAATCTTAGATACAGTTTAAGCCCTATTTCTTTTAGGTAATATTTGTTATATTAGATGTTGGAGGCTAATATCAGCTAATAGATAGATCCATGTGGCTTATATATTGAATTAAACTGAAGAGAATTGCTAGCATGTCTGCTCTTAGGATACAGGAGTATTAAGTGCAGCTACATAAGACTGATTACTGTGATGGCCCCTGCATAAAAAGAGAAGGCCTCGTACAACTCAACAGTGATATCAGCAAAATAACATGTATATCCTTGTCAAGAGAGAAAGCAGGGTTGAAAATGTCAGAATGAAGATGTAATACTCAAGTTTTCTAGAGCAAATTGTTGTTGGGTTGGTCATTCTCTGGCAAAAACGAAGCAAAACAAAACCCAAAGGAAAGAGTTTTAGATTTAATGCCTAAAGAAATGGCATTCCCTCAAAATAAAGAACGTCCGCATAAACTGACTTAAGTTGCAGTGATGGGGATCATTGAGAACACTCCATAGAGCAACTCCTGTGGCTTTCTGTTAGAGTTTCACCTTGCAATTGTAACTTTTACATAATTCAACTTGAGAGAAAGAGAGAGACAGAGAATTTCCCTCACTTTCTAAATCATGGCTCAGAAGTGTGTTATAAAACACCAAGAACGGAAAAGCTATTACGTGGAATATAAAGAAATGCTTGAGTCTACAATATCATTGAACTCTTGGATTCAGTTTCAGCAGACATGCTCTGTATTCCCACAAGAGTCTGGAAAATGAACTCCTATTTTTTTTTCTGTCTGGAGCTTCAGTTAGTGTTATTATTTGCTCCATGGCTCAATCTGGGTCAGACTGTTCTTCAGTAACACAGGTGGATGTTAATACAGGGAATCTGTTGAAAAGATTGTGGAGGAACTGCTTCCCAAAAGCAGTTCTAGATGGCAATTTGATGGCAGTGAGCTATGGTAAGGACAAATGAAGCTTAGCAGTACCTTCTAGAATGTGGTCTTTCAGGCTTTGTCACCTGCAGTGCTATAGGCAGAAGTTTCATGTATAATGGGTCAATATGAACTGGTGGCATCTTCTAAGAAGTGGATTCTAGAAATAGAGGTCATTAAATGCTCAATACTTGTGAATTCTAATGTTGATCTGCATTTTTCTATTTATCTTTATTTGTGAAATATAAGATGTAGTTCTTAAAAATTCCATAAGCCTTTTTTTCTTTTGCATGGGCTTAAAAATATTTTAGAAACTTGTTAAAAACTAGTTATAGAAATATTCATTATCCTATTAAAAGTGGCAGGAGGAAATAGTTATGATTTAAGATACAGAAATTGTTTTGTACTAATGTGTTTTCTTGTCAGCAATTACATTGTTAAAATGTAACAAGTAAATTTTGCCAAGAGTACAACCTGTATCCATTTGTAAGAAGCACACAGGGAAAACAATATTTTAAATGTTCTAACCATTGAATTATTTTTCTAGTAAACAACTTGACATAAAATGGACTGAAACATCCATTTATTTTAACAACTATGTTAAATTACAGATTAATGGTCCAAAATAAAATTTGAACTGATTTAATACATAATTCAGTTTTGGGGGAAAACAGATCTTTCTCCAACTGAGGATAGACATTGTTTTTCTTTTGTGAATAACTTATTTTCCCCTTAGTAAGTTTAGGACTTGTCTGAACCACAGCCAGCCTTAAGAATCCTTTGTTCAGAAATGTTCAGCATTATACTGACTAAGGAGCAACTTGGGGGTTGAAAAATAGATCAGTATTTCAGTTTCTGACTTTAGACTATTTTTAAAGTGCTGAGAGTTCCAGTTGAAAAATTGCAAAGGCTCCAGGACACTGTGCCTGGAAATATGATTCCTGAAGAGTAGAGCCTAGGGATGTTTAGGCAACCCTTACAGAAATAAGTCTTCAAGTACATTTTAATTACATTGTGTCTTACATGTTTTGAATGACTCTTTTCAGATTTTTTTTTTGATGTAACTATTCAGTTTTACTTGACATGTATATACACACACACACACGTGTGTGTGTGTGTGTGTGTGTGTGTGTGTGTGTGTGTGTGTTTGGTAAATCTAGGAGTTTACATATCCATGGGAAAATTTCCCTCAAACTTGCAATGGTTACTCACCAGATCAAACACTAGCAGGTCCTAAGGGACAGTCCCAGTCCACAGCCAACACACACAGATCCCTTCTTATCACTTGGAACAGACATTCCTCCACAGGTACATACCCAGCATTCTTAAGAGAACAAGTATCTCTTGAGGTTAAACTAATATTTTTGGAGCAAAAAATGAGAATCATCAGAATATTTTTATTAGTTGTGTTTTCTAGAAACGTAATCTTAGTTCAGCTATATTTATCAGAAAATCTACAAAGCATTTTTATATCTTAGTATTTGTAACTGAAATTATGGATTTCTAAAGAAAATATCAAATTAATCTGAGGTGAAAACAGTGTGGTAAATTAATTTGTACTGCTTTTGAAAATATTTTGTCAGCTGGGCATGGTGGTTCACACCTGTAATCCCAGCACATTGGGAGGCTGAGGCGAGTGGATCACGAGGTCAGTAGTTCGAGACCAGCCTGGCCAAAATGGTGAAATCCAGTCTCTACTAAAAAAAAAAGAAAAAAAATATTTTGTCTATAAAAATAATTTGACATGTAATCTTATTTGCTATAATTGACTCTGCTTGAAGAAAAACATTCACACTTAGACCCTGACTAGAAGAAAGAAATCGGAGGCAGATTTTTTAAAGACTACTTTTAGGGCTGGGCACAGTGGCTCACATCTGTAATCCCAGCACTTGGAGAGGCCAAGGCAGGAGGATCACCTGAGGCTAAGAGTTTAAGATAAGTCTGGGCAACATAGTGAGACCCCGTCTCTACCGAAAAAAGAAGTTAAAAATATTAGCTGGGAGTGGTGGTTTCGTACCTGTAGTCTTAGCCATTTGAGGGGCTGAGGTAGGAGGATGGCTTGAGCCCAAGAGTTTGAGGCTATAGTGAACTGTGATGGCAGCACTGTACTACAGCCTGGGTGACATAGCAAGACCCTGTCTCTAAAATTAATTCAAATAAAAATAAAATACTTTGCCTTCAGGACACATTAAAAAGGAACTAGATGCAAAATAGTTTTGAAAATGTTTTCTTTCAAGTAAGACGGTAATTGTGCTTCTTTTTAAAACAAAATTACATACAACTGAAAATCTGATTCTGCAGTTCAATAATAGGAATTTTAAAATAGCTGAAAGCTGCTTCTTGGCCAGGCACAGTGGCTCATGCCTATATCCCAGCACTTTGGGAGGCCGAGGTGGGTGGATCACTTGAGCCAAGGAGTTTGAGACCAGCCTGGGCAACATGGTGAAACCCCATCTTTACAAAAAAAATTGTAAAAAATTAGCTGGGCGTGGTAGGCTGCACCTGTAGTCGCAGCTACTTGGGAGGCTGAGATGGAAGGATTCCTTGGGCCCAAGAGATCAAGGTGACATTGAGCCATGATCACGCCTCTGTGCTCCAGCACAGGCAATAGAGCAGAAGCCTGTCTCAAAAAAAAAAAAGCTGCTTCCCTTAAAATTCAAGGTAAAATTATATTTCATCCTCATTACAGCTCTTTTTCGTTAAAGTAAATATAAGCCATGCTATTCTGTATGTGCTATTTAGACTTTCTTTATCTGATGTATTTAGTCATTCTCTACTGCTCCCAGGAAGTGAATAAATCCAGGTAAACAGAAGATACCAATAATGAAAGATTCACTTTTCATAAATGTCTAGTTTTCATAGTAGACCCTCTTCATTTTAGAGCTGTAACCTCTTGGAGAAAAGGATCGATTTCTGTAATTGTATTGCTAGACTGTGTCAACACAGTGTATTATGAAAGCTACATTTGAGCAGCACCTACATCGTCTTTTAATGATAAGAGATAGTGTTAGTCTGCTGTACTCAAAAGTGTTCACTCTTCTGCCCAATGTTCTGGTATTATATAAAGCTTTAGAACCCCTAGACATTTGCCTACCATGTCTTTGAAGAAGGCAATCACATGTGGGCATGGATCATATCTCTCTGCTTACATTTTTATGGTTTTCATTTATGTACCATTGTACTGCAGAAGGGATAGAAGGCAGCTTGGAAGGATATATGCAACACAAGGTAGAATCAATCAAAAGATGGGTACAGGAATAAGATATAATGATTACCATTAGGTGGAGCCAGGAACACAGTGTATGATCTACACACTGTTATAAATGGGTCACAAATTCCACTGAAAGCTTTCTAACCATCAGCATAAAGAAGTGAAACTGGTAGGTATGTTAGTCTATGAGGGCCTAAAGATACAGGCAGGTCGGTTTCTGAGAAGTGATAATGTGATTACTGCTAAGCTTAGAGAAGAATTTCTTCCTGGGGACCCCATGTGGACAGTGTGCAATGAGATAAGTAGCATCATCTACCACACTTTTAGCAGTAGATGCAGTTCAGTTAATTCGGTATTAAAGAAAGTGAACTCTCTAATTCAGATGTACATTTTAGAATTTCTGCAAGAATAGGCCAGGCTTGATGGCTCATGTCATAATTCCAGCACTTTGGGAGGCCCAGGTGGGCAGATCACCTGAAGTCAGGAGGTCAAGACCAGCTTGGCCAACATGGCAAAACCACATCTCTACTAAAAATACAAACAACAACAAAAAGCCGATCATGGTGGCAGACACCTATAATCCCAGCTACTCGGGAGATTGAGGCAGGAGAATTGCTTGAACCTGGGAGTTGGAGGTTGCAGTGAGTCAAGATTGCACCACTATACTCCAGCCTGGGCAACAGAGTGAGACCCTGTCTCAAAAAAAAAAAAAGAAAGAAAGAAAAGAATTTCTGCAAGAGTAGACTATGTGTTCTTCAGGCAGTCATCCCTGATTGTTTTTGATAAATAATGCCAGTGAGCTCAAGGTTTTATTGCTAAACAATTGGCTGGGATACAGCAAAACAAGGCCAAGATTCTCCAAAGAAAAAAATATCAAGTCCACTTGGGCGTTTCAAGAACAAAATTTCAATAGATTTAGTTTTAAAGATCACAGTTGGTTTTATTGCAATTCTATAATTGGGCAACATTTTATTCCATAAAATAGAATAAATTTGCCAGTGAGTTGAACAGAAGGGATTTGTTTTATAGACAAAGGGCTAAGGAAAACAAAAATGAAGAACAAAACAAAACAAAAAAACAGATTGATTATTTCAAAGTTACTTTTCTTGAAAGGCAGGAACAGGGAGGCAGAAAAATAGATTGGTTAGCATCAGATTACTTTACGGATTAAAACAGAGGGAATTATTATCCTACTGATTGAAGATTGAAATTGACCTATTTGGGAAATTAGCTGCTGTCTTTCTCCTGCTTTCTTGGAAGGTCATGTAACAACTTAGTTTCAGTTTGGTGATGTGGAACTTCAGCATGCATGGATGACTCCATTTTGATTTTTAGTCAAGTCTGTTGGGGCCTAATGCAGAAGGTCAGTCCAAAACAATGGCCTTCTGTATTTTTTATTTAACACTTTTCCCCTTTCGGTCACACTTTCACCTAGGTGAGTGTGTGACCAAAACTAAGGGCATTAGTGCTACTCTTATCATCATGTTGGGGTTCTGGTCTCTGCAAGTCATTGATAGGTTATGGTGTACTTATCATCATGCATTTCTTTGAGTTTTTGTCATTCCAGCAGAAAAGAGACTTTGGTGTTTGACGAATGACTGTGTGTAAACCTTTAAAACCTTTTGAGAGGATATAGAGTACCAGAGAAACTACTATTATGACTACCAGAAGGATAATGCCAGGAGTTTGGAGTATGCTTCATCTAGGATCCCTGTACACTAAACCAACTAAAATTAAATAGATCAAATAATGAGTCAGGCCGGATATTAATTATATCTATAAGTAACAAGAAGTATTAACAACTGCACAGGTTTCTCCCTGTTCAGTTAGTCGGCAGCAATTCTATCATCTAGCATTCCAGGAATGGGTTAAATTAAAGCAGAGAGTGCTAACTCTAAAAGAGATCACTAGTACAATTTGAACAAACAGTTGCTTTAGGAATGTTGCTGAAGTTACCCACTACGTGGACTAAAGGATCTCTCAGGTTCTTTAAAGATTCAGATTTGACATGACGGATTCCACATGCTGTCAGATTACCCACGAAAAACAAGGATTATGAAACTTTATAGCCTTATTCTGCTAAGTGAAAGAGGTAGGCATAAGCAAGCAAAAATTAAGAGGGCTAAGAATATTATAAGAAGTCTTTGTCTGATGGTCTTGGAAAATGCTGTCCATGGCATGCAGTTAGCAAATTCACATCCTGGTTTGCAGTTTGAATGTCTCTGGTTGTGACGTTGGATATTCTGGCAAACTCTCTGTATGGCACACACATCACACATGAGACTTGTCCCTTGAAATTTATATCCGGCTTAGCACTTTTGCTCCTAGTTGAAGAGTTGAAGCTAGATATTGAAGGGTACTGAAAGAATTCAGGATCCAGTCCAGTCTAGGGAAAAAAATGAACAAGGCTACAATCTACTAAAAGATATACTATAGTTTTTCTTCTGCAACATAACTTTTCTCTGTATAGTCACCCCCCATTTCTACCAAAGATAATCAGAGTAAGACTAATTTGTTTTGTCTCATTAAACCTCACCTGATTATTTTATATAAATACAGCAAGAATAACCACACAGTTTTTTTAAATTTGTTTTGCTGGAAATTTTGACAAGGAATTTCAGATTGGAGTTTTAAAAACCTCTCATCACTAGGAAGCCAAACCAAGGCCAACATCAGATTTTGTCTATGGATATCTAGTATCTTGAGGTTCCTAGGCCTGCCAGGAAGTTACAACTTTTTACTTACTCACTGTAATGCTGTGTGTTAGTCCATTTTGTGTTGCTATAAAGGAATATGTGAGACTGGGTAATTTATGAAAAAAAGAGATTTATTTGACTTACAGCTCTGCATGCTGTACAAGAAGCATGACATCAGCATCTCCTGAACTTACGGTGAGGGCCTCAGGAAGCTTGTACTTACGGTGGGAGGCTAAAGGAGTCAGTGGAGTCACATAGCGAGAGAGAGGCCTCCCACCAGGCCCCACCTTCAACACTGGGGATCAGATTTCAGCATGAGATTTGGAGAGGATAAACATCCAAACTGTATCACGTTGGGAACCCTTGAAGCCAGGCATTCTATTCATTCTTAAATATTACATTTCAAAGTCTTGGTAATTAAACCAGTGTTCCAATTGTATCGTGTAATACAGAGAGCAAATTCTTATTGAGCTTATGAAAATAATCATATTAAGGAGAAAGATGAAATGTTTAATTTTTGTTTATAAAAGTATACTCTACCAAATTGTTGTGAGCTAGAGATAGCTTAATAAATCGTTTTCTTAAATCTGAAAAATAAAACATGAAGGGAACCAGCAATGTTTAGGCTATTAAAAAAACCCTAATTTTTCTTTATCAGTTTTTCAGTCTAATGTAATTAATCATTGCTCTCTTTGATCTTGGTTAACAGTTTCACTAACCCATCAGTTTCTTTCTTAGAGTTCTACAAATTCTTACCCAATCCAGTGCTATCTCAAAGTTATCACAAACCTGTACTTGTCAGAATTTTTTCCATTCTTTCCATGAACCTTTTTGAAGATTATGGTTGTTGCAAAAAGCTTTCAGAACAGCATCAGAATAAAGCAATTAACTGAGGACAGTAAGATTTAAAATAGCCATCATTAAAAACCTGATGAGAGTCCATAATGATGCATCTGACAAAGAGATTGGGTTATGTCTCTGGCATACAACATTTTAACATAATAACCACAATTATGATTGATTTCTAGAAAGTTAATGCAATTTTGAAGCGCTTTTTTTTTTTTTAAACAGGGTTTCACACTGTCGCCCAGCATGGAGTGCAGTGATGCGATCATGGCTCTTGTAGCCTCTGCCTCCTGGGCTCAGGCGATCCTCCCACCTCTCAGCCTCCCGAGTAGCTAGGACTACAGGTGTGTGCCACCATGACTGGCTACTCTTTGTATTTCTTGTAGCGACAGGGTTTTACCATGTTGCCCAGAGTGGTCTTGAACTCCTGGACTCAAGCAGTCTGCCCACTTCAAACTCCCAAAGTGCAGGAATTGCAGGTGTGAGCCACCACACCTGGCCTGAGTATTTTAATAATCTATCTATACAAATGTAAGGAAAAGAAGATTAAACATTATTTCTTATTGACAATATTTCCTGTATAATTTAGCATATCAAATAAACCTAATTGGTTTAATATCTCTCTTTTGGACTTCCAGGTGGGCTGTGGTTTGGATGTTTGTCCCCCAAATCCCATGTTGAAATTTGAACTCCAGTGTTAGAGGTGGGGCTCAGTGGGAGGTGTTTGGGTCATGGGGTAGATCCCTCATGAATACTTGGTGTCTTCTTTGCGAGAATGAGTGAGTTTCCATTCTGTTAGTTTCTGTGAGAACTGGTTGTTTAAAAGAGCCTGACACTTCCCTGCTCCTCTCTTGCTCCCTCTGTGGCCATGTGATCTCTGTACTGCAGCTCCCTTTTGCTTTCTGTCATGAGTGGAAGCTTCCTGAGGCTTTTGCCAGATGCCCAGGCTTCCAGCCAGCAAAAACCTTTTTTCTTCATAAATTATCTAGCCTTAGGTATTCCTTTTTAGCAACACTAAAGGGACTAAGACAGGGGGACTTAGAATTTCGTTTTGGGAAGTTTGTCAAAAAGATTCAAACACTTGATCAAACATAGGATCACAGGTCACTGTGAAAATAATACTCATTTAACCACAGTGATAATTAAAATACTTCAAAAGAAGTTGCATAGCTGTAGAAAATCTTAACTCTTTTAATAGAGAGGAGACTCAGTTTTCCTGAGTAATTAATGATCTAAGAAAGAAAACATGAAGCACAGAAATTATTTGACAAAATACAGAATCTTTCTTTCTAGGCCAGATACCTAAAAAGTCTCACAATTTTTTAATGAGAGAAGATCAGTACTTCAAGAAAAACTTGTTTTAAAAATAAAGCTTAATTTTTAGAAAAACCTAAAAACAATTCTCTTTTAATTTTAGCCAACTTGATCACACACAAAATTCCCTTTATAAGATTCATCTTCCATAAATCTTCTAAAACTTGCAGACGTCCTGCAGGTTGCTGAAATCTTCAGTTTTGTCCCATGCATTCTTCTTTTTCATATTGGAACAACCACTCATTCCACCTTAGGACAAAAATTTACTTTTCTTTTTCCCTTTTCTTTTTGACCACACAGAATTCTCATTCCCCAAAATTAGTATCTTTTCAACTTTCTTTACCAAAAATATATTCTCAGACTGATAACTTTTTTGTATCTCTTTTCCTCCTTACTAGTTCCTTCCTGCCTTGTTTCCATTTTCTTCATAAATCTATATTGTGAAAAGTCTTTAACCTTTGAATAAGCTGATATTACTTTTTTCTACAAAAAATATATTCTCATGACTTTTTATAAATTTTCTCACCCAAAACACATTTTAGTTTTTCTTGGTGTACTTTGCATACAGAATTACATATGTTAATTAGAATTTTTAACTCTTAGTAAGCTTAATTTCTAGTGAAACTAAGAAGTAAGCATATATGAACTATCATATACCAACATTTTATAACAACACAAGATGACAAAGTAGCTATACTTTAATCATGTTTAGCAATTAATGTGTCAGTATTCTAACTTACTTGGAAATGACTGACATTTCATGAATATTTATTACTTAATCATATGACTTTAAGATTGTGTTACCTTAAGATTTTTGAAACTATGAAGAGTTTATTTAAAACCTTTAAGTTATTTACTTTCACCTAATTTACTTGTTCTTAACAGTTATGCTTGAATTGGTCATTAAACAAAACTAGCCATTATCTCAAGTTATTTCCTTGTTAACCATTTTTACAGTATTGAAGCAGGAGCAGCGGCAAGAAACAGACCTCTTGAACACGGAACTGGGAAGGAAGGGGGTGATTTATTTGGCTGGAAGCAAGGTGGCATAGTTGCCTAACAGCCAAGCTCGTCTAACAAAGGAAACCTCTGCCTTTATATAGGCTTACAACTCTAGATATTACATATGAAAGGGTCTTGGGTTTACAGTTTTAGAAAGTACATGTGAGGGGGTCCTGATCGATGAAGGTAGGCATGGTGGTTTGAGCAAGATTGAATGGGAACAATAGAGGGCGTTTCTCCATATCACCCCCACCCTTAAGATTGCCTGAGATCTGAAGGGTGGGGGGTTTTAATCTTTAATCTCTGGGCCACTGACCTCATGCCTGCTATGTCTCAACTTTTCCTTCCTCATTCTCTGAGACAAGAGACAGGAAAGAGGGGTTTCTTTCCTCAGTACGTGAATGTTAGTTGCTACCTGAGTAAGAGCCCTGAAGTTAAATATGAAGTTACTTTGCTGGTCAGAAGACATAGCTGGTTTTTTTGTTTTTGGTTTGTTTGTTTGTTTTTGAGGTGGAGTCTCACACTGTTGGCCAGGCTATAGTGCAGTGGTGTGATCTCAATTTGGGCTCACTGCAATCTCCGCCTCCTGGATTCAAGCAATTCTCCTGCCTCAGCCTCCCGAGTAGCTGGGATTACAGGTGTGAGCCACCACACCCAGCTAATTTTTTTGTATTTTTAGTAGAGAGGGGGTTTCACCATGTTGGCCAGGATGGTCTCGATCTCCTGACCTCATGATCCGTCTGCCTCGGCCTCCCAAAGTGCTGGGATTACAGACATGACCCACCGCACCCGGCCACAGCTGTTTTATTAAACTCGTCTTATTTACTAAAGATTTACTGTCACATGAACTAAAAGGTATTTGAGTTAGTCTCTTAGCCTATTTTATTTTGCTGTAACAGAATACCAAAGACGTAGTAATTTATAAAGAAAAGAGGTTTATTTAGCTCATGATTCTAGAAAAGATTCCAGAAAGTCCAAGATTGGATAGCCCATTTGGTCAGCTTCTGGTGAATGTCTCATGTTGCATCATAACATGGTGGAGAAACAGAAGGGAAAGGAGGCATGGAAAGGGGACAAAACACAGGTGTGACCTCACCTTATAACAACCTGTTCTTCCTTGACAACTAATCCAGTCTTGTGAGAATTAACCCAGTCTCATGAGAAAGACATTAATCTATGTGACTGACCTGATCTCTTAAAGGCTTTACCTCCCAACACTGTTATATTGGCAATTAAATTTCAATATGAATTTTGGTGTGAACAATCATAGCAAACCATAGTAGTTAGTGCAGTTTCTCTGATAAAATATTACATTTCATTGCTTACTTTTTCTTTAAGCCAATTAAAGCTTTTTTATATATTTTGGTAGCAAAATATCACATACATATAACACATGTAGATATACAGACACATACACAGAAGCAGATCTTAGAGCTTTTATAAGATTCTCTATTTGCCAGTTTTTCAATAGTTTCTCTTTCTTCTTTAGACTGTGAATCTCCTGATTACCTGTTCTGTTGTTTTAAATTATTGTTAGCTAGGCAACCCTAAATTTGCAATTCCAAAGGCATGACTCTTAGGTGAAACAGTGTAGAAAATGTATATCTCAAAGCACACAACTTAGATCTAAACACCATTATTTGCTGAGACAAGGGCAAAGATTAAGACCCTGTAAGACAAGATGGGCAGGAAAAGTACTCTAAACACAGTACTTTTCCTGTATTTACACAAAACTTAAAGGTTTGTTGTGTAAACTTTAAACCAATGTCTTTTCTCACTGTAAAAATTTCTAGTGGTTTTAGGTGCAGAGAAAGAGATGCCCTTAGAAATGGAAATTTTCTTTATAGATGTAAATTTCTTTTTTCTTTCTTTTTCTTTTTTTTTTTAATAGAGATGGGGTTTCACCACCATGTTGGCCAGGAGGCCAGGATGGTCTTGATCTCCTGACCTCGTGATCCGCCCGCCTGGGCCTCCCAAAGGGCTGGGATTACAGGCATGAGCCACCACACCCAGCCAGATGTAAATTTCTTTTACAAAGTGTTTAAATAGCCCGCTAAATGTTAGAAAGTTGTATTTTGAAGATCAATTTAGTACAATAGGTAGTCATTTTAGATTGTTTCTTAATTTAATCACTGACTTCATGGTAGAACTCTCTAATGAATAGGACAAAGAAGGCATATTCTTTGTCTGGACTCATGGATAGAACTGGATTTGATATTCCTCACAACTGAAATTTTCTTTTTTATTTTGAGAGAGAGTTGTCCCCACTTTTATAACAGTGGGGTTTAAACTGTATGACTTATGCCTCAGTCTCCTGATCTATACACTAGAGGTAATAATATCTCCTTCAGAGGGATGTTTTAAGAAGTAAAGATAATATATAGTGCATAGAACAATGATGTAAGTATTAGTTGTTGGTGTTGTTATTGCTATTAGAGTGTCTTGTCCAAAATATTTCTTTTGAGAAAATAAAACAATTAAAAGAGTGGGCAACTGAATTATTGTTATGGAACAAAATGACCTAGGAGAGACCAAATATTAGAATCAGCCAAGTATGTCAGATGCTTAGAGTGTCCTTGTCAAAGACCTTTGGAAACTACCGGGCTTTTATTCAGTCCCCATGTAGTCAGGATCTGTGAAGGGTCTGAGATTTTACCCCACTGGCAAGCTAACAATTTAGCTTGTTGCAAAAGACTGGTAATACCTACATCAGAGACAGAGGACTTTATTACTCACAGCACAGCAAGCAGCATGAGTGTCATGTTGGTGTCAGTTCCCCAGTTCCTCCCAAAACACATGGAGGTGACGAAGACAGGCATGGGCTTAAATAGGTTCTGTGTACTGAGTGGATTTGTGTCACATTTGAGGAACACTGAGATTAGGGAACTTACTGCTTTTATAGTGAGCCTTAAGCAAGGGATGCGGGAGGAGATGGGAGCCACCTTACTTCATTTCTCAAGATGGTCACTGAAACACAACCCAGAGAAATGACCTGAGTAAACAGCAATCAAGGCCTTACATTCTTGATCCCGCAAGAAGGTAAAGACATTCAGGGTTCATTGTGGATTGTCCATCCCAGGAACCCTGCCCTTTAGCTTGCTTGACCAGGGCTCTGAGAACAGCTTTTGGTTCTGCCCACTGATACCAGCAACCAGGCTTTATATAGCTGGTGCTGAGGTCAAACAGCAGCAGTAGTACTATTAGCACCATCGGTTTTCAGCTTAGCTGAACCAGAGGTAAACCAGGTCCAGGCACTGAAGGGAATCTGTGAATCGAGGACCTTGTTGAGCCAGTGGATTTGTTTTATGTGGCAGAGTGAGAGATGAAGTTTCTCCCAAAGGGCTAGCTACTACTTTTTGCAAAGCTGAGTTATCACTAGGACCAGGCCAGCCATACCCTCAAACACACTATTTTCATTTGGCCAGCAAATTGACCCTTTCCTTGTAGTTGTGTCGTAGTTGACCCACCTCAAAATGGGAACGTTGGGCCTGAGAGTCACAAGACCTCCATGGGTGAGGGGTTCAATTTCTAACAAGAGGTCAGCATGTTATGGGTTGAATTGATGCCCTCTCAGAATTCATATGTTGAAGTCCTAACCGCTAGTACTCAGAATGGGATCTTACCTGGAGATAGGTTCTTTAGAGTGGTAATCAAATTAAAAGGAGGTCACCAGAGTGGGCCCTAATTCAGTATGACTGTGGCTTTACAGGAAGAGGAAATTTGGACAGAGACATGCATACCAAGATAATACAATGTACATATGAAGACAGCTATCTATAAGCCAAGGAAAAAGGCCTACAACAGATGCTTTCCTCGTAGCCTTAGCAAGGAACCAACCCTGCAGATGCCTTGATTTCAAGTTGTCAGCCTCCAGAACTGAGACAATACATTTTTGTTACTTAAGCCAAAAAAATGGAGTTTAACACAGAATCCCAGAAATCACCACTAAAAAACTTATTCATGTAACCAAATACCACCTGTTCCCCAAAACCTATTGAAATAAAAAAATTTTTAAAAATAAAGTAGAAATCACAGTTCTAGTGTTTACCTAGAGGATAACAACTGGAGCTTCCCCCAAAGGCCTGGCGGTCAACATGGAGATTATCAGAGGGCAGACAGCCTGTTTATAATGTTTTCCCTGGAAACATTTGGGGCAGTCCCTTTTCCAATGTCCTAGTTGTTTGCCACCAATACCAGCAGTTTTTTGGAAACAGTTTTTTCAGTCGTTTATTAAAGAAGTGCCCCAGAGCAGGCTCAAAGGCCAGCCTATGTTGTTGGTTGCCATGCAACTGAAACACTTTAGTAATGGCTTTCAAAAAGTTATTTGCATTTTTCCCCCTCCTTTCCATAATGGACCAGGTGGGGCTTGTCTGGTACTACCATTCTGCGTCTTTCACCCATTCTGGGCTTCTCTCTCACCAATATGTGTATTAGTTGGTTGAATTCAGATATCCTGGGGTTACAAGTTTCAATGAAGACCCTAATTTTTCCAAAATTTTTGTTTTTATTTATTTATTTATTTAGAGATGGGGTCTCACTCTGTCGCCCAGGCTGGAGTACAATGACACATCACTACCGCCTCAAACTCCTGGACTAAGGTGATCCTCCCACCTCAGCCTCCCAAGTAGCTGGGGCTATAGGCATGTGCCACTACACCTGGCTTCTCTTCAGAAAATATTTGGAGGTCTTCTGTAGGTTTAGTAAATTTTTAAACTATGGCCCTTAACTCTGTTTTTGTCCAGAGTGTAAGTCACAGGGATTATTTCCTGAATTTGGGGGTGGTTTTTCTTATAAGGAAACCATTTAACTGTGTTTTCAGAAAAGGAAGGTATTTACGACATAGTTAGTAGACTGACTATTCAAGCAAAGTAAGACCGATGGGAGCAGAAGGAGTCATGTCAGTGTTACTGTCCTTGGTATGGATGATATCTCAATTTTTAACTATATTAGCTCTTTGCAATGAATTTTTTTTAAAAAGCAATTTTAGAATCCTGTTGCCTCCTTGAGGCTTCTGAATGCCAATTAGAATAACAGTCCCATTCTCTCTGCCTAATTCTAGAAACTTGGGATTCAAGTACACTTCTTAGGTGAATGAATAAGACCATTCATCTAAGAAGTGTACTTGAATCCCAAGTTCATCTGGAACATTCTATATAGTAGCCATTGTAATTCTATATTATCTGTAGTAAGATTTGATATTTGCAGCTTCCTGAGGCCATAATTCTGTACGTGAAAAGGCAGGCATACTGGAAGGCAGAGTTGTCAGATGTTTAGAAATTAGGGATCCCATTTTTATGTTGGATTTTGGGTCTCTCAGAGCTAGGATGGCTTTAGCTCTAAGATCTTAGTGCTCAAGAAGAGAACAAATAAAGAGGCCCCTGCAGTAGTAGTCACTTACTGTGACTACCATCAGTTATCTTAAAAGTTGGCACTGTGGTATGGGGGTAGGTGCGGCACTTCCAGGCCCTCTCAGCACATCCATGTGTTCACCAACCCCAAAGCTTACCAAATCTTGTTGCTCAGAAGTTTTTAGGGAGTCTAATCTCCAGCCCTTCCCCCACTCCCTTTTCCTGGAGGTCAGTAGGTGATATGGTTTGGCTGTGTCCTTATCCAAATCTCATCTTATAGTTCCCATAATCCCCATATACCCTGTGGAATGTCTTGGGACAGGGACAAAGGATGGTGCAGTTGGGTTTTAAATCAGGTTCACTCTACTTAAAGATCAGGCTGTGTTCAGTTCTAACTAGAAAGTGAGAGACCTTGCAAGTTCTCCAGTTTGGCCATTTTCAAGGGACCCCGGATAAAGCTGATATATGGCCCCTATTTGTCATGTATCTCTTCCTAATTAGCCGTATGGTAGAGGAGAGGTGGGGGGTGGTGATTGACATCCCTAACCACCAGCAAATAGGGTGAGGACACTGAGGCAGGATTAGGCTTGGCTTAACACAGAGGATATGTGACCACATATTCCTTTCTATCTTTTGATGTCAGATATAAAATTGACTAGAGTTTCTTTTCTTATGATAAGTAGTAAAAAAAAAGATGCTTCTGTTTTTTGTTAGAAGAGACCTTCTAGAATAGTCAAACTTGATTACACATTGTTTTGCTATTATCACTAAATTATTTTAGCATAACTGTAAAAGAAATTGTTGACATTTTACTGATGGTGATCCCACTGTCTGAAATTACCTCCCTGACACTTTTTGCTTCCATTGTCTTTTGGGGGGGCTAATTCCAACTCCAGGTAGAACATGAGTTCTCTGAGGTCAAGGAGTTAATCTTGCTTGTGTCATCTTCATTCATCCCTTGCTCATTTATTCATTCCATAAAACTTGTTAGCATCTCCTGTTTGGTAGGCACTGTGCCAGGCCCCATACATTGGATGGTTATATAGCCATCAACATCAAAGTAGAGACTCTAGCCTCACAGAGCTCACAATCTCTTGCAAAGCCCATCATGATGAGAGGATTTCAACTAAGTAAGTGAAGCATTCAGCACTGGGTCTGAGACAGGATCAGCCACTCAACACACATCTGTTCAGTAAATGGATAACTCAGCAGTTCTAGAAGTAGCACAGAGTTGGTATTCTGAGATTTTTGCACGAGATTTTGTAGACTCCCAGACTAAAATTTAATAGTAAATAACATTTATTGAACATTTACTGAGTAGGTCACCATGCTAAGTGCTTTATAAACATCATTTTATTCATTACAACAACACTGTGAGATAAAAACAACTTTTTATTTTTTCCAGTTTGTTTTGTTTGTTTGTTGTTTTGAGACAGGGTCTCACTCTGTTGCTCAGGCTGGAGTGCACAGGTATGATCATGGCTCACTGCCGCCTCAATCTCCCAGACTCAATCAATTTTCTCACCTTAGCCTCCCAAGTAACTGGGAATACTGGCACACATCAACATGCCTGACTTTTTTTTTTTTTAATTTATTTTTAGTAGAGACAGGGTCTCACTCTGTTGTCCAGGCTGGTCTTGAACTCCTGGGCTCAAGGTATCCTCCTGCCTCAGCCTCCCAAAGTGCTGGGATCACAGGTGTGAAGCTACCACACCTGGCCTAAAGCAACTGTTAATGATCATTTTATGGGTGTGGAAACTGAGGCTCAGAGTATAAGTATCTTTCCCAATCAACTAGCAACTATCACAAAAAGGATTTGAACCAAGTCGTTTAATTTCAAAACCTGTGAATGTAATCATTTTGCTACATAGTCTCTTAGGGGTCATCTGTTTGAATTCCTTTAAGTGAATCCTGGGCCAGTGGAACTTTAAACAGACTGTCAGTTAGGATGCCGAGTATCTACACTGAAAGTAGATAGAAATAGCTTCATCAGGAGCACAGTGAAGGTGACACTTTCTCCTTTGTGCCATTTTTTCAGAGAGCCATTGGTTGTCCTAGAGTAATACTATCTATTAGGATTTACTGGATGCTACATCCAGAAAAGCCAAAGAGGAGATGGCTCTGGATTGTTGTAATGACATTTTCATGATTTTTTTCATGTAACATGTCATTTTATACTTTATTAAGGATTCTAATGATTCTGGACAACACATTTAGAAATGGAACTCAGAGAACAATGAGGCAAATTTAGTATGTTGTTTCCCTTTATGATTCCAATTACATTTTTCATGGGTCATTATGAACAAGGCCTAAAATTATTTTTATATAATGATTTTTCATTCAGCTTTTCATTCACACAGTTTCTGTAATCTCATAGTTTAATGACAATCACTCTCTATTTATATGACTTGTATTTTTAAGACTGGTGTTCAAGAGAAAGTTTATCTTTTCTTAACAATAGTAGTAATAGTACCTAACTAAGATTGAGGGATCACTTTGTGTCAGGCTTTTCATTAAGGCTTTTACATGTATAATGTCATCTAATCATCACATCAGTTCTGTGAGATAGTCACTGTTGTGGTCTCCACTTTACAGACAAGGAACCGAAAGTTGGAGAAGTATAGTTTGGATATTTGTCCCTCCAAATCTCATGTTGAAATTTGACCCCACCATGTTGGAAGTGAGGCCTAGTGGGAGTGTTTGGGTCATGTGGGCAGATCCTTCATGAAAGACTTGGTGCCATCCTCAGAGTAATGAGTGAGTTCTCACTCTATTAGTTCCCCTGGAACTGATTGTTAAAAAGAGCCTGGCACCTCCCCACCCTTGCTCCTTCTCTCCACCATGTGATGTCTGCACACAGTGACTCCTCTTTCCCTTCTGCCATGAGTAGAAGCAGCCTGAGACCCGCATCAGAAGTAGATGCTGGTGCAGAACTGTGAGCCAAATAAACCTCTTTTCTTTATAAATTACCCACCCTCAGGTATCTTTTATAGCACCACAGACAGAAAATTGGGACTGAGGAGTGGAGCATTGGTATAAAGATACCTAAAAATGTGGAAGCAGCCGTAGAACTGGATAATAGACAGAGGTTGAAGGTTTGGAGGCTCAAAAGACAAAAAGACAAGGGAAAGTTTGGAACTTCTTAAAGACTAGTTAATTGGTTGTGACCAGATTGCTGACAGAAATATGGATAGTGAAGGCCTGGCTAACAAGGTCTCAAATGGAAGCGAGGAACTTACTGGGAACTGGAACAAAGGTCACTTTTGTTATGCCTTAACAAAGATCTTGGCTGCATTGTGTCCATGCTAGGGATTTGTGGAAGGCTGAATTTAATAGTGATGATGATGAAGGATATCTGGTGGAAGAAATTTGTATGCAGCAAAGCATTCAAGAAGTGGTGTGGCTGCTTCCAACAGCCTATAATCAGATATGGGAGCAAAGGAATGAGCTTAAGTTGGAATTTATATTTGAAAGGGAAACAGCATAAAATTTTGGAAAATTCTCAGCCTGCCCATGTAGTAGAGAAGGAAAGAGTACTTTTAGGTGAAATCCAAGGATGTGGCTGATCTATTGCTTGCTAGAGAGAGTAACATGGATAAAAGGGAGCCAGGTGCTAATAGTCAATACAATGGGGAGAAGATCCTGAAGATGTTTCAGAAATCTTTGGGACCACCTTTCCCATCACAGACCCAGAGACTTAGGAGGTCAAAGTGGTTTCAGGGAAATGGCCTAGGGCACCACTGCCCTATGCCACCTCAGGACACTACCCCCCCAATCCTAGCTCCTTTTAACTCTAGCCAGGTATTGCTCCAGTTGTCTCTCTGGAGGGTATAAGCCTTAATAAGCCTTGGTAGTTTCCACATGGTGTTAAGTCTTCAGGCATGCAGAATGCAAGGGTGGTTGAGGCTTGGCAGCTTCCCCTAGATTTCAGAGGATACATCAGAAACCTAAGTGCCCAGGCAGAAGCTTCTTGCAGGGTGGAGACCCCACAGAGAACCTCTACTAAGGCAGCATGAAGGGGAAATGTGTGATAAAGCCCCCTACACAGAGTCCCCACTAGGGCATTGCTTAATAAAGCTGTGGGAATGAGGCAGCTATCCTTGAGACCCCAGAATTGTAGAGCCATTAGCAGCATGTACCCTCAGCCTTGAAAAGCTGTAGGCATTGAACTCCAATTCATGAGATCAGCCATGTGTGCTGCCCAGCAAAGCCATGGGGACAGCGCTGCCTAAGGCCTTGGGAGCCCACCACTTGCACCAGTGTGCTCTGGAATGTGGGACACAGAGTCAAGGATTGTTTTGGAGCTTTAAGGTTTAACGTCTGCCCTACTGGGTTTTGGACTTGCATGGGGCATGTTACCCCTTTCTTTTGTTCAATTCCTCCCTTTTGGAATTGAGTTGTTAACCCAGTGCCTGTACAAACATTGTATCTTGGAAATAAATAATTTGTCTTTGATGTTACAGGCTCCCAGCTGTGAGTCACTTCCCCTGAGTCTCAGATGAGATTTTGGACTTTTGAGTTGATGCTGGAATAAGCTAAAATTTTAGGTGACTGTTGGGCTAGAATGATTGTATTTTGTAACATGAGAAGGACATGAGATTTGGGGGAACCAGGGGAAGTGTTATAGTGTGTAACTTTGGATATCATGTTGAAATTTTTTTCCCAGTGTTAGAGGTGGGCCTAGTGGGAAGTGTTTGGGTCATGGCAGTGGATCCCTCGTGCTTGGCACCATCCTCCTGGTAATGAGTGAGTTCTCATTTTATTAGTTCCTGCAAGAGCTGCTTGTTACAAAGAACCTGGCATCTTCCTTCCCCCTCTCTCTTCCTTCCTATCACTATGTGATCTCTGCTCATACCTGCTCCCATTGGCTTCCACCATTAGTAGAAGTGGTCTGAGGCCCTCCCCCAGATGCATATGCTGGCACCTTCTTGTACAACCTGTACAACCTTGAGCCAAATAAATGTCTTTTCTTGACAAATTACCCAGCCTCAGATAATCCTTTATAACAACGTAAATGCGCTAAGACATTGAGTAATAGCCCAAGGTCACACAATTAACAAGTAAGTGGTAGATTCTGTATTCAAAATGAGGCCTCATTGGTTCCAATATCCATGAGCTCAGCTGCTCTCCTATACCATCTTCCTGCCAGGCTGCTCTGACTGCAGACTAAAGTGGCATCAGATAAGAGGTTATGCCTTGGTTAAGGCCTTGTGGTCCAAACTTATGGGTTTCCCAGTGGCAAAATTATTTGAGGAAAAGGTTGCACATTTTCCAACTTCATAATATTCTTTTGAAATATGTGGTAAAATGAGGTTGCTCTCCTAAAAGCAAACTGTTAAAGAGTACAATCAGTAAGCTATAATTTAGTATCTATTTTACTAATGCTTTGTTTATTTCTTAAGATGATCCTGGTCGTCTTCACCAGCCTTAATTGGATTGTTTTTCTCTAAGCCATCCTGAATTTGTTTTTGATTCAAGTTAGAAAAGCTCCCTGGCTATAGCTATGGTTCTGTGTTCCCAACTGCTTTACTCTGTGCCAGTGGCTTTGAGTTCCTCAGCAAAGATTCTCTGGCAGATCAAGCATGTCTTATTCAGAAGCTTAAATAGATATTGCAGAGGAGAAGAGGAAAAGAATCAGCAGTGATTATTACTTGTACTTCTGGGTCTCTCAATTGTAATGGTTAAATTTGCTTATTTACCACTGTGATACAGACCTATCTTCCAAACACAGTCCAGAGACAGACTGCTATACAGTTATAAATGGTCTCCTTAATTAGCTTTCAAGGTCCATTAGAGTTACGGCTATATCAGAGCTTAGCATTTTAAGTAACATGTAAGTAAATCCTAAAGAAGTTTTATCACACTCACTGTCCGCTTCCTTTCATGCCAACGTCACCAAGATCATCAGGAATCGCTACTTTTGTTCTTAGGGAAGCAATTTCTAGACCCCCACCCCCTGTTTGTTTGTTAAGGGGAGAAATGTTGTTCTTCATTGTTTAAATGAGAAAAAATAGTCATTTGACATTATATAATGTCATGGGACATTATATAATGTTGTCACAGAGGTGGTCAGGAAAGAAAAGTAACAATGTTCAAGTGTATAGTATTGAGCCTTTGACTTCCATCATGTAAGATTAACTGCTACAGGAATTTCCGTTTTGCTATAAATAGTTAGAAAACTGGACCAACTATGTGAAACAAGTTTTCAGGCAGTGCACACAGGAAGCGTAGGATTGATCTCTGAGGGAAGGGAAACAAATGAAGTGAGATTACAGTTTTCCCAGCTTATTGTCTGGAGGCAGTTTTCAGGCCACAGAGGTGGAAGAGGGGGTGCAGAACAGAACCGACTGGTCTTACCAAATTGAGGGGCCAAAAATCAGAGTTTGGGGAAACTAAGGTAGTATAATTTGCAGGGCAGAGTACTGGAGATGAGGGACTACTCAAATACAGCATTCCAGAGATATGCAGGATTATACTTGAGTCTTTGGCTAGGTATTTATTTGTTTGTGCATGCATAAGAGGAACTACCCAATGCTAGAGAAAGAATCACCAGAAAATAGGCCAGACAATTCCCAGAACTCATGCAGAAATGAGATTAGTTTATATTCTCAAAAGCCAGAAAGGAGAGACCTCACAATACACAGGGCTTTGAGTAGAGCCTCAGAAGAGCCATGCCTTAGCAGTGAGGGGGAAATCACCACTTAATACCAGAACCTTTACACCTCATAATCAAATACAGGCATACCTCAAAGATAGTACAGGTTCCGTTCAGATTACTACAATAAAAGCAAATATCGCAGTAAAGGGAGTCACAGTTTTTTTGTTTCCAAGTCAATATAAAAGTTATGTTTACACTGTAAGGTAGTCTGTTAATTGTGGAATGGCACTATGTCTAAAAAATATATATGTATCTCAATTAAAAAATACTTTTTTGCTAAAAAACGCTGACAATCATCTAAGCCTTCAGCAAGTCATAATCTTTTTCTGGGGGAGGGTCTTGCCTCAGTGTCAATGGCTGCCAACCAATCAGGGTGGTGGTTGCTGAAGGTTGAGGTGACTGTGGCAATTTTTGAAAATAAGGCAACAACAGTGAAGTTTGCTGTGTTGACTCGTCCTTTCATGAAACATTTATCTGTAACATGCAATGTTGTTTGATAACATTTTACTCACAATAGGTCTTCTTTCAAAATTGTAGTCCTCTCAGACTGTCATTACTCTATCAGTCAACTAAGTTTTTGGACTATTCTAAATATTTTATTGTCATTTCAACAGTGTTTCACAGCATCTTCACCAGGAGCAGTTTCCATCTTGAGAAACCACTTTCTTTGCCAATCCATAAGAAGCAACTCCTCATCTATTCAAGTTTTATCATGCGATTGCAGCAATTCAGTTATATCTTCATGCTGCACTTCTAATTCTAGTTCTCTTGCTATTTCTACCACATCTGCAGTTACTTTCTTTACTGAAGTCTTAAACCACTCAAAGTTGGAATCACCTTCTTCCAAACTTCTGTTAATGTTGATACTTTGACCTCCTCCCATGAATCACAAATGTTCTTAATGACATCTAGAATGATGAATTCTTTCCAAAAGGTTTTCAACTTATTTTGCCCAGATTCACCAGAGGAATCACTGTTTTTGGCAGCTATAGCCCTGTGAAATATATTTCTTCAATAATAAGACTTGAAGGTTGAAATTACGCCTTGATTTATGGGTGGCAGAATGGATCTTGTGTCAGCAAGCATAAAACAACTTTAATCTCCTTGAACATTTCTATCAGAACTTTTGGATAACCAGGTACATTGTCAGTGAGCAGTAATGTTTTGAAAACAATCTTTTTTCTGAGCAGTAGCTCTAAACAGTGGGCTTTAAATATTCCACAAATTATGCTGCAAACAGATATGCTGTTATGCAGGTTTTGTTGTTCCATTTGTAGAGCACAGTCAGAGTAGATTTAGCATTACTCTTAAGAGCCCAAGGATTTTCAGAATGGTAAATGAGCATGGTAAATGGCTTTAACTTAAGATAACCAGCTCCATTAACCTCTAACAAGAGGGTCAGCCTGTGTTTTGAAGCTTTGAAGCCAGGATTGACTTTCCCTCAATAGTTAGGAAAGTCCTAGATGACATTTTTTTCCAATATAAGGCTATTGGATTTACTTTGAAAACTTTTGTTTAGTATAACCATCTTCATCAGCCATATTCATAACATACAACGCTGTGTGTTCACTGTAATAGATCTTCTGGATAACCTGCTGCAGCTTCTACATCAGCACTTGCTGCTTCACCTTGTACTTTTATGTTATGGAGATGGCTTCTTTCCCTAAGCCTCATAAGCCAGCCTCTGCTAGCTTGAAACTTCTGCAGCTTCTTCACCTCTTCTCAGATTTCGCAGAATTAAAGAGAGTTGGGGCCTTGCTCTGGATTAGGCTTTGGCTTAAGAGAATATTGGAGCTGGTTTGATCTTCGATCCAGAACACTAAAACTTTCTCCCTATCAGCAATAAGGCCATTTTACTTTCTTATCATTCGTGTGTTCACTGGTGTGAGCACTTTTAATTTCCTTCAACAACTTCCTTTGCAACCACAAGTTGGCTAACTGGCATGAGAGGCCTAGCTTTTGGCTTGTCTCAGCTTTTAACATACCTTCCTCACTAAGCTTCATAATTTCTAGCTTCTGATTTAAAGTGAGAAACGTACAATTCCTCCTTTCACTTGAATACTTGGAGGCAACTGTAGGATATTAATTGGCCTAATTTCAATATTGCTGTGTCTCAGGGAATTGGTAGACCCCAGGAGAGGGAGTGACAAGGAAACAAACCAGTCAACAGAGTAGTCAGAACATGCAACATTTGTTGATTTAGTTTGCTGTCTTATATGGACATAGTAAGTTTGAAGTACGGTAGGAATTAACCAAAATGTGACACAGAGATACAAGCAAGCACATGCAACTGGAAGAATGGCATCTATAAACTTGCTTGATGCAGGTTTGCCATGAACCTTCAGTTTGTAAAAAAAAAAAACTGTCTGCAAATCACAATAGAGCAAAGTGCAATAAAACAAGGTATGCCTGTAACTGAAAACCAGTAATGAAAAGAAAATCTGAAAAGCAGTCAGAGGAAAAATACTCATTGTGTATAAAGGAACAAAGACTAGGATGACAGTGGAATTCCCATTAGAAACAATGCAGGCCTAAAGGCATAAGAATGATTTAATGGACTTTGGGGACTCTGAGGGAAGCGGGGGAGGTGGGGTGAAGGATGAAAGACTACACACTGGGTACAGTGTACACTGCTCAGGTGACAGGTGCACCAAAATCTCAGAAGAATTTATCCATGTGACCAGAAATCACTGTTCCGCCAAAACTACTGAAACAAACAGTGCAGGCTGAAGATAATGTAATGACAATCTTTAAAAGTGCAAAAACAAAACCAAAAAACAAAACAAAATATCTGTATCCATAGAATATATCTTTTTTTTTTCTTTGGCGCGATCTCAGCTCACCGCAACTTCCACCTCCCAGGTTCAAGCAATTCTCCTGTGTCAACCTCTCGAGTAGCTGGGATTACAGGCGGCTGCCACACGCCTAACTAATTTTTGTATTTTTTAGTACAGATGGGGTTTCACCATGTTGGCCAGGCTGGTCCCGAACTCCAGACCTCAGGTAATCCACCTGCTCGGCCTCCCAAAGTGCTGGAATACAGCCACGAGCTGCTGTGCCTGGCCAGAATATATCTTTCAGGTCCATAGTTTCTTCTCTGAAACCCAGAAGGCCAGATGTATTTCTAAATTTATAATTTTTTATATTTTGAAAGTAAACAAAGCATGTCAACCATATTTCATAACACACCCAGATGAGTCTGAGATAGCACCCTTTAATCAACCACATTAATATATGTGCAGCAAAACCTAGGAATGTTCATTCTAGATGAAATAAAGTCTGTAAAACTTTCACATCAAGTCAGGTTTTGCTACCAAATTAGTTCTGGCACTAATTTAAAAAAAAAAAAAAAAAACCTTGGTTTTCCAAACTTTTAGGATTTCAGAATTGTAAATAAGAGGCCTTGTGCTAGTCACTTTTATGCATTTTATACCTGCATTATCTCTGATCCTTACCAGTCCTTACCTTATTTATTATCACAGTTTTACCAAAGCTAAGGCTGAGTAAGTGACCGAGCCACTCCCAAGCAGGAGGAACCCCTGCCTGCTCCTCGTGGTGGGGAAACTAGGAGGAGCCAAGAGAACTGTGGTCCTCTAGGCTCCTCCTATGAAAGACAAAATCCACTGCATCACCTAACCCAAGAATTTCATTTGGTAAAGCCCAGGGAGAATTTGGACCTCATGGAATTCGAGGACTGACATGGAAAGTCTTCAGTAGAGTAGAAATAGCCAACATCTTATTTTGGACTCTGGGGCTGCAGTGTGACACATGTACTCTAATGGCTTTAGTGTTCTTGCAACCATCCCTAGTCTACTGTCTACACACCACTGAGTAAGCGAAGTGAGAGAGAGTGCCTGCATGAGAGAAAGAGAGCCAGCAGTACAAAGGGGTCTTATAATTAGGACCAGAATATTTGACTACAGAAGGCAGCATGGATCATGTAAACAGAGGCCAGCGGGAGTATGACCACTTCAGCTATGCCAGTGTCAGTGACCAAGAATCTGAGACTATGTTGGGATGATTGTACATCCTGGAAGACGCCAGCACAAAATGCTGGGTAAATGCTCATTTGTGAATGTCACCTAGGAAGAAAGTGGAGAGGAGGGGATGGACCTGAATTTAACTGAGTTGGAATTTTAAATGATTGAGAAATTAGTGGACTTGACTGTGTTTATCCAGATTATCTAGTTATAAGAAAATGAAGTTACATTTTTACACAACAGAATTTATAAGTTTTTAAATTATCTACTAAACATTACTTAATGTCATGGGGCCTGGTTCATCATCTGTTACATAGGGAAAATAATACCAACTTCACACAATTGTATAAGGCTACAAGGAGAAGATTGAGAGAAAAAGAAAACTTCTTACACTTAAAAGAAAAAACTTAACTGAGAATGTTAGGTAAGCTTGGATTTTTAAACCACTGAGCTCTCTATTGTTTTGGCAGAATTACTCCAGCTCCAGTGTGTGTAATGAATTTGAGAAGGGACAGCTGTTAGAAGGAGACCAGCTAAGAGGCTTTGCAATCATTCAAGCCACAGGGAATGAGGCCATATGTTAAAAAATTGCAGTACACATGAGTTAAAGAGCCTTTCCAGTGGTAGAAATATGGAAAAGGGTGAGAAATTCAGGAGGAGTCAAAGATGACCTAAGATTCCAAGGTTGGTGACTAAAGAGGACAATGATGACATTAACTGAGTTGGAAAGTAAGGATGACAGCAGGTTTGAGAAATAGATAAGTTCAGTTTAGAGTACAGTGAATATAGGGTCAACAAATGCCTTGGAAAAGAAGGGAACAGTGAACAGTAATGTAATGGCGAAGAGTGGGTGTGTGGTGTGGCTCTAGAGGCTGACTCTTCCACAAGTTACATAAGTGTTCAGTGCCTTAGTTTCTTTTCTTTAGAATAGTGGTTCAAATATTATGTAATTCATGGACTTGTTATGAAGCTTAAATATTAGGTAGGTCATCCAGGAAGAGAGCATGGAACGGCACCATTATTGACCCTAGCTATTGCAGCCAGCTAGTGGGAGGCTGATGCTGCGGATGTGATGGAAAGAGCCCTGCTCCCTGCTGTGGGAGACAGAAGACACAGCTCTGAAATATAACTAGCTGGTGGCTTTGAACAAGAGATTCAAATGGGCCTCAGTTTGTTCATCTGGAAAACAAGGGACTGGATAATTCTCTATCAGGCCACTTACATCCCTTAATATTACATGGTTCCTCTAAACAAAATTTGCTACAGATAAACCATAATGGAAACAATGTATTCACTTATAATGGAGCAATAGATTAAGTTCTATTTTAGTATCTATGTGCCTGGCCTAAGACATATTTTTGCATTTAAAGCACATTAGGAAATTTAGAAATGGTGAAGGTAAAAAGGTTTTTGAAATTTGCCTTTGAAAGTATTTTTAATTTAGAATTTTAGCTGTGCCTCATTATCTCTACCGGTCACTATAAATTTTCTCTAGGGTTTCAGATAAATATATGGTGTCTTCTCTGCCTTTTCCTGTTACACTTACTTCGTGATGTCACAAAACAAATGTCTGGATGCTTACTTCATTTGCAAGAATAGAATAGGATATTTCGTTTGTTAGGATTTCCACTTGTTAAAAAGAATCCCAGGGGGCCAGCCATGGTGGCTCATGCCTATAATCCCAGGACATTGGGAGGCCAAGGTGGGTAGATCACTTGAGCTCAGGAGTTCAAGGCCAGCCTGAGCAACATGGTGAAACCCTGTCTCTACAAAAAATACAAAAATTAGCTGAATGTGGTGGCACATGCTTGTGGTCCCAGCTACTAGGGAGGCTGAGGTGGGAAGATCCCTTGAAACCCGGAGGTTCAAGGCTGCACTGAGCTGTGTTTGTGCCACTGCACGCCAGCCTGGGTGGCAAAGCAAGACCCTGTCTCAAAAAAAAAAAAAAAACCACAATAAAAAATCCAGGGTTCCATGGAGAGGGTACTCATTTACTATTACTTTTTCTGCCTTCTATAGCAGAGTACAATCCTCTTTCCATTACATTACTAGAATTTTTTATTAATGAAGACATGCTAAGCACATAACCAAAGCTAAGATTTGCATTTTGGCATATTTAGGGAGAAACTATAAGGAGGAGGAGATACAAAATGGCCTCCTCATAATAGCTTACACCTGCTCTATTACTTTACCTTTAACAGAGGAGATTCCATTCACCATCATTAACTTCTTTAGCTCTTTTTGGTTTTCAAAATTTGATACCATTTGTATTGAACAGAATAGCCTTTATGTCCTTCATAAATGGCAATATGCAAAATATGGTTGAAATAAGAAATGAAGTCCAATAAGTCACTTGTAAAAATTAGTCTACTTACTTTATAACCTTATATTCATGCTGAAAACTTATATGACACATTTTATGTTCACTTTATATATGCATTTGCAAAGTGTTCAGCTGTCAGAAATTGGAGATCAAATACAAAAATTGTGTTACAGTTTGTACTGTATATTTTCCAATTCTTCAGGTGGGCAGCCTTCACATATTAATGAAGAGGAAGAGAGGTTATCAATTTAGTTGGGAAGCCAAATCTTCAGTCATCAGATGGATTGCTCACAAGTTTTACTGAATGTGTGTGTGTGTGTCTACTTGTTTGGGGGCGGAGGGGTGATGGTGAGAAGGAAAGAGAAAGATATTTTACTTCCTGAAAGAATCTGTGAAGGAAAATCTGGCAGGTTGCTTTGATTTTTACATTTTCCTTATCAATAGCAATTGAAAAACACCTGGACCATTAACTTTGAATTGTATGAAAACCTCGAGAAATGTACCTGCCTGCCTAATATCACAGAGGACCATGGTCCTCACTCTTGTTATTCAGCGCCAAGCCACATTTATTCTGTGGTCTTTGGGTTTGGTTAGGTGGCAGATGGTTCCTCATCTGATGCCATGAAATGATGAAATCCCAGCCAACATGAAAACTTTAAATGAAATCTGGTAATTTGTGCTTGGAGTCTAGAAGACAATTTAAATATATATGTATATATAATAATGTATTAATAATTCTAAAACTTTAAAAGTAGAAACAACTTTGTATTCGTAGTCTTAACATTGCCTTTTCATATCAAAACCATTTTTAGTTCATCAGGAATCTTGTTAAACTGTAAACAAGGAGACTTGGGTTCTAATCCTGCTTTTCCCCTATGGCAGGGGAAAGTCATGCTAACCTAGTGGGAGTTGGTCAGCTGAGCTGTGCAACCACAAACATTGCTTCTGAGTTTTACATTTCATGATTCTGTGAACTAAATATCCTGTGCAAGTTTTTTTCATTTAATTCTCCAGTCCAGAAATTTATCACACATATATCCACATGTAGCTTTGTCATATATTAGGTGATCAGTTAATATTTGGTAAAGTAACAATGTGTTTTGCTATTTCAGAAGGATTGCAAAATTACCGTCATTTTGCAGCTTTTTATATTGGGGCTATTACTCATTTGTGTTGAATCATATTATTGTTGTTTTAACATTTTCTTCCACTCTACTGTGGCTTTGTGCATCATTTGGAGTTGGTTTTTATGCGTTCTCACTAAGGCATTTTAGCAGGGAAGCTGCAGGAAAAAAAAACATTTTATTTTGCCTAATCTTGGGAACTCTTAAAAAAAAAGACAGATATCTTCATAATCATAAGGTAATCTAGGGAGTAAATTTCACTTTCTCCAGCTTCTTGATTTTGCTAGTGAAAAAACCATTCTGGATACACAGGTGGCTTATTCCAAACCATTTGCCCTGTGAAAAGAAAAGCTTCTCCAACTCTGCTCACTAGAAAACTGCCTGGATAGAGGCAAGCATTTGGTACCCTGAATTTGGAGAGACCTATACTTTCTTCTAAAGCTCTAAGATGGATATAGAATTTTAAAATTATAAGAAAATAACTTTGCTGTTTGACGAAAGAATTTTAAAGTTAAGACATCGTTTCCTTAACTTTATTTTTTTTCCATCACATATTTTCAGTTAATATCTAAATGGGGGACAAACTAGTCATCAGGCAGGTAGTGTAAATAGTGCACTATTTTTAAATGCCTAACTCTGTATGGTATCTATTCAGCTTTACATATTTTCAGAAGTTAACACCCTAATAGGAATGGCTAAATAAGCTATTTACGATAAAGGCACTTAGTTGTGCTAGTAAAAAGCAAACTTTAAAGCATTTAATCCATTGTAGGTTATTATTTGCTCTGAGAGGCAAACTTAAGATTTATAAGGTTCCAACTTGAACCGCAGAATAAATGAAGGTAAGGGAAGCCAAAACTTCCCTGGTGTTGAGGAAAAACCTTTGCTTTCTCACTTCCTATGAATGGCAGTATTGTCCACCACCATTAGTACAGGGGCACCAGGGCCTTGCCATTCCATGCTTGGGCTTGTTTTTATTTTTAAGGAATGTTGGAAAATTGTGGAAATGAATGTTTTTTTCTTCCCTTTTTTCCTTAATACCTCATGGATCCTGACCTTTTTCTTTAAACTGGTTTAATACGTGTTTCCCTTAAGATTGATCATTGACCCAAAAGTAAGTTTGAGGTTTTTTTTCCATGATCTCCTCTAAAGAATTCTGTTAATAGCATACTAAACTGGATTACAAACTTACTGAATAAGTGCTTTGAATTCTGGGCAACCTTGGAATAAAGGGCACAGAAAGAGTTATACTGCATAGAATGAAACTGGGCAAGTTGTTATAAAGAAAAGGAATGCAACTGTATGGTTGATGTGATCAACATGGGCCAGTAGGTTTATTAGCAATTTAATGGAATATGGCTATTCAAGCGCAAGAATGGCTTCAGTTGAAATGTCTGTTCTGCTCTTTTTCCCATACACTTTGGAATGAGTAGAATGTGACAGTTGAGCTTTCAACAAGCTTCATGAATTTTAAATCCTTTTTAGTTATAAAATGGGGTACATGGCATGTAGTCGGTGTGGACAAGGAGTTGGCAGCCTCATCTAGTCGTATGGAATATCAGGTGTCTTCAAGATAATGAGGGCTCAAGTTGACCAGGTGCATTCTGGGTGTGCTCTGTATATCCACAGAGAATAGAGGGACCTCTCTCTGTCCAACATCCAATGATTATTTTGCAGTTGTAAGGTTACTTTGTCAACATTTGCTGCAAGACCAAAAAACTTGATATCATCACAGAAGAAAACCTATGCTGATGTCTCAAAACAACTTCTTTTTTGGCAGCTAAATATTGTTATTTTGTTCTTTCCCTGACTGATTCATGCATATTTAGAGAAGAAACACTCTGTGAATTGTGATGTAGCTTTTTATCCTCAAATTTTAACACCTATCCTAATTGATCCTATAGTATTTCTTTAAATATTTAAATGTTTTATAAAGTTCTCAAATTCTATTACCACCATAAAAGTCTGTATCTCTGCTTTGGGTTAGTTCTTGAAGTACTCTAAAATTAAATACAAGGAGCTTTACTTTATTCTACTTGCAGTTTCTTAACAACAAAATACTGTTTTCAGAAGATATTTTTTTCAGAAAATCTAATTTAAAGCAACCTCAATTTAAATAGTATGAATTTATTTTTAAATTGCTTTATAATAGTACCCTGTGTTTTATTTAACTATGGAATGTTTATAGTATAATTTTATAATAGTATGGGCAAAAAAAATTCTCATAAAAATACCTAATAGGAATGTGTCAAAGTTTATGTGATAGATTATTAATAGTAAGTGTTATTCTATGTATGGGTGTTGGGATTACAAAGATTTTTAATGGTTTTACTTGACTTACCAACACTTTCTAATTTCTCTACATTAAATTTGTGGGGATGGGATGTGTTACCTTTTTCACTTCAAGTCCAGAGAGAGTGGGCTTTAATTAAACCTCTCATAGAGATTAAATATATTTTTGCAGTTTGGAAGCACTAAGGATAAGTGTCTGGGGAGATACAAAGGATGAGCAGCTATTGACTAACAGGTAGGTAGGAAGTCAAGAAAATGCTACTGTGTTGGTCATAGCTGCACTGCCAGAGTTTGTGATCAAAGGATAGACTAGAAATGGGTCATGTAGGAGAAAAAAGTTGATCTGGGGCTGTTTTGAGTTCAGTCTAAAATAATACCCCAGGGAAATATGGGGACTCCAATAGTGAGAGCCTGGGTGGAGTAGACCACAGGTGAACCAGGGGTCGATAACCCAAGCAAAAAAGATTCCCATAATACAGCTTCAAGCAGTCTAGTCTTCCATATCCAGAGTCATGTTAGTATCTGGATGTTTAGAATAATGGAAAGTATGCATTGACAAACTGTGTCCCCTGTGCATAGATCTGCCTTGAGAACCAGAAAGAGCAATGGTTACTGGAGTTGTAGGTGGTGGATGAAGTTTTAAATATTCAGGCTTTGGGGTCCCAAGTATCTCTTAACTTCTTCCACCAGTGTCACATCAACCACTTTCCGCCAACCAACCACAGCTCTTTTCATTTTTGCACATTTCCTTTTAGTCTTAACTAAAGAGGTGTACTTAACGGCATACTTTAGAAAAAAATTATTGGAATCTTCATTTTTTTGTGTCTTTTAACTGCTAAATCTACCCACATTCTTTTTGTCTTAGAGCTGTCGCTTAGTTTCTCCCTGGGTATTTATAAGGATACTGTATTAGTCCATTTTCACACTGCTATAAAGATACTACCCAAGACTAGGTGATTTATACAGGAAGGGTTTATTTGACTCTCAGATCCACATGGCTGGGGAAGCCTCGGGAAATTTGAAATCATGGCAGAAAGCAAAGGAGAAGCAAGTACCTTCTTCACAGGGTAATAGAAAAGAGAGAGAATGTGTAAAGGAGGAACTGTCACTTATAAAACCATCAGATCTCTTGAGAACTCACTCATTGTCACGAGAACTGTATGGGGAAAACTGCCCCCATAATCCAATCACCTCCCTCCCTCAATGCGTGGGGATTGCAGGTCCCTCCCCTTGATACGTGGGACATGGGGATTACAATATGAGGTGAGATTTGGGTGGAAACACAAAGCAAAACCATATCAGATACTCTTTAGTTCAATGCACAGATACTAAATGACATTGAGCACTAAAGTATGCTGTATTGTGCCCTGAAAAGAGTTAATCTACTTTTTAAAGTTCCTGTGGTACTATCCAGGAGAAATGAAGCAACAAGAAAATCTGGCTACCTATATAATGTCACTAACAAATACTTCAGTTATATATTTGCATAATACTGAAACGCATTTAGTTTTGACAGCATAAACAGAACTGTGTTCACTAGGAACTTATGTCAAGATTTGAATATCAACTTACGTAATATTAAATTTAGTTAAGATACATCAGAATATTGTACAAACCATACCCACTATTAAACTAAGTGGGTTTTTGCCAACAGATTGTGTGCTCTGTTGACTATAAGCTTTGTACATTTCATAGTAAGCACATTCCTGTTCTGAAATGGAATGCATCCGATCTATAATAAATCTGCTTGAGAGACAATGGATCCTAGCCAGCTCTGCCTTGGTTCAAGGAAAAAGACAATAAATAGGGGGCAGTGACATTTATGAGAATCTAATTTCATTATGCACTGTTAAGGTTATTGTACTTTGAGTATTACTCAAAACCAGATATAAAGTCCATCTGTGTTATATCCCTAGTGGTTATTCCTCCAATGAGTGTTTTACTTAAAAATTAGTTAATATTTAGTGGCAAATTAGAAGTAAAAATAAAGTTTTTTTAAAATGGAGAAAAAACTACTATGGCAAGAAGCCATGTTTTTCAGAAGCAATTTGGGAAAGGCAAAACCCATTAGCTAGATGATAATTAGTTTTCCATGGTAGAATATTGACTGGAATGTTTCTGTTAGGAAAATACTATTGAATTGTTCTAGTCTCAGTCCAGCTGAGGATGCTAGATTTGATAACAGTGAAGAAAAATTCTTCACTATTTTTTAACACAATGTTAGAACATGGACAATTATCAAAACCAAGGACAATTTCTTGAAGCTAGCCATTTTGTACAACTATGGTTGGAAATAAGCCTTTGCTTAATACTTACAAGCATCCAAATACTCAGCTGGTGTTTTTTCACTAACATATTTTAAACAAGTTCCAAGAGAAGCAAATGTATGAACATCTGACAAAGGGTGAATATTTACAAAATTATTTGCCATGCTTCAGCCTAGAATCAGAAGGCAGTTTCTCAGAATTACTGTGCACTCTGTTTATCCTGACTGGAGCCTTTCACAACCATCACCTTGTCTCCTATTCAAGTGATCATAATTTCTAAATTGATGATTTCTAAAAGAATAAAATCTTATGCTACTGCTTGGTTGTTTTTTGTTGTTTAAGACAGAGTCTTACTATGTTGCCCAGGCTGGAGTGCAGTGGCTATTCACAGGTGTGATCATAGTGTACTGCAGCCTCCAACTCCTGGCCTCAAAGGATCCCCTCCACCTGAGCCTCCCAAGTAGTGAGGCTTCAGGCATGCCCAGCTTTACTGCTATGTTTATAGCATCTACAAAACTGAATGTAACAAGAAAATGTACAGGCAGTTGGCAAGAAGTAGCACCTGATGACTTCACTACCTGCTACCTCTAGAAAGTTCATTACAATCCATTTATTTGTTGCCAGACCTTTTATCTATCTAGATGGTATTGGTGCAATCATGATGAATGTGCATTTAGTAGCCCTTCCTGCCAAAGGGGGATTTTTCCATCCATTGCTGCTACCAAATTTTGCAATAGTAACAAATGAGTAATGTCTCCTGGAGTCTTTTTGTTAGAATGCTATTATTAATATTAATGGACAAGGAAAGTTTCCTAATATCACTTTCTGCAGATCATGGTTTGAGTTAGCTCTTCTAATGTCCCTTAGATTTAAAAGTACCCTTCCGTATCATTGACTCCCAATTTTTATTTCTGGTTCTGACTGCTCCCCTTGATCTCCCTATTTGAATATCTAGAAGGCATTTCAGACTCAACATATCCACACAGTTTTTGATTTTTCTCTCCAGCCTTGCTCCTCTCCCTGGAATCTTTCATATTAGGAATCAGTACATTGATCCACTTAATTGCTCAAGACAAAAATCTAAGTCACCCTGGGTCCTTCATTTTCTTCAACCCCACATCTGATCCACCAACTTCTGTCAACCCTCCAAAACATTCCAAATTCAGCATTTTTGTCTCCACTATCACCACACTTGTGCTCACCACCATTGTCTTTCACTTGGACTACTGCAATTGCTTCTTAACTAAGTTCCCTGTTTCCATTTGTGCCTTCCAATCCATTTTCCACAAAGTAGCAATCCAGAATTGTTTTCGTAAATTAAATTACTCCCCCTCCTGCAAACTCTCCAGTGACTTCCAATAAGATTTAAAATTCCAGTTCTTTATGCGAGTTTACCAATTTCAATATGAGCTAACCCCATCCGACAACCCCAGCTTTATCTGGTAATATGCTGTATTAGTATGCTAGTACCATTGACTGGACAGCTTAAATAACAGAGATGTATTTTCTACAATGCTGGAGGCTGGCAGTCTGAGATCAAGGTATTGGATTTCTGAGGCCTCTGTCTGGCTTGCAGATGTCCACCTGTGTCTTTACATGGCCTTTCATCTATGTTTCTGTATCCTAGTCTGCTCTTCTTATAAAGACACCAGTCATAATGGATTAGGGCCCACCCTAATGACCTCATTTTAACTTGATTATCTCTCTAAAAACCGTATATGTAAAGGCAGTCACATTCTGAGGTCCTGGGAGTTTTCAACACATGAATCTTAAGGAGACACAATTTAGCCCATAACACTTGCCCCGCACTGTGCTGTCTTCCTGTTCCATGAACAAGTTAAGCTTGTTCCTACCTTAGGGCCTTTGCACTGGCTTTTGTTGGAACATTCTTCCTATGGGTAACAGAGTTATTCCTTTTGGTCACTCAGATATCAACACAAACGTCACACTTTCAGAAAGGCTGTTCCAAACTACAGTAACAACCCTGGCCATTTTATATCATGTCTCCTGAATTAAATAACTGCATAACACTTACCACTAATATTTTTAATGTTTATTATTTCTTGCCTATCTCTGCATATCCCCCACTAGAATACACACAGGGCTCTTCTCTCTTTGCTGATGTATTCTCAGAACATAGAATAGTGCCAAGTGTATTGAAAATGCTGAATAAATGTTTGTTGAATGACTAAGCAAATGAATGGAATTATTGGAATGAGTGACAGTGATTATTGTGACAAATAGGCCAATGATAGTTTTCTCACCTGCAGGTTTTTAGAAATAAAGATGAATCTGCTCACCCTTGAAATGTTGTAAGAGTTGATTAAAAGAGATCACACAAGTTGTATGGCTCTTGCCTTGGCTATGCCTTGTCTAGACAAGGTGGGTATTTTTGCCTTATATTTGTTTATAACATTTCCAGAAATTCTGACAAAAATGTTCAGCTATTCATTCAGTAAACATATACAGAGAGTCACTTAGGGGCCAGAACTTGTTAATAGAATGCCCCTAGTCTGGGCAGCATAAGGAGACCCCATCTCTACAAAAAAAAAAAAAAATTAGCCAGTGTGGTGGCACACACTGTGGTCCAGCTACTTAGGAGGCTGAGGTGGGAGGATTGCTTGAGCCAGGGAGGTCGAGGCTGCATTGAGCCCTGAGGGCACCACTGCACTCCAGCCTGGAGGACAGAGTGAGACCCTGTCTCAGAAAAAAAAAAAAGAATCCCCTGGGAGCTATGGGGGCACACAGAAGAAATCTCTAACCCAGCCAGGACCTACATTTGGGCTGGGAGAAGGGGACATGCTGGAAGGCTTTTAGGGCAGCTTAATGCCTACAATGTACTAATTGTATCTGAACATACGAAATATTTCCCCTACGTTAATCTGTTTGCGTCTGGCAGCATGCGACTTCTCTGAATTCACAGAAAATTATGGACACTTCAAGTACTATTTCTGGTGCTTATTTTGGATGGTATACACAGCAAATTTTTGTGCTTCTCAGCATTGAGGAAAATTAGTTTAAAATTTTATAAACTTGTCAGTTCCCTGGTTTTTAACCTACTACATTTTGCAGGTCTCTTGGCAGCTGACACTTATTTTCATTTGGTATTTGGTGATAAATCATATTTTTTATTTGCCCCCTGCAGACATAATGTCAGTGGCTTTTAAGTACTCAATACATGTATTGTGTCATTATCATCAAGGAATTGGACCGCTTGAATTAGTACATTGTATATCAAGAGAGCTGACAAGACCAGCAGAGCTCCTTCCTTGCTTTTCATTTAGAAAGCTGAATGTCACTTCAAACCTTCTTCTGGGAAACTGTCTTGCAGTGACATCTTTATGGAGGGACCTTTGAACATCTGTAACTTTCTCAATGTATCCTCCCCAGATAATGAGAAGGATCTTTCCCAGTGTCATCCAGAGTGCTTTTTATTACTCCTGGCTCTGTGGGTTTGCCGTCCACATTTCTGTCTAACCTTCCTAGATGCTAAATGCCCTTCGGATCTGAGGACTGGTTCAGAGATGAGAGTGTTAAAGCATTAATTCCAGCTCTTACATACAGAGCTGCAACAGTTGTGCTTTATAAACTAACATAATCCTGGGATACTTTAAGCTTGACAGTCTATCTTTCTATAGGCAGTATGGTCTTAGTGTTGTGGTTATAAATGGCATGGTGCATTCCTAGAAAAAGAAGAAAAATCCTCCATTAATAGTTGTTTCTATATCAGAATTTAATGAGTTTACTAAAGTGGTCTGTTATTAGTGACTCTTTGGATACTGCTTGTCAATTTTGTCGTATACATAAATGAATTACTTTTACCTGCAGCTAACCGAAAACTCAAACTGGTTAAGAAAATGAAAAATCTCATATATTACGAACTCCAGGGCTGTAGGATTAGATTTAGCAGCACAAAATGGCATGAAAGACTCAAACTGTTTCCCCTTCTGCTGGCTGTGCTTGGTGATGGATGCGTTCTCACCAGTTCCCAGTACAACATCTATACAGAACAGTGTCCAAGGGAAGAAGAGGAATTATGTTTCTTTCTGTGGCTCCAGGAACTTCTCGACACATCCCCCTCAGTGGCCAACACTGGGTCACTTGCACCAGACCCTGGCATAAGAGAGAACTGTCATGACTGATTTAGACTGGGAGGTACCTTAAGGAATATGGTGATAATTACATGACATAATCCATGCAAAATCACTTAGCACAATGCTTGGCACTTAGAGCTTAATAAATTTTACTTATCATTAATGATGGTAAGTGTTATGAGTGGTTAAAAGGTTAATTCCTCAGACCTTGTTGATACTAATTGTGTGTTGAGGAGATAAAGATAACAAGGATTACCTACATCTACAGTTCTGGGTTGTAGGACCAGGACTCAAATCCTCAGAACACAGAGCTGGACCCTACATATAGGAAGGGACTGGGATATGTTACTAGAACAGGACTCCAGGGGAAAGAACCAAAGCAGCACCCAGGTATATGGTCAGAAGTAGGACAAAGCAGAAAGAATGACTTGACCCTGTGTCTCAGAGCATCAGGAGCTTGTTAGATCCCTCCTTTCTCAGGTTAAGATCAATTATGAGAATAAATCAGTTATTTTGGAGTGCAGCTAACAGAAAACTCAACTCAAATTGGTTAAGGAAATGAAAAATCTCCTATGTCAAGAACTGCAGGGCTCTAGGGTTGGATTTAACAGCTCAGTCCAACTTAGGGAACGAACCCAAAGTTGATGAAATCTATACTGCATGTGAATATAAATAAGAAAATACACATAGGTTGGCAACTAAGCAGAGCTTGACATATCCCTTGCAGGAACAGCATTGTAGATTCTCTGTGTCATATAATTATCTCACTACTGGCAAATAATTAGCAGCCTTGGAGAAACTGTTACTCCAGAAAATGAAATATTAGTGTTGAGCTGACACTCACATACTTCATTTCCTACTGCAGTGGAATCCTTCTGTTTGCCTCTGAGGACTCCTATCCTTCTGGAGTTTTTTTAATTCACTTTTGGATATCCCCTATCTTGTCTGCATTCATATATCCAATCTCTTGCTTGTGACTGGATTTGGTTAAATACTTTACTCATGAGTAACCATCTGGGGTATTTTCAGTAAATTCTATGAAAGGGAAATAGGATTACAGTTAGAGTCACATTTATGAATGCCAAAATTTTTTCTGAGGCTGCAACTCTTAGAAGTCTAGAGCTGGAAATGACCTCATTTTTAAGCTTTGCCCCCTCAGTTTACAAATATGGAACCCAAAATGCTAAATATCCTGGTTAATTTTTAGCAGTTTTTACCAGAAATAAATCCATATGTTTGGAAATCCAAGAATCAATGGGAAAAAAATGAAATGGATATGTAATAGTCTGTGGGAAATGTTTCAAGAGATCTTATTCATATAAAAGTTATTATAACAAAAGTTCAATAAGAGGGAAAATGAGCTCAGTGGTTATAAAACTTTAACACATGTTGACCATTTGATAAAATGATGAGTTTTCTGAATAATCTCAGAGTTAATATTTATTTGACTTTGATAACTTTTAAAGATTTTCATGATTAAATAAGTTCCAGTTCTGTTGACCATTTTTCTAATACAGTAAGCCCTTCATTAATTTTTAGAGACTAAGTAAGGTTAGCTGTTTATAATCTAAGGATAGCCAGAAATCCCTTTTGTTTCTAAGGAATTCCAGATGACCCACCAGCAGGGATATATAACTACTATAAACATTTTTTTTTTTTTACCTTAAATGTCGCTTCCTCAAAGAGTTCTTCTTTGACCCCCATCTATCTGAATTACGTACCCCTCTTATTTCTCAAGGCACACGGTAGTGTTCCTCCATGTCCTTTATCATAATGTATAGCCGTATATGACTGTGTGAATGTTTAATTGCTGTCACCCCAGGGCACCATGTAGATATGGCAGGGGCCTCTCACAACAGACATTCAGTATTTAGCAAATGAGATAAGATCGGGGTTTCTACTGCTGTGTAATAAGCTACCTAAAAATGCAACTTAAAAGAAGACCTGTTTGTTATCTCACCATTTCTCTAGGCCAGAGGTTTGGGCACAGTATAACGGTATTCTTTGCTCAGAGTTATGCAAAGCTATAGTCAAGGGTCAAGGTGTCAACTGGGCTGTGTTCTCATCTGGAGTTTTGGTCCCCTTCCAAGCTCATTCAGATTATTGGCAGAATTCCATTCCTTGTGGTTGTAGGACTAAGGCTCCCATTTGGTTGGTTGGTTGGTTAGTTATTTTTACGAGCTATCAGCCAAGAATTGCTCTCAGTTCCCAGAGGCCACCCTGTAGGCCCTCTCCAGGCGATTCATAACATGGCTGTTTGCTTTCTCAAAACAGAGGATCAGAACATCTCTCTGACTTCCTTGTCTCTAACCTTTAAACCCATTTTTAAGAGTTCCCTTTAGGTCAAGGCCACCCAGTGTAATCTCTCTTTGATTAACTCATGTCAACTGAGTAGATACTTTAATTATATCTGCAAAATTTCTTTACTTGTGCCATGTAAAGTAACCAATCACAGAAATGATATCCTCATCACATTTACAGATCCTACCCACACTCCAAGGGGAGAGATCTATACAGGACATGTACATCAGGGGGCAGCAATCATGGTCACCATTTTAGAATTCTACCTACCATACTTCCTAGTGTGGTAGAAATCCTTTTCATCTCTCTAAATTCATTGCATTTGTTTGGAGCGTATATAATGTCTTGGTTTGGAGTGTGTCTGCATATCCATATGCTTTGGTTACCTCACTATTTAAAATACACTGTTGACTCTCGGAAGATTTTTACGCAAATAACTCCTTATACTCTGATGAGAAAGTAGTGCTCCTAAAATGTATTAGCCTTGGTTTGTCTATGCTTAGAAAGGCAAAATTTAGACTTTTAAAAACCAAATGCAAGTTCAGACTGCTGCAATTGGTAGCCTTCAATTGCTCCAGAATGTCTGAGTCTACATTTTTGTTCAACAAATAAATAATAGTGAACATAATGTTTTGGAGAGTACTATAAACTCCTCACAGTCATTCGATTTCATTGTAGATACCTAAATTTTTTTTGCTAGTGACAATATTGTGTAGGAAAGAATAACACAAACTTCAGAGCAAAGCTAAATTGAAATCTCAGCTCTTTGCTTACTCACTATGAGGCCTTGGTCAGATTACCTACTCTGCCTCAGTTTTCTTATCTGTAAAACAAATAATTCTTGTACTTTTACTTCATCAGGTTGTAAAAGTTAATAAAGGTTATATGAGTTCATAGTAGAGTGCCTGGCACATAGGAAGACTATACAAATGTTTGCTGTTATCATTGCTAACTAAATTCCTCCTGAGAGCTTTGTCCTAAAATTAGAATATAGAAGAAGATTCCAACATATTTTTATTTAGAAATTTTTAAGACCAAATCACTGAGTATATTAAACCTCTGTTTGATCCTTTTTTGTTGGTAGTTTTGGCTAGTTTTAGTAATCAACACATACAGCTAGGCATGATGGCTCATGCTTGTAATCCCAGCACTTTGGGAGTCTGAGGTGGGCGGGACATCTAAGGTCAGGAGTTCGAGACCAGCCTGGCCAACATGGTGAAACCCCGTCTCTACTAAAAATACAAAATTAGCCAGGTGTGGTGGCATGAATCTGTAATCCCAGTTACCCAGGAGGCTGAAGCAGGAGAATCATTTGAACCTGGGAGGCAGAGGTTGCAGTGAGCCAAGATGGTGCCATTGCACCCCAGCCTGGGCAAAAAGAAAGAGTGAAACTGTCTCAAAAAAAAAGAAAGTAATCAACACATATGGAAAAATTTAGGAATGAAACACTGAACAAACCTAAGGCATCTCCAAATCAAAGAATAGTAATGAATATGCAGGCTTTCCTTGGTGAAACAGTTTGGTGTGGTTCATATGTTCTGTTCATATTACTTAGTGTTCTTAATCACCCTATAACTTAATCCTAAGGCCCTAATATACAGAAATTTCATTCATCTCTGATATGAAGAGATCATGGAATACAAAGTCACCTTATAAGTCCACCTATAATACCCAGTGGACTTAAATGTACAGAATTGGAAAGCAGAAGGCATGAACTCCAGTTCTGATGTGGGCTGCACTCTATGATGAGACCTCAGCAGAATCATAATCACACAGTGGAGTGAAAATGAGGATGGGCTCTGGAGGCTTGACTCGACAAGTCAGTCAACCTCCCTTAGCCTCAGTTTACTCATATATAAAACGGGTATTCTAATATCTACCCTTTGTACTTTTTGGAGTTATTGTGAGCATCACAACAAATAGTCCATTTTATTGTCACTATATATTCAGAAGGTATATCTGTCCCACTAGATTAATTTCACAGGGGCAAGAGCTGTGGCTTAAAATAAAGAATTGTAGCCTGGTTTTAAAAAAAACAGTAGACATCTACCAAATGTTTGTTGAATATGTTATTCACATGACAAAATATATGTGAAAGAATAAGACAACATTAAGCAATGTCATAAAATCAGCCAAGTGTACTAGCAAGTGGCCACAGTGACCAAAGGTATGCTGATTAACAAAGAAGATTAAAGTGGCATAAAGAATTAAAATGTGGCCTTTCTAATATGACCTGGGACAATATAGTGACTTTGATACATCAGCAAGTTCAAGCTATCTGTGCCTTGATGTGTGAGACACATGATATCAGCTTCTTGAACAGCTTCCTTGGCATTATCTGCATGTCACACTCAACATTAAAAGGCAAAATAAAATGAGCAAAAAGTTGGGAAATAAAACCTTCTCCACCACCAACAAAGCTAGGTTGTTGGTGTTCAACTCTCTGGAGCTAGACAAGTGTAAGGATAGGATGATCCTATAATTTTAAAGCTTTTTTAATGTGATGAGTTACAAAGAAACTAGGAAAATTTAGGTGGGCATTGAAAACATAGTGGTGATAGTGGTGATAGCATAGCTTCTAGCACTTGGCAGAACTGTGGGTGACTGAGACATGTCAACCACAGATAGGCTAACTTTGAGGGCCACATTTATTTCATAGTATCTGGCAGCAGAAGCAACTAAAGGAAAGCAGCTTGGCTAACAGATTGGTGCATAGTCTTTAAGGAGCCGCAGCTCAGAACTGTTCACCAGGTCTCACAAGCACATTCACAACATTTAGAATGAAGATGTGAAACATTCAAAAGAGGCATTGTTGAAAATATAAAACAAAAGTCAGTTTTGGGAAGGGTCAACTGTAAAATATTGCCCCAAAAGAAAGAGTATTAAACTAACAGTGTTATAACACGTTATTATGAATACAGCTTTCTAGTAAAACTATATGAGGTTTTATGTTTGTTTTGCTTTATATTAGGGAAAGTTTGGGTTTTTTAGTATTTTTGGTTTGAGGGAGATTTTGCAAGAACAAAAGGAAAACTGGACTTAAAAGATGTTTTATTTAATACTGAAAATTGTATTTTTAATCTTTTACTTATTTTCAAAAGGTAGCTTAGGTGTTTTACATGTGTTATCTTCTGTGTTACATAATCCCTGTTAGAGAGAAAGCACTATTCCCGTTTGCAGATCAAGAAACTGAGACTCAGAGAGGTGAATTTATCCCAAATCACGTTACTAATAAGTGATAAAGACTTTATTCTAATTCCTGGTTCTTACCACTCACCATGAAAGTCTAAAAGGAGTGAAAGAGAAGACAGGATTATGATGAAAACATGACAGGATGGAAATGAGAGCCATAAAAGAAGGTAAGAAGAGCATAGAACAGGGAAAGGTAAGGAAGGAGACCAGGCATTGAGAAAGAGAGAATTCTTTAGACTGATTGGGTCCTTTAGAGTGGTAATATTCTCAGTGACTATGATCATTCTGTATCATTTTAGCTGATGCTTTTTTGAGTCCTATGGAACATCTTATCAGATAGGTCCACCTCCCACCTTATGTAGTACTTTCAGAGGGCTACTTCAAAGCACAGGTTACATAGGAGATTTACTCCACATGTCTTGAAAGCTTTCAGGTGCTGGAAGGAAATTGGATATGGATTATTTAAATTTAAATGTATCCTCAATGTGTGTGCTCTAACTGTATACTGGCTTTGCAAAAAAAAAAAAATCTATGATTTTAATTCACAGGAAAGCAGATGGGATCTGTCATGGAGTGATAAAACACAAGAAAGATGTCCAAATATGAGAAAAACAACAGCTTTTTTCTTGTGCACCAATTTTATAGTACAAGTATCTGTCACTGTGTATACACATGCTGTTATTCATAAGTCGTGTATAGTATTTATTCAGCAAATACTGTTGACTTATACGTACTTAATGATCAGAAGGAGCCTAAGAAGTTGATACTGTAATGAAAACCCACTTTAAAGATGAGAAAACTGAGGCTCAGAGAATTAAACAACCTAAGGACACAGGCTAATAAATAGCAGAACTGGAAGCAGCAGAGGTGGTCTGAAGCAGCTGTGACCAGAGAAGAAATCTACGCTGTGATAAATAGTAGGAGGAGAAAAATGGGACAAAAAATGCGAGTAAAACATTGTTTTAAAATGAAATCAAAGTGTATGTAGCATGGAAAAGGAGGGGAAGAAAGGTTTTGTAAATACTTCGCGTAAAGAATGAAAATCACTCTATATACTTTATACTTTAAGGTTTAAATTAAGTAAAGTTGTTTTTCTAATTTTCCCTTTTTATTTCTAATTTTGTGGGCTAAAATGACCCATTCAACTCAGCCATTGGAATTAATACTGTTTGTCCTAATGGTTTCTCTGAGTAATGCTAAGTTCCACACTGCAGGGTTAGAGTCGCAGTGAAAGGTGGGTGTGTTATTTGGTCATTTTTTTTTCCTCTTGAAAATTAATTAAGTCAACATTAACTGTGGCCATCTAACCACAGAATGGGCAGTTTCTTGAAGGCTCATGGTTTGGATCTTTTCCTGCAAAAACTCCCACTTCTATAGTTATATTTAGTGTTCTAACTGCCTAAATAGCTGGCTTACTGTGGACCCATGTGTCAGGCCTGTTTGCCGTGGAGTGTGTCTGCTTCACTGGAACCTCAGTGCCAAGAGTATGTGGTTCCCAATGGACAGCCTGCCGAGTTCAGCCTCTCGTTCCTTCTCCAGAAATCTTCCGGGGGGTTATCATTGCCGATTTGATGCCGTATGGCCCTGCAGTTCTCAAAACTGTTAACTTGGTGTTTACAGTTTTTTAAAAACTTGTCCATGTGCTTAACTCTGAAAGTAATGTAGTATCATCAACATGTGTGGTAGGGACCTGTCCTGATGACTGTTCATACAGATGTGACTGAATTTTTTTTTTAAGTACTGCCCCTGCAGAAAAACTAGTTTTTTAATGTCAGTGCAGCTGTTTTAACTTAAAGAAAAAAAAGCCACGAACATTTTATCCTCTAAAATTTAATTTTCAAAAAGACAGGACTTTTAAAGAGTTGTTTCTAAACTGGTATGTAGTAAACTCCCTACTCCTATTCTCCTTTAAGAATTGAATACAGTTCCTGAGTTGAGATGTTGCAAAGTTACAAACTTTTCAAAATGTATGTTATTGCTCAATTCCTAGTAATCTTTGAAATGTTAAGTTATAATAGAAGCAGTAGCATTAGAACAGAAACAATAAGTAACTGTAGCTCTGTTCTCATAATCTCTTCCCTAAGCTCAGTGAATTTTTCATGGACAAAGAGGCAGAGATGTCAAAAGGAAACAGTTGTGTTTTCCTGGGGTCACAGTAGCCCAACAAGTCATGGTAAATGTGTTTGCTTCTTATTTTATGCTGTAGCCACAATTCCACTTCCTATTACATAGGAAAACCTATTCTGCTGTTAAAAGAGGTCACTGAATGTATTTACTACAACATTAAAACCATTTTGTCCGTGGAAATTTTTATTGTTCTGAGTCACTCTGGTTTGTGGAATTTTTACATGAGTTCCAGGACAAGGATGAGATATTTATTTTATTTTGTATCCTCTTTAAATGTTTTTTGACTGCATGAATGTCAGGCTTGTTGTCAGAGTATTTCCATATTTTTATTACTTTAGAAGTAACTCTGCTCTATTTATGTCTCTTAAACTCTTCATTGACAATTCACTCTGTGTACTTGGCATGCTGCATTTTGGCAGAACTACCTGCCTTGCCCAGTGTGATGTGATTTCTTGTTCCTTTAGCCCCTATTCAAGTCCTCTCAGTGTATGTCTTTACTATCTTAAAGGTTTTGCAGACCTTTGAAAATATTTAAATTGTTTGTTGAGCTACTGGAAGGACTTAAATTGTGAGCTTCAATTTGTTATGCTTCACATTTATTTCTTAAAGTAAGCCTCAATAGAAGTGTTCCTTAATTCAATCCAGAATATTTCTGTGCTTTAGACACACCCTGAAATCATAGAAATTCCAGAAATTCATTTTCAAATATTCATTGGTTTGATTGTAATTGTTGAACTTGTTAATCACCTCTAAGGAACTAGGTTTTAAAAGATGGGTAATCATAGTAACTGTTTGAATGTAAACTTAAGTAACACAGTTTAGATTTACAGAGAAGCAGTGGATGTTCTGACTTTTTTTTTTTTTTTTTTTTTTTTTTTTTTTTTTTTTGAGAGGGAGTCTCGCACTGTCGCCCAGGCTGGAGTGCAGTGGCACGATCTCTGCTGACTGCAATCTCCACCTCCCAGGTTCAAGCAATTCTCCTGCCTCAGCCTCTTGAGTAGCTGGGATTACAGGCACCTGCTACCATGCCCGGCTACTTTTTTGTATTTTTATTAGAGACAGGGTTTCACTATGTTGGCCAGGCTGGTCTTGAACTCCTGACCTAGTGATCCACCTGCCTCCGCCTCCCAAAGTGCTGGGATTACAGGCATGAGCCACCACACCCAGCCCCCACATGTTCTGACATTTTAGAAAATATTTGAATAGAAAACAATGACTGTCCTATGGATTGAAATTTCAAGTTACTATTGATATTCCTTCCATGTATTATTCTGTGTATATGTAGTTCTGACTAAATGACTAACTGAATAAGATACAAAATTGAATCTTGTATTTCTTGACAAGGGTAGGAGGATTGGGTGCTTTGTTTCTCACCTTCCTTAACTCATGTGCCCTAACTAGTGAGCCTCCAATAGTGTGCTAACTGACAGACTGCAACAGTATCCTAACTAGTCAGCCTTCAACAGTGTCCTAGCTGGTTAGCCTCCAATAGTGTGCTAACTGGCAGACTGCAACAGTATCCTAACTAGTCAGCCTTCAACAGTGTCCTAGCTGGTTAGCCTCCAATAGTGTGCTAACTAACTGATTGTACTCCAACAGTCTTAACTAGTCAGCCTTTCTACAGAAAAATGAGACTATATTGACTCAATCTTACACTAGAAGGGAACAAAATGAGCAATTTCTACAGATAATTTCTCTTACAAATGATCATGACTAGTCGTACACTAAGTATTTATACATTCACAAGGATGGGTGTGTATATATGTGTGGATGTGTGCACATGAGAGCATGATTTAGTGTTCACATGTTTTGGATGGGTTTTGTTAGGAAACTAGTATATTAATCTCAATCATTTTATTTTCAACAGGTTGACATGATGAAAGAAGCATTAGAAAAACTTCAGCTCAATATAGTAGAGATGAAAGATGAAAATGCAACCTTAGATGGTGGAGATGTTTTATTCACAGGTATAGTTGTATTTATTTTTTCTATCCAGAAATATTTGTAATACTTGGCTTGTATTTACTTGTTTTATTATAGTGTGTGTTTGTGTGTGTGTGTGTGTGTGTGTGTGTCGTTTTTGAGACAGTGTCTCATTCTGTCACCTAGGCTGGAGTGCAGTGGCGCGATCTTGGCTCACTGCAGCCTCTGCCTGGGTTCAAGCGATTCTCCTGCCTCAGCCTCCCAAGTAGGGATTACAGTTGCATGCCACCACACCCAGCTAACTTTTGTATTTCAGTAGAGATGGGGTTTCACCATGTTGGCCAGGCTGGTCTCAAACTCCTAACCCCAAGTGATCTGCCCACCTCAGCCTCCCAAAGTACTGAGATTACAGGCGTCAACCACCATGCCAAGCCTATTATAGTATTTTTAATTACCAAAGTAATAAATGCTAAATGGAGGGAAATTGGAAAATACAGAAAAAGACAATAAGAAAAAAATGACCTGCTATTCAAATATAATCACTTCAGTATTTGGATATGTGTCCTTTTAGTACTTCGTATGGATGCATTTGCATATTTTTACAAGAACATTATTGGTATGTACATCACCACTAGGTATCTGGCTTCTATATTCTTCTACAACATGAATTTATAAGGTGCATAGTTTTCCATTGTGTTACTGTATATCTGGTTTGTATTTAAAGGATTCTTAATTCAAGATTAGTGTCATTTACAAATAATTTTCTTCCCAGATGGCAAGACGGATTTAAATAATTTTATGCAAATTGACTTGGCTTAATGACAGATGAATAATAGCAGAACTCAACAAAATATGAACAGCTAATATTATTATTGATCTAACTGGAGTCAGTTTTTACAATATAATGTGGCTACTAAAGAAACAATAATTTTAGCATTTAACCTTTTCAACTCATTTATCATATAATTAGTGTTGTATAAAATCATGTGTAAAATCTGGGTCCCCAGATTCATTCTGGTTATACTGATGAGCAAGGTAATTAATGGTAATTTTAATTGATAGTGAGAGTTTATTTTCCCTGACATGTCAGAGAATAAATACCTGTTTCACCAATGTAGCCCTGACAGAAAAGGCTGCTCCTCAGGGACTTGGGAATGTAACCCCAGGTGACCCACTGAAAGCATGAAGCTTCTTGGAAGTCTAATATTTTAGCTGATGTGAATTTTATATTGAATCTTACATATATGTATAGTCAAGATATAGCCATTTTTGTTTTAATATCAAAATAATGTTTTGCATTACTTACCTTTGGACATAATTAATGTTGCTGAAGAAGGAATGCTGTTTATTCTGTGACATTTAAGTAGTTCTTTGCTAAGTGTCACATACTGTAACTATGGGTGGGGCCACCGTGTTGCCAGCTCTGGGGGTGCCATTCTTGTTAGGAATTTCGTGAATAGACTACCCTGGAGTTGTGTACTGTACCTGTGCTGCCACTGTCACATGCAGTGGCCATCTCTGGGGTTTGGTTTGCATGCCCATTCAGCCCTAAGAATACAGAACAAGATGTCAAGAAGGCCCACGCTGCATTCTTAGCTCTGGGTGTGCCCAAGCAGACTCAGGCATTCTTTGAATCTGCCTAGTAAGTTCCCCTTAGAATATTCTTTGTGTCTCCCATTGATGGCACTTTCATTCTTTTTGACAGTACAGAACAACAGCCTGTTTCTCTAACAAAATAGGCTTTTGTGAAAAGTTAGATGTATAAATCACACTTCCTTACAATATAAATTTTTTATCAGAACGTAGCCATGCAATGAATAACTTATTGTAAGCAGGTACTGGTAACATTTGAAATATGGATTAACCAAGCTATGTTCACAGCCATTTAGTTATTTAAGCCACTGAGCTGAAAAGACCCCTAAAAATCTCCTCAGTGTGAAAGTGCAACTTACCCTAGGAATCTCTTCTTTTGGTGAAAGGTCTTTCCCTGGCATCTCAAGCCTTGTAGTTTTGACCTATCTTCTAATTAGATACCAAGCATTTAGGCTTGCCTTTGATACTACCTGTAGACTTTCTTATTTGTTATATTCAATACTTAATGTGTTAGTAGTTACTTTGTTCAACGCTGAGATGATGTTGGGATATCTTTACCTCCTTGGCACCTCATTCACACCTAATATGTGGTCCTGCCTTCTATTTTCTACTTTTCACTTTTCTTCATCTATTTTATTTTATGGTGGTTAAACATACATAACATAAAATTTGCCATTTTAACCATTATTAAGTGTACAATTGAAATGGCATTAATTACATTCATAATGCTGTACAACCATTACCTCTCAATTTTTGCATTACAAAGAGTTAGGTAAGAAATAAGGTCTGTAACACTTTCTATGTGCTCTGTGCCCTCTTTCCTCTGTAATTCAAAGCCTCATTCATAATTTATCAGGAAATGGACAGAAGGAAAGCTGCTTTCCAAATCCTGTTCCTGCTGAGAAATCTGTCAGTCAGCCAAGCAGCTACTGACAAAAATTTGTTTCAATCCCATTTCTCTTAAATAGCAACTTACCTATACTTTTATTTATTTTTGTGAAATACAGAGTACATTTAAAAAGTTGTAAAATGTTTATGTATAGTTTAAAGATCAATAATAAAATGAACACCTGGGTGTCTACCTCCTGAGTTAAGAAACAGAACATTGCCAGGACCATAGAATCCCCTGTGGGGTCCCCAGTCACAACCTGCCCCTCCCCCAGCCTCAAGTAACCAACCACTGTCTTGAATTTTGTGTTTATTATTGCTTTGTTGTACTTTAAGTTTTGCCTCCATGCATGCATTCCTAAACTGTGTGCTGTTTTAGTTTTGTCTTGTAGTTTTATAAAGCTACAAGAAACCTTTATTAGTCACATTATATGAACTCTTGTGTGATTTTTCTACTTTTGAACTCAGTTGATGTGTCGCTATAGTTCATTTTCAACGTTGTGCAGTTCTCTGTGATAAGAATACACATCATGTATGTATTAATTTTACTGCTGATGTGTTTTTGGATGTTTTCCAGTTTTTGTCAATTATCTTCAGTGCTTCTACATACATTCTTGTGTGTGTCGCCTGGGAGCATATGCAAGAGTTTCTCTCAAGTAAACACCTGGAAATGAATTTCAGGTGATAAACTCTTTTTTGTGTCACTGAAATGATTGTATGATTTTCTTCTTTAATCTGTTGATGTAATTTGTTTGATTAATTCATTTTCTGATATTTGACCAGTCTTGTAACCCTGGCATGAAATTAAACTTGATCATGATCTCTATTCTCTTTTTAACACAGTGTTGAATTTAGTTTGATAACATTTCATATTTTTGTGGCCTATAATTTTTATTTCTTGTTATCCTTGTCTGGTTTTGGTAAAAGAGTTATGTTAGCCTCATAGAACGTATTAGGGAATATTTCTTCTTTTTCTGTTCTCTGAAATCAATGCTATTTGAATTATGTATTCCTTAAACTTTGGAAACAGGCTCTTGTGCTTTCTTTGTGGAGAAATTTTAAACTCATTTAGTTGATTTAATGATTATGTGACAATTTAGATTTTCCTGAGTCAGTTTTGATGAGTTTCATTTTCTAAGATTTTATCTGTTTTTAAAATGTTGGGTATAAAGTTACTTATATTTTCTAACACTTATTGAAGCTTCACAGCAATTATAGCTATATTTTCTTTTCATTGGTAATGTTAATATATGCCTTCTTTCTTTCTTTGCCAGAGGTTTGCCAAATTTATTAATCTTTTCAAAGGACCAGCTATTGGCTTTGTTGAATTCTTTCTCTTGAATATTTCTTTTCTGTTTCTATATTTCCTTCCTTCACATTTCTTTTGTATTCTGTTCTTTTTATTTCTACATCTCAAGTTGGAATTTTATCTCATTAATTTTGAGCCTTTCATCTTCTCTAATGTAAGGTTTTTAAGGTTATGTAACGAATCCTTATTTTGATATGGATATTTTTGTTATTTTGTGTTTTTAAATGTTTTCATATTTCCACTGTGATTTAATCTTTGACTCATTCAAAGATAGTTTTTTTAAAAAAACTTAGTGTTCCAGCAACTTACAATAACAACCAATAACTCATAACTCTAATAATTTATATGTACAAGAAACACTAAAGCATTTAGCTTTCCTTTATGAATTTTATTTCAAGTAGACTATACTTGATTGAGGAGAGATTTTTCTTTTTAGGGTTCCAGCCAGTAAATGCAGGTGCCTAATAAAATAATGGATCTGTGCAATGAACAACCTGTGATATTAAAACTGTTACATGAAAGCTTGACAGGAAACTTTATAATGAGGGGAATCAGACTGATGCCACTTGAACCCACTGATAATTCTAGTATCATTGAAAATGTGTCAGTCAGTCATGTGCCTCATGATATGATGCAGTACAAAAGTACAGCCCCATCTCTGAAATCCTATTAAAAAATAAATGAATGAGCATCTAATTAACCATCTGCATGAAACTGTCTGCTTACTGAAAATACAAAGGATAAAGGAAAAATTTAAATGCCAAGTTATAAGAGGAAGCAGTCAGTCAGAGCAAGAATATAGGATAGTCAGTAGGAAAAATGGCCTGGTTTCTCCTATAAATGACTGAGACAGGAAGAGAAAAAACAAAAACGTGAATTGGCATAGAAGAAAATGACACAAAAGATATAAGATGTCCATTTCAGTATTTTAGTTGTTTCCATCAGAAAGGTTATTTGGAAGATCTCATCCAATATGCTGCCTGGGACAGAAGTCAAACCTACTTTAAAGAGATAAGCTGCATTCTTCTCTTTGTACTTCCCCATCATGGCTTAGGCTTTTTTTCTTTTTTTTAATCAGCCCACATCACACTTTTGAAACACCTTAGTCTTTAAAAATGGAAATGGTATGCATGCCACCCTATAAACTTATTATATAAGTAAATGTGGAGATTCTCATCTTCCCTTTGTTTCTTGGAAAAGAATTCCACATAAAATGTGGGAAAACATATTCAGAGTGAAATCAGTATTCTTTGCCTCAGAGTATTATGTTTTTGTTAAAATTTATAAATCTAATTTATAAACCTATTTTTATCTTGAAGGAATTAAAGAAACCTGATATTTTTTCATTGTAGCTTTTTAATAAAGTGCGTAATAGTTTTGTCAAGTAAAATACCTCTCAGTTAAATTTTGGTCTTTATGTAGTCAGTTTTCTTAAGGGACAACACAATCTTACCATTACCCAAAAACTGTCAATGTGCCACAAAAGATTCCTGTATCTGCCAACAACATAAGCCCTTGGATATTGTCATAACGTCACCTGACCTATGTTATTTGCCCCTTTTCTAAGGCAAATGTTACAAGATTAAAGTTATAATATTTTTAAATCTATCAAGCAATTCCTTCTACATGGCTACTCTTCCTATACTTTATTGTAATACTCTGAGGCAAAAAGATACTGATTTCTCTTTTGAACATCTTTTCCACATATTATATGGAATTTCAAGAAATAAAAGGAATATGAGAATTCCCACATTTATGTACTGCCTAACCCCCATACTATAATTGTTTGCCTATAAAGAGACCATTTTTATCTAGTGTTCTGCCTTCTGGGTAGAAAAACAACAGAATTTCAGAAAAGTCAAATAAGATGCAAGTTTTATCCTGCAGAAATTTTGTACTTTGTACATAGGTATCTTTCGATGTTTTGATTTCAAATATATGGATGTATAGTTTCAAAGAGAGGGCTCTTAGAGGTCGGACCTGAAGGCTGGTCAGCACTACACTCACTTTCCCCAGACTATTTCTTCAGGCCTCACATAATCATTATAAGAAAAGAATCTGAATTCATCAACAATGTCTAGTATTATTCTTTTAGTGGAAAAAAAAAAAGGTAGTAAATTCTCACTTAACAATGTTGATACGTTTGTGGAAACTGACTTTACGCAGAGTGACATATAACAAAACCATTTTTACCACAGGCTAATATAAACAAGAGTCAAGTTCCTCTGGAATATTTATAGTCAGAGAAATACCACCCAGCTTCTAAATCAAGACCCAAAACACTTATAATATTAAACATTGAAATAAATGTCAGCCATACACATATTTTTTAATTAATAAAAAGATAATTGCCCAATTTTTGGTCAATCAGTGAGTGACAGCAGTTATAGTGGTGGTGAGTTAAATCAGGGAATAAATGTTTGCAAACCTAAAACTGTAAGGAGCCCTTCCTCCCACCACACAGCTCAAAACAATCACAAATATGGTAGGCTCGCTGAGTGCTTTCCTACATAGTTTATTAGTGTACAGCTGTATGATTATTGGATACTTTATTACAATCATTTGTATCCATTCATTGTCTTTTTTCATTTTTTTTTTGAGACCGTTTCATTCTTTTTTTTTATTTTTTTTATTTTTTTATTTTTTTTTTATTTTTTATTGCATTTTAGGTTTGGGGGGTACATGTGAAGAACATGGAAGATTGTTGCATAGGTACATGGCAGTGTGATTTGCTGCCTTCCTCCCCATCACCTATATCTGGCATTTCTCCCCATGCTTTCCCTCCCCCAACTCCCCACCCCCCCACTATCCCTCCCCTTTTTCCTCCCGACAGACCCCAGTGTGTGATACTCCCCTCCCTGTGTCCATGTGTTTGCATTGTTCAACACCCGCCTATGAGTGAGAACATGCGGTGTTTGATTTTCTGTTCTTGTGTCAGTTTGCTGAGAATGATGGTTTCCAGGTTCATCCATATCCCTACAAAGGACACGAACTCATCGTTTTTGATGGCTGCATAATATTCCATGGTGTATATGTGCCACATTTTCCCTGTCCAGTCTATCATCGATGGGCATTTGGGTTGGTTCCAGGTCTTTGCTATTGTAAGTAGTGCTGCAATGAACATTCGTGTGCATGTGTCCTTATAGTAGAACGATTTATAGTCTTTTGGATATATACCCAGTAATGGGATTGCTGGATCAAATGGAATTTCTATTTCTAGGTCCTTGAGGAATCGCCACACTGTATTCCACAATGGTTGAACTAATTTACACTCCCACCAACAGTGTAAAAGTGTTCCTATTTCTCCACATCCTCTCCAGCATCTGTTGTCTCCAGATTTTTTAATGATTGCCATTCTAACTGGCATGAGATGGTATCTCAATGTAGTTTTGATTTGCATTTCTCTAATGACCAGTGATGATGAGCATTTTTTCATATGTTTCTTGGATTCATGTATGTCTTCTTTTGTAAAGTGTCTGTTCATATCCTTCGTCCACTTTTGAATGGGCTTGTTTGTTTTTTTCTTGTAAATCTGTTGCAGTTCTTTGTAGATTCTGGTTATCAGCCCTTTGTCAGATGGGTAGACTGCAAAAATTTTTTCCCATTCTGTTGGTTGCCGATTCACTCTAATGACTGTTTCTTTTGCTGTGCAGAAGCTGTGGAGTTTGATTAGGTCCCATTTGTCTATTTTGGCTTTTGTTGCCACTGCTTTTGGTGTTTTAGTCATGAAGTCCTTGCCTATGCCTATGTCCTGAATGGTTTTGCCTAGATTTTCTTCCAGGGTTTTTATGGTGTTAGGTCTTATGTTTAAGTCTTTAATCCATCTGGAGTTAATTTTAGTGTAAGGTGTCAGGAAGGGGTCCAGTTTCTGCTTTCTGCACATGACTAGCCAGTTTTCCCAACACCATTTATTAAACAGGGACTCGCTTCCACATTGTTTGTTTTTGTCAGGTTTGTCAAAGATCGGGTGGTTGTAGATGTGTTGTGTTGCGTCGGAGGCCTCTGTTCTGTTCCATTGGTCTATATCTCTGTTTTGGTACCAGTACCATGCTGTTTTGATTACTGTAGCTTTGTAGTATAGTTTGAAGTCCGAGAGTGTGATGCCTCCAGCTTTGTTCTTTTTGCTTAGAATTGACTTGGCTATCTGAGCTCTCTTTTGGTTCCATATGAAGTTTAAGGTGGTTTTTTCCAGTTCTGCAAAGAAGGTCATTGGTAGCTTGATAGGGATAGCATTGAATCTGTAAATTACTTTGGGCAGTATAGCCATTTTGACAATATTGATTCTTCCTAGCCATGAACATGGAATATTTCTCCATCTGTTTGTGTCCTCTCTTATTTCATTGAGCAGTGGTTTGTAGTTCTCCTTGAAGAGGTCCTTTACGTTCCTTGTTAGTTGTACTCCTAGGTATTTTATTCTCTTTGTAGCAATTGTGAATGGCAGTTGGTTCTTGATTTGGCTGTCTTTAAGTCTGTTGTTGGTGTATAGGAATGCTTGTGATTTTTGCACATTGATTTTGTATCCTGAGACTTTGCTGAAGTTGCTTATCAGTTTCAGGAGATTTTGGGCTGAGACAATGGGGTCTTCTAGATATACAATCATGTCGTCTGCAAATAGAGACAATTTGACTTCCTCCTTTCCTATTTGAATACCCTTTATTTCTTTTTCTTGCCTGATTGCTCTGGCTAGAACTTCCACTACTATATTGAATAGGAGTGGTGAGAGAGGACATCCTTGTCTAGTGCCAGATTTCAAAGGGAATGCTTCTAGTTTTTGCCCATTCAGTATGATATTGGCTGTTGGTTTGTCGTAAATAGCTTTTATCATTTTGAGATACGTTCTGTCAATACCTAGTTTGTTGAGAGTTTATAGCATAAAGGGCTGTTGAATTTTGTCAAAGGCCTTCTCTGCATCAATTGAGATTATCATGTGGTTTTTGTCTTTGCTTCTGTTTATGTGGTGGATTATGTTTATAGATTTGCGTATGTTGAACCAGCCTTGCATCCCTGGGATGAAGACTACTTGATCATGGTGAATAAGCTTTTTGATGTGCTGTTGCAATCGGTTTGCCAGTATTTTATTGAAGATTTTTGCATCTATGTTCATCATGGATATTGGCCTGAAGTTTTCTTTTCTTGCTGAGTCTCTGCCAGGTTTTGGTATCAGGATGATGTTGGTCTCATAAAATGATTTAGGAAGGATTCCCTCTTTTTGGATTGTTTGGAATAGTTTCAGAAGGAATGGTACCAGCTCCTCTTTGTATGTCTGGTAGAATTCAGCTGTGAACCCATCTGGACCTGGGCATTTTTTGGGTGGTAGGCTCTTAATTGCTGCCTCAACTTCAGATCTTGTTATTGGTCTATTCAGGGTTTCAACTTCTTCCTGGTTTAGGCTTGGGAGGATGCATGTGTCCAGGAATTTATCCATTTCTTCCAGGTTTACTAGTTTATGTGCATAGAGTTGTTTGTAATAATCTCTGATGATGGTTTGAATTTCTGCGGAATCTGTGGTGATATCCCCTTTATCGTTTTTTTATTGCATTTATTTGATTATTTCTCTTCTTTTTATTAATCTGGCTAGTGGTCTATTTTGTTGACCTTTACAAAAAACCAGCTCCTGGATTTATTGATTTTTTGAAGAGTTTTTCGTGTCTCTATCTCCTTCAGTTCTGCTCTGATCTTAGTTATTTCTTGTCTTCTGCTAGGTTTTGAGTTTTTTTGATCTTGCTCCTCCAGCTCTTTCAATTTTGATGATAGGGTGTCAATTTTAGATCTCTCCTTGCTTCTCATGTGGGCATTTATTGCTATATACTTTCCTCTAGAGACTGCTTTAAATGTGTCCCAGAGATTCTGGTATGTTGTGTCTTTGTTCTCGTTGGTTTCAAAGAACATCTTTATTTCTGCCTTCATTTCAATGTTTATCCAGTCAACATTCAAGAGCCAGTTGTTCAGTTTCCATGAAGCTGTGCGGTTCTGAGTTAGTTTCTGAATTCTGAGTTCTAACTTGATTGCACTGTGGTCTGAGAGACTATTTGTTATGATTTCCGTTCTTTTGCATTTGCTGAGGAGTGATTTACTTCCAATTATGTGGTCAATTTTAGAGTAGGTGTGATGTGGTGCTGAGAAGAATGTATATTCTCTGGATCTGGGGTAGAGAGTTCTGTAAATGTCTATTAGGTTTGCTTGATCCAGGTCTGAGTTCAAGTCCTGGATATCCTTGTTAATTTTCTGTCTTGTTGATCTGTCTAATATTGACAATGGGGTGTTCAAGTCTCCCACTATTATTGTGTGGCAGTCTAAGTCTCTTTGTAAGTCATTAAGAACTTGCCTTATGTATCTGGGTGCTCCTGTATTGGGTGCGTATATGTTTAGGATCGTTAGCTCTTCTTGTTGCATTGATCCTTTTACCATTATGTAATGTCCTTCTTTGTCTCTTTTGATCTTTGTTGGTTTAAAGTTTATTTTATCAGAGATGAGAATTGCAACTCCTGCCTTTTTTTGCTCTCCATTTGCTTGGTAAATCTTCCTCCATCCCTTTATTTTGAGCCTTTGTGTATCCTTGCATGTGAGACGGGTCTCCTGGATACAGCACACCGACGGGTTTTGGCTTTTTATCCAGTTTGCCAGTCTATGTCTTTTAATTGGGGCATTTAGCCCATTTACATTTAGGGTTAATATTGTTATGTGTGAATTTGATCCTGCCGTTTTGATGCTAGCTGGCTGTTTTGCCTGTTAGTTGATGCAGTTTCTTCATTGTGTTGCTGCTCTTTGCCATTTGGTATGTTTTTGAAGTGGCTGGTGCTGGTTGTTCCCTTCTATGTTTAGTGCCTCTTTCAGGAGCTCTTGTAAAGCAGGCCTGGTGGTGATGAAATCTCTGAGTACTTGCTTGTTCACAAAGGATTTTATTTTTCCTTCACTTATGAAGCTCAGTTTGGCTGGATATGAAATTCTAGGTTGAAAGTTCTTTTCTTTAAGGATGTTGAATATTGGCCCCACTCTCTTCTGGCTTGTAGGGTTTCTGCTGAGAGATCTGCTGTGAGTCTGATGGGCTTCCCTTTGTGGGTAACCCGACCTTTCTCTCTGGCTGCCCTTAGCATTTTCTCCTTCATCTCAACCCTGGTGAATCTGACGATTATGTGCCTTGGGGTTGCTCTTCTTGAGGAATATCTTTGTGGTGTTCTCTGTATTTCCTGGACTTGAATATTGGCCTGCCTTCCTATGTTGGGGAAGTTCTCCTGAAGAGTATTTTCCAGCTTGGATTCATCTCTCTGTCACATTCAGGTACACCTATCAAACGTAGATTAGGTCTTTTCACATAGTCCCATATTTCTTGGAGACTTTGTTCATTCCTTTTTACCCTTTTTTCTCTACTCTTTCCTTCTCGTTTTATTTCATTGAGTTGATCTTCGACCTCTTGATATCCTTTCTTCTGCTTGGTCAATTCGGCTGTTGAAACTTGTGTATGCTTCACAAAGTTCTTGTGTTGTGTTTTTCAGCTCCATCAATTCACTTACATTCCTCTCTAAGTTGGTTATTCTCATTAGCATTTCGTCAAATCTTTTTTCCAGGTTCTTAGTTTCTTTGCATTGGGTTAGAACATGTTCTTTTAGCTCACAGAAGTTTTCTTATTACCCACCTTCTGAAGCCTGATTCAGTCATTTCATCACACTCATTGTCCATCCAGCCTTGTTCCCTTGCTGGTGAGGAGTTGTGATCCCTTGTAGGAGGAGAGGCATTCTGGTTTCTGGTGTTTTCCTCCTTTTTGCACTGGTTTCTTCCCATCTTTGTGGATTTACCTATGTGTGGTCTTTGTGGTTGGTGATTTTTCAGATGGGGTCTCTCAGTGGACGTCCCATTTGTTGATGATGAAGTTATTTATTTCTGTTTCTTAGTTTTCCTTCTAACAGTCTGGCCCCTCTGCTGTAGGGACTGCTGAGGTCCACTCCCGGCTGTGCTTGCCTAGGGGATCACCTGCAGTGGCTGCATAACAGTAAGGGTTGCTGCCAGTCTCTTCTTCTGCTATCTTTGTCCCAGAAGAATACCCGCCAGATGTCCGTCTGAGCACTCCTTTGTGAGGTGACTCGTTGGATATACAGGGGTCAGGGAGCTGCTTGAGGAGACAGAGAGTCCTTTATAGGAGCTCAAGTGCTGAGCTGTGAGCTCCGTTGTTCATTCAGAGTTGCTCGGCAGGTACGTTTAAGTCTGCTGCAGCAGAACTCATAAACCCCTTTTTCCCCAGGTGCTCTGTCCCGGGGAGTTAGGGCTTTATTTATGAGTTTCCCTGGTGCTGCTGCCTTTTTCTCAGGGCTGCCTTGCCCAGCGATGAGGCAGCCTAGTCACTGTCTGCCTACAGAGGCTTTGCTGAGCTGCTGTGGGCTCCACCCAGCTGCCGTATGAACTTCCCTGTAGTCCTGTTTATACCGGTGTAGTGAGAACTGCCTCGGCAATGGCAAACTACCTCTGTAGCGGCAGACTGCCTCAGTAATGGCGGACGCCCCCTCCCCCACAGAGCTGGGCCGTCCCCGGGCTCAGCTGTGCTTGCTGTGAAACTCTGGATCCAGAGCGTTTCCGATGGCTGTTTTTTTGTGGGGGGGTGGGACCAGCCGAGCCTGATCACCTGGCTCCCTGCCTCAGAGTCTCCCAGGTGTTCCAGCCGCCTGTTGAAAAGGCGCCAGGATCTGTGTGATTTCCCGTGCGGCGACCCACTGCGCCGGCTGAAAATCGCGGGCGCTGAGATTCGTGTTTTTTTTTGCCCGGGAAATCTCCTGGTCTGGCTGCCTGTTTCAGTCCCCTTTTTTAATCAGATGAATGGGCGGCTCTGCCTTCCCAGAGCTCCAATTGCCAGCTAAAACGGCACCCGGACCCACGTATTTTGTATGGGGAACCGCTGCGCCGGGACGCCGCCCAAAACAGCAGCGCCGGCAAAAACAGCTGCGCCGGCCAAACCAGCCGCGCTGGCGACCCGTGGGGCTCCTTCCCCTGGGAATCTCCTGGTCTGTGGGCAATAAAAATCCGTCTGGGAATGCGGTGTCCACTCACCCTCCGCGATTTCACTGGCAGCTGCAATCCTCAGCTGCTCCTAATCGGCCATCTTGGATCGGGAGATCCAGAGTTTCATTCTCTTGCCCGGCTGGAGTTTAATGGTGCGATCTCAGCTCACCGCAACCTCTGCCTCCCAGGTTCAAGCAATTCTCATGTCTCAGCCTCCGAGTGACTGGGATTACAGGCGTGTGCCACCATGCCCAGCTAATTTTGTATTTTTAGTAGAGACGAGGTTTCTCCATGTTGGTCAGGCTGGTCTCGAACTCCCAACCTCAGGTGATCTGCCCGCCTCGGCCTCCCAAAGTGCTTGGATTACAGGCGTGAGCCAGTGCACCCAGTGTATCCATTCATTTTCTAATCCACTTCTTCCAGTTCAGGGTCATCAAGGGTGACTGGAGGCTATCCTGGAAGCTCAGGGTGCAAGGATGCAACCAACCCTGCACAGGACACTGTCCCATCTGGCACACACACCCACACTTGCTCAGACTGGGACCCTGTAAACATGAAAATTTACCTGCTGTGCACAGCTCTGGGTTGTGGAAGGAAACCCATGCAGACCTAAAGAGAACATAGAAACTCCTTGCAGACAATGGCCCCAGCCCAGAATCAGTTTTTTCTTTTTCCTCATCAAAGTTGAGCAAAATGATGTTATTTGAAGTCCTGCTGACCTGTAAATTGTCATTGCTGTTATGTAATTTCTGATCAGAGATTACCAGTGTTTAAGTGTATTATTGCCTAAATAACAATTTCCTTTATTGTGGTAAAATATACATAACATAAAATTTACCATTTTAACCATTTTTAAGTGTACAGTTCAGAGGCAAGAACATTCACATTGTTAGGCAACCATCACCACCAGGCACCTCCAGAACTTTTTCATCCTCCCAAACTGAAACTTCCTATCCATTAAACAATAACTCCCCATTTCCCGTCCCCACGGCTCCTGGAAACCACCATCCTACTTTCTGCCCTTATGAATTTGAACAAGTTTGTTCTCAAGGGCAGTAGTTTAAAATCATTTTTTTTGTAGTCTCTTTAGTGAAGCTGCCCTCTGTGGTAAGACAGAACTGTGTGATGCTTTAAGGTCATTATTTATAGATAAAAGAAATGATGTGCAGTCACTGGTACCACCCGCTCACTATGTTCCATGACATCTATTATAGGCAGAGAATTTTTTGTGGGCCTTTCCAAAAGGACAAATCAACGAGGTGCTGAAATCTTGGCTGATACTTTTAAGGTAGGTAAAAAGGTAGTTTATGCCTGGCACAAAGTAATTACTTAATAAATAGTTACAGACCTACTGAATCAATGTCATGAGTAATGGTGTTTATACTTCACTGGCTTTGTACAGTAATTCCTAATATTTGTACATTTACTAGAAGTTTTAGAAGCTATTAAATTCTAATTTCTCAGTAATTCAGCTTCTTTGGGCTACCACAAGAACAACAAAGTTAGCATGAGCATCTTCTGTCTTCTCCCAGTGTATAATTATACAACCATCTGGCAGATGTTCTGGAACAACAACTTTAAAAAAAAAAAATCTGGAAGGCCGGGCATGATGGCTTATGCCTGAAATCCCAGCACTTTGGGAGGCCAAGGCAAGAGGATTGCTTGAGCCCTGAAGACTCAATTGACTCTGTTATGAAATACAGATCTTTTTTAGATTGGAATCAGGGATCACCTGTGCTTGAGTGCCTTCTGTGTGCTGGAAATTTTGCTAGGTGTTGCACATACATCCTCTTAAGGTCCCTTTACTGATTATTAATAGATTGGCTCTCTACATTGCATAGGAAGGAATATAATTCTCAAGATGCTCTGTTCCCCGTGAGGATGTGAGTCTACAGCTGAGCCACTGTTTATACAGGATATTCAAACACACCCTCCCAGAGTAGCCCACTCCATAGATCAAACAGCCAGCAAAGATGTTGCAGCAGTCACATATCTGGTGACTCTGCTTTCTTCTTAAAAGCAGTCTTCATTTAACTAGCAATATCCAAACCTGTGGGTCCCAGTTTTCTTCCAAATATGCAAGGTCCCTGGCAGCCTTCAAGGAGATGTGGTTCAGGGAGGTTTTTAATCAATTTTAGAATTATTCTGCAATACTAAACTGCTTGTTTTTCTGTTGTCTACATAGGACTATGCAGTCTCCACAGTGCCGGTGGCAGATGGCTTGCATTTGAAGAGTTTCTGCAGCATGGCTGGGCCTAATCTGATTGCAATTGGGTCTAGTGAAACTGCACAGAAGGCCCTTAAGGTAAATACAAAACTGTGCCCCTTCTAAATGCAGTGGGTGTGCCTACCACAGGGTTTTTCACATTCTCTCTGCTGGGGGAGTAACAAGCAGGGTTGACAGGGGAGAGAACAGGCAGGGATTTGAGCTTCTGTAATGTGCATTATTGTGACCTCACATTCATTAGAAACCAGGAACACCTAAGTGTAGGAAGAACTCTTGACTGGTGAACCGTTTTTAGTTACACACCAGATTTCCTTAAAAAAGACCATGATTCAGGAGGGGAGGATCCAAGATGGCCGATTAGGAGCAGCTCAGGATTGCAGCTCCCAGTGAAAGCGCGGAGGGTGAGTGGACGCCGCATTCCCCAGACGGATTTTTATTGCCCACAGACCAGGAGATTCCCAGGGGGGAGGAGCCCCCACGGGTCGCCAGCATGGCTGGTTTGGCGTGGCTGTTTTGGGAAGCGCCCCAGCGCAGCGGGTCCCCATACAAAATACATGGGTCCAGGTGCCGTTTTAGCTGACAATTGGAGCTCCGGGAAGGCAGAGTCGCCCATTCATCTGATTAAAAAAGGGGACTGAAACAGGCAGCCAGGAGATTTCCTGGGCAAAAAAGCACCACGAATCTCAGCACCCGCTGTTTCAGCCAGCGCAGCGGGTTGCCGCACGGGAAATCACACAGATCCTGGCGCCTTTTCAACAGGCGACTGGAACACCTGGGAGACAGTCGACCATTCACCAAAAAAAAAAAAGGCTCCAAGGCAGGGAGCCAGGTGATCAGGCTGGGCTGGTCCCACCCCCACAAAAAAATAGTAATCAGAAACACTCTGGATGGAGAGTTTCACAGCAAGCACAGCTGAACCCGGGACGGTCCAGCTCTGTGAGGCAGGGGCGTCCGCCATTACTGAGGCAGTCCACCACTACGGAGGTAGTTTGCCATTGCAGAGGCAGCCTGCCATTGCCGAGGCAGTTCTAACTACACCGGTATAAACAGGACTGCAGGGAAGTTCACACGGCAGCTGGGCGGAGCCCACAGCAGCTCAGCAAAGCCTCTGCAAGCAGACAGTGACTAGGCTGCCTCATCGCTGGGCAAGGCAGCCCTGAGAAAAAGGCAGCAGCACAAGGGAAACTCATAAATAAAGCCCTAACTCCCCAGGACAGAGTACCTGGGGAAAAAAAGGGGTTTATGAGTTCTGCTGCAGCAGACTTAAACGTACCTACCCAGCAACTCTGAATGAACAACGGAGCTCACAGCTCAGCACTTTAGCTCCTATAAAGGACAGACTGTCTCCTCAAGCAGCTCCCTGACCGCCATATATCCAAAGAGTCACCTCATAAAGGAGAGCTCAGACTGACATCTGGCAGGTATCCTTCTGGGGCAAAGATAGCAGAAGAAGAAACTGGCAGCAACCCTTACTGCTATGCAGCCACTGCAGGTGATCCCCAGGCAAGCAGGGCCAGGAGTGGACCTCAGCAGTCCCTACAGCAGAGGGGCCAGACTGTTAGAAGGAAAACTAAGAAACAGAAAGAAAGAACTTACTCATCAACAAACTGGACATCCACTCAGAGACCCCATCTGAAAATCACCAACCACAAAGACCGCACATAGATAAATCCACAAAGATGGGAAGCAACCAGTGCAAAAAGGAGGAAAACACCTGAAACCAGAACACCTCTCCTCGTACAAGGGATCACAGCACCTCACCAGCAAGGGAATAAGGCTGGATGGACAATGAGTGTGATGAAATGACAGTATCGGGCTTCAGAAGGTGGGTAATAAGAAACTTCTGTGAGCTAAAGAACATGTTCTAACCCAATGCAAAGAAACTAAGAACCTGGAAAAAAGATTTGACGAAATGCTAATGAGAATAACCAACTTAGAAAGGAATATAAGTGAATTGATGGAGCTGAAAAAACACAAGAACTTCGCGAAGCATACACAAGTTTCAACAGCCGAATTGACCAAGCAGAAGAAAGGATATCAGAGGTCGAAGATCAACTCAGTGAAATAAAACGAGAAGGAAAGAGTAGAGAAAAAAGGGTAAAAAGGAATGAACAAAGTCTCCAAGAAATATGGGACTATGTGAAAAGACCTAATCTACGTTTGATAGGTGTACCTGAATGTGACAGAGAGAATGAATCCAAGCTAGAAAATACTCTTCAGGAGAACTTCCCCAACATAGGAAGGCAGGCCAATATTCAAGTCCAGGAAATACAGAGAACACCACAAAGATATTCCTCAAGAAGAGCAACCCCAAGGCACATAATCGTCAGATTCACCAGGGTTGAGATGAAGGAGAAAATGCTAAGGGCAGCCAGAGAGAAAGGTCGGGTTACCCACAAAGGGAAGCCCATCAGACTCACAGCAGATCTCTCAGCAGAAACCCTACAAGCCAGAAGAGAGTGGGGGCCAATATTCAACATCCTTAAAGAAAAGAACTTTCAACCTAGAATTTCATATCCAGCCAAACTGAGCTTCATAAGTGAAGGAAAAATAAAATCCTTTGTGAACAAGCAAGTACTCAGAGATTTCATCACCACCAGGCCTGCTTTACAAGAGCTCCTGAAAGAGGCACTAAACATAGAAAGGAACAACCAGTATCAGCCACTCCAAAAACGTACCAAATGGCAAAGAGCAGCAACACAATGAAGAAACTGCATCAACTAACAGGCAAAACAGCCAGCTAGCATCAAAACGGCAGGATCAAATTCACACATAACAATATTAACCCTAAATGTAAATGGGCTAAATGCCCCAGTCAAAAGACATAGACTGGCAAACTGGATAAAAAGCCAAAACCCGTCGGTGTGCTGTATCCAGGAGACCCGTCTCACATGCAAGGATACACAAAGGCTCAAAATAAAGGGATGGAGGAAGATTTACCAAGCAAATGGAGAGCAAAAACAAAGCGGGAGTTGCAATTCTCATCTCTGATAAAATAAACTTTAAACCAACAAAGATCAAAAGAGACAAAGAAGGACATTACATAATGGTAAAAGGATCAATGCAACAAGAAGAGCTAACGATCCTAAACATATACGCACCCAATACAGGAGCACCCAGATACATAAGGCAAGTTCTTAATGACCTACAAAGAGACTTAGACTGCCACACAATAATAGTGGGAGACTTGAACACCCCATTGTCAATATTAGACAGATCAACAAGACAGAAAATTAACAAGGATATGCAGGACTTTAACTCAGACCTGGATCAAGCAAACCTAATAGACATTTACAGAACTCTCCACCCCAGATCCAGAGAATATACATTCTTCTCAGCACCACATCACACCTACTCTAAAACTGACCACATAATTGCAAGTAAATCACTCCTCAGCAAATGCAAAAGAACGGAAATCATAACAGTCTCTCAGACCACAGTGCAATCAAGTTAGAACTCAGAATTCAGAAACTAACTCAGAACTGCACAGCTTCATGGAAACTGAACAACTGGCTCTTGAATGTTGACTGGATAAACAATGAAATGGAGACAGAAATAAAGATGTTCTTCAAAACCAATGAGAATGAAGACACAACATACCAGAATCTCTGGGACACATTTAAAGCAGTGTCTAGAGGAAAATATGTAGCAATAAATGCCCACATGAGAAGCAAGGAGAAATCTAAAATTGACACCCTATCATCCAAATTGAAAGAGCTAGAGGAGCAAGATCAAAAAAACTCAAAACCTAGCAGAAGACAAGAAATGACTAAGATCAGAGCAGAACTGAAGGAGATAGAGACACAAAAAACCCTTCAAAAAATCCATAAATCCAGGAGCTGGTTTTTCGAAAGGTTCAACAAAATAGACAGACCACTAGCCAGATTAATAAACAAGAAAAGAGAAAATAATCAAATAGATGCAATAAAAAATGATAAAGGGGATATCACCACAGATTCCACAGAAATTCAAACCATCATCAGAGATTATTACAAACAACTCTATGCACATAAACCAGTAAACCTGGAAGAAATTGATAAATTCCTGGACACTAGCATCCTCCCAAGCCTAAACCAGGAAGAAGTTGAAACCCTGAATAGACCAATAACAAGGTCTGAAGTTGAGGCAGCAATTAAGACCTACCACCCAAAAAAAAGCCCAGGTCCAGATTGGTTCACAGCCGAATTCTACCAGACATACAAAGAGAAGCTGGTACCATTCCTTCTGAAACTATTCCAAACAATCCAAAAGAGGGGAATCCTTCCTAAATCATTTTATGAGACCAACATCATCCTGATACCAAAACCTGGCAGAGACTCAGCAAGAAAAGAAAACTTCAGGCCAATAACCATGATGAACATAAATGCAAAAATCTTCAATAAAATACTGACAAACCGATTGCAACAGCACATCAAAAAGCTTATCCACCATGATCAAGTAGTCTTCATCCCAGGGATGCAAGGCTGGTTCAACATATGCAAATCTATAAACATAATTCACCACATAAACAGAACCAAAGACAAAAACCACATGATTATCTCAATTGATGCAGAGAAGGCCTTTCACAAAATTCAACAGCCCTTTATGCTAAAAACCCTCAATAAACTAGGTATTGACAGAACGTATCTCAAAATGATAAAAGCTATTTACGACAAACCAACAGCCAATATCTTACTGAATGGGCAAAAACTAGAAGCATTCCCTTTGAAATCTGGCACTAGACAAGGATGTCCTCTCTCACCACTCCTATTCAATATAGTACTGGAAGTTCTAGCCAGAGCAGTCAGGCAAGAAAAAGAAATAAAGGGTATTCAAATAGGAAAGGAGGAAGTCAAATTGTCTCTATTTGCAGACGACATGATTGTATATCTAGAAGACCCCATTGTCTCAGCCCAAAATCTCCTGAAACTGATAAGCAACTTCAGCAAAGTCTCAGGATACAAAATCAATGTGCAAAAATCACAAGCATTCCTATACACCAATAACAGACTTAAAGACAGCCAAATCAAGAACCAACTGCCATTCACAATTGCTACAAAGAGAATAAAATACCTAGGAATACAACTAACAAGGAACATAAAGGACCTCTTCAAGGAGAACTACAAACCACTGCTCAATGAAATAAGAGAGGCCACAAACAGATGGAGAAACATTCCATGTTCATGGCTAGGAAGAATCAATATCGTGAAAATGACCATACTGCCCAAAGTAATTTACAGATTGAATGCTATCCCTATCAAGCTACCAATGACCTTCTTTGCAGAACTGGAAAAAACCACCTTAAACTTCATATGGAACCAAAAGAGAGCCCACATAGCCAAGTCAATTCTAAGCAAAAAGAACAAAGCTGGAGGCATCACACTCTCGGACTTCAAACTATACTACAAAGCTACAGTAATCAAAACAGCATGGTACTGGTACCAAAACAGAGATATAGACCAATGGAACAGAACAGAGGCCTCCGAGGCAATGCCACACATCTACAACCATCTGATCTTTGACAAACCTGACAAAAACAGGCAATGTGGAAATGAGTCCCTGTTTAATAAATGATGTTGGGAAAACTGGCTAGTCATGTGCAGAAAGCAGAAACTGGACCCCTTCCTGACACCTTACACTAAAATTAACTCCAGATGGATTAAAGACTTAAACATAAGACCTAACACCATAAAAACCCTGGAAGAAAATCTAGGCAAAACCATTCAGGACATAGGCATAGGCAAGGACTTCATGACTAAAACACCAAAAGCAGTGGCAACAAAAGCCAAAATAGACAAATGGGACCTAATCAAACTCCACAGCTTCTGCACAGCAAAAGAAACAGTCATTAGAGTGGATCAGCAACCAACAGAATGGGAAAAAATTTTTGCAGTCTACCCATCTGACAAAGGGCTGATATCCAGAATCTACAAAGAACTAAAACAGATTTACAAGAAAAAAACAAGCCCATTCTAACGTGGGCGAGGATATGCACAGACACTTTACAAAAGAAGACATACATGAAGCCAAGAAACATATGAAAAAATGCTCATCATCACTGGTCATTAGAGAAATGCAAATCAAAACTACATTGAGATACCATCTCATGCCAGTTAGAATGGCGATCATTAAAAAATCTGGAGACAACAGATGCTGGAGAGGATGTGGAGAAATAGGAACACTTTTACACTGTTGGTGGGAGTGTAAATTAGTTCAACCATTGTGGAAGACAGTGTGGCGATTCCTCAAGGACCTAGAAATAGAAATTCCATTTGACCCAGCAATCCCATTACTGGGTATATATCCAAAGGATTATAAGTCATTCTACTGTAAGGACACATGCACACGAATGTTCATTGCAGCACTGTTTACAATAGCAAAGACCTGGAACCAACCCAAATGCCCATTGATGATAGACTGGACAGGGAAAATGTGGCACATATGTATCATGGAATCTTATGCAGCCATCAAAAACGATGAGTTCGTGTCCTTTGTAGGGATATGGATGAACCTGGAAACCATCATTCTCAGCAAACTGACACAAGAACAGAAAATCAAACACTGCATGTTCTCACTCATAGGCGGGTGTTGAACAATGAGAACACATGGACACAGGGAGGGGGAGCATCACACACTCGGGTCTGTTGGGGGGAAAAAGGGGAGGGACAGCAGGGGGTGGGGACTTGGGGAGAGATAGCATGGGGAGAAATGCCAGATATAGGTGATGGGGAGGAAGGCAGCAAATCACACTGCCATGTGTGTACCTATGCAACAATCTTGCATGTTCTTCACATGTACCCCAAAACCTAAAATGCAATATAAAATATATATATATAAAAAAAAAAGACCATGATTCAAAATAATAAACACCAAACTCATCACCATTATCCCTCTAGGGAAAGGAGGGCATACCACCCTATAGAGCTCCTTCTAATGTTTTCTCACTTAAGTTGGAGAGTTGGTATGCAGAGTTTGTTATATTATTCTTATCCTTTTGTTGCATCTGGACTGTTTCATAATAATCTTTTAGAAAGCCATCATTCAGAAGTACCTAAAAACCTTAAATTTTTTTTTTTCTGAGACGAAGTTTTGCTCTTGTTGCCCAGGCTGGCGTGCAATGGGCAATCTCAGCTCACCACAACCTCCACCTCCCAGGTTCAAGCGATTCTTTTGCCTCAGCCTCCTGAGTAGCTGGGATTACAGGCATGCACCACCATGCCCTGGCTAATTTTGTATTTTTAGTAGAGACAGGGTTTCTCTATGCTGGTCAGGCTGGTCTCAAACTCCCAACCTCAGGTGATCTGCCTGCCTCAGCCTCCCCAAAGTGCTGGATTACAGGTGTGAGCCACCATGCCCCACAAAAGCTTAACTTCTTCATTTGCATTTGGAATAATTACATTGTAAGACTGGAAATTTCCTCATTTTATAGATAGTAGACTTGCTAGAAGATTAGACTTGCCCAGGTCACACAGCTAAATCGAGAGTGGAAATCATTGATAAAGAAGATGGACTGGCCTGGTGGCTCACACCTGTAATCCCAGCACTTTGGGAGACTCAAGTGTGCGGAACATCTAAGGTCAGGAGTTCGAGACCAGCCTGGCTAATATGGTGAAACCCCGTCTGTACTAGAAATACAAAAAAATTAGCCAGGCAGGGTGTCATGTACCTGTAGTCCCAGCTACACAGGAGGCTGAGGCAGGAGAATCACTTGAGCCTGGGAAGTGGAGGTTGCAGTGAGCCAAGATTGTGCCACTGCACTCCAGCCTAGGTGACAGAGGAAGACTCCATCTCAAAAAAAAAAAAAAAAAACGATGACCTTCTGTCGTTACACTGCTTTCAGTTCAAAGATACTTTCCTTCTCTGTAACTTCAACCCCTGAAATGAACTGGACACCCAATAAGGATAAAGATTGTGTCTATTTTGCTCATCATTATGTTCCTTTGCGCTTGGCCCATGGTGGGCCCTTAATAAATGTCTGATGAAGGGATGAATGAATGAGAGAGGTGGTATTATCTCCATTTTTTAGATGAGAAAACTAGATTAAGTCATAGTGCTGATACAGTGGGTCTGGACTGCAGCCTCTTCCTCTCAGCTGGTCCTGCACATCAGCATGCATAACTTATTAAAGGGCCAAAGCCAGAAGTTCCTCTTAGGCATAGACAGCAAACCTGTGGGCCCTGAGGGCTCTTTCAGGTCTTTTCTATCTCAGTGCTAAGCATGTTGGGAAGCAAGTAATCATTGCCTTGCGCTGAATCTCCCGTCTGTTATCTGCCCCTCTTTCACCTAGCTCACCTGGCCTTTCTTCTGCCTCTTCCCAAGGAGATTTGATTCTATTTCTAAGGCTTTTATTAATTGTTGCTGAACAATCTGTCTCAGAATTTGATTTGTATCATTGTGGCTTTTGTTAGGTTCCTTTAGAGAATGTCTTTTGTTCTGCTCCATCTGGAAGGCCGTGTCAACTTTCTGCATTAAAAAAGCTGGTGTCTTGAAAGATAACATTTCATAAATGGTGTCACTTAGTGGGTCTAGGAAGACGATTTTTCTCATTAGGGAATGTGGTATCCATCCATGGTAGCTAGGCTGGTCTGCATATTGATTGCAGATTGATTACAAGATGACAGGGTTTAAGCTGGTCTACACCATGCATTTGTGTGAATTAGCAGAAAGAACTCCTTCTGGGTAGACTAGGTCCCTAACTCAAATTGTTTGGTCTGTACCTCAATAGGTCTGTAACTCAAATACTCTAGAGAGACTAACACATAGCAAAATTAAAGGTAATAAAATGACTAATTAGCACTATGTTATATGATATAGGCCGTAACTTCTCTTCAAAATTCAGAGGAAAAGGAGGAGCTTCCTGAGGCCTAGATGTTCAGAGAAAGCTTTGTAGAGAAAATGAGACTAGATGTGAGTCTTGAAGGATGGATGGCATTTGACAGGGTGAGATTCAATGAGAGAAAATTACAGGTGGGGGACGTGGCATAAGCAAAGACCGAGCAAAGTATATTAATGAGATGTGAGCAAACCAGCCCAACTCATAAAGGAGTTTCTAGTTGATTTCCAGAGGTACAGGTGGAAGGGGCAGGTGAGGTCTGAAGAATTAGGAACTTAACAGTGAGGAAGACAATATTATCACCATGAGGGTGCAATCTGGGTACCAGCAGGTCTTTGAGGAGAAAGCTCTGCATTGTTTCAGAGATGTTGGACCAGCATTGGAAAAGGAAGACCCTGCAGTCAGAAAGAGGACTACTAATGACCTAGGGGATAAAAAAGCCAAGCCTAGTCCTGTTGCATGGGTTGGCAACTCACCCCTATTTCTCTATTCATCTTTCCCTTCCCATGGACAGGTTCTCTCAGACCACATATCTTAAGGGCATCCTATGAAGACTGTATATGTATAGTCCTCCTCCCTGTAGAATTCATTCGAGTTAGTGTTAATAATGATGTTCCTTTTCTACTTGTCAGAACCTATAAATAATCCTCACTAGCTAGAAAGGCATTTGTTGGAGATTGCATTTTCCATCAGCAAATGTACTGCCTAAACCACGGGCCTGTGGATTTGGTGAATGCCCACCCGCCATGTTTCTAGCATCAAAAATGTCCTGTTACCTTGTAGTGAAAGTAAGAGGACAAACTGATCTGGAGAATAATGAGCTCTCCCTCAGGAAACAGTCACAGGTTGGAAATGGGTTGGTGAAATTCAGATTTGGATGAACTCAGCTGCTTTATTTATTTGAGAGCAGTTTGGTTTCTATATTAGAACCATCAATAAAATTAATACTGGGGCAAGTATTAATTGCTAACGACTAACATAGAAATATAAATAGTCCATGTTATTAATGACAGGCAGGAAGACAGATGAATAGAGACAGATACATCACTTACAAGTGATAAAAGTGCGATTGGTTTTGTTTTTCCCATTTTAAAGTTCAGAATACTGAGACCCGTTGAAATAATCATTTTGAGTGGGATCTCACGGTTCCAGAATCAAGTTTCCTGGACCCTGACTCTGCCCCAGTAGCTCACCCCACTCCATACTCAATCTTCTTTAATTAGAAAACCTTTTATGATTCTTTTGCCATAGACTGATTCTAGCCAAGCTTGTCTCCTCCTTCCACGTCTCTCCACCTGCCTCCTGACTTTCCATTTCTTACTGGTATCCAGGATCTGAACAGTCTCAGGAAAGGTGTGAGTTTGGTACCAGATATTTATCTTTTCCCTTGTAAACCTTGATGTCTCAGTTCTTTCCTCTGTAGAGAAGTCCCTGGTCACTTGGGCATCTCTTTAAAGGGCATATTACTTAAACAAAGGTGAATTGTGCCTTCCTGTGCCACATAGTGAAAGCTTGATTACTTCTTACATCTGTCACTGCTCTGAGTACTTGGTTCCTTCAGGATCTACTTCTTACATATTTAGGTAAAGCTGAGAGCCCAAGGGTTTCTGAGTAGTTTTATTGTATTTGAAATACTTTATAATGGGTTACAGTCTACTCTTGGTTAATGAAGTGGATTCTTGTGGAGATAATCATCTTGCTAGTGGAGATTATAGTAGATTTAATAGTGTGTGCATTGTATATTTAAATGAAATCATCCATTTAGGAAGATTTTAGTAATTCTCAACTAAAAAGCCTAGAACACATTCATTCATTAATTTAAGATGGAGTCTCACTCTGTTGCCCAGGCTGGAGTGCAGTGGCTCACTGTAATCTCGGCCTCCCAAGTTCAAGAGATTCTCCTGCCTCAGCCTCCTGAGTAGCTGGGATTATAAGCACTTACCACCACACCCAGCCAATTTTTGTATTTTTAGTAGAGATGGGGTTTCACCATGTTAGCTAGGCTGGTCTTGAACTCCTGACCTCAAGTGATCTGCCTGCCTTGGCCTCCCAAAGTGCTGAGATTATATGCATGAGCCACCTAGCCTCTAGAACACATTTAATACAGGGTACCATCCATAGGGCAAAGGTACTAGAAGTTAGGTTGGTTTGAACAAATGCCTAGATATTTAACAGCAAGTCTTGATCCTAGAAATACTCTAGTGTTTAGAGTAACCTGCATTTCCTATAGTTTTTCTCCCAACTTTGCATCATCACCTTCATACTTCTCTACCTGTAATAATAATAATATAAGACAAATTAATTTGTGCACAGGCTTTAGGCCTGCTTGTACTCTTCCAGAAGGAATGTTTGCCCTTTCTAAGATGAGAACTCCAGTTGCTTCACGGCTGGAACTGCTGCTCAAAAACATAATTTGAACAAAAGAAGCCAACCGCCAAAGCATACATATTCTCTTCTTTCACGCACATAGTTAAACAAGAGGCAAAGCTACTCTCTACTCTTAGCTGTCAGAATAATAGTTATTTTAAGAAGAAGGGAGACAGTCATGATCCAGAGGGCCACTTTGTGTGTTATACTTTATATATTACAGTTTGTATGTTATACTTTAATTTTTTTAATGTTAAATTGTTGGAAGTGGGCTATGATTGAATTGACTTACAGAAATAATTCTCCAATAGCTAAGTGTGCCTAACTCCTAACCCCCTGCTTTACCATCTACATGATGCCTGTCCCTTCCACAGACTACCCTGTTTTTAGTTTAATTAGGAAGGAAAAAGACATAAAGGACCTTTCAACCCAAGAAAGAGTAAATGAATACCACATCTCACCTTGTTCTTTTTCTAGATCCATCCCCCAAATCGCCTTCTTTTCCAAAACCCTGGATTAATTACATGCTATCTTCACAGGAGGACAGATTGTAGTATCTGCCCTCAGGAGAGACTCAGTAATTCTCAGTAATGATTTTTAACTTGGCTTCCTTGGTAGCATTCACTCTTCCAGTCAACTGGAGAAAAAAAATTAAAGGAAGGAAGGAAAAATGATGGGAGGAAGGAAAGAAGGAAGGGACAGAGGTCAGGGGAGGTGGTAACCTTTAACTAAAACTTTCCTGAAACTATTCAGAGGAAGCTGCTGACCCCACCTGGGAGGGACTGCAGCACTGACCAGCTGGGGAACTGTGCCATCTGCTGGCCAGGCAGCAGGACGAGCATCCTTACCTTCCTAACCCCATGGGAGAGCAGTTTTCTGTTGTTTTGTCTTGTTTTGTTTTCATTTTTTCATGCATTTGTATATGCTTATGGGATACAGCTATAGTTTTCTTTGGTGGCCTTTTTAAAAATTAGTAATTCTGTTCTTTTGTATCACAATAAATTACTTAAAAATACTTTTAATAAAAATACTACAAGGATGTCCTAAGAATTATGAGATCACCACTACATTTTTTGTGCCTTTGTCATGTAAATGAAGCTTAAATACAGTATGTGGTTTTTCAGTAGACTTGTAATTTTAAATTAAAATGCTCACAATTCATCTCAATGGAAATGTCTTTTAGGTTTCTTATCTACTTCCTGAAATAACTAACTGAATTTGTAAGATTCCTTGAATGAAGACAAGAGCTGCTTTGTACCTCATTTAAATTGCATAGCACACTGCCTGTTTTTCTTTTGAATGACTAAGTATATAATAGACATCACTCAGACTGTATTTCCTCTTGTTTTGACTCAGCTGCAGCATTGCTTTTATGTCCAAAAATGTCCATGTTATTTTGTAGATGGTCATATAAAAAATGAAGATGGAAAAACCCTTAATGTGTTTGGATTTTGTATGTGTTTTGTTGCCTGGAATTTCCTTTAATAACAACTAGCAAAACCCAAAAGACAGAATGAAAACTAACTCATATCAACAGGGTGATTGAAATGGAAAAATAAAGACTTTGCATTTTTAGTTATTGTTGTCACGGGGCATTATAGTGTGTAGCCACAAGATTTTCCACTTTGGATCTCTGCTATGAAAGGCATACTGACAATCCCATTGTAGGTTTAATTTTGTCTTATTATCTGGCTGTTGTATTCACCAGCCGCACAAAACAGTGATTTTTTTTAAATCTGCCATGCCTGTATTAAGAAATTAAAACACAAAACCAAATAGCCTCTGAATTTGTAACAACCGTTTATGCTCCTTTTCCTGGCAGCAGTTGCCTCATCTGACAATATTCCCAGAGCTGTATGCCAACAAGGCTAGGGTGGCCAAAATAAAATGTTTTGGCATAATAAGCTAATAAATAATTTGAAGCTATGACACCAAAACAGCCACGCTGAATTTCAGCGTTAGTCCCAAGGCAGGAAGAAGGTAAAATTGGCCAAGTAGGACAAAGGGAATCATATTTTTTTTTTTCTTTTGGGCTTTCAAGAAAATGTCAAAGGGAAAAAGGAAGAAATTATATTTAAAAGTGCTGTTCATTCTGTCCATTATACACTAGACCATCAAAAAGTATTAACCTCACTATACAGGATAGTGTAGGGGTAATATAAGCATCTGTTGGATGGCTGGGCACGTAGCCTTTTAAGGGTTCTTTCAACCCAAGACTCTAGCTTCTGAAAGAAAAAGTCTAAGTGACCTTAAATTAGTAGCTCCTAGTGAGAGAGTGGTTTAAAGTCATCTGAGTAGCTTTCTGAAAACACACTACCCTGGGTTTTTCTCAGAAAATTCTGATGTTCTGGGTCTGGTATAGAACCCAGGCATCTGCATTTTTTTAAAAGCGCCACAGGTGATTCTAATGCACAGGCCAAGTTGAGAGCCACTGCTTTCAAGGATACCTGCAACTTTCAAAGATGCCTAGCTTAGAATCCCGAATAATGTGCACCTGAAGAAGCCAACTTTTTTGTCAGATAGGTGGAAAATAACATATCCTGCCGGGCGCGGTGGCTCACGCCTGTAATCCCAGCACTTTGGGAGGCCGAGGCGGGCGGATCACAAGGTCAGGAGATCGAGACCATCCTGGCGAACATGGCGAAACCCCGTCTCTACTAAAAGCACAAAAATTAGCTGGGCGTGGTGGCGCGTGCCTGTAATCCCAGCTACTCGGGAGGCTGAGGCAGGAGAATTGCTTGAACCCAGGAGGCGGAGGTTGCAGTGAGCCGAGATCGCGCCACTGCACTCCAGTCTGGCGCCTGGCAATGGAGCGAGACTCTGTCTCAAAAAAAAAAAAAAAAAAAAAAAAAAAAAACATATCCTGATTACATTAGCAGTAAAAGTAAAGAAAGTATTCAAATTATAGCCATAGAAACCTAGAAACTTCTTAGGTTTTCCTGTCCAGAATTCAGCTTTGTATAAACTTGAAATATAATACCTAACTGGGTAATAATTTGGATGCCATGATTTAATCCATTTGATATGCTAAAATTCCTCATTAAAATATTCCAAGTTACCAAAGTCACTCATGTTATTTTCTGAGAACAGGAAGCTTGCATTTGACTCATGTTTCCATACCTCCTCCCCCAATACACACACACACACACACAGAAAAACCTAACAACAGGACCTGGTTTTGCTGTGTGAAGGCATATGCCAATAAAGCGATTCTGTTACTGGTATTAGAGAATACCTTATTTGTAAAAATAATCATATGTTGATTCTACTAAAGAAGCGTAATTGCCTACAGGGTCAAAATGCCCATAAGGACAAAGCAGAGCACTTAGAATCCAATTCATGGATTGTCATTCTGGCTCTGCCTCCAGCTCTCCCTGTGTGACCCCCGATCTCCTATACTTGTTCTCTTCTTGAAAAAACAAAGTTGAATCAGCCTCACTAGGAATGAGAGTGTTGTTCCTTCCCATTGGAAATTTCGTAACAGCCAGTCAAGGTGAAATACGGTGTCCTAACCCAGGATGGAGCGAACAACTACTTGGCAAAAAGTAGCAACCATATAATTATAAAGCACTAACGATAAGGATTATTTCAGAGTGGGTTCACTGTAGAATCTATTAACATGATACTGTCCTTTCAGCGCCTGTAAGTGATGGAACAACTTTGTGCTTAGCAATGTTTTTATGCCTGTTTAAGGAAAACCACAGAAAGACTCCAACTTCATTTCATTTTCTTAGAAGAAGCTTCAGTTACATACCTATTCAGTTGGATATCTAACAAACATGATTTTCTAATTCATACATAAAAATCTGACGGGAAGAGCAGCTAAGATTTTCGAAACCTCTTATTACTGTCTCTTCTCTAAAAAGACTTTTAAAATGGCAATTGAAAAGAAATCACAGAACTTGAAGCTTGGGCTTCCTAGCACCATACTGCAGTAAGATATACTGAGCAGCAACTATTAATATACGGAAGATACTATCCCAAGCACAGGGATAGTGAGTCAGATGAGAAATGATCTCTGCCCTCAAGGTTGCTCCCATTTAGCTGGAGAAACGTGAGAGCATTAAAAGATAAAAACTGCGCTCATGCAACACAACCTAAGTGCCTAATAAGTGGTTCAGGGTCCTAGGAAAGGTGGTAGAAGTTCTGGAGAGAGAGAGTGATCACCGAAGCGGGACTCAAAGCCTGAGTGCCCCTGAATGAACGTAAGCCATAGCTGGCACAGAGGAATGGTGCTTATTACAAACAGGACAGCCTGGGGGAGTGTGTACAGTATAATCAAGAGACAGTGGCTGGAATGGGGGCTGTGTGCAGGGAAAGAGAGAGAGATGAGGTCAAAGATACAAGTTGGGGCTGCTTCAAATTATCTTGGCCAATGAAATTGGGGTTTTCTTATCTGTGGGCTGTGGGGAACAACACAGATTTTATTTTTAGCCGAGGAGTAGAAGCCGAAGATATTTTTTCAGAAAAATCTATCTGGCATGGTTTCTGTCGTAATTTAACAGGAATAAAGATTATGAGTAATAAAAGTAGCTGATGCCATTGCACAGCACAGTCTATGAATAAATGAGTGGAGGATGTAGGTTAGGAAAGTAGCTGTGAAAATGGAAAGGGCAGTGCGGAAAGTGAGGCCCACTTAGAGAAGTAACAGAACATCGTGACTTTAAAGAAAAAAAGGGACCAGATCAACACTTTGGCAGGTAATTACAGAACTCCTGTGCCCCTGGGGACAATGATGAACAAAATGACTTCAGGAATAACTACCAGAATGGCGGGCCTTTGGTAGAATTTTCGACAAAGAGTTTAAACTCTCCCTGTTACCATGAACTCGACTCTCCTCATCCACAAAGGAACAAACCGTCAAAACTTGGTGGGCAAATATTGCTGGATTTCACTGACCTAGATTCACATTTTGGGAACTGAGCAGTACTCAGATATGTCCAACTGACAGCAGCTCTGGTAGGCATCTGATGCCTAAGCTTGTAAGACACTAACGGGGTTGGCTTTCATTTCAGTTTCCATTGGCAGCAGTGGAATCAGTGTTCACTCAAGTTTGGAGTCTCTGTCCTTTACCCTTTTCCATTTTTCATATGCTACTCTCTCTCCAGGCCCACCAAAAAAAAAAAATCACCTTAAAAACATTTGCATGCCCTCCATCTCTAGCAGTGTCAGACTGTTTCTTGACTGATTTGGCAAAAGATTTTTTTAAAAAGGAATGATTTCTGTCTCATGGGCTGAAATAATACATCAGAGCATGACCTATGTGATACCCTCAGCCATGCCAACACCAGTACCTTTGGTGTTGAAGGGATTAGGAAACTTGTCAGTTGAGCTGGAAAGAGGATGGTTTTGAGTTTTGGGTTACTGTTTTCTCTGTGGAAATCACATGTATTAAATGCCGTAGGTGTTGATAAGTATCCTGTTGCTTGGCTGAAAGTTAATAAAGCATAGGGTGAAACACAGACACTAAATTAGAAGTGACATTTTGACCATGAATTATTCTCCAGCCTCTGGGGGAAAACCTCCCCATTCCATGACACAATACTAGGATTTGGATCATCCTTAGAAATACATGCAAAAGAAACAAATTAAATTTGCTACCACCCTCCTGCAAAACCATCCCACTAGCATTTGCCCTGCTTTTAAAAATCACGTACTATTTTTCCTTGTTTTCATCTTTCAAAATGTTGTATTTGTCCAATAATCTTTAAGAATATTTTAACATCTCATTTTCTCAATTATGGTTCTTTTGCTGCTGTTGGGTCCCCATATTACTTATCACACTATCTGTCAGCAAATGTGAAAGGTAGCTTTGGAGGTAAGTTACAATATCCATTCCCTTTATCTCTTTCTGAAGTGAGACCAAGTTTAAAGCTGTGACCACATACTCAGAGGTGACTCACCGTTACAGAGTTCCAAAAACAACAACAACAAAAAGCAATTAGGAGCTAAATGAAAAGTGCTGACTCTATTACAGATTTTGTATGTTTTCTAATCACTCATTTTTTATCTACACCCTGGCAAACAATAAGAACTCAACAAAGTTCAGCTACTAGCAATTGTATTATCAATAGCAGTAACCAATACCTGTAAGGTGTGAAGATTTTTTTTTTTTTTTTTGAGATGGAGTCTCGCTCTATCGCCCAGGCTGAAGTACAGTGGTGCAATCTTAGCTCGCCGCAACCTCTGCCTCCCGGGTTCAAGCAATTCTCCTGCCTCAGCCTCCTAAGTAACTGGGATTACGGGTACGCACCACCACTCCCAGCTAATTTTTGTATTTTTTTTTTAAGTAGAGATAGGGTTTCCCCCTGTTGACCAGGCTGGTCTTGAATTCCTGACCTCAAATGATCCACCCATCTCAGCCTCCCAAAGTACTGGGATGACAGACATGAGCCACCACATCCGGCCAGATCATATTAATTTGAATAGTGTAAATTAGTGGTTCTTAAACTTGAACGTACCCAAGAAACACACACAGTACACATTTAAAATGTACATCCCATTCCTGGGGTTCACTGCAAGAAATTCTGATTTATCAAGACTGGGGGACCATGGCATGATTCCGATGCCATATTCATAGACCACTCTGTGAGAAAACTGGCTCTGTCTGGAATTCACCAGATATCAGTTCCCAAATGAGGGCAGGGAGAGAAAATCTATTCCTAAAGTAAATTGTTATGTCCTTGAACAGAAAATGTCACCTAAAATCTTTCAGAATAATACTGTGTTGAGTAAAATACCTGCACTTGAGAGAAATACCTCTCATGTAAAGGAAAACCGGGCATAACTCCCCTAGATTACTCAAATCCAAGTGCTTACGAAATGCTAACTTTTCTCTAAATGCTATGTCTTTAAAAAGAAATGCCTACAGAATGAAAGATTTTCATTTATCACATTTTCCATATAGTACCTTTCTCTCTGTTGATAACATATGTTCGTTAAAACACAATGTATCTGGAGTGAGTTCTTACGCTCATTCTCATTAGGCACACTGTCCCTCAGACGTACAGAAAAGTCTGCCTTCCTTCCCAGTTCTGAAGTCCTGTGGCTTGAAAACAAACATGATACTTAATTCTATAAGAAGGAAATAGTGGCAGGAGGAGGAAACCCAGATCTCTGTTTGGGGAAGAAGTTTGTCTGGTCCCATCCCTGAAGCTCGATAGAATTTGAGAAGGGTCTCTGGGGGAGCAGCCAAAGCTGATGAAAGTTGGAAGTTCGGTGACTGGTGTGGATTGCACAGAAGGATAATGCACGAGTGTGGACTGGCTGCTCTTTTCATTGAAGGCTGAGCTCTGAGTGAGTGTGTCTTTTAAAGGAAATTGCATCAGGAGACTTTAGGCGTGTTTTCAGAGTTATTGAAATGCTGAAAGATGGACAGACTCTAAAGGAAAGACAACTTAAAAAAAAAAAATTAGTTTTATTGGCTGGGCCTGGTGGCTCATGCCTGTAATCCCAGCACTTTGGGAGGCTGAGATGGGCAGATCACGAAGTCAGGAGTTCGAGACCAGCCTGGCCAATATGGTGAAACCCTGCCTGTACTAAAAATACAAAAATTAGCCAGGTGTGGTGGCGTGCACTTGTAGTCCCAGCTACTCTAGAGGCTAAGGCAGGAGAATCGCCTGAACCCATGAGGCAGAGATTGCTGTGAGCCAAGGTCATGCCACTGCACTCCAGCCTGGGCGACAGACTCACACTGCGTCACAAAAAAAAAAGTTTTATTGTGACATAATTTCCATACAATAAAATTCACAATTTTAAATGGTTAATCCAAAGAGTTTTGACCAGTGCATGCAGTTAAGTCCAATAGAGGTTTAATTTTTCATATTTGAATCTTTTACAAGATGCATTTGTCATAGCGTGATAATTCAAAAACATGTTTTTAGAAGAGCTGTTTGACATTGTATAATCACAGCTCACCTCATAAAAGCAGCTTACAAAGATAAAGTACAACAAAATAAAATAACTAGAAATAGAAGTGAAAGACGATGTAAAAGAAGAAGGATTTTAATTGGGGCTGAGTTAGAGAATACACACCATCTATTGATCATACGGTTTTTGTCCCTCATTCTGTTGACGCAATACATCATGTTTCTATCTATGTTGAAACATCCTTACACCTCTGGGATAAATCCCATTTGATCATGGTGTAATATCTTTTTGATTTGCTGTTGGATTTGGTTTGCTAGTACTTTGCTGAGGAGTTTTATGTCTGCTCATCAGGGATACTGGCCTGTAGTTTTCCTTTTTTGTCGTGTCCTTGTCTAGTTTTGGTATCACGGTAATCCTGGCCTCATAAAATGAGTTAGGAAGAATTCCCTCCTCTTATTTGGATCCACTCTCTTTTCTTCTTGGTTAGTCTAGCAAGTTTTTCAATTTTATTTTTTCAAAAAAATATTTTATTGATCCTTTGTATTATTTTTTAACTCTCTATGTCATTTAATTCTGTTTTGATCTTTATTCTTTCTTTCCTTCTACTAGTTTTGTGTTTGGCTTGTTCTTTTCTAGTTCCTTGAGGTGCAACATAGATTATTTGAAATCTTTTCACTTTTTTAATGTAAGATTTATTGCTATAAACTTCCCTTGTAACAATGCTTTTTCTGTATCCCATAGGTTTTGGTAAGTTGTGTTTCCATTTTCACTTGCTTCTGGACATTTTTTTCTTTCCTAATTTCTTCATTGACCCTGTAGTCATTCGGGAGTGTGTTGTTTAATTTCCATGTATTTGTAGTTTCCAGCATTTCTCTTATTACTGATTTCTTGTTTTATTCCATTATGGTCTATGAAGAGAACTGCCGTGATTTTGATTTTTTAATATTTGTTGATACTTGTTTGAGGCCTGATTTTTTAACATTTGTTCATACTTATTTGGGGCCTAATGTCTACTTAAAGAATGTTCTTCATGTGCTGATAAGAAGAATGTGTATTCTGCAGCTGTTGGCTGAAATGTTCCGGAAATGTTTGGTCCGTTTGGTCTAAAGTGCAGTTTAAATTTAACGTTTCTTTGTTGACTTTGTCTTTTGCTGAGAGTAGAGTGTTAAAGTCCCCAGCTCTTATTATACTGGAGTCTGTCTCCCCCTATAGATCTAATGACATTTGCTATTTTAATTTTATTTTTGCAGAGTCTCACTTTGTCACCCAGGCTGGAGTACAAGTGGCACAATCTTGGCTCACTGCAACCTCTGCCTCCCAGGCTTATGCCATCCTCCTACTTAAGCCTTCCAAGTAGCCGAGACTACAGGCATGCGCCACGATGTCCGGCTAAGTTTTGTATTCTTGGTAGAAATGGGGTTTCACCATGCTGCCTAGGCTGGTCTTGAACTCCTGAGCTCAGCCTACCAAAGTGCTGGGATTACAGGTGTGAGCCACCATGCCCGGCCAACATTTGCTTTTTATATCTGGGTGCTTCAGTGTTGGGTGCATATATATTTAGAACTGCTGTATCCTCTTGCTAAATTGATCCCTTTGTTAGCACATAATAACCTTGTTTCTTTTTACTGTTTTTCATTAAAAATCTGTTTTATCTGATAATAAATATATCTACTCCTGTTTGCTTTTGGTTTCTGTTTGTGTAGAATATTTTTTCTGTTCCTTTACTTTCAGTCCATATTTGTCTTTTTATAGGTGAAGTAAGTTTCACTAGGCAGCATATAGTTAGGTCATGAGTTTTTTTTTTAATGTTTTTTAATAACCCTCATTTCTTTGGATAGGTCATGGGTTTTTTAGTCTACTCAGCCACTCTATATCTTTAAAAAATTTAAGCCATGTACATTCAAGGTTATTATTGATATATGAGTACTTATTCCTGTTAATGGTTTTCTGAATGTTTATCCTTTATTCTTTTCCTTCTCTCTTACTGTTTATCATTGTAGTTTGGTGGTTTTCTGTGGTGGTAACATTTGAATTCTTTCTCTTCCTCATTCATGTGTTTGCTCTACCAGTAAGTTTTATACTTTTGTGTGCTTTCATGATGGAAGGTATTGTTCTTTCACTTCCAGGAATAGGACTTCCTTAAGAATTTCTTGTAGGGCTGGTCTCTTGATGATGAATTCCCTCAGTTTTTGGTTGTTTGGGAAACTCCTAATTTGTCCATCATTTATGAAGGATAATTTTACCAGCTATAGTACCCTTAATTGGCATTTTTTTTTCAGCACTTTGAATATATCATCTCATTTTCTTCTGGAGTGTAAGGATTCAGATTAGAAATCTGCTGTTAGTCTGATGGGGATTCCTTTGTGTCTAGATGCTATAGTAATCCATTCTCACGTTGCTGTAAAGAACTACCTGAGACTAGGTAGTTTATAAAGAAAAGAGGTTTAATTGACTCACAGTTATGCAGGCTATACAGGAGGCATGGCTGGAAGGCCTCAGGAAACTTATAATTATGGCGGAAGGGGAAGGAAGCACCTTCTTCACATAGTGAAGCAAGAGGGAAAGAGAGAGAAGGGGGAAGTGCCACACACTTTTCAACAATCAGATCTTGTGAGAAATCACAATCATGAGAACAGTAAGGGGAAGTGTCCCCATGACCAAATCACCTCCTGTTAGGTTCCTCCCCCAACATCAAGAATTACAGTTTAACATGAGATTTGGGTGGGGACACAGAGCCAAACCATATTAGATGCTTTTCTCTTGCTGTTTTTAGAATTCCCTTTGTCTTAGACTTTTGACACTGTATTAGTTAGTTTTCATACTGCTTTAAAGAACTGTCTGGGTAATTTATAAAGGGAAGAGGTTTAATTGACTCACAGTTCTGTATGGCTAGGAAGGCCTCAGAAAACTTAGAATCTTGATGGAAAGCAAAGGCAAAGCAAGGCACCTTCTTCACAAGGTGGCAGGAAGGAGAATGAATGCAAGAGGAACTATGAAACACTTATCAAACCATCAGATCTCATGAGAACTCACTCACTGTCATGAGAACAGCATGGGGTGGAACCACCCCCATGATCCAATTACCTCCACTCCCTTGACACATGGGGATTATGAGGATTATAATTCAATATGAGTTTTGGGTGTGGACCCAAAGACTAACCATATCAGTTTGACTATAATATGCTGGGGAAAAGATCTTTTGGGGTTGTAGCTATTTGAGAATCTTTGGAAGTATCCTTTGGAACTTGTCAACATGTTCCTTTGGAACACTTCCAGAGTTCTTTTGGAAGTATTTCCTTGCTTTTTTGTGTTTCTGTGTCCTTTCATTGGTATCTGTGCATCTGGTATAACAATCGTTTCCTCCAGTTTTTTAGATTGGCTTTCATAGGGAAAACATTCTTCCTGTAGATTTATCTATGGTGTTGGTTGGTTAGGGCACTTTTGCTTTTATTCTGGGCATATATAGTGGTGTAGTCTAGATAGGATTTCTTTGGCTATAAACACCATCAATGATGTCTGTGATTTCCTCAGTGGCATAGGCTGCAGTTTGTTAGTGGAGGTTACACTGAGATTTTCCTGGGGATAGGAAACCAGATGGGCCAGTCCTCAGGACCTGGCAGCAGCAGACCAAGCATGCCTGTTCTTGGGTCCCAGGGTGGCCTATGTGGGCACAGTGTTAGCAAGTCCAGACGGGCTGATTTTTGGGCCTCCAGGCAGCTTGCTTGGGTGCTGGTTATGGCAACAGTGTGCCAGAGGAGTGGATGAGTCCTCAGGCTCCCCGTGGACACTCACTGTTATTAGCAGTGGCTGCAATGGGCTGGGCAGGCCAATCCCCCAGTCCTCCAGGTAGTGCATGCAGAAGATTGCCAGCAGTGGTGGTGGTGGCAGGCTGGGGAGGCCTCTCCTCAGGTACCGGGAGGATTGCCCAGATGCCAGCAGTGGTAGACATGGTGAGGTGATCCCCCACCGTCCAGACAGCATGCTTGGGTTTCAGCAGCAGGTTTTCTGGACCTGTTGTTAGGCCCTCTGATGGTATACATGTGCACCTGGGTCAACCAATGGGGAAGGGCAATCCCTAGGCCCCCAGGCAATGTGCTTGGGCACTGGGGGAGGACAGAGGTGGTGCCAGGCCAGACAGGCCTATTCTCAGGGACCCCTGGGGGTCCCATGGGCCCAGGCTGTGGTGGACAAGACAGAGCAATTCCTAAGCCTCAGGCAGCATGCTCAGGTGGCTATGGCAATGGTGGCAGCCTGTCCTCAGGACACATACTAGTGTGAGGTAGCCCTTCTACTGTGGGGGCAGGGTTTTCTGTCAGTGACAGTGGCCCAAGGAAGTCAGGTTTCATGCTCTGGGAAACACTTGCTTCAGCTCCCTTTGTCAGAGGGTCAGCCTCCCCAGTGTGTAGGACAATGTGTGGGCTAGAGTGCTGGAGACCCTGCTACTCTACCAGGTCCAACCTGCATTGCACCTGAAGCCTCTGTCAGTGGGGTTCCTGGGATGTGAAGATGCAGGGGTTGCTGGGTCCCAGGGCACGATGCAGTCTGGTGGGAAGTGGGCTCTCTAACTGGCTCTCTAGCTGTCCAGGACTAGGTGGGTACATACGACCCAGAGTGAGCTCCCTCTCTGGAGCAATGCTGCCACACAGACCCCAGGAATACCAGTCTCAGAGTCCTTGGGGGATGAGAGACTCTGTTATGACTAGGATTTTGGGAGTCAGTGTGGGAACATGGACCACTGGGAATCTCTCACTTACCCTTTCCTCTCACTAGGGACCCTCTCTGGGCTCCCAGCTGATCCCAGCCAAGCTGTCTACCTTGCCTCCCTCTCCTTCAGCATCTCAGGTGTTTTCTGTCACTTCTCTGCTAAATTCCAGCATTCTGTCTTAGATGTCTATTCAAAGTATGATTATCTACTTGCTATTCTGGCTCTTTTTTGTTGAGGGACAGGTGTCCAGGACCATCTTAAAGCCCTTCTCAGGCAGTGTTCATTTTGAACTAGTCTGTGAAAAGACTATAAAACATGAAAATATGCTATGAGTTTTAGAATGTTTTCCACAGCTATATTGGCTCAGCCTTAAAAAGACCTCCAGGGCTTGATGCTAGTGTATTGTCAGGCTCTCAATACACTATTGATGGATGGATAAATGAATGATTTTAGATATGCAGTAGCAATGAAAAGTATACTTGGGCATCATATATTGTATATCTCAGTAGACTGTAATCAGTTGTTTTTAATATTGGTTTAGCTTTGATAAGATAGGTACATTATGTATATTATATATATATATGAAAGATCAATTGTGACTGACCCAAAAATGTGCTTTGAATATTCCCTAAACACCTCTAACTACTTTTTATATGCCTTTGCTTCAGAGTTTGGCCAATAAGTTCTAAATTGTTCCATGAAACAACATAGCCCAGAATTTTTTAAAACATAATTACTGTAATACAAAGAAAGCGTGAGTAAGAAGCAAGAGAATGGAGTGGGCTTTCAGTCCTTTAGATGAGAAAATTCCCAGAAATGTTGGGAACTGCCGGAAATGCCTGGTTGTTAATGCAACTTGCCATGCAGATTCTCTTGGGCTGAAAGCCAGACAGTTCCCACTCTGTTTTGTGACAGCTCCACCCTGGGGGAGCAAGGCCAATTTCTCCAACCAGCAGCTGTGTAACAGACCATGACGGCATGGCCACGACGATTCTCAGAGCCATTTCCTCTCTGTGGCTGTGTGCCTTCTTCATTAAGGAGTTGCCTATGATAAAAGTGAGGTTGGCTCTCTTTACTCTTTTTAGCATACCTTCATGTGCTTGTCCTGCCTTAAATGATAGATTTTCATCTCCTGAAGGCATCTCTTTCCCTTTCCCACCTCACACTGCGGTTGTGCCTAGCCCAAAGGGGGTGCTCCATAAAAGATTGTTGAACAGAACTGACCACCAGTTGATCCAGTCTTAATAATCATCACTCAAAATAGTTTACATGGTGGAATCATTTCTTTGGCAAAATTCAGAAAGGGCATTTGGAACAGCAACTTCTCAGATCTTTCCCCAAATCCTGTAGAACTCATTTGTATAATTCAGAGTTGAGTCTAGGGCATCTCAGGATATCCAGCAATGTGCACTTAGGGAAAGGAATTTGTGGTGACATGTGGAGGGTTTAGGGGCGTCTTCTTTCCGTTCTGGCTTGGGGCACAGTGAGAAGCAGGAATTACAGTCCCTGAGGTTGGAAGAACACTACATACAGCACTGGAGCAGTACCACCTCCTCCATGCTTTTTTAGGAAAAAATGTTGGAACACAGAACTAAACGGCCAACAGCTGCATTCTCGGGATATTTGAAATGGTGCTCATCTTTTAACAAAGCCTCTGTGCATCCACAAACGGAAAACAAAACCTGTTCCTTGGCCTCACTGTTCCTTGGCTCCTCAGTCCTCAGGAGCCCAAGCTCTTTGAGGTGATGCCCTGCCAGGCGCATCCTCACAGCATGAGCGCATCAGCACAGTGCCCATTAGCGTATAAGAAGGGAAAGGTGTTCGAGAGCGAGGCAGCCTTCCTGCATCTTTCTCTGCATGTTTCCTGCTGAATGGCCAGCGCCCTGCCTTGTGTACATGTGTGTCTCCTGAACCCAGCTAAAAATAAATGGTAAGCTTATTCAGACAGTAACAACATACAAGAGAAAGGAAAATAATCACTCTGACAGGAAAGGAGAAACCTGTTCTTTGTCCCAAAAGACAAAATCTCTTTGTGTTTATAATAAGCACCTTTAGCTTTTTCAGGGAGGAAAGCATATTTCTTGTTTGTTATCTACAGTTACCACTCCACAAATCCCTTTCATTTAGAAAGGGTACGCCTGACATACCTTTTGTATTTTTTTTTCAGTTAAGCAGAACCACTCACTGCTCCAAATGGGGCCTGTTTATTATTAAAAGTCATTTCTTTGGGCATATTCTTAAATCTGTCTTAAAATGATAACCATGGAGTCTCGATAAATTAATTGAAAAGCTTCTCCTAAGATGGCTTGGTTGGTTTTAAGACATTTATTTTAAGAGTAACTCTCAGTAGAATTTAATAGTGAATTACTTCATATATTCTCAGCACTAAATTATTTTCCCGGTAAAGATATTATAATTCCTTTCCTCCCAGTAATGAAAAATTGAAACTGTCCTCAAATAGGACTGGCCCTTATGCTAGTAAGTTTAGGAATGTCGCCACCAGAAGCTTTAAATGATAAAAATAATGCTCAGAAAAGGAAAAACCATTAAAAAGTGAAGCAAAACAGTGATTAGAATTTCAAATAGATGCCAGTAACTGAAGAACAATTCAAATAGGAACCAAGCAGGGGAGAGGATTGTTCATGCAAGGAGGTGAGGTTGGGGGACAGGGCAGAGGATGGAAACAACTGAAGTCAACTGGACGGGCCCGTCACTCCAGTGACACGTGGTACTTCCTGAGACGGGCACAACCTTGGAGATTTTAGTTTGTTTCCTCACTGGTAAACAAGAAGTCAACACTGATAACAATCCCTGAGAACACTTCCTCTGGAATGTACGACATTCCATGCTTCTGCTTTGTAGTCACCACCGGACATGCATGAGTCATGCTGAGAGGTGGGGATTTGCTCAGACTGCTGTGGATCCAGTGAATACAGTCAGGCCTAGGCAATGCGGTCTTGCCATGCTTCTTTCTCTTTCAACTCATCTGGTACTAAGAGACATGGGTGATTTCTTTATCCGTTGATAAAGAGTAGTACAATGAAGCTTCTGCAGACCACGAATTAAACTAGGAAACCAACTGGCAGTTATCTGGTGACTATGAGTGGTGGGGAACACTCAGCCCGAATGTATGGGCCAAAATATGCTACACACAGTTCTCCCACTTGCTTAGAAAAGTGAGTCAATAGGAGTAATCGATTTTCTAGATTTTTTGTTTGTGTCTAGGTTGACCAGGTAGCAGTGGCTGTGCATATATGTTGTAAGGATCTCTCTGAGGTCCTCAAATCACTGGGGTCCTACTTAGTAAACCTTTGGCTCAAAGAACAGTGGTCTGGAAGAAATCCTGAACTTCTCGGGTAAACTAGGTTCAATTCGTGTGACGGGAAGACCGTTCAGTTCTGACTGCAAACATGAGCAGACTAGCCATCTTAATCAACCCTCAACAGCACGTAATAAACAGAGATCCAGACATAGTGGAATCCCATTCCCTGTATCTGGAAAAAAGCACATTTGTGAGACTGACCAAAAGCAATTGTCTAGAAACTTCAGAAATCCTAACTGCCACTTTGCATATTGAGGCAGCCCCACTCTACTATGAAGAAGTCAATCTGCCCATTGGGTTTCTGGACTGTTTTACTAAATTGGGGTCACAACCTGACAGAGGCTTATGTGTTCAGTTTGATCTACACAAAGGTTTCTCTTTTCTTTCTTTGAATGCCCTTAGGTGCTGCATACTCTGTAGGTAATTCCAGGTCTACCCCCTGTTGTCTTACTTTGTCATCCACAGTCATTTGAGTTAGGACCAGAGTGTAGTGCCCTTCTGTATGGCTTTGAAAAACAGACAAACCTTGGCCTTGTTGCTTTTAGCCATATTTTTTCACATTAAAAATAATGAATTGTATTTCTATTTTTGGACATAGACTGTACTTTGTTTCTCTGAGAGAATTCAATTGTTAAAGGTGAAAGGAATGAAGAAATGAACCAGTGAGTGCAAACATATTTTGGTCACCTGCTATATGCCAAGTGACTTGCAAGAAACAGAGTGAAGTGAACTGACATTTCTTACGCATTTAATATCTGCTGGAAACTTGTGCTAAACATTTTATGTACATTATCTGTTTCGTTTTGTTTTGTTTTTTAAATAACGTTAGAGTTACGCTACGGAAGATAGGTATAGCATTCCCATCCCATGTTACTGCTGAGGGAATTGAGGCTCAGAGGGCATATGTGAGGTTCCCAAAGTCACACAATTAGTGTGTGGCTGAGCAAGGCTTCAGACCCAGACCTTTCCGACTCTAAAGCCCAGACTCTGTCCACCTCATTGTGCCCGGACCTGCATTCAAGGAGCCAGCAGTCTGGTTGGAGAGAGAGAAACTGCACAAAAACTCATAGTAAAATTTGTCCTTATTCTGAAAAGTTTGGGAACTTTACAGCAATTCTCTCTCTAGGAGATCTAGGCAGAAGGGATGCTAATCCTGCAACACCGCTGGATTACATGGTAACATAGGCCTTAGAAAGAAGGAAGCTGAAGAAGTAATTGTGAGAATATGGTAAGTCTAGTCTTTTGTGGTTTTTAAGACTAAGGATTGGACTCCAACACAGATTATCTGTGGCCCCGGCTGGAGTGCAGTGGCGCTGTCTTGGCTCGCTGCACCCTCTACGATCTTCCCACCTCAGCCTCCTGGGGAGGGGGACTACAGATGTGTGCCACCATACCCAGCTAATTTTTTGTAGAGACAAGATTTCACCATGTTTCCCAGGCTGGTCTCAAACTTCTGGGCTCAAACAATCCACCTGCCTCAGCCTCCCAAAGTGCTGGGATTACAGGCATGAGCCACCACACAGCCAGGTTACGAATGAGGTTAAAGTCTGCCAGAATAATAGACAGGACTGCAGACTGTAATCCTGAACCTCGTTTGTCTAGTCATGCTGTCATAAAATACTAGTATCTTATTAAGGCTTTATTACTGTACCTAATCTATACATTATCTTCATTTAACTTTCACAATAAGTATGTGAAAGACTTGTTACTCAAACTTTATAGGTGGGGAAACCAAGAAGTGAGGAAGAAAGCTTAATTTACACATTTAATAAAGGCTAGAACTCACACTCAAACTCAGATCTGGCTCCAGAGCTCAGGGTCTTCATCTGTTCCCTTGTACACAGTAATAATGGAAGCTGCTATTATTATGTTTTGGAAGCAGCCAGAAAGAAAATCTGCGTAAGAACTAAATTGCAATTCATAACAAAAGAGCCACTTGGGTCTGGGTTTTTTTTCTCTCAAGCTTCTTCATATTATTTCTGGGCATATCCATTTCATAAAGAGGGCTAAATTGAATATGTTGTTAAGTTTCTTAGAAAAGTTAATCTTTAGGAGTGTCTATAACTTCCTAATTGCCCACATGTTGGATTAGATCTAAGGTTTCTAATCAGGGCTTTAAAGATGGACCCACTCCGTAGGTGATCCCCCTCTATGGACCTATCCCTTCAAGGAACAATTTAAATTAAAAAGTGCAAGAGAGATATCCAGTTCTTTACCTATACCAGACTGTACCAGGTCATAATAGGATTACATATAAGAAAAGAATTAATGGTGCTGTCAGAGAATAAATAATAAGTACTAAGCGAATGTGAAGAAGTAGGTGTTATGTGGTTTGTAGGAGGTAGTTTACTGCTACAGTTGAGAAGGAGCAAAGTGAAATGATCAGGAAATGTTTTGAGTTGCACAGATCTGGGTTTGAATGACCTGGAGCAGGTTATTTGATCTCTCTCAGTCCAGTTTCTTCATCTGTAAAATGGGAATTTTGAGATTAGATAATAAATGTAAAATGTTTGGTGTGGTGCCCTGCTAGTCATTACTGTAATATAATTATCTAATTTTCTGTCAGTGTCCTTCACTAAACTGTAATCTCTTGGAAAACTGAGTCTGTCCTGTTCATCTGTGTCTCAGCCTTTCATACAGTGCTTAAGCACATCCCCATTCCTGATGTTTCCTTCCATGTGAAGGGTATTCCATTATGGGATGGCTCTTGACTCTCTCCATCCTTGACATATTCCACACTAGAAGTGAATGATTTACCTGACTGGTAAGTCAGGAAGAGCTTACTGTGTGCCACTCTTAGGAATGAATTTTCTACAGGAAGCATGCTGTCTCTCTTCTGCTCTTCGTACCATAAATCTTATTATCCAGTGCCCCATGCTGAGTAGGAATGTGTGCCTAGTAATATGAAGTACATTTCCATACAAACACTGAAAAGTAAAAGTAGATGGGACTGTAAAGGTAGATTAGAACCAGATTGTGGAAGAGATCATGTTATACCTTCCTGGCATGACATTTCAACTGATTCCTTAAAAATGTATGGATATTGATAAAGAATAGAGTATACATGAGTAAGCCCCAAATAATATTTGTTTGTATAGTTTTGTTGTTTAGAGGGAGGAGTGTTATTTTTTGAGAGTTTTGATTATGTTTAGGAGGTAAGGATGAGGTATCAATATTTTAAATTTTGTGCAGAGTTCATTTTTGTGTTGTTTTTTAAGTTATTTTACGCTAAGATATTAATAAGCTTATCATTTGGAGAATAGATCTGCCAAGTAGGTTTTTTTTTTCCCCCTCCAGTTGTGGTCCAGGGACTCTCTGCCTCAAAATTATCTGTAGAGCTTTCAAAATGCCAAATTCTTTTGCCTCACCCAGAATCTGCCAAACCAGCATTCCCTAAGGTGAAGCCTGGGAATATGATTTTCTTATTCTCCCCAGGTGGCTTCTATGTTCATTGTATTAAGGGCATCACCTGCCAGTGAACAGATGAATTGAGCTGAAAATTATATGGAAGAGCAGGCCAGGCGCAGTGGCTCATGCCTGTAATCCCAGCACTTTGGGAGGCCAAGGCAGGCGGATCACCTGAGGTCGGGAGTTCGAGACCAGCCTGACCAACAGAGAGAAAACCCCGTGTCTACTAAAAACACAGAATTAGCCGGATGTGGTGGCACATGTCTGTAATACCAGCTACTCAGAGAACTGAGGCAGAATCACTTGAACCTGGAAGGCAGAGGTTGCAGTGAGCTGAGATCGTGCCATTGCACTCCAGCCTGGGCGACAAGAGTGAAACTCTGTCTCCCAAAAAATTATATGGAAGAGCAAAGTGTGTGTGTGCGCGTGCATGTATGTGTGTGCATGTGTGGTGTTATTGCTAAATGAGATTCAGATTTATTGACTATTCTGATTACTGGTATGGCGGTTCTTTCCTGTAGAGGAGGCAGCCCTGCTTACTCAGCCAAAGATATCAAAACTCCTGTTGGGCCTTACATGTGGCCATTTTGCATCTTACTGATAGGTCTTATGAACAAAGACTAGAAAAATAATAGACAGTCTTAAAACCTTAAAAAAGAGAGAGAAGGAGACAAACACATACTTTTAAAGAACAACAAAAACCCTTGCAATTCTTCCAAAGACGTAGCCTGATCAAGTTTTCCTTGTCTGGGTCTAAGTGACTGGAGGTAATAGATGGGAGCTTGAACAGAGGAATAGCCTAAAGCATCAGTTACAAGCTTCTGTCCTACCACACTGCCTTCCTTCTGTTTGAAAGTATGGGGAGATACTCTGCTTAGGCCTGCTTTGTTTTTCTTTATAGATCATGCAACAGATGAGTGACCACCGCTACGACAAACTCACTGTGCCTGATGATACAGCAGCAAACTGTTTATATCTAAATATCCCCAACAAAGGGCACGTCTTGCTGCACCGAACCCCGGAAGAGTATCCAGAAAGTGCAAAGGTAAAAAACCATCCCTTCTGGCCACTACAGCTGGGTCAGCCTCCCTGGGGATTCTTTCATAATGGAGTGACCAATAGGAGCCTCCTTTTCCTCTATACATATCAAACCACTAAGAAAAAAAGGATAATACCATTTAGGGCACAAGGAAAATATATTTAACTCACTTTTCTCATTCACGTCATTGCTCACTAATGCATGCCTAGTAATTTAGATGATCACGCCAAATTTTCAAAGCCTTTCAAATAAATACTCAGATTTTCAAATAAGTACTCACCCAAGTCTATGCTGCAGCTCTGATTAAATGTACTTTCCCACCCTCAGATACTCATTAAGCATAAAGACCTACAATTAGATGGTCAACAGTATCATTATTTTCTTACAGATAATGAGCTGCCCCTCAGAAAGGGCCATTTGTTTCTTTTCTTTTTCTTTTCTTTTCTTTTTTTTTTTGTTTGAGACAGGGTCTTACTCTGTTACCCAGGCTGGAGTGCAGTGGCATGATCTTGGCTCACTGCACCCCACTTCCAGGGCTCAAGAGATCTCCCACCTCAGCCTCCTCAGTAGCTGGGACTATATGCATACACCACCACACCCGGGTAATTTTTGTATTTTTAATATAGATGGGGTTTGACTATATTGCCCAAGCTGGTCTCAAACTCATGAGCTCAAGCAATCTCCTGCCTCAGCCTCCCAAAGTGCTGGGATGACAGGCATGAGTCACCATGCCCAGTCCTCTTTTTGAGACAGGATCTTGCTCTGTTGCCAGGCTGGAGTACAGTGGCATAATCACGGCTCATTGTAGCCTCTCAAATTCCTGGGCTCAAGCAATCCTCCTCCGTCAGCCTCCCGAGTAGCTGCAAATACAAGCACGTGCCATTACACCTGGCTAATTTTTTATTTTTTGTAGAGACAAGGTCTCCCTATATTGCCCAAGCTAGTCCCCTAGAACTGGGCTCAAGTAATCCTCCCACCTCAGCCTCCCAAAGTGCTGGGATTACAGCCCTGAACCACCACACCTGGCCATTTGTTAATTTAGGTAGAGGAGCATGAATGACCCAGAATGGTGAGTGTTCATTGTCAGGGTTGCAGAAAGAAGAACTGCACGTGCTAGGTAACAAAAAGCTCTTCATTGAAAAGATAGAGCAGGAAGAAATACGGTACACTTGGAATCAGCTAACTGGTCCCTCCAGCAGTCTCTGCATTTGTGTTCCAGTAAGGGAGCTGTCTCTGGATCTGGAATGCTTTCCTAGTCTAGAAAATCTCCCTTGTTTTTCAGAGTACTCTGCCAATTTCACCTATATACTTTAGTAATTTCAATTTTACCCTACCAAGCAAACATAACAGTGCTCATCCATAGATTCTTCAAGTATCCATTATCTTCTAGGCACTCAGCATCTCATCTCTGCCCAGAGGAACAAGGTATTTATACTATGCATTACAGAAGAGCATTTCATAATCATTGATCTTTTTTTTTTTTTTGGTCTTAAGCTTTACAAATATTAGAAAATATTTTATACTACCTTTTAAATATGCAATATTATATAATTACTAGGTTCACCCTCCAATCACAGTCTGAGCAAATTTTATCCTTCTGAGCAGATAAAAAGAAAAGGGTGGGGAAGAATACACAGATAATTTTTTCTATTTCCATGGCTGAAAATGTGAACCTGAGGAAAATAGAGGACTCCTGACCCAGGACTGGGGCTTACCCAGCTCTTAGATGAGTAATGGATCTCACACTTTAATGTACATCAGTTGCTAAAAATGCAAGTTCCTGGACCCCCACCCTAGAATCTGCAATTTTAACAAGCACCCAGTCACAGAACTCACTTTGAGAAATACAGGTCTGAATCATTCACCCCTCTTTAGTCACACTGATCATCTGACCCACCAGATGAATATTCACTGACCCCTGATTCAACCATGTGTCTCTCAAAAATAACAATTATATTAATACTATCCCTGTTTACTGAGGGCTTCCCCAGTGTCAAGCAGGGTACCAGGCATGCCAGGTGTATTATCTTATTCAGTCCTGTAACAGCCCATATGGGGGCAGCATTACTATTCCAATATTACGGAGAAGTAAACTGAGGCTCAGAGGGAATGTCACTTCACTGAAATAATTCTTTAAGTAGTAGATCGACAGAACTGGGTTTGGGACCCTACTCTGGCTCCAACACTCTTAATTAACCACTGTGCTGAATTTTAAAAAACACAGTGCTTCCTACAGAAGCAAAGTAGATTGTTATTAGGCAGTACACTTTCAAGTGATTTTGTTTTTAAAAATATGCTTTGTTTGATCATCACAGAAAAATCTGTGATTTTATAGATTCGAAGTTTTGACACATGCTTTCTGTTAGTGTCAAAAGATGCTAATAAAATTCACACCTGTAATTTAAAAGCAGTTTAACCTGAAATACTTAAAGTTATATGTTGCCAAATTTTTCCAGTGGTGTTGCTAAGAAAATAAACCTAAAGTATTGCTGAGAGGGTTTTAAAGTGTGAAGAGAAGGCCTGGTGTGGTGGCTCATGCCTGTAATCCCAGCGCTTTGGGAGGCCAAGGCAGGATGATCACTTGAGCCCGGAAGCTCAAGACCAGCCCTGGCAACATAGTGAGACCCTGTCTTTACAGAAAATAAATAAAAATGAGCCAGTCATGATGGTGTGTGTCTGTTGTTTGTCCCAAGTGCTTAAGAGGCTGAGGTGGGAGGATCGCTTGAGCCTAGGAAGTTGAGGCTGCACTGAGCTATGGTCATGCCACTGTATACCAACCTGGGCAACAGAGCAAGACCCTGTCTCCAAAAATATATAAATAAAAATACAGTGTGAAGAGAGAGTAATATTCAGACTGAACACATGGCTACCAACTTCCACTACCACTTAATCTAGCAGTGACAATGGCAGAGTAAAGGCATCTGTAGCCAAACCACATTTCTGACACATCTTTGGCCTTGAGGTTAAAGCACAGAGCTAGTGGTTAACCAGTTGCCACCAGCTCTGTGGGGATGACCGTGGGCATGTGTGTGGTTGAGACTACATGTGTGTCTTGGGATTAAATGAATGAAAAGCCTAGATGCACAAATCAAATTGATTCTCCTCTTCTGAGGATGGTAAAACAGGCAGAAACATAATCCTTCTTTGCTTCCTTTCCCTTGATTCCCACTGTAGGTTTATGAGAAACTGAAGGACCATATGCTGATCCCCGTGAGCATTTCTGAACTAGAAAAAGTGGACGGGCTGCTCACCTGCTGCTCAGTTTTAATTAACAAGAAGGTAGACTCCTGAGTTGCAGAGTCGCCCCTGGTAGCCGGCAAGACCGCACAGGCAAGGCTGATGACTCTGTGCCCACTCCCCTTGTTTTCCTTGACAATCTACTGTGCCACTGTGCTACTAACTCTTGTTTACAAAATTTGATTCTAAGTTGAATAGCTTCATTCAGCACCCCCACCCTCACTCTCCTCATGGTGGTACCTAAGCTGTGGATTTGCTAAATGAATTAAGCAACCTAGAAGATACGAGCTAATGAATTATCAAATGTGATTAAGCATAGTAAGGAAACACTCATTTAGTGTTTGTATTATTGGTGTGAAAATTGTTTAGTTGCCAATGTATTCTGAAGAATGTCTTTTTGATCAGTCAAATAAGCTTGTTTTTTTTCCCCTCTATATCATGAATCATGTTGGGTTCCTGTGAAATTCCCTGGTCCAGCAATCCTTCCTTTGTTTTTTACTTCTGAATTCTGAAAACTTTTTATCCAGTTAGTTACTTTTGCCTTTCTCCCTTCTATCACAGCCACCTTGACCTTGGGGGTTTTACCCAAGGTCTTTCCTTCTGGCTACCTTCCTGCAGGTCCACCTGTCTGCCAATGGTCTCTTCTGCCTCTGACTACATCTACCACTAACAGCCCTTCTCCCACCCCCGCCAGGGGAAGACAGGCTCCTCAGCAGAACCGTGACCAAAATCAGAGCTGCCGTCTGAGGCAGCGTTAACTACACACAGGCACATCCCAACAGGGTTTGCCCCAGAGATCTAAATTCTAGAAGTAGGGCACCACACCTAGGAAGGTAAATCTAATATCAGAAGGTTGCTAAGAGATTAAAGATCAGAAGCTTGGAAACATCCCATGGCTACAATGTCTTAGAAAATCTCTAAGTCACATACCATGAATTTTTGCTTCATTACTGACCATATATGACCTTGGAGGAACTCCTTTTTTTTTTTTTTCCTTCAACTCATTTCTGTTTCCACCTACCCTGACTCACCCTATTTCCAGTCTTCTATCCCTTGCAGTTATCCTGGTCTAGCAAAGTCATTCCTTTCAAAAGAGACATCATGTCTAAAAATGATTACTGGTAGTCTAGTATGAGGCAGAGTAAACAGCTCCTCATCAATGAACATGTTCAGGAAGCAATGGCCTTGACACTTGAAACCAACCCCAGACAATGGACAGTTCTACTTGGAAATACCGTGAATATTTACTGTGGAATCCAATTTAAATTTCTTTCTTCTCTAGCCTTTAAATTACATAACTTTCAACTGACACAGGTCTCTTACAAAGAACAATTCGGCACTGAAGGAAGAGATGATTCCTTTACTCAAACCTGCAGGAATCAGCCTATTAACAGGTGCGGGAAATGGTACTTTCCAAGGAATGGTAGCTGATCCATGCACATTATCACACTTCCTAGTCATCTCCACCTTTCCTGGTATTGCCTGTGGCTTAAGAATCAGAGAGATTAAGAAATATCACTTCAAGTCTTGCTCTCTGCTCACCTCTTTGTTGGCAGGGAAATATTCCTTATGTTGGTGACCTGAAGAGAATTACTTTCATTCATTTCCCCCCATAGCAAATGGAAGTGAGAAACCTCTGAGAAAATGAAGACGTCCTTAACCACTATCTTTCTTATTTGAGGATTTTATGCCAGAAATTTGCAAAAGTTTTTTTCTCCTCCTTCTCTTCCTTGTTGCTTAACTTTTTAATTCATACCACATGCAAATATCCAATTATGTACATCCTGTGAATAAACCACATCTTGGTCACTGTCATATTTTGAACCATCTCATCAGGGATGAATAATATCTTTTTACCAGAGAGAGAATGAATGTTAGCCACATGCCCAAGTTAACAAAGAAAAAATGTTCTCAGCAGTTAAGGTTGCCCTTTGGGTTTAAATCTGGCCCTACCTTGGCAAAAGCAAAAATTCTCCCTGTGAGAGCTCAACATAATCAAAAACAACCACAGGAAAAATGGCCCAATCAGCCAGTTCAGGCTTACTGGCATATAATTTTTAATCTCTTTACTTCTATCATCCCAAATCAAAGAACTCTTCTCTATTATGTTTAATCAATTGCAAGCGAATAGATTTTTCTTTGTAACAATTTGTTCTGTTTTTCACTTTTCCTTTCTTTTGCTTCTTTCTGTCTTTCCTTCTCTTTGTCTGGAGAAATCACTTAGACTCTGTGTGCGTCTTCCACAGTGCATTCTGCTCTGCTGCGTTACATGCTAGGCTGGCTTCTTTGGACTCCCTGTGTGACTGATGATGTGAAAACCTAAATTACTTGCAGCATAATATTACTTCTTTGACGTTCTAATTAGCATAATGTTATTTTTGAAAAGGAAATCTACTACCACACACGTTTTCCTCTTGTCCGTTGTGATAGACAGTGATGGATCCAGCAAAGATCACTAACAGAAACTGCTTTTTGACATTAAAAGACATGAGAAATTATATTTAAGTAAAAGTTAGGTCAGAATTAATTGGGTGATGTGATTCAATTAAAGGATGATACATAGAAAATACACTATTTAGCATTATTTCTTCAGCTATAATGAATTGCTATAGAAATCAGGCAGATCTTTCTAATGTGTATTGATTGGTCTTTTCAGCTGCTGTGAACAGATTACTAAGGCCATCTCCTCATCTCTAAGGGAGAAAAATAGTCTGTAATAGTCTATAAATGAATAATGTAAGGTAAAGAGTTGCATGTCAGTCTTTGTAATTATTTACCCTTTAACATTCTCCAGAACTCAGACGTGATTTCAACATGGTGTTAAGATTTGTGCATTTTATTTTCCTGACCACCTCTTTCCAGCCAATGTATGGTTATTCACTCTGTGTGCCAAAACCAATCATGCCTTTCACGGCCCTTTAGTTCAGAGAAGTTCTGCACTGATTTTTAGTCTCTTGCTGTCTCAATCTTACATGTATACCAATCACAATGGAATAAAGTGTGAGTTGTACTGTGATCAACAGCGTATGTCTCTTTTCTTTGCAATAGAAACTGCCATGGGGAGTGAAGTCATCATTTCTTTGCTGTCAGTCATGGGATATTTTCTCTCTTGTCCTTTAGGCTATGAACTTAGAAAAATACTGTACCTATAAATGAATTGCCATCAAAGCTTGGATTAAAATAATATTTGAAGTGATACTTCATACTTCAGGCACTTAAAAAGTGTGCCTATTGTGCACGGTAAGTCAGGAAAGCTTGCGTTCCCCGGTGCTTCTCCTCAGACGGTGTCCCTTCTTCCCTTTCACTGCTAACCACAGTCAGCACACAGTCAGTTATGTGGTTCAGTTATGGAGGCAGGTGAACGATTTTTTTATTTGCTCATAGAAGAGTTTGGTTTTTGTTTTTGTTTTGTTTTTTATTTTTATATTGCATTTTAGGTTTTGGGGAAAATGTGAAGAACATGCAAGATTGTTGCATAGGTACACACATGGCAGTGTGATTTGCTGCCTTCCTCCCCCATCAACTATATCTGGCATTTCTCCCCATGCTATCTCTCCCCCAACTCCCCACCCCCCCACTGACCCTCCCCTATTTCTCCCCGACAGACCCCAGTGTGTGATGATCCCCCTCCCCTGTGTCCATGTGTTCACATTGTTCAACACCCACCTATGAGTGAGAACATGTGGTGTTTGATTTTCTGTTCTTGGGTCAGTTTGCTGAGAATGATGGTTTCCAGGTCCATCCATGTCCCTACAAAGGACACGAACTCATTGTTTTTGATGGCTGCATAATATTCCATGGTGTATATGTGCCACATTTTCCCTGTCCAGTCTATCATCAATGGGCATTTGGGTTGGTTCCAGGTCTTTGCTATTGTAAATTGTGCTGCAATGAACATTCGTGTGCATGTGTCCTTATAGTAGAACGATTTATAATCCTTTGGATATATACCCAGTAATGGGATTGCTGAGTCAAATGGAATTTCTATTTCCCCGGTCCTTGAAGAATCGCCAGACTATCTTCCACAATGGTTGAACTAATTTACACTCCCACCAACAGTGTAAAAGTGTTCCTATTTCTCCACATCCTCTCCAGCATCTGTTGTCTCCAGATTTTTTAATGATCGCGGTTTTTGTTTTATACTAAGCATCTTTTTAAAAATTTGAAGGTTTTTAAAAAATGAGGCTTTTTTATTTCCAACGAGTTTTTTCAATTTGTATTTTTTCTTTTGATGATTGTAAAAATAACTGCTTACTATTAAAATTCAAGCAACACAAAAATCTACAAAAGTAAAGAAAAAACTACTCCACAATTTTATCACCCAGAGATAACTATTATTAACATTTCAGAGACTATTCACAGATCGGTAAATAGATATGAGTATAAATATGGAATTTTACATAATCACGCTGCTCTGTAGTCTCCTTCCTTCAAAGTAGCAACATTGTAGGCATCTCTCCATCTCAACAAATGTAATCTACATCATCAGTTTTAACAGCCCTGCATATTCCACAACACGGTTATTCAAGCAGCTTTCTAAATTATACAGAGTGTTACATCCCAGATGGTCAATATGCCCACATTGCTATTAGCTGAGGGTCTTCAGTCTATCTATCAAAAATACACTGCTTCTAAGCTTTCATCCAGCCCCAGAGCTAGTTCAGTCTGGTGTATTTTTATGAGAACTGAATGATCTGTGCGAATGCTCATCAGATGCACAGACTAGTTCTAAAATTCCTTGGGGAGGTCATTGATTTAATCACACCTTCTCAGTTGATGCTGCATTGATTATTTCTGCATTATTTAGATTGTCACTGGCAGTGAAGCTAAAAAATGCCAAATGCCACCTTGCAAACCTGCTGTGGGTCCCAGTAGGAAATGGAGCCCTCAACCTCCCTGCCAGATATACTGTTCCTCACAGAGGAGAAAGGGAGATGCTTTTGAAAGGAAGAGTTGGCAGGGGTTCCCTGACTGAGCTTCCTCCCCCACTTCTGAAAGAATAAAGGGAGAGGAAACAGAAAAATACCCTCTCGTCACAAGCTAGGGGTTCTGGGAAGTGGGAATTTTGCTGACTGAAGAATGCTGGTCATCAGTGATTTTAGACAAGTGAGCACATCTTTAACAAGTGCCCGTATTCTGCCCCCCCTCTGGGGTACAGCTCCCGTCTTTCAAGAGTTAATGGTTTGGGAGGGGCAGGGAAGGATGACTACACAACTACACAAATTATTATGTAGAGTAGAAGGTACAAACTACAAAAGAACAATGCCGTGTCTGTTCCCAAGTCAGGGAGGCCAGACATAGGAATTGGGATTTGATCTAGGCTTGGAAGGACAGCTCTGGCTTCAATAGGTTGAGATGGGACTACAGGCCACCTACGCTGAGGGAGCTGCAGAAGCAAAGGCGTGGAGATGGGAGAGCGTCATGTGCACTTCAGAAGCAAGTATTTGAGCCGGTTACATGCCAGTTTGCTAGGCCCTGAGGATACAGTTGTGACAGTCCTTACTTTCCTGGAATGTACATGCAACAGGGAAGACAGACACTGAACAAGTTGGGGCAAGGGGAATGAACATTATAAAAGGAGAATGGGGTGCTCAGAGCAGGCAGTAGGGGTGAGCAAGCCGATTTATTTGGCTGCAACCCCGGGGAAACATAAGAGCATGGTGAGGCAACATTGGCTGAACATCGAGGGCCTTGCCTGCTGAGTTAGGATATTTGGACTGAATTTGGTAGTCTGCCGGGATCCCCTGAAGACTTTTGGGTCAAGAAGTAATATTATTGGAGCTTGATCTGGCAGCATTATATAGGATGAATGGAAACTGAGAAAGACTGGTGTTTCTCCAAGTTTAATTTCTCCAAGTTTAATTTGTTATTTAAATATCTCTTCTTACTACCAAAATGGAGCCTGAAAGCCTGGCAATTAAGTCTCTTTATATTTTCTTTCCTGAAGAACAGACTAATAACACCTTCCTCTCCCAACTCCGAAGGGACATTTTCAAGGCAAATGAGATAAAAGAACTGAAGAGTTCTTTGGAAGAAAGAGATAATGTAAATATCATTATCATCATCATCATCCCTATTAACTCTGATCACAGCAAGCTTGGGTTCCATCAAAATGTCATCTTCCATCTGAAACATCAATCACCTACTCCAGAAATAACTCAGGATTTTCATCACAGATGCCTCTAAGCTGGCCTGACAGCTTCCGTGGTGAATTCACAGGTTTCCTTGGTAGGCGACACGGCTGTGCCACAGACATACTTGCATTAGGAAACTGTTGGCTAATTGGAATGTTCCCCATCTCCCTTCCCCCTCCAAACCCTCATTTCTAACTTAGTGAAAGCTAGGCCACTTACAGCACAAGATAACTGGGGTTATCAGGCTTTTAGGAGGACGTGCAAGTGCCAGATATGTTACTGTCACTATCAATAAATAAAAGATTCAAACAAGTAAGAACATGGTAAAATATTGCCTGGGCTGGCGTGCGACATGAATGCCTAAAAGCAATGATGGGTCTCTAGGTCTTGGGAGGCCCCCCCTCTATTTATAAATAGAACGTTTAGTCATTTGGCTATGAATACTGAGAAAGAGCTTGAGGGAATTAATGCAGGCCTAAGGAGGTAGCTTGCTGCCCCAGCTTTACTGAAGTCTAATTGGCAAATAAAAATGGTATTTATTTAAGGTGTACAACTTGATGCTTAGCTAGACATTGTGAATAATCACCACAATCAAGTCAGTTAACATAGCCATCACCTCACATAGTTATCACTTTTTTCTTTTTTGGTGAGAACGAACATTTAAAAATCTTTCCTTTTAGCAAATTTCAAGTATGCAATAGAGTATTGTTAACTATAGTCACACTGCAGTACATCTGACCTCCAGCATTTATTCATCTTGAATAACTGAAACTTGGTACCCTTTGACTGGTATCTCCCCATTTCTCACTTTAAGAACAATCTTTAAGTTCCTGCTCATGGACAAAAAGATTATTTGTTAGCTAGGCCTTTGGAGCAAGAACTCAGGGGATGACCGTTCAAAATTAAACTAGGATCCTGTATCCTATACGCTATAGGTTGAAATGTTCCTCTATCCCACCAGGGTACAAAGACTGCATATTTCACACTGATTCAGGAGCTCCGGAACCAAACAAGTTCTGATTCCAGGCAACAGTCTAACTGTGTAAAAGAAGCTTGTTGAATAAACACTGATTCACAGGTCCACGGAGGCTTAAAATTCCAGGGGATGTAAGCAAAGTCATTTTTTTTTTTTGCAGGGGACCTGGATGAGGGTATGAGGTCCCCTAGAGTTAACGCTGAGACAGTAGCATGGGGTGTGCTCTTTCCAGGCTTGATAATAATTAGGAGAGACAGAAGGAATGTTGTTAGCAGGGCAAAATATAATAGTAACAAGGAATCTGTTAGGAAATAGAATTTATTCCCACTTGGTTCAAATAAAGAGGTGACCCTAATGATGGTCTGTTTCAGAGGTATGAGTGTTAAGGGTAAAAACAAGGGGTGGTAAGCCACCCAGAAACCAGATGTCAGCAGCACTCCTAGGCCCAGCAGGACAAGGACAGAAATTGTGCTGCAAAATATAGGACAGAGAAGGCAGGGCCGCAGACCCAGCCAGACAGCAGAGAAGAAGCACCTTAACCTCTTTCTCTCCTCACTCTGATCTGCTGGTGCTCCCCCATTGGCTCAACACAACCACAGGATGCAGTTGGGGGCTCAGGGGATGCCTCCAGCAAAGGTCAGCCTCCTAGGGCAGAGAACGGGCAGGGGATGGATTCAGAGAGGCAGAGGATATCAGCTCAAGGCCACTATGAAAATGAGCTCTTAGCCCAGCAGACAGTGGCCATCCCCAGCTCTGTAAATTTACAACTCTCTGTACATTTAAATAATTTATTCTTTAAGCTATCGCTTAGTAATTCTTGGCAGATTTCTCGGGCACATGCCAGTTCTACAGTCTCATCTTCCCTCCCTCAATATCAGAAAATAATTGGAGCAGAATCAACAACAGAACATGAGTATGCACAGCCTGAGGGTGAAAGAACGTTGCATTTCAGACCCATGAGTCCTGGACCTCTTTAGTAAGCACTGTGTTATTTCTAAAATTAGAGCAGTCTCTTGGGCACCTGGTATCCCAAAACAGCTAGTTCCTTTTTGTAGCATGCCCGTGACCTTCTGGTGACATAAAGTTGTTTAGGATCCTGAAGTACCTCTTTTCTGTTTCCCTTTTGTTTGTACATCCTGCGCGTCTTGGCAGGCACAGCTGTTTCGGTTTTACTTGGTCATATTGCTTATGGGGATAATACTCTAAACTAATAGTAGTGAATTCCCCTTTCCTGGGGGTGTTCAAGTAGAATTTGAAGGACCATGTGCAGGAGTGGTCGTTCTATCCAGCAACATCCGATATAGGTAACATCTATATAAGGTATTCCTTTCCCACCCTGGAATCTATTAGTAGGCCTCTGTATTATCCTGATTGGTGACTTTTGTTTCCACTGTACTAGCCCTAGTCTCCCAAATAAATGAACATTGCCCTCATCTAGTGCTCCAGTTCGTTTTCTGTGGGTATAACAGAATACCACACACTGGGTAAATTACAAACAACAGAAGTTTATTTGGCTTGTGGTTTTGGAGCTGGGAAGTCTGAGAGCATGTACCAGCATGTCATGAGTCATCCCATGGTGAAGGCAGAAGCAAGTGCACAAGACAGAGGCACCAGGGACACGGCTCACCTGGTAACTACCCACTCCCATGATAACTAGCCCACTTCTGTGACGACATTAATGCAATTGTGAAGGCACCGCCCTCATGACCCAATCACTTCGTAGGCCTCACTTCCCCCGCACTGTTGTTTTAACGATTACGTTTCCAATGCTTGAATCTTTGGGGGACACATTCAGATCACAGCATCTATGAAATGACAGTAGTAAGGGTTACAACACCAATATGGTAGCCCGAGGAGCTCTATGGAGTCACTCCCCAAGTGAAACTCGTGAAAATTATTTTTTAAAAAATAGTCTCTGGGAATAATCATAAATGTATAGAGCAAATGAAAAAAACACGTATTCAAAAAAATCTGCTAAAACTTGGTAAGATCAGGGAGTCAGTGACATTTGACCCAAGATCCACACCCTTCCTCCACAGTCACAGCTCAATGAGGCAGAAGCTCCACACCTTAGGGTAGAGGTAAGAACACAGGGCTCCTTTTCCCCACACAGTCCTAACTGAAAGTCTTCCTGGGGAGAGACAGGATGTCAGCGTTGCTTATCCTGCCATTCCCACTCATGACCTAATGCTGAGACTTAAGTTCTGGGGTGAGTGTCACCAGGAGGGTCTCCTTTCTTCCTCCAAGCCCCAGTTCTCAGGAGACACAGGCTCCACCTTGAAAGCATGGTACCAATAGGGTACAGGGACTCTGAATGTCCTTGCCTTGGCTCATGGGGCAGGAGTTCTAACCCAGAGAAGCAAACCAGAAAGACCCGAGTCTGTTGCCTCCTCTCTACCTAGCACTGAGATACAAAAACAAGGTGTTCAGAGAGAAATGAGCCACATTTTCCCTGCCCCCAACCCCCCAGAGGATGATGGCTCAGAGATTTTGCCCAGGGGAGAGAATCAGGCTGTGGAAGGAAGAGCTCCAAATCCCTCCCTAGAGAACTGACTTCATTTGCAACAGAGTGTGAAGTTCAAGTCTAAGTGTGCTCTCAAAAACAGTGGTGGTTGTGGTAAAAGACAATTGAGAGGAAATGGGTAGAGCCTTGGAGATAAAGGCTAAATTGTAGGCATCCAGATCAGAAAGAAAGAGGTAAAACTACCTCTATTTGCAGGCGACATGCTCGTCTATATGGAAAAATCCTGAGAAATCCACTAAAAATATATTAAAAGTAATAAATGAGGCTGTGGAGGCGGGGCTCATGCCTGTAATCCCAGCACATTGGAAGGAGCCGAGTTCAGCTTTTGAGACCAGCCTGGACAACATGGCGAAACCCCGTCTTTACTAAAAACACAAAAAATTAGCCGGGCATGGTAGTGTGGTCTGGTGCCAGTTATTTGGGGGGCTGAAGTGGGAGGATGGCTTGAGCCCGGGAGGTAGAGGTTGCAGTGAGCCAAGATTGCACCACTGTACTCCAATCTGGGTGACAGAGTGAGACCCTGTCTCAAAAAAAAAAAAAAAAAAAAAAAAAAAAAGATTTTAGGATAAAAGATCAATATACTAAAAATTGTGTTTCTATACATTTGCAGTGAACAAATCCTAAAATAAGATTAATAAAACAATTCCATTTATAATAGCATCAGAAATAATAAAACACTTAGCAATAAATTTAGTAAAAGAAGTGCAAAACTTACTCTCTGATAATTACAAAACATTGTTGAAAGAAGTTAAATATCTAAACAAATGGAAAAACTGCTTATGTTCATGTATTAGAAGACAATATTGTTAGGACGATAACACTCCTCAAGTTGATAAACAGATTATTAATACAAGCTTTATTAGAATCTCAGCTGGCTTCTTTGTAGAAATTGACAGACTGACTCTAAATTTCACAAGGAATTACAAGGGGCCTCAAAGAGCCAAAACAATATTGAAAAGAAGAATAAGGTTGGAGGACACATCCCAATTTCAAAACTTTAAAAGCAACAGTAATTAAGACAATGTAGTACTGGTGTAAAGACAAACATTTAGATGAATGGAATGGAATGGAAAGTCCAGAAATAAGTCCAGGTCTCCATGGTCAATTGATTTTCCACAAGGGTACCACGACTATTCAGCGGGGGAAAGAACAACCTTCTCAACTGCTGCTGGGACGACTGGATACCCACATATCCAGCAAAAGAATGAAGTTGGACCCTTTCTTCACATCATATACAAAAGGTTACTCAAAATGGATCAAAGACCTAAATGTGAGAGCTAAATATAAAACTCAGAAGAAAACCTAGTGATAAATTTTCATAACCTCAGAATTGGCACTGGATTCTTACACGTGACACCAAAAGCACAAGCGACAAAAGAAAAACCAAATTGAACAACATCAAAATTAAAAACCTGTGCTTCAAAAGACACTATCAAGAAAGAGAAAGACAGACACAGTAGCGCATATCTGTAGTCTCAGCTTCTTGGGAGGGTAAGGCAGGAAGATCCCTTGAGCCCAGGAATTCGAGGCTGCAGTGAGCTATGATCTCACCATTGCACTCCAGCCTGGGTGGCAGAGTGAGACCCTGTCTCTTTAAAAAAAAAAAAAAAACTGAAAACCCACCAAACCAGAGAAAATATTTGCAAATTCTCTATCTAATAAGGGACTTGTATCTAAAATACATAAAGAACTCTTACCGATACATAATAAAAAAGAGAATTTGAAAATAGGCAAAGGATCAAGAGACATTTCTCCAAAGATATACCAATGGCCAACAGCCACATGAAAAAGACATTTGGCATCATCAATCATCAGAGATGTACACATCAAAATCACAATGAGCTATCACGTCATACCCACTAGAATGGCTAGAATAAGTCAGGTGATAGCAAACATTGGCAAGGAGGTGGAGAAATCAGAACCTTCGTACCCTCCTGATGAGAATGTCAAATTGCAGCCACTGTGGAAAACACTCTGGCAGTTCCTCAAACACCTACACACTGAGTTACCATACGATCCAGTAATTCCACTCCCACGAATACACCTAAGAGAAATGAAAACATATGCCCGCACAAAGACTTGTACATGAATGTTTACAGCAATTATTTAAAATAACCAAAGGGTGCAAACAACCCATGTATACCAACTAATGAATGGATACCTGAAACATTTACCAACTGATGAACAAAAATATCCATGCAATGGGATATCATTCAGGTATAAAAAGGAGTGAAATACTGAACATGCTTCAACATGAATAAACCTTGAAAACATTATGCCTAATGAAAGAAGCCAGTCACAAAAGACCACATATCATACAATTCCATTGACATGAAATGTCCGGGATAAGTAAATCTCTGGAGACAGAAAATAGAATTGTGACTGCTTAGGAGGGGGAGGGTTCAAGGAGGGAGGAGGGAGAGGATAAGGGAGTGATAACTAAAGGGTAGGGGGCTTCTTTCTGAGGTGATGAAAATTGACATGGTGATTATTGCATGTATCTCTGAACATGCATAAAATCATTGAATTGCACACTTTAAATGGGTGAAGTGTTTGGTATATGAATTATATCTCAATAAAGTTGGTTTTTTAAATGACAGCAATAATTCTCTTTGTCCTCTTTATAGCTCAAAGGGTGGTTGGGAACATCAAAATGAGAGGATTTATATAAAAGTACTTGGTACTCTATGCAGTGCTATACAAATGTAGCCTATTATATAGTATTGAATGGGATTAATTACCTTTTCACCGGCACCTGTCAGTACAAAACTCAGAAGCTGCCATTCCTAAAACTACCTTCGCCCCCAATTATAATTCCTTTTCTTTAATGGTTAAAACTCATTGACAGAGCCCAACTCTTGAAATAGTGCTGCATAATAATTGCTTATGGAATGCTTCTTATCATCATAGCCTTTAGAAAAAAAGAAAATAACGTTTCTTATATATGTTTTCCTAAGACTCAACTCAAGTGTGTGTAATTACCACACATAACAAGCTCATTATGTCAGCCCTGGAGCCCACGTGGCCTTTATAATAATTTGCTAACTGGTAATTGTTCCTTTTCTCTCACATTCCCAACCCCAGCCTTACATTTTGGCCATTGCTCTGCCTTTCTGAGCTGGGGTGAATAGCAGTGTGAAGCCAAAGGGGATGCGAATGAAATATGCTCCAAGTGGCAAGTTTGAGAGCAGTACAGACAGAAGCTGGTCTTTGGCCAGGTGAGCCTATGAGTGCAACACCAACGCGGTATTTACACATAGGACAAGGAGGAGCAGAGCAAGTCCCCTATGCAAAACTGAGGCGCAGAGAGACTCAGTCACCAGGAAGAGTCACACCGCTGGTGGGTGTGGTGCTGGGCTCAAACCCTGATTGTGTTTAGCAGCGTGACTCTACACTGCCCATTGAAAAGAGGTGCCCTACGAAAGTTTCAAATTACTGCACATCAAAGTATTTTCAAAATGTGTAAAATGTTTTCCTACCTCTGCTTTTCCATATGAATGCCGATCTGAGAGTGCGTGTTGCCTCTTTCCCCAGAGGCATCCTTTGATTCAGCCTCAAAAAGGAAATCAGGATATCAATGTTTGCCGACCTTAGATTTTGCAGAAAAATTGTAGAGTAACAGCGCCCTCTGGTGGTTGCCTGCGTTTTCTCAGTCGGCCTTTGAGCGCGGAGAAATGGGGCTAAGAATGCCGCCGCTGCCCCCTGGTTGGCTTTCTGGACGCCTAGGGCCTCCTTATTGAGTAAACCGCGTCTCCCCAGGACCTGCCCGCCTGGGGGCCCGCGGAGTCACCTCGGAAACCCATTCCCAGACCTGGCCTGGGCCGATCCTGAGGCGTGGCCTCTCCCACCTTAGCTGAAACCAAATTGGAGTCAAAGGCCTTAGTAGGGGGTGTTTTAAGATCTACACCTGGGAGGGCCTGAAGGCTTCGTGGCCAGAAACCCCTGCTGCCATCTATCCCTGGGCCCAAGCCTGTTCCGCCCCCGGAACAGCGGCTCTTTAGCTAAGGGATTGTTCCCTTTTTGGAAAAAAAAAAAAATTTTTAATCACCAAGCCCTGGAGTTGGAGTAGGGGTAGCAACACTCTAATTACTTATATCTTAGTGTGAAATGTGTTCATCCGACCCTTACCTGGTAGCAGGTGTTTCAGGGAAAAAGAGAGATCCTAAGAATAATGAGATCCCGCAGGAGGCCTGGAAGGCCAGGAGAGAGAAAGAGAGAAGAAAGGGAGGAGTGGCAATGGGGAGCGGAGGACAAGGGAAAGGAAGCGAGGGAAAGAGAGGGTAGCGGAGAGGGGTGGGGAGGAGGCCAGCACCCTTCTGCAGTCCGACTCAGTCCTCACTGCCCTAGTCCAGGCTTCAAACGCATAAGGAATTTGCAAGTGCATTCTCATTCAATTCACAGGACATTCTAGGGCTCCCATGGACTCCCACCATTGCTTGGTGTATTACTCTGAGTTCTCCAGAGAAACAAAACCAGAACCAATAGAAAAAATATATGACTTACTGTAAGGAATTGGCTCCTGGGTTTATGGAGGCTGACAAGTCCCAGAGCTGCAGTTAACAGACTGAGGATCCAGGAGAGAAGATGGTGTAAGTTCCAGGCCAAATCTGAATACAGAGCAAGACCAATGTCTCAGCCCAAAGGCAGCCAGGCAGAGAAAGAAAATCCATCCGTACTCAGCCTCTCAGTCTCTTCAGGCCTTCAACAGACTGGATAAAGTTCACTCGCCCCAGGAGTGGGAGGGCTCTGTTTTCCTCAATCCACTCATCCACAGGTGAGCTTAACTAGAAACACCCTCACAAACACACAGACAAATCACCTTAACCAAGTGGGCACCCCGTGGCGTAGTCAAATGCATACGTGCAATGACCCTCCCATTTGGCAGTAGCAGCACCTGTCAGCCACGCTGCCTTCTGGGTGTTTGTGGCAGGCTGCTCTCCCACTAGACAGTGGAGGCTAACGGCACAAACAGCCTTTTCTAGCACAAGATCCTGCTGTCTAGCACAAGACCTAGCACAGGAAATAGTAAGTGCTCAGGGTGTTTTAAAAGTGCAAAAACAGACAAATGAACAAATTCACACACCTGGATCCAATGTAAAGAAAACATAGGCCAGGCACAGTGGCTCATACCTGTCATCCCAGAACTTTGGGAGGCCAAGGCTAGCGGATCACTTGAGGTCAGGAGCTCAAGACCAGACTGGCTAGCATGGCGAAACCCCAAAAATACAAAAATAAGCCGGGCATGGTGGTGCACGCTTGTAATCTCAGTTACCTAGGAGGTTGAGGGAGGAGGATCATTTGAACCTGGGAGGCGGAGGTTGCAGTGAGCCAAGATTGCACCACGCCACACAGTCATTGTCTCATTATACACCTAGGTCCTTTATAGAGGACAGTGAGCTCCTTGAGTCAGGGGCCGGGGTGGGTGACTTCATCCCCAGTGCTAAGCATGGTGTTTGACACATAGTTAGTGCTCAATAAATATTTGGTGATCCAGGGATGAACAGATCAGTCAATGAGTGAGAGAATGAAGCCAGCTGGCCTTCTCCCCAGAGATGCAGCAGGCTCTGATTCTCATTTGGAGCTGAGAATCACTTTTACCTGTGGTCAGGATCAGAGACAGGCTTTTACAAACTGGTATCCTGATATTCTCTTCCAACAGATTTGAGAAAGCTTTGTAAAATTCCAACCTTGCCTGCTGTCACCACAGCTACCCAGAAACTGTCAAAACCAATAGGACCCCTTGGGAGAAAGCCAGGAAGGCTGTACAATTACCGCTGTCTGTCAGGAGACTGTGACAGCACCATCGCCCTTCCAGGGGAGGATGAAAGTGCTGATTTCTTCCTACTGGAGGAAAAAAAGGTTCTGATTAGGTGGACTCTGTCACACCTAGCAAGCCTGCTGGGCTGACAGGAGAGCTGCCCTAATGCTGGGAGACAGGTTTCCAGAACAATTTAGAGGACAGTGAAGAGATCCGGCTCGACTTCATTGTACTTTCCTGCTAAAAGGTCTCTGCTTCTTAGAAAATACAAGAAAGAGAAATCTACCTTTTGAGTTTCTGTACCTCAGTTCTGCTTGTAAAAACGTTAACCATGGCCCCACGGAGAGTCACAGGCAAGGGAAGGGAAGCTGTTAGGTAGGTGCAGAGCTTTCGCAGAAGTTTGGGGAGCACAGCAACCCCCAACTCCTCAGGTGGGAGGGAAAAGCAAACCTCTGGTGAGCCAAGTCTTCTGCCACCTCACAGAGACCGTAGCGGGGAGCAAGGAAGGCGTGGGACCTAGAACCAGAGCTGCTCTCAAATCCTGGCTCTGTCATTGACTTGCTTGGGCCATTACAGTGGTAGCACCACAGGGAAGCCTGTAGGGATGTTAGACATCTGTGACCTCCATGAGTTCCCAGGCTGCCCCAAGTGATGATAATACTCATCATCGTGATGGACAGTTCCAACACTTATATGAGTATGTTTTGGTATTTTTTTATCACAGTCTAAGTTAACATGGTGTGCTTTTTATGCAAACACAGCTTTGGGGCAGTTCCCTGAGCAGTGCCCCCACCACCCTGTCACCACCATAAACCCCGCTTCTATGTGAATTCTGAGGCCACACTGGCAAATCTCCATTCTCCTCTAAACCGTAGTTTCCTTCTCTGTTACAACAATAAAGGCGAATATAGCTATCGAGTACTTTCTGTTTGCCGGGCGCTGAGCCCGATGTTTTTATGTGAATTATCCCATTTAATCCTTACAGCAACAGTATGAAGCAGGTCCTTACCATTCTGCGCCTCAGTTTCTCAAAAGATAGAGACAATAATACCTACCTCCTGGGATTGGAGTGGGGCTGAAACAGAAGACGCATGTGGGGTATCTGGCCCTGGTGATGCTCGATAAATGGCACGTTCTAGCGGTTGCAGAGGTTACCATTACAGCTGCTGGAGAGGCTGCAGGTGAGGAGGTGGAGCAGGAAGAGGAACAAGACGAGGAAGATGAAATCACGGCTCCCAGTGGGCAGAGAGCCAGCTTCTACTTAGGCCCTCCCTCAAGTGCTCATCCACAGAGGCTGTCCCTCCTGACCATAAGACCTGAAGTGTCTTGTCAGGGTCACTATGCATGGTTTTATTCGTCCACACTCAGCTGAAGTAAAGAGGAGGCCTGCACAGATCTATAGAGTAAGTGGGTCTGGCCTTGATGTCCCCAGCCTTGGCTGTCAACATCTCGTTCTCTCTCGGTGATACCCTCTCCCCTCAGAAGGGCCCCTCCCTAAGCAAGTTACTTACAAGGAGTTAGAGGGAGAGGGAGAAAAAGGAATAATCTGAAGTAGACCAGGTCTAGGACTCCAGAGAGGGGCCACCAGGTCAGGCAACACGGGAATGAGCTGTGAGGTCTGAAGGCCAATAATGTGAGGCTGTGTGAAAAGGGACTAAAGGAGTGTGTGATCGAAATTGGTAATTGTCCAGCTATATCCACTCTCCCCTTCTTCCTTTTAGTAATAGGTTCTTGAAATTTTACCATGCACATGGCCACTCAGCTGAAGACTACATTTCCCAGCCTCCCTTAAAGCTAATTTATAGCCACAGGAGTAAGTTCTAGCCAATGAGATGTGAACAGAAATGACATGAACAATTCATAGGACACATCCTTAAAACACAAGCCACATGCCCTTCTCCTTTCCTACTTTCCAATATGCAGAAACCCAGACCTGGTCCTGGTAAAGCAGCTTCAGCCAGGACGACAAAGGCAGTCCCATGGGGTTGGCGAAACCACAGGAAACCAGGCTTCCTGGTTCCCCTCACCCTGGGATGCTCACATATCTCGGAGTTTTTCCTTTAGGATTTTATAAACATCAATATTAATGGTTTGCTCTTTAAAGTAGCACAATTTGTGCTCATTTGCCCATTGTTTAAAATGAGTCTAAAATCCAGGTCCAAGAATGAGAATACTCTGGCTAGAATCCCAGTCAGCATGTTACCAAATGCAGAGAAATCTTGAGGGCTTCTCTGAGGGGACATGGGACTGGTTTTCAGGGTTTCAGGGGGAAGAACATGAAATTCTGAGGCTCAGATGCAATTTCTGGGCTGAGGTGAAAGGGGAGGTGAGTTGTTCCCATGAGAAAGGGCAGAGAGACTCTCCCTCATTCTTCTCCAGATTGCTGGGATCAAGTTCAGGCCAATGCAGAGGACTGGCCTGAGCTTGATGAGGCCAAAGATCCAGCGTGGCAACTGTGGGACAGCTCATTCTAGGGGAAAACCAAGACCCAGCTTTCTCACCAGTGCATCCTGGCTTGCTCACCATCACGTGGCCTGACACAGAAGGGGCTCAGTAAATATTGATTTGAATATTGACTGAATGAATAATGAGAACCATACATTTTGACCTCTTCAAAACAAGAACAGTTCTGGCAGCAAACACCAAGAGTTGGACACTCTAAAGGAAAGACAAGGGTTGGCTCGGCTTGGCCAGGTTCTTCATGGAACATCCCTCTGAAAACCAAGGGACTGCAAAGGCCCTTTAAAAAACAGGCCTCTCTCTCTGGGCATCCCTGGGCCACTTCCCAAACTTTAGCAAACAGGGAGTTGGAGGACTCAGAAAGCCCCGTGGCTTTGGAAAAACTGACTTAGGAAGATTGACTAAATGGAACTGCCTTCTCTCACCCTTCATTCATTCACTCAACAAAACTTTATTGAGGATGTACTATATGCCAGCACCCAACCAAGCTCTGGTGTTAAAGAGAAGATTATAGATTCCAACTTTCTCGCCATCCTGAATAAGTTTATATACCATCCCACGCTGTTCTCATAATCACAGCCTCTGTCTCCTAGCCTTCACCTCAAAGATTGGGTGGGCCATGGAGAGCACAGCCAGGATGCAACAGCTAGGAGCTACTTGAGGATAGAAGCAGAGACGCAGTAATAACACCATCAGGGATAGAATGAAAATGGATTTCCCCCTGATGGAATTGTCCTCAACTACAAACCAACCTTGCCCCTTAGGCCTCTACTCCCCTCCTTCCCAACTGCTGAAGGATGAGTGGGGGTGGCCCTTACTCTGAGGTGGCACAGTACAGAGTCCAGGCTGCTGCAAGCCCCTGCACATCTGCTGGCTGGAAAGTGGATACACAGATCAGATCAGAAGGCTTTCCTGGCCAGAGCCTGGACACAGGTGCTCATACTACCCACTGCCATTTGGAGTGCAGTGGTTGTTGTCCCCCAAACCCCCTTGACCTTGGGCAGATTGGAACTGGGTAGTGAGTGGCCTGGGGACCTGGGAAGGGGAAAGACTGGAGGGCAGGGAAACCAGCCCTGTGCCTGGGGGTTGGGAGAGGAGTGATAGAAGGAGTAGGAATGGGAAACCCTACCTGTTAGGGAATTGGGTCTGAAAACTTTTTATCAGAAAACCAGTGTGAATGACAGTGATGACAGTGACCACGAGCAGGTCATCGGGCCATGCGTGGTAGCAGGAGAAAGTGATCGTGATCCATCCCTCAGGGAGCCAGCAATGAGGAAAGATGAACTAAAACCCTCACTGGTTGTTTAAAGAAAATATGGATTTAGTTCTTGTTGGAGAAGCTGCTTATTTGTGGTTGACTTCGTATTTGCAAAAATTAGGGTGCATTTTAAAAAAACACATCAGGCTTTTGTAAAACAAAAAATTTTGAACTCATTTGAGACTTGCAGAAGAGTTGTAAAAATAGTACAAAGAGTTCTCTACATCCGTTATCCCGTTCCTCTAATGATAACATCTTATATGACCAGAGAGTAATGATCAAGAATAAGCAGACAGTGACACAGTATTATTCACTAAGCCACAGGCCTTACTTGAATTCCACTACTTTTTCTGCTAATGTCCTTTTCCTGTTCCAGAATCCTAACCAGGACCCCACATTACATTTAGCTGTCATGTCTTTTCACCCACTGCAGCCTGTAACAATTCCTCAGTCTTTCATGAACTTGACACTTTTGAAGAGTACTGGTCAATTCTTATGTAGAATGTCTTTTCATTTTGTAGAATGTTTCTTATGATTGGAATCACGTTATGCATTTTTGGCAAGAATACCACAAAACTGATATCATGTTCTCATCACAACAAAGGGTTGGTAATGTTGATGTGCCATTGCTGAAGACGTTTACATTGATCACTTGGTTAAGGTGGTGTCTGCTGAGTTCTCCACTGTAAACCTATTTTTTCATTTGTAGTTGGTAAGTAGTTTGGGTGCAATATTTAGATTTTTTTAAATTCATTGTTTTCTATTGATCATCCCTCTCAACTTCTGCAAGCCAACTGTAATATTCTGGTTGGCCTGAGGACAACTCCCTCACCCCAGACTGCCTTGCGGTCCTTGGTTTTAGCAGTGCCCAGTAAGTATTCAATGGGCATAAGTGGAAAGTTCCACATGACATATAACCATCAAATGCAATATGCAAGCCTTGTCTGGATCTTGATTCAAACAAACCAATTATAAAAAGACATTAATAGCAAATTTTAATATAGATTGGATACCGAATGATCCTAAGAAATTATTGTCATTTTTGTTAGTGTGATCATGGCACTATGATTATGTTGAAAACATCTTTTTCTCATAGAAATATATAGTGAAGTGTTGATAGTAAAAGTGATATGATAACAGCGATTTGTTTAAAATAAGCCAGGAAAAAAACACGTGCAGAGACGCATGACATGAGAGTGGTGAACGTGGATCATGACGGAGGCAGATAATTGGCACGTGGCGTTCCATGACATGTTTCTGATTCTGTGTATTTTTTTAATTCCAGAAGTAAAAAGAAAAGGTTTCAATATGTTAAAAAGTGATTTATCTCAGTTCATCTGCCTCAGAAATACCACACTCATATATTAGTATAATTTTGTTCTACATTCTATGAAAACTGGATGCTTCCCATACTACATCAAAAGCAAGAAAATGATCCCACTCAGGATCTGGATGGTTGCTTGCTTTGGGTTCCCAAGCCAGATGACACTCCCCTCTCAGTGGCTCTTTCTCAGGGCACTTCCCTCTTGAGCAACTTTCTTCTCAGGTCAACTATTCACTGAAGTGGAAATGTAATGAATCACTGGCAAGTATTCACCTATTTTTTTCCTAGTATTTCAAACTGTAACCTCATACTCTGTATGTCTGTACCTTTCTCTCTACCTCTTTCATCCTTGTCTTCAGTAAGTATTCACCTTTCTTGATGCTAACTCCTTTCTTTTTCACTTTTTTCTTTTTTTATATAGAGAGAAGGTCTTGCTCTGTCACCCAGGCCAGAGTGCAGTGACACCATCATAGCTCCCTGCAGTCTCAATCTCCTGGGCTCAAGTATCCTCCCACCTCAGCCTCCTGAGTAGCTGAGACTACAGGCATGCGCCACCACACCCAGCAAATTTTTTTTCTGTATAGACAGTATTCTCCTACGTTGCCCAGGCTGGTCTCGAACTCCTGGCCTCAAGGAATCCTCTCACCTCAGCTTCCCAAATTGCTGGGATTGCAGGCGTGAGCCACTATGAACATCCACCAACTCCTTTAATTAATATGAATATTTGCCCTGATCCTTCTAGAGATTTCGAGGCCATTTGACCTCAGAGTTGCATTGGGTAGGAAAGTTAGCCTCTTTGAGGCTCAAATTCTTTATTTATAAAATGAGGCTAGCATAGAGCTACCACATGGGTCATAAGAGAACTGCAAAGGATAACATGCGTGCTCCTATTCTTTGCATGTGTGGTATGTTGGGGCTGCTCAAGAAACAGAACTTTTATTCCACTGTGGTCATTCCTGCCCCAGAAAACCCCAGGAGGGTCCCCCAGTGCTAGCACAGCAAGACACTTAGGACCCAAAACCCGGACATGAGACCTGAACAATGTGACTTTGCTGGGTGGCAGAATTGTTGCCGCACTTGGTAGCATAAGTTGTTTTGGAATTTGATGTAGTTAGAGATATAAAAGGCAATCATCTGACAATTCTATGCTCTTTTCTGACCTAGCAGATATCTCTGAAACCACTGTAGATGATTGTGCAGTACAGATACTCGCAATACACAGCTGCACATGTGGTCCCAGACATCTGCCCCCACACTTCCTGCCTTCCTCTCTCTATCCACCTCTATTCCTTCCCATTCTCCTTCCTCTTTTCTTCCTCTCATGTAAATGGAAATCATAGTAACACTCTGAGATTGTGATGGAGGTCAAAGTAGATGTGTCTAAAAGTGCTTTAACTCTAAAATGCTATATAGGAAGTTATGTTTTATTGTTTTATTTTTCAGAACAAGAACTATTGTATATGTGTTACATGCCATCAGTTAAAGTGCTGGGTTGGATTATTTGGGAAGTTTTGGTTCTGACTGCTATGCACATTCCAGTCCCTAAGGCAATCAGTGGTATTCTGAGAGCCTAGCTGGCCTCCCTGCGTGACTGGGATAGAGACATGATTCCCAAGAGGTGACTCTCCTCCTGGAGCATGCTACCTAGATCTGCACAGGTGCGAAGTGGCTCAACTACAAATTAACACCTGGCACTCGGTGTGTCTGCCCTTGTAAGTGTTGGTGTGAGGACTGTATCAGAAACCCTATGTGTTTCCCTTGCCCTGACATACAAGACTTGTCTCTCCAGACTGACAGGTACACAGCCCTCTGGCTGAACCTCAATTTCAACAACTCTGGGAAACCCTTTGAGGTGCCCCCAGGACACTGTTGGGGTTTCAGTAATAGGGTTTCACTTCCCACCCTGATTTGTGAACCTGTTGAGAAACAAGATAAAAGAGCAAGTGGTTAGAAGCCAAAATATTACATTCGCCATTGATGAAGTTTAGGTTGGAAGGCCTGACTTGTATCTCTTGGCAAATGGAACCTCAGTTTTAGGTGCAACCCTTTCATGGGAGTGCTGGGCCAGGGAAAGCTTCCACCCCGGCCAGAGCCTGCCTGAAGGAGCTGAGCAGAGCCTGTGCTCACAGCAGATGAGTACTCCCAGGAGGAAGACATGAGGTTCTGAGCCACGCTCCCGGTTTTTCCTCCCAAATTCACCAGGTAGAGAAGAACTCTGACATGGGCCAGCGCTAGCCAAGAACTGTTCCTTTCCCCACAAAGTCTTCTCACGGCAAATGTTTATAGAGTGACAAGTTCCCTCAAGAGGGACATCTGGTCACCCTGTAATCTATTCTATTCTGCAGAATAACTAAAACACGCTCTTCCATGCCCTGTCTGGTGTTTACCAAAAACCAAAGCTATGTGCTGGCATTCACACCTCCCACCACTGCAGTCACTTCTTCCGTTTACCCAGCATCCAGCACCCACTCAGCACCCGCTGTGGTCTGAGGGCACACACAGTGTCCTGGCTTGAACCTAGCATTTCCTTTTAAACTGCTTAAGGGATGCAACCTGCTTCTCTTTTGTTCTTACACAGACAGTCCTGTTGGCAGCTTCCATATCTTTGGACCTCCGTATCATTAAGTATCACATGTCCGCACAACAACAATAAATGGAAAACCTAATCCTCATGTGTGTGTTTTTAAAAGTCCGTTCCATTTCCATGAGTCATACCATTAAGTCAACACACAGTTTCGCTTTAAACTCTAAGTCACCTACATAAATCCCCAGGGGTTCACTGTGACCCTGTGTAAGACTTCTTCCTTGTTCTGCAAACTTACGTTCTTGGATTACACATTTCCAGGGATGACTGCCAACTCCTCCCTTTGCCCTCAGTCCTCTGAGTGTGTGTGTGTGTGTGTGTGTGTGTGTGTGTGAGAAAGAGTGTGTGTGTGTGCGCACGCGCGCAGGTGCAAGCGCATGTGTATTTTATTTCAGCATCCTGGTCCTGCAAATAAAAGTCACCTTTCCTGTTTTCTCAGCAACTTGAATCAATTCCAGTTTTCCACTTTCCCATTAGTGTTTGGTGTGTGTGCTTTGCTGAATTGGTCAAAGAAGCTTCCCACTCTGCAGAATTTTCAAAGGCTCCTATGGTAGACAGCACTACATTGGAAAGAAATGAAGCTTTTTGATTCTTCAGAGACTCAGCCTCCTCCTTTGAGGACCCAGCTGCTGGTCAGGTGTTTAGAACCCGGCCGGCAGTCTATGCTTCCATGGTCTTCCCCAAAACACTTTATGCTTTCTTCTACTACGTACAACCATCTACACTTTAATGCCTTATTTCTCTTTCTCCTTCCCTGCTCTGCGAATTCCTCCAAGGCAGAAACTCTGTCCTAGCCAGTTATGATGGCTCAAGCCTATAATCCCAGCTACTCAAGAGCCTAATCACTTGAGACCAGGAGTTCGAAACCAGCCTTGGCAACATAGTGGAACCCTCATCTCAAAAAAAAAGAATAAAAGGGGAAAAAAAGCCTGTGTTCTATTCTTCTTTTGATCCATTTCAGTTAGCTCCTGACTCTTAGTGCGAGCTCAGTTAATATTTGAGAAAACGTAAAGCAAAAGAAAGAAGCAAGGGAGGCCAGAAGGGAGAGAGGTCCCGGCACCCTTGAATATGCTGGCACTCCCTCTAGAAAGCTGCTCCTACATGTCTCCCCGTGGCTGGCTCCTTCTCTCTCTCTCATTCATATGTCCACTCAGCACCACCCCCTCAGAATGTCCTTTCCTGACATCCTCATTAAAGGAGCCACCACACAGTCATGCTCTGTTTTACTTTACTGTTTTATTTACTTCATAGCTCTTCATTATCTGAAATTACTTAATTGTATGTTTATTTATTGCCTGACTCTCTCCACTATGATGTAAGCTCCATGAGGTACAATAGCTTCAGGATCTTAAATAGCCCTTGGCACATGATAAGTGCCTAACAAGAGTCAATCGAGGCTGGTCGTGGTGGCTCACGCCTAGAATCCCAGCACTTTGGGAGGCCAAGGCAGGTGGATCACCTGAAGTCAGGAGTTTGAGACCAGCCTGATCGATATGGTGAAACTCTGTCTCTACTGAAAATACAAAATTAGCAGGGTGTGGTGGCGGGTGCCCGTAATCCCAGCTACTTTGGAGGCTGAGGTGGGAGAATTGCTTGAATTTGGGAGGCAGAGGTTGCAGTGAGCCAAGATCACACCATTGCATTGCAACCTGGGCAGCAAGAGCGAACTCAGTCTCAAAAAAAAAAAAAAAAAAAAGGTCAATTGAATGAATAAACAAAGAAAGAGAAGAAGACAGGCAGGCTCCCCTCCCCCTTTGCCCATTTGAATTGACACCTTAAAATGTAGAAACATGGGGACCACCACAGACAGAAAAAAAAAGCTGTTCTTCTGTCCTTTGCTGACATGTCCACCTGGCTCTTTAACATGGACTGCAGGGCCCAGAAGACATCTTTACTGGAAGAGCAGTTCAAGATGCAAAAGAACACCGTCAGGAGTGTGGTGATCCTTGGGCACAGAGCCCTTCTAGAAATGGTTGCAGCCATTCCACCTGTGTTCACCCTACAGACTGAGCTTCTGAAAGGATGGTGGGAACATCGGTCTCACAGACATCCACAGGTATTTAAGCAGAGGTGGGGGCTACTGCTCATATATCATGGCACGTGGGAACATGTGGCACTACAAGACCTCAGGAGGCCCTGGAGCCAGACTTGGCCAGCCAGGGGTCGGGGGCTGCCGCGCTGCTGCTCTTCTAGCTGCACTGTTCTCATCTCTCCTCTGTGCATCCGCTTCCTGCTCTCTCACTGCAGACCTGTGCATGGGAGCCAAATATGGCTGCTCAAGAACCTCACAGGCCCATTTCCCAACTCCACAGGGGAAAATCTGGTGAGTCTAGCTTGGGTTCAATGTCCACATCTTGTCCACTCAGCTATGAAGGGAAGAGGGTCACATCGTATGGGTGTGGCATCTGGTACAAGGTTCAGAAAAAGGGGTATGTGGTTGGGGATCACCCGAAGACATTTCCCATCTTTACCTTAGTCAACAGATGGTGTGCTCAGACTCCAGTATCTGAGAAGCAGTTTATGGTCATTGCCCTTCAAATGCCCAGATGTTTTCCATTTGTCTTCTCTGTCATTAGCCGACAATCACCTGGCACTGGAAGCATAAAATATAAGAGGCTGCCCTCTGAAATATTTGCTGGGTCACGAAGGGCATTAAACACTTGTTTCCAGTGTTACAGAAGCTAAAACAGAGGTCGTGGGTCAATGACAGAGAAATGTTTAATGTCTAAATTGGCCTGAGGAAGCCAAATGCTGCAGAAATCCTGTGGGCAGCTTTCCGTCTTCCTCTTTCATCAATGTTAGGGCCTGAGAAAACAACTCTTGGAATGTATCCACTTAAGTCCAACCACTTCAACAAAACAAGATAGAATATATTCTAAATGCAACCCAAACACACCTCTCCATGGGTAATTAATGAAGCCAGCTCACGCAGCCTTATGCCTCCTGCGATGACTATTTCTGACTCATTCCATTGGTTTTCTGGCTTTATAGCCCAGGTGTATGTGTTGTAAGGTGACATTAGGTGAGATCATACCCTGTTTTTTTTTTTTTTAATACTTGGTATTTTTCAACTGAATTTATGTTTAAGAAACTGTTCCTCTGTTGAGGGAAGCTTGTGGATGGACTAGAAGAGAGATGGGAGGAAGAGGGCCATAAAATAATGTGGCTTCAAAGAGAGATGCAGCTCTGCACATCAAAGTAAGAAACTGGTTTAACTGTGGACAGAGACGCATTTCCAAAGATGATGTCTCCTTTGAATATTAGCATATGTAACCTAGTGTGTCCACCACTGACCTGACTTATTGAGAGGTTTGGGGCCAGTTCTGTCTGGTCCCATCTTGCCCAGGTTACTATTCCATGAAGACCTTCTAGGTGACCAAGTCTTCAATCCTGGGGCTTCTCAGTGCCCTGGACCATTGGACAGGTAGGGGGGGGGGATTTTCACATGATGTGGGAGGGGCAGAGGGCTGAACAGAGCCCTAGGGCACAGGTGGTTGTCTTTGGGCCTGGCTAGTCATCACAGTGACTGCAGGCCATGAGCAGTGTTCACCACAGGCAAATGGGACATCTAATCTATGTCCTTAGAACCAGTGGGGGTCTCCAGGAGTGTGGAGCTAATGGGCTACAGTCCTTGTTTCAGTAGAAGACAACTCTCTCTCCTTCCATCCTTGGGGTCCTTACCCTCTCCCTGTACCCCGGCCTGTGGAATGCTTAGTCTGGAGAGCAGAGTTCTCTTTGCAATTTTGCAGTTATGCAGCAGGCTGTTTCTGTGTTACACATGCACTGGTGACTTTTGAACTTAAACACTACAAATGTGGCTCTTTAACTCTCTACTTCAAGAGTGACATCCTTCCCCTAAAGCAACGGATGACTCATATCTAATTTTCTGGGCTAGGAGGAAGATCATCAGAGTGCAAGTGAAGAAAATCAGAGGACACAAAGCTGGAAGAGGTGTGCAGGTTCAGGGCTGGGTGAGAACACAGACTGAATGATTTACAACATTAACCCACTTCATACATAGGATCAGGTATTGTGCCTGTATATAAGGTTTGTTATTGTGGAGTTGTGTGTTCTCACTCACATGGCTTCTCGCAGGCCTGCAGTACAGACATGCAGACCTCACATGGAGGAGAAAGCAGGAAAAGTGCTGGACTTGGCTTGGTTCCACAGAGTCAGGGCTGAACTGTGGATGTCCTGCTGCAGAGTTGAGTGGAGAACCTTGGTCTTGGGATATGTACCAGGGTGGGATAATTCTGAGGCATGTTCTACGCCAGCTCTGTCCAATAGGAATATACTGAGAGTCACATATGTAATTTTACATTTTTTAGTAGCCACAGTTTTAAAAGGCAAAATGAAACAGGTGAAATTAATTTTAATATTAACATATTTGTTTGACCTAGTCTATCTAAAATATTATGTCAATGTGGTAAGCAATATAAAAAATAATCAGATGTTTTACATTATATATATACTGTTAGAAATCCAATGTGTATTTTACATTTGGAGCACAACTCAGTTCTTACTAACTACATTTCAAATGCTCAGGGGTCACCAGTGGCTAGTGGCTACCATATTACAGGTCAGGAAAGCTTTATTCTGTTTCTCACAGGTTCCCAGTGGGATTGAGCCCCAGTTGCCCACAGTGGTAATCTTCTGATTAATGCCCCCATCTAGATTTCCTTTCCTTCCCTGAAGGCCTCCACTCCCTTGCCATCGTCCATCATATGAACTACTTGCTCTCAACTCCTTGCCTCCAGGTCAGCTTCTAGGAAATCTAACCTAAGACATGATGGTTCTAAGTCCATGAGCACTAAGGGTAGCCACATCTTCTGTTAGTTAACTTCTCATTGTTGAACTTTCTCTTATTTTTTCATGGAGTAAATACTTGCTAAAAGTTACAGTCGGGTGTATTCTGTGTTATGACAACCTAGGGGAAGGGTCTGCCCATTCTTGAGCCTGAATAGCAAAGGAGAGAACAATGTCCACTTCCCTCAGGCCAAAGTGGTGGTAACTGTAGCAGCGCCAAAGGAGACAGCTGTGCTGAGCAGAGGGGTGACCTCTCAAGTGTCACCAACAGCAATGTGCCTGGGTGACAAGGAGACTGGGGCAGCAGAACACAAAGGACTCATCTTGCTTTCATATAAGATGGCCCTGGGGACCCTCAGACAGGCCAGAGGACAGTTTCCAATCACCAGACCAAGTAGAGGAAGTACTAGTTAGCAAAATTTTATGTTTGAAAGGAAATTTAAATTTTTGTAAATATAAATAATAAGGTCAGGACACCCTGGTCACAAATGAATTCTCTTTTTTGTTTTGTTTTTTGAGACACAGTCTCGCTCTGTCACCTAGGCTGGAATGCAGTGGTACAATCTCTACTCACTGCAATCTTTGCATCCTGGGTTCAAGTGAGTCTCCTATCTCAGCCTCCTGTGTAGCTGGGGCAACAGGTGCATGTCATCACACCCGCCTAATTTTTTTTGGTGTTTTTTGTTTGTTTGTTTTTGTTTTTTTTAGAGACAGGGTTTCACCATTTTGGCCAGGCTGGTCTTGAACTCCTGGCCTCAAGCAATCCATCCACCCACCTTGGCCTCCCAAAGTGCTGGGATTACAGGCATGAGCCACATCGCCCGGCCCCAAGTGAATTAATTCTCAATCTGTTGTTTCAGTCAGGATGATTTCAGAGAATCCTCTGTCCATGCCTCTGAAAACAACAAAGAAAACAATGACAGGCTGAGATGCAGATCAGCTCTGGCACTGTTCATAAATTCTCCTAGAAGAGGTGCTTTCTAAGGAGTGGGAACACAACTTATAGTGACGCCAAACAACACCTGACACATAACACAGCCCTGTCAGGGTGTGGAGCAAAGATGAAAGGGCAGTTTCATGTCAGCAAGCACTAAATATTTCTAGAAGAAACCTGACTCCAAAATGTCTACATCTACATATATTAACAAAATATTCTGTGATTTATTTATCCAATGAAACTGGGAATTTCCTTTCTGCTCATTTGTACTTTGTCTCCAATTCTCTTATGAAAAATGGAATACTCTATTGAGAATCTAGCTGATTATCCAGGCAATTTTCTCTGGAGCTCTCATCTCTCTAAATAAACGCCAATATATTTCAACTTCCATCAGCCAACATAATAAATGAACAAAACATTATACAGAAGACAAGTCTAACTTCATGGCCTTATTTTTTTTTACCTCCCCAAAACATGTGTCTCATCATCTTTTCCAAAAAGTGAATTTAAAATAACAATAATACTAACATTTCATTTTGGCTTCCACAGCACACTATACTGAAATGACTCTCTCTAAAGTCACCAGTGACCCCCTATCCTAATACCCAGGGTCTTCTCTCAGTTCTCTTCCTCCTTGAATCTTCTGCAGCATTCAACATATTGAACAACCTTTTCTTTGTTCACTCCATTGCAATAAATATTTATTAGTACCTACTATAAGCCAAGCACTGTTGGCTTTTAGACATCCTAAATTGGTAATATGCTTTCCAAAGAACCCCTGATAATATATACGCTGAGAGACACACGCTCATCTGCTGAAAAAGCATACCTAGAAAAGCGCAATGGAATCATTTTTCTCATGAAACAAGAGCAAAATGCTACTCCTATTAAAAGAGGGTTGACATGCTTTTCATTGCTTTAGGAACTACCCATAGTTGAAATAAACAGAAAGATTCTAAGGAACTGCGGGTGATTGACAGAGGTAAAGTAATTTTGACAGCAATCCAGGTAATTACAAGTGGTTGGTTTACCGGCTTTAGAGCTGTCCCCAAGCAGTTTAAAACACGGGAAGCAAGCTCGCTGCCTGGAAGTTGAGGAGCTGCAAATTAATCCTTAAATTTAGCATCCTGATATGGCTGAAAGCAAACTAGGTGCACAGTTGCCCAACCAGAAACACAGAATCAGCTTACTTAGCAACAGCAAGTTATGTTTCTGCTCTGAAGGTAGGTCAACAGGGTACAGGCACAGCCCAGAGGAAACGCACCCAGGGAGGAAGTCTGGGGCTGGGTTTCCTCAAGGAAGCATGGTTGAAAGAAGAAACTGCATTGTAGCTGAGAGAACTCAAGGTCATCATCAAGAAGATGGTGCTGACAAGTTTCGGACCTGAAGGATGAATCAGTGATTCTACGTCTCAAGAATAACGAAATTGTGATCATTACTCACATCTGCTGCCTGCACAGTGTATGCAGACACTAGGCACTCTCCAGCCTTTACCTCAGTCAAGGAGATAAGATGTTGCTCTTTCTCTTTAAATGTCAGTGTTTCCCAATACTCCACCTTTACCCCTCTTCTCCTGTTTAAGGTATTTTCCCAGGTGGATGAGGAACCTGGGGCATGGAGCATTTAGGTAACTTGCCTGAACCCGAACAGTGAGTAATAGGACTACAAGAAGAGACTCAAGCCCAAATAAAGGAAGGCTGAAAACCAGAGAACGAGGCATGAGTCAGAAACCACAGAGAAGGTCAGGATACAGGATGGGGCAAAGAATGGGATGGTGCAGGTGGGTTAGAGCTAAGGCCAGGAGGAACTACAGAACACTGAATAATTCTCCTCTGGCTATTCCCTAGCGTATTCCAGAAAAAAGAATGGTTGTTGAGAGGAACCATGGAAGTAATAGGAAAAGTATGCTGACATAAACGGGTTAAGAATGACTTCTGATTGAGGCCAGGTGCAGTGGCTCACGCCTGTAATCCCAGCACTTTGAGAGGCCAAGGGGGAGCGGATCACCTCAGGTCAGGAGTTCAACACCAGCCTGGCAGATGTGGCGAAACCCCGTCTCTACTAAAAATACAAAAAAATTAGCTGGGCGTGGTGGCAGGCGCCTGTAATTCCAGTTACTTGGGAGGCTATGGCAGGAAAATCGCTTGAACCAGGAAGTCGGAGGTTGCAGTGAGCCAAGATCACACCACTGCACTCCAGCCTGGGTGACGAGTGAAACTCTGTCTCAAAAAAAAAAAAGAATGACCTCTGATTCAGTCAGTCATCATTTAACATGTATTTACTGAACACCTACCATATGTCAGGCTCTGGTCTAGGACCAGCACTGAAAAAGTAGATAAAATACTGGCTCTGGAAGCGTGAATACAGAGGCTTAGAGTTGGGCACACTCAAAATCACTAGGCCAGGCCAAGCACCATGGCTCATCCCTAAAATCCCAGCACTTTGGAAGGCCAAGGCAAAAGGGTCGCTTGAGCCCAGGAGATCAAGACCAGAAGGTCAAGACCAGAAGGTCAAGGTTGCAGTAAGCCTTATTTACACTACTGCACTCCAGCCTGGATGACAGAGTGAGACCTTGTCTCAAAGAAAAATAAAAATCACGAGGCCAACCACATCTCCTTCTGGTTTTTCAGGGTTTATTTTTTTTTTAGAGACAGAGTCTTGCTCTGTCACCTAGGCGGGAGTGCAGTGGTGCAATCATAACTCACTGTAGCCTTTAACTACTGGGCTCATGGAAACTTCCCGCTTCAGCCTCCCAAGTAGCTAAGACTACAGGTGCAGACAGGGTCTCACTATGTTGCCCAGGCTGGTCTTAAACTTCTGGCCTCAAATGATTCTCCTGCCTTGGCCTCCCAAAAGCACTGGGATTACAGGCATGAGCCACCATGCCCAACCACCTTCTCATTTTTAAATTACCTTCTATAACTCCCTCACCAAAATAATAATAATAATACACACACACACAAACACCACATATATGAATACACACACAATGACTGTAGTGATGGTTGTACAATTCCATGAATATAGTTAAAACCACTGAATTGTATACTTTAAATTGTATATGTATAAATGTATACTTAAATTGTATGGTATGTATATTATATCTCAATAAAACTGTTACCACAAAAATAATAACTACCATTGCTTGGGCTTCCAAAGAATTTTTTAGGTAAAATATTTTATTAAAGAACAATTTAAATATATATAAAACAAGTGTTACGGTTTGAATGGGGGATCCTCCAAAATTCAGGTGTTGCCAATAAGACAGTAGTAAGAGGTGGGGCTTTTAAAAGTTAATTAGACCATGAGGGCACCTCTCTTAGGAATAAAATTGGTGCTCTATAAAATGGCTTCATGTAAGGAATTCATTCCTCTTGCTCTTCTACCTTCCACCATATGAAAACTCAGCATTTCTCTTCGCTGAAGAATGCAGCAATAAGGCACCACCGTGGAAGCAGAGAGCAGCCCTCACCAGACCCAATGCTGGTGCTTTGATCTTCAACTTTCAGCCTCCAGAACTGCTTGGAATTCTTCTGACCCCACACCCTTGGGGCTAGTCTGGAATATAGGCCTTTCCTTTATATTTCTAAGACACATCTCTGTTTGTTTCTGTGATCTTTTAGAGTGAAGGCACCTTTTCTTATTCATGAATACTCCATTCTTGATCTTTCTGTATACAATGTCCCCTTAGCAGCAAATACCTCTTTTAATGGATGAAATTCTCTAGCACATGCACTCAAACGATGGCTTCTCCCTAGTGAGAGGGCTAGGCTTTGGAAAGCAATAGAGATGACGGTGGAGGTAACAGCTCAGTACTCACAGCCAGCAGGCACACATCCTCATCCCATCAGTTTGGATTTTTCCTAAGAATTTTTTTTAATTGGACTAGGGGGACTTGGATGTCCATTCCCAAGTGATTCTATTAAATAGCCTAGACTGAGAACCACTGACTCCAGTCATGGGAATGGGAAGGGAAATGACTGATTTTGAGGGGATGTCACCCTCAAAAAATATTAAAGGAGTTGCTCCTGAAAGTCTAGAGTGGGAGCATCTAGGCTTTCAGGAGCTACTCCTTTAATATTCTTTTCTGAGGCTGGGCACAGTGGCTCATGCCTATAATCCCAGCATTTTGGGAGGCCAAGGCAGGTGGATCACTTGAGCCCAGGAGTTCAAGACTAACCTGGGCAATATGGTGAAACCTCATCTCTACGAAAAATACAAAAATTAGCTGGGCATGGTGGTGCATGCCTGTAGTCCCAGTACCTTGGGAGGCTGAGGCAGGAGGATCACTTGGGCCCAGGAGGTTGAGGCTGCAGTGAGCTAATGTCATGGGACCCTGTGGGTATCACTTCACCAGCTGGAAACCTCTGTGGCTGGTGGCACTTTTGCCTGAGTTTTTACTCGGGCCCACTGGGCTCGTTCCACCCACTCAGCTCAGCTTGCACTACTGTCCTGAATCTCATGCCTGCCAAGGGCGAGCCAGATGCAAGCAGAGAGGGGCACGTGAGTGAGCAAGTATGGGGCCCAGCCACTGAGCACTGCCAGGCACACTGGCTGTGGTGGGGCAGGCAGCTCCAACCACCAGCACAGGCGCCAGCTCCCTGTGAGGCTGTGCCTGGACCAGGTGTACTGCAAGCAGCTTCCACGGCTGGCGCTGAGGAATGTGGTGGCACCCAGAAGCTTGGAGATGCCAGGAAACACAGAGCCCCAGAGAGCGTGTCATAGCCCTGGCGTGGGGAGCTCCTAGGTCTGGGCTCCCCAAAGGGCTGCAGCTCTTCTCTCCTTCTTATTGCCTACAACATGGTGAGCAAGGGGCGTGTTTCAGACCAGTTTGTGTTATAGCTCTTTTAGCCCAGCCATTCAGTGCATCCCAAGTTCTTGTCCTGTGTCTAGGAAGAATGAAGTACACGGACAAGTGGAGGGTGAGTAAGTTGAAGAGGAACTTACTGACAGAACAGCTCAGAGGAAACCACAGTGGACTGCTCCTTTCCACAGGTAGGGTGTCCCAGTGAGTGTTCAGCTCTGAGCAGAGAGGAGGCCCACAGTAGGTATCTCCTCTCCAAAGGCAAGTTGTCCCAACGGTGTTCAGCTCTGAGCAGAGGAGACCCTAGAGTGGGTAGTTTCTCTCTGCAGCTGGTAGTCCTGACTTCTGCCCAGCTTTCAGTAGACAGAAGACCCTGGAATAGGTAGCTCCTCTCCACAGGCAGGTCTTCTGGACATCTAGAGTCTGGCTGAGTCCAAGGGTTTTTGTGGGCATCAGAGGTGAGGAAGTCCATGTTGATTGGTTCATGGGTGGCTAGGGCTGGGCCTAGAAAAATCACCATAAGTTCCCATTCTGGCCCATCAGCCTGGTCACCAGGCTTCAGACCATCCCTGGCTTGAAGATGGGGCTTCACCAGGGACCCACCCCTTTCCAACCAGGGGCCTGTCTGCCTCCTACCACTGTCCATGCTATTTGTGCTAAGGGGCACCTGCAGGCCCATGCTGGGCTGCCCTCAGTGCTCCTTCAGCCTCCCTCCTGTGCTCCTCAGTGCCCAAAGTCTGGAGGGGAGCCAGGGCAGCAGGGGGCTGGCATATCAGTGTTGCTCTGAGTATGCCCACACCCAGCTGGGTTGCAATAGCACCTGGGCTTGCCCTCAACTTTGCTCCAAAATCAGAGTGGGCACAGGAGCAGGGAGAGGCCAGGCAGCAGGAGCAGGCACTTCTGAGACCATAGGGGAAGGGGGGGCTTCCTGGCCTCCAAGAGATGCCTGGGTCCACAGCCATGGCTGGGTGGCTACAGCTGTGCCTAAGAGGGCAGGGCTCCTGCCTGCTTCTGGCCCCCAAGAGCACAGGGATGTGCAGATCTGAAGCCGTGACTGGGCAGTCGCAGCTGCACCTGGGGAGCATAAGGCTCCCACTCTGCCAATTCAGAAGGGAGCAGGGCTTCCCCTTGTTCCCAGCTCCTGCCAGCTCCGTAGAACCCACAGCCCTGGCCAAGCTGCTCCTAAGCTGGAACAGATACACCCATTCATGAGGTTTAGGATATAATGATTCAGAGAATGCTCAAGCATCCTAGCCTCTCTGAATCATTACGTCCTAAGCACTTACCTCAGTCTATAACCAGTAATTAAGAACACTGGCCTTACTATCAAAGCTGAACTGGAATCCTGGATCTGATACTTGGTGGGGAGAATGACCTTGGGAAAATCATGTTTCTAAGCCTCGAATTTCTCACCTCTGAAGTTAGGATAATAAAGCCTACCTGTAAGGACTGTTATAGGCATTAAATTCCCACTGCAGACGTAAAGTGCTTGGCTCAGAGTGAATGTGAAATAAATTGCTAGTGATTATTTCTTCCCAGGGAGTTGTAAGACTGGAAGACCTAGCCCCTCCTCCAACATCCCCCCTGCTGGTATATGGGTATGCAACCTCCAAACATTCAGGACTCATAGCAGGTGCCTGCCTGCACTCTTCAAACCAGTATTCTAGGGGGAAGGCAAGGGGATGATCCCTTCTCTTAGGTTCTCTCATCCGCCCCATCAATGTCCTAGTCTTGGGGAACACTAGCAAATATTGTCAGAGCATTTTCTGAGGTCCACGCCTGCCACCCTACACTTTCCTGGGCCTTCCTTCCTAAGCTGGGAGCCATTCCTGAAGACAGAGACCCCAGGAGTCTTTACAAAGTCCCCGTGCTGAAACATCTGAATTTCACCACATAATATCTTGCCATTAAAACCTAAGAGTGTCTGTCTCAAAACTGGCCATTTTTTCTTCCAACCATTTACAGAAATTTTATAATCCACAATTTATAATTCCACAATTACCTGGAATAGAATTTGTTGCTCAATACAGCATCTGACATCTGGCAGGAAGTATGGAATAAATCATCAAGAAGCAGTTAAAGCTCCACCTGTTAAAATCCTCCCACCCAGCTAAAATACTGAGTGAACTCCTCTTTCATGTTGTTTGTTGGTCAGAATGGTTTCCTCTTCCCTGCCTCTGAATTCTTGTTATCACTATCTTTATTGCATGCTTACGAATTGATCCAAGATTATACAGCTAATAATTGCCAAATCTAGAATCCAGCTGTACTGACTTGAATAGCGTCTCCCCAAAATTCACATCTACTGGAACTTGGAATGTGAACTTACTTCAAAATAGTGTCTTTGGCTGGCATGGTGGCTTATGCCTGTAATCCCAGCAATTTGGGAGGCTGAGGCAGGAGGATCGGTTGAGCCCAGGAGTTTGAAACCAGCCTGGTCAACATAACAAGACACTGTCTCTACAAAAGTAAAAATTAAAAAAAAAAATAGCTGAGCATGGTGGCACATGTCTGTATTCTCAGCTATTTGGGAGGCTAAGGAGGAGGATTGCTTGAGCCCAGGAATTTGAGGCTGCTCTGAGCCGTGATTATGCCATCGTACTCCAGCCTGGGTGACAGAGAAAGACCCTGTCTCAAAAAGAAAAAAAAATAGTCTTTGCGAATGTAATCAAATGAAGATAAGGTCATATTGAATTAGGGTGGATCCTAAATCCAGCGACTAGTGGCCTTAAAAAGAAGGAAATGTGGACACAGAAACACAGGAGGAGACACAGAGAAGAAGCTCATGTGAAGATGGAGGCTGGGGTGGAGTGATGGTGCCACAAGCCGAGGAATGCCAAGGATTGCCAGAGGCCACCAGAAGAAAGGAAGAGGCAAGAAAAGAGTGCTCCTTCACAGCCTCAGGGAGAGCGTGGCCCTGCCAATATTGAACTTCTAGCCTCCAGAACTGTGAGAGAATAAGTATCTGTTGAGCCACCTTGTTTTTGGTAATTTGGTGTGATGGCCTTAGGAAACGAATACACTGTCAGATGTCAGACACCCTCATGCTTAATGACTCTCATCCGTACCACGATGCTATGAGGCTTATGCTTGTAACACCTAAACTGTCTCCTGCACAGCACATTTCTCAGGTGCCTTCTATTTCACAGTAGGAGGCAGATGGAGCACTAGAAGTTGAGGGGGGATGGAGGCTGTTTTTAGGGATGAGGAAGAGGTAGGATTATTGCAAGGTAGTGGATGGGTGGGGCTGTTTTTCTGAAACTATGCCCATGCTTCATTGCTAGCCAGACCCTGTGAGTTAGCAGAAAGAGAAAAATTAGTTTACTAATCAAAGAATTGTGATGCATTAGAAGGCAAGAAGGATTGGAAATTGCAAAGCCTGCCACAAACGAGCTCTGTGATTAGGCACATGGTATTCAGATGTGGCTGCTTAAGTTAGGCAATTCATCTTGGGAACCTTGACACATAGCCTGAAAAGCAAAATACTACTCTTTCCGCAATAAAGAGACTCCTGGAATCCTCATTCATTCCCACCCAATTCCTGCTCCTTATTCTATAACTCCCAATTCTAACACAGAGCAGAAAGTTAACTTTTTAGTTGACTAAATAAATAAGGGAATAAATAGGATAGAAAAGGGTTGGAGGTATCAGAAATGAAGTGATGGTCAAGGAAAGAGAAAGACTCAGATGTATAGTAAGGGCATGAAAGAATGTTCAAGAATCAGAGATGTCTGCCGCTAACATTTGGTAATCAAAAGCCATAACAGAAGCAAATGTGACAATATATTCATATCTGTTCAATCTTGGTAGTGAGCGTAGGGTGTTTGTAATATTCTTATAGTTTGGTGGGTTCAAAATGTTTCCTTTAAAAAAGAACAGAGCAGTAGCAACCTCAAAATAGCCAGATCAAAATGAGTGCGTTAAATTGGCAGCATTCAATTCACTTGCTTTGATGGGTGAACCTCTCCATCAGCAGAACTGATTTAGTTGTGGTAAAAACAGTTCATTCCCACACACGGATAGACCAATACAACCCTTTTGGAAAGCACCTGCAAAAATATATATGAAAAGCCATAAAATATTCATTTCCTTGGGCTTTGTACTCCTAGTCCTGGGAATTTATGCAAAGGCAATGATAATTTGAAGGGGAAAAGGGTGAAAATATGTAAATTCTGTGACAATTTTTAATAACAATGAACACTTGGGAACGATTTAAGGTTTCAGTGGGGGAGTGCTCACCACTGCCCTGGCCCTGGTCCGCCACCCTAAGCTGTGCCTGGATGGCTGAGTGTAAGGAACAGAGCTGTGCTTTGGTCAAGGATAAGCCGAGGTAAACATCCACAGGCACTCAGCGAGTTTAGAGCACAGGCGTATAACTCCACTCGTTATCACAGCGATGTAGCTATGACATGGGAAGGTCATTCCTTGGCTCTAAGCCACTATTGTCTGTAAAAGATATAACTGCCCTGTTGACACTGTGCAGGCGCACTGGCGCCCAGAGAGAGAGGGAGAGGCAGAGCTGTCTGTCTTGCAGACGAACAGTGAGGAGCCAGGACAAAGCTCGGCTCGCTTGTGCCCAGAGTAAGAGTATAGCTGCTGACCCTGAAGGCAAAGCCCACCACGCAGCTGTGTGGGGGTGCCGCTGGACTGAGCCGCCGAGACAGGGCGGACAGTGTTGAGAGCTAGTGTAAGAAAGCTGTTGATGAGAGTTACTGCTGAATAAAATCTTTCACCTGCCTACAGTCCCCCTGGGTGTTTCTTCTGTTCATCCACCCACTCCCCTTGGACCTCAGCATGGGCTGGAGCCTGACCCCAAGCATGACATTCGGGGAAGTGGTGACCCTGACACTGTGGTAGCCTCCACCTGGTGTCTGCTTCTGCCCTTGCCCCTGCCGTCTACTACTCTCCACTCAGCAGCCAGAATGATCCTTTCAAAATGAAATCAAACTGCTTCCTTGCTTCTCTTCAAAATGCTCCCATCACCCTCCCTGCTCCACCCTGGTCTGAACCACCACCTCCTGGGGCCTGGATATAGCAATAGCTCCCTAACTGGCTTTCCCTCTTCCACCTTCTCTTCCCTTCGCACAAAAATGAAAGTACTTCTTTTCAAATCACAAATCGGATCATGTCACTCAGCTCAGAACCCTCCAGTGGCTTCCCGTCTGACTCAGCACACCCATATGACTCAGCACACAAGTTCACCTCCTTCTAGTCACATTGAGCCTTTTTGTTGGTTGCCGGCTGTACTCATAATGCTCTCTCCTTATATCCACACGACTCACTCCCTCACTTCCTTTAAGCATAAATCAAATCCCTTATCTCAGTATTGACAAGCCGAGAGCAGACTCCTCCAAAGTGAGCAGTGCAGTCATCGACCACCCTAGTTTAAATTTTACCAACCCACACAGCCTCATCCTACTTCCCTGTTTTATTTTTTCCTCTTAGCGTTTATCATCTTCTAAAATATTAAATAACTTAAATATAGCTGGTCATGGGGGCTCGCGCCTGTAATCCCAGCACCTTGGGAGGCCAAGGCAGGCAGATCACCTGAGGCCAGGAGTTCCAGACCAGTCTCACCAAAGTGGCGAAACCTCATTTCTACTAAAAGTACAAAAATTAGCCAGGCGTGGTGGCACGCACCTGTAGTACCAGCTACTCGGGAAGCTGAAGCAGGAGAATTGCTCGAACCCGGGAGGCGGAGGTTGCAGTGAGCAGAGATCGCGCCATTGTGCTCCATCCAGCCTGGATGACCGAGCGAGACTCCATCTCAAAAGAATAAATAAATAGTTAATTTTAAAAACTTAGATATAGCCGGGTGTGGTGGCACGTGCCTATAATCCCAGCTACTCGGGAGGCTGAGGTAGGAGAATCACTTGAACCCGGGAGGCAGAGGTTGCAGTGAGTGGAGATCATGACACTGCACTCCAGCCTGCGTGACAGAGTGAGATTCTATCTCCAAATAAATAAATAAACTTAGATAAAAATTTTCAAGTGTGTACCTCGTCTGCCCCAAACACACATAGGCTAGAATATAAATTCCATGAAGAAAGGGGTTTTTATCAGTTTTGTTCACAGCTGTTTTCCTGGCACCTAGAACAGTGTCTGGCACATAGTGGACATTCAAAAAACATTTTTTTCTTTTCTTTCAAACATTTTTTTGAGAATTTTTTCTTTCAAAAATTTCTTATTTTAGTTAGGCTGCTTGTGTGTATGCATGTGTACGTGTGTATGAGTGCGTTTGTATGTGGCCAAAACAGTAACTGGCAAACATAGCATCAGGAAATTGTAGGGCAGGATCTGGGAAAAGGGGGAGGAACCCAAAGGTACGGACAAGCCTAAACCGGACTCCCCCCGAAGTGAGCAGGCAGCAAAGGCTGACAATGCCAGCTGCCTGGGCACTGACGGATCCCACCCACGGAAACGATACCTTTTGGGGAAGCTAACCCGGACGACCTGCGCAGGCGTGGCTTGAGAAGATGCCCGCTGTGGGCGGAGCCACACGGAAGGCTCCGGTCGGGGGCGGGAACAGGAGCGGTCCGCGGGGTGCCACCGATAGGCTGCCGCAGTGACAGGGTGGGCTCTGCCGAGGAACCCGCCTCGCCCGGGGGCGGTGCCTGCGCCTTGAGCCTCTAGGAGAGGGAAGGCGCGCTCCTCCGAGCTCCGCGTCGCGACGCGTAGATTTGCGACGCGGTCGACCCCAGAGGCGGGGCCGGAAGCGCTACGGTTTGACCCCCCGCTCTGTTCCCGAAGGGCTGGCCGTCTTTCTCCCGACCCGCTCCGCCTCCTCCTCACCTTCTCTCCCATTACTCGGAGGCCGAAACCCTCAGTCAGGGCGGGGCGGCGCAGTGAGAGCTCCCAGACCCGGAAGAAGCGCCATCTCCCGCCTCCACCATGGAGCCCACCGCGCCGTCCCTCACCGAGGAGGACCTCACTGAAGTGAAGAAGGACGTGAGTAGCGACATTGTGCCTAGGGCGGGAGGGGGCGGGCTGCAGTCCAGCGGGCAAGGGAAGCGGAAACCTGGAGTCCGAGGACAACGAGGATCCTCCAGGTCGGTGGAGCGGGAAGGTCCTAGCACGGGAGGAATGCGGCGAGCCCTGCATCCGAGGGACCTTGGTAGCAGCGATCCTTCAGTGACCTATTAATCTAGGTTTTACGTCGATTAACGCAGAGCTTGGGCTTTGAAAACCTTGCCCAGCGGAGCTTTGCTTCTTGCCCACTCCTCACCCATCCCCTCATGCTTTTCCCCCACTGCGTTCTTGGAGATGCTTCGTTAGGGACTGGCGGCTCAGATTCATCCTTGAGTCCGGCCTCCTAGGCTGCTATATCAGCCTAGAGCGAAGGCTGTACCAGATAAAGGATCCCAAGCAGCGGACCAAAAATGTGAAGCTCTTTTGCATAGGGGGCTGGAGGAAGCTCAACAGCTGAAAGCACAACCCGGAATTCCCCCTAGTTAGCAGACGCCCACATATTTAAATTGGGGTTGGGGGAGTGAATACACGTAGCTGAGACTTATCGTATAGGTAAACGTCGAAAATATTCAGTAGCTAAATTATGCTCTTCTCGGATGGTGCAGAACTACATAAACCTTCATATTTATTTGTATCGAATGGCTTTGTTGAGATATGACTTTCTTTTGTTTAGTTACTTGTTTTGCCAGATGAGACCTATATGAGTGTCACTAAAATATGAATTCAAATTAAAAACAAACTCAACGTGAAACGTGTTCTTATTGAGCATTGCGGTACTTTTACAAAGTCATTTTGGTGAACTGGTCAGGATGGCAACTTTTTAAATGTTCATCCACTTCAAATCCCTTCCTCTTCCCTGTAAGGTTTATTACACTGTACTCACGATTGGTGTGACTCACCAGCAGAAGGAAACTGGATATGACTGGGACTTGTGCTTCGTTTCCTCATTCAACAGAGATTCATGGAGCACTTACTATATGGAAAGCACTGGCCTTGGGTCTGGAAGGATACAAAAAATGAAGATCAGTTTCCTGCTTTACATTCTAGTTGAGATAAGAATGGAACATAAATAAACTACTGTAGAATAAATGTTGGCTTATTCATAGTGAGTACCAGGAAAACCTTGAACTTCCAGGAGCTAGGCCTCCTATGTTCCACATTCTGTGACACACAGTTTACAGTGTTCCCACTTAACCTTCACAACAACCTCTAAAGAAGATAATTGCCATTCCCATTTTACAGCTAATAAAACAGGAACTGAGAAATTACAAGTGGAAGGAAGTAAGACCTGTATACAAGTACAGATGTGAAGAGTGGCTTCCAGGTCTTTGTTTTTCTGTGTCAGTTCATTGATGTTATCCATCTTCAGGATTTCATATATGCTTACATCAGAATTACACAACCTTGAAACCACGGATGGATTTCAAAAGGTCTATGAAAAAAACTACGTGTGTGCTTTCTTCTTAGAGATTTTTTTCATGATATTTTCAAAATGTTTTCTCATCTTAGTTTTAAAATTATCATCCACATATTTGGACTTCTCTCTCTACTCTCGGTCATTATTTCCAAATGTCTACTGGAAATCTACTTTTATATCCTACTGATTGCTCACCTTGACAAAAATTGAACTTTTTATCATCCTTCCCCCTCAGTTGCTTGCTATTGCTGCTATATTGTCTGTCTTGATGAATAGTGTGCTACCTACCACCCTTCGTCTTGGGACCGCTCACTTCTTTAGTGTCTCCTCCTGTCTGATTATTTGCCTCATCGTGTTGGTTGGATTTAGTTCAATTTAATAAATATGTATTACATGCTACTGTGAGGCTGATACTGTGGTTGGTTCTACAATTTAAAAAATTTAAAACTAAGACAGTCCTAACTTGAAAAGAGCTCAGTTTCTTGAGGGGGGATCATTTTAAATCACAAAATAAGTGCAGTGAGTTTTGCATTCATCTGAAACATTATCTACTTGGTGCTCTGGGTTAAGTGCAGGATAGACAGTGTTGCTTAAAACATACCTCGTTGCTGCCTGCTTCAAACAGAGATGTTAGAGTTGAAAACAAATAAATGTATTGAAACAAATAAATAAATGTAAAAATACATTTATTTGTTTTCATTATATAAATGTAAACAAATGAAAACAAAATAGATTTATTTGTTTTCATTATGGCAGTTACTATGAGGGAATCAAACAGTGCCCAGACAGTAATAGGGGAAATCGACTGGAGATGGGATGGTCAGGAGAGGTCACATTTAAACTGATTCCTGAAGAATTTGACAGAACTGAGGGAAGAGCATTTTAGGTGGAATAGAATTTGCCAAGGACCTAAAACAGGCAAGACCTTGGTGACTTGGGGAAATCGGAGGAAGGCAGAGAGAGGGTAATCTGAAATGAAGTTAGGAAGGTGGGCTAGAGCCATTTTTATGAAGAGCCTTTTAGTAAAGTGTTTGGGTTTCTTTCCCCCCAAAGTATAGTAGGGACTTGTTGAAGAATTATATTTTTTAAAGATCCCTCTGCCTGTTTCATGGACTGAGGAGAGCAAGAATAAGAGCAGGGAAACCACTGAGCAGGCTCCTGGAATCTATATAGATGAAAGATGATGGTGATTTGGATCAGGGTGAAGGCAGTGGAGATGGATGAAGCAGGAGAATTCCAGATGCATTTTTGAAATAGATACGATAGGACCTGGTGATGGATTGAATGTGAGAAATGAGGAAGAGAATGTTTAAAAGTGAATTGTTAGCTTGAAAATAGGGTAAAAAAAAAAAAGGAAGTGTTTATTCCCACAGGAACCCATCACCTAGCCTACTTTCCTGCCATCATATTCTAGGATACTTCTAAGACCTTCCATTACCTTTGTCATCGTCACTAGCATATATTGATCACTTACTCTGTACCAAGCACTTTTCTAAGCACTTTGCATATATTAATTTATTCATTCCTCATATAACAGTCAGCTGAGGAAACAAGTACAGAGGAGTTAATTACTTGCCCAAGATCATATATCTAGTCATCAGAAGAATTATCAAATTCTTGTATCACCGATACAATCATCAGTATCAAATTATTAATGCCATTTATTGAGATCAACACGGATTTTCTACTAATTAAGCTGTCAGGTACTTCTCAACTCTAGGTTTGCTTTTTTGGTGTCCTTTTTCTTTATTTCTTCCATTTTTTCCAACAGTCACTATTCCTTTAGGTTTCTCTCCCCCACACATCTTTCCATCTACCTTCCACCAAGACCGATTCTCTGAGTTAGAATGTAGTCTTTCCAGGTGACCCCAAAGACAGATACGTTATGGGCCCTTTCAGTTAAAGGTTTTGTTTTTGTTTTTAACAGTTTTCCTCCAAGGAAATGGAGTAATTAATGACAAACATGAGAAAGTTACAGACTGTGAAGCCTCTAGTTATTTGTCCTAATTCTGGATTCCTTGCTAACTGATAGCTAAAATGTACAGTAGTCTTTGCCCTCATATTTACCTCCAAAGATGGCTCTCCACAGACCTCCCTGTTTCCGAGGACCCAAGCCCTGTAGATTCAGCTGGTCCCTCCTCACAACAGCCTGCTCTTGGGTTTTAGGTTTGAAGGTGAGATAAGAGCAATGAGGAATGACTAGGACCTACTTGTGTCTACTTGGATTTTCATCTTAATTAGCACGCATTTTACAAGGCCTGAGCCTTCTCACTGTAGAACATTGTCTCACACCAGTTAAGATTCCCAGCTAATGCTCACCTATGTGATTTCTAGATGTTACAAAATAACATTGACCCATATTTTATGTCTTTTAGGCCTTAGAAAATTTACGTGTATACCTGTGTGAGAAAATCATAGCTGAGAGACATTTTGATCATCTACGTGCAAAAAAAATACTAAGTAGAGAAGACACTGAAGAAATTTCTTGTCGAACATCAAGTAGAAAAAGGGCTGGAAAATTGTTAGACTACTTACAGGAAAATCCAAAAGGTCTAGACACCCTTGTTGAATCTATTCGGCGAGAAAAAACACAGAACTTCCTGATACAGAAAATTACAGATGAAGTGCTGAAACTTAGAAATCTAAAACTAGAACATCTGAAAGGTAAGATACCTTAGGTATCTAAGAGTTAATTTAAATATAATGATGCTTTTAAAAAATGCAAAGCAGGACAGGTTCCTGCACCTTAGGAGGCTGAGGCAAGAGAACTGCTTGAGGTCAGGAGTTTGAGACCAGTGTGGGCAACATAGAGAGACTTTGTCTCTACAAAAAATTTAAAAATTAGCCAGACATGGTGGTGCATACCTGTGTTCCAGCTACTCAGGAGGCTGAGGTGGGAGGAGCACTTGAGCCTGGGACATTGAGGCTGCAGTGAGCCATGACTGTGCTACTGTGTTCCAGCCTGGGCAACAGAGCAAGACCCTATCTCAGAAAAAGCAAAACAAACCAGAAATGATCATTTTGCTTTCAAAAAGTTTAAACTTCAAAATTATATTCAATTTGTATTTATTTTACCTTATATGACATTATTACATTGAAAAGTGGAATATCACTCAACATCCTGTGTTGATTTAATACCATTTATAGAAAACTATTATGAAATCCCTGTATATGTAAGGGTTTGTTTCTAAAGTCAACAGAATGTAAAATTAATCTATTCAAGAGTAACCTCCGAAAATACTGTATATAACACATAAAGAACAGTATTTAGGCAAAGTATTTTAGAAGTCCACCTCTGCTAGTTTTTCTCCCACCAGTTGATCACAAGATGAAGTAACTGGCATATGTTTATAAGAATCAGGTTGCATAAAAGATTCATGACTTTAAATGCTAGCCTGGCAAGATGTGAAAGCATGGAAACAGTTGAAAGAGCAAATTCACCTGTCCCATTTTACCCTCACTCCAGAACGTACACTCGCTGACTGGAATATTGTGTAGAATTGCCTGCACAATTTAAATCCCCGACCCCCTGCTGCCTCTGTTTCTGTCTGTGTCCCTCCAGAGCACATAAATGTGCATGTGATGTTTTACAGCTGTTCTAGGCATTAGGGATACAGAAATGAATAATTTAGGACTCTGCCCTTAAGGAACTCATCGTCTTTAAGTCCTTGCTGGGACACATTACAAGTTTTCCCTTTGAGTCATAGCTAAGAAAGTAGTTTCTATAGCATGGAATAGACATACTAACTGTATCGTGAGATTGAAAAACTAGTGGAAAAAGTGATGTATAAATGTACTTTATAGACTATGCAGGTTTTACCTAAAAATTGTCAACTCAGGGTTTCTGTGCCTGTAGGTTAAATATTTGCTAAGCCTAACAGAAGGGTAAATTGTATTTGAATTTATTCTTTCAATCATCTGGATAATAGTTAGCTATCCCCTTTGGATATGATAAAATTCTTTGATGGATCTACGTTGTTTTCTGCTGTAGCAGTACCTGAGACTGGGTAACTTACAAAGAAAAGAAATTTATTCATTTCTTACAGTTCTGGAGGCTGGTTAAGTCCAAGCATGGTGCCAGTATCTGGCAATGGTCATCCATAGTGCAAGGGCAGAAGATGGAAGGGCACAGGAGGGCAAGAGTGTGAAAGGGAAGAAAAGGGAGTCAAACTCCCAAAATAACTAACCTATTCCCGTGGTAATGGCCTTAGTCCAGGGCAGAGTCCTCATGACCCTGTTGCCTCCCAGAGGCCTCAGCTCCTAACACTGCTGCAATGGTGACCAAGTTTCCGACATGTGAGCTTTTGGTGGATACATTCATACCATAGCTGATGTGAACAACCACTGTCATTTGAGTAAACTATGAGGTTGAGAAACAGGCATTATCTATTTAATCGTAGTTCTCATTTTCCCACAAAGTAGTTCTGGAATGTTGGGCATGACTTAACTGTCCTGTGCCTTTTTTCCCCTCATCTTTAATAATAAGAGACTATCCTAGGTGACCTCTAAAATTCCTTTTAGTTCTGGTATTCTGCTATTCAATAATTAGTCATTGCCATTGATCAACAGATGGAATTTTAGCATCTGCCCTGTTTACATTTTGGTTTCATTGGCTAATATTTTTTGTACCAGAATACAAAGAATATTTATTAGTTATAAAAGCTATTTCTTATTTTAGAAAAAAATTTTAGGAGCTTCTTTACTTTTTCCAGGTCCTTCAGTGGTTAAGTTTATATATATACTGTAACTTAAATGAGAATCATAGCATGTCACTTAACTTCCATGAGACTATTTTCTTATCTAGAAAATGTGAATACTAGTATACTTCATGGTTGTTGAGAAAAGCAAATTAGATTTGAAATAGACTATGACAGAATTTATAAGTTGCTATTTAAATTTTGATTGTGTGGTAACTAGCTTGTAATCTTAACAAGTTACAAGATGAACACCGACTCCATTTTTTGTTTGTTTGTTTGTTTCTTTTCATTTACATCTGAATAATTGTATTGTAGGACTGAAATGTAGCAGCTGTGAACCTTTTCCAGATGGAGCCACGAACAACCTCTCCAGATCAAATTCAGATGAGAGTAATTTCTCTGAAAAACTGAGGGCGTCCACTGTCATGTACCATCCAGAAGGAGAATCCAGCACGACGCCCTTTTTCTCTACTAATTCTTCTCTGAATTTGCCTGTTCTAGAAGTAGGCAGGACTGAAAATACCATCTTCTCTTCAACTACACTTCCTAGACCTGGGGACCCAGGGGCTCCTCCTTTGCCACCAGACCTGCAGCTAGAAGAAGAAGGGACTTGTGGAAACTCTAGTGAGATGTTTCTTCCCTTAAGATCACGTACTGTTTCACGACAATGACACTTTATTGCCTTTTAGTTTTTAATAATGACAAAAAATGTTTTAAAGAATATGAATCTTCTTGTAATACTGCTGTAATGATTTGTTTACATTTGATACATGTCTTTTAAAATGCAATGTAAGCATACCTTGTAAATAGAATTTTTAGAATAAAAAAGCATACTTTTAGGATAGCTAACTATAAATCATGTTGATCATGTACTTTTTAGTAATTTCTTTTTCCTTTTTTTAAGGTCTTTCAGTATTTTTTAAAATATTTTATATTTTCAGACTAATTTTAATAGGGACTATATCTCTGTTTGAGAATAGACTCTTACACTGGGAATAACGTTTTTTTCTCAGTGCATTTGTGCTAGAAATGTTCAGAGTCTAACAGTCTTTGCTAGCCATTAAGCAGCAAATTTTCAGCATTAAGCTGTTCCTGTTGAGTAATAAAACCAATCACTGATGAGAAAACTACCAATATAGAAAAAAAGATTAAAAAATCCCTTTCCCACTCCATTGTCATAGGCTCTTAAATGGCTTCTTATTGATACTGGAGGAACACTTGATGGAGTGTGATCCACCTAAGATCTCAGTTTGCCAAAATTCATTTCTAATTAACCTTACTAATTATACTACTTTGTTAGGACTTTCACATTCTTGGCTTAATCATTTTAATTCCTGAAGAAAAATATCTTGGCCTAAACCTTAGTTACTATATGTAATTTGATGAGGGGGTTTTTTCTCTCTCTTTTTTTTTGAGACAGGGTCTTGTTCTGTTGCCCAGGTTGGAGTGCAATGGCACGATCTGGGCTTACTGCAACCTCTGCCTCCGATGCTCTTGTGATCCTTCCACCTCAGCCTCTCAAGTAATAAAGCTGGGACTACAAGTGCGTGCCACCATGCCCAGCTAATTTTTGTATTTTTTAATAGAGACAGGGTTTTGCTATGTTGGCCAGGCTGGTCTCGAACTCCTGGACTCAAGCAATCCAGCTCGGCCTCCCAAAGTGCTGGGATTACACACATAAGCCACCTTGCCCAGCCTGATGAGATTTTTAAAAAATGTTTTCTCTGTACTTTTAATGAGGTCCACTGTACAGTTGAAATAACTAGAACAAATTATTTTTCGTGTGTGTGTGACAAGTCTGTTTTTAATGCTATTTGAATAAGTGGGCCATTAGCCAGATTTGTCTTTTTGTTGTATGACAAAATTTAACTACTTTTACACATTTGTAAATCTTACGTTCTCATTGTTTTTATTTAAATTACAATTTTACCTGTTTCCTGACATCTGTCTCCTATATATTTCTATTATTAATTGCAAAAGCATAGAAATGGAAATTTTGCTATTAACAATAAATTTTTTTAAAGTAGTGCTATTTTATAGTTTTAAAATTTTCAATAGGAAATATGTAAAACTTTTTTTAATATGTGCCAATATCTATAGAAAACATTACTTCGGGTTATGAGATTGAGTTGTATTTCTGGATGGACTGATGAATTTGTCAGTCATGAGGAAGATTGGCATATTGGCTTTAAACATTTTTTTTTTTTTTTTTGAGACGGAGTTTTGCTCTTATTGCCCAGGCTGGAGTGCAATGGCATGATCTTGGCTCACCGCACCCTCTGCCTCCCAGGTTCAAGCAATTCTGCCTCAGCCTCCCGAGTAGCTGGGATTACAGGCATGCACCACCACGCCCAGCTAATTTTGTATTTTTAGTAGAGAAGGGGTTTCTCCGTATGGATCAAGCTGGTCTCGAACTCCTGACCTCAGGTGATCCGCCCTCCTGAGCCTCCCAGAGTGCTAGGATTACAGGCATGCGCCACCGCACCCGGCGGCTTTAAACATTTTAAAGATTGGATTTTTTTTAGTATAAGCATTTTCTTTTTTTTTTTTTGAGACGGAGTTTCGCTCGTTACCCAGGCTGGAGTGCAATGGTGCGATCTCGGCTCACCACAACCTCCGCCTCCTGGGTTCAAGCAATTCTCTTGCCTCAGCCTCCCGAGTAGCTGGGACTACAGGCGCGCGCCACCATGCCCAGCTAATTTTTTGTATTTTTAGTAGAGATGGGGTTTCACCATGTTGACCCAGGATGGTCTCGATCTCTTGACCCCGTGATCCACCCGCCTCGGCCTCCCAAAGTGCTGGGATTATAGGCATGAGCCTAGTATAAGCATTTTCTAAGGATTATAGAGAAATGTTTTAGCTCCAATGCATAGCAAAAATAGTGCTATTAGAAAGAAAATAGTGAGGTTACATTTAAGGAAGGTGCTTTAAAAAGCAGAAGCAGACTTGAAAATAAAATTCCATTTGTGGACTTCTTTTTAAAAATTGAATCAAAGATTATAATTTAGATATACAGTAACACCTATATATAGATTAGTTTTAACACTTTTTCTAACTATGTAGACAATAAAATTAGGGTTTGTATAAAGCTAGTTTTGTGGGTTTTTGAGTTCTACAAAGTCATTTTTTTTCCTTTTGGCCCTGAAAACTAGCCATTGCCAAAAGTGTGTAAGTTAGGATGACTGACAGGATGCAGTTTGTGAATTAAGTTCATTAACGCAACAGTGAAAAAGTTACCAGGGGATACCATATTATCACAATACAAAAACACCTTAGCTCACTTTTATATATATGTATATATTTTTAATACTATATTTTTGGAGCAGTTGTAAGTTTATAAAAAAGCAGAAAATAAGAGTGTTTCCAAATACCCCCTTCTTCCTCAGTTTCCCACATTTTCTTGCACTGATGTGGCACATTTGTTATAATTGATGAGTCAATCTTTTTTTTTTTTTCCTCTTTTTTTGAGATAGAATCTGGTTCTGTCACCCAGGCTGGAGTGCAGTGGTGCAATCTTGGCTCACTGTAACCTCCACCTCCCAGGTTCAAGCGATTCTCCTGCCTCAAGTGATTCTCCTGCCTCAGCCTCCTAAGTAGCTGGGATTACAGGTGTGTGCCCCAACGCCTGGCTGATTTTTGTATTTTTAGTGGAGACAGGGTTTCACCATGTTGGCCAGGATGGTCTTGAACTCCTGACATCAGGTGATCCACCCACCTCATTCAGCCTCCACAAGTCCTAGGATTACAGGTATCTGCCACCATGCCCAGCCTGATGAGTCTATGTTGATACTATTCTTAACCAAAGTCCATTGTTCACATTAGGGTTCTCTCTTTGTGTTATACAATACTGTGGGTTTTGACAAATGTATAATGTCATGTATCTGCCATTACAGTATCATGCAGAATAATTTCACTGCCTTAAAAAGCTCATGTGCTATACTTATTCATACCTTTCTCTCTCTCATCTCCCTCCCAACCCTGGCAACCACTGATCTTTTTATTGTCTCTGTAGTTTCATCTTTCCCAGAATGTTACATAGTTGGAATCATAGTATGTAGCTTTTTCAGACTGGCTTCTTTCTCTCATCAATATGCATCAAAATTCTTCCAGGTCTTTTCATGATGAGTTCACTTTATTTGTTTGTTTGTTTTTAAAGATTTACCAAGTTCACTAGTGAGAAGGGGAGAAGAGGGAGAACAAGGAGTTCTGTCTGCAACTGACAGAACAATCAATTGAGATAATTCACTACTTTCAGGGGAGCGAGAGTTCCCTTTCGAAGCTCTGGTCAGCATATCACTCATTGTGCAGTGTCAAACACTGGCAAAGTAGGGACAGGCTAGGATAATGACAGGTTTTTGCTTTCATACATAGTTTTTTATTTTAAATCCAATGTATCAAATTATTTCTCATGGCTAGTGATTTTTGTCTCTTGTTTAAGAAATTTTTGCCATCTCAGCATCCTGATGATAATTCTACTATGCTTTCTTCTGGAAGTTGTTTTAGTTTCTCATTTAGCTCTATGATGCATTTCAAAGTAATTTGTATGTATGGTATGAGATAGAAGTCAAGTCTTACAGCTACCATCTTTTTGAACAATGTAAAAAGGAGATGGAAGTTTCACGCTGTAGCCTCATATTGTATCACTGAGTAAATAGGTCCACTGTTGAGTTTGAAAAGAGCAAACCAAGAAGCAAACTAATCTACAGTTTTTTAAATGTAATCTCATAAGGGCTTTCTGAAAGGAGAGCTGAATTTAAGCACAGATAATATACAAAAAACGTGAGTGCTGCTACTCAAATCTTTATAAATGTTCTTCATACTGAATTTGCCGTACTATTTAATTACCAGAAATAGTTCTTTATTGCAATGGTTCCCAAATGTTGCTGTCCATTTAGAACCAACTGAGGAGCACTTAAAGATCCCAATCTCCAGGCTGCACCCCATCCCCAATAAATCACAGTGTTTGGTTGTGGAAGCCAGGCATCAGATTTCTAAGTGATTTTTCAGTGTGCAACAAAATTTGGCATCCACAGCCTTATTAGATGCCAAATAATGAGTTTAATGTTAACATACGTATAATCTTTTTTTTTAATTCTAAAACCCTACAAGAAAGGTTTTATTGTCACTTTTTTTTTTTTTTTTACAGATGAGAAACAAACTCAAAGTCAATTATTTAAAAATCATACAGCTCTTTAGTATTAAAATCCAGGGCTGTTTGACTCTTAACCCTGTGTTCTCATACAACTCATGTTTTCATTGTGGGAGAGAGTCCAAACATAAAGAAAACCAAGATAATTCTAGTTACCATGGAGACAAAATAAGGCATGAGTTAGAAAGGAACTTGGAAGATAATTGATAGTATTATCATGAAGGCTTCTCAGGAGTAGGTGAGGCTTTGAGCAGAGACCTAACTCATAAAAAGGAGCCAGCTATGGGAAGTCCTAGAAGGAAGAGTTCTAGGCAGAAGTAGCATTGAGGTCAGAAGCCCTGAGGTAGGAATGAATGAGTGAGAGAACCTAGAAACATTAACACCTTATTAGCAATGAGCTCACCTGGCACCCAGACCTGGCTTCTAAATACCATTCTCCATTAAAAGGAATTAAAGTTCCTTGGAAATGGCTAATTCCAAGGCAAAGTATAAGATGAGCCTGAAACATCCTGTTCCAGGAAGCAGGCAAGCAATCAAAGAATCTTGGAAGTACATGTCCAAAGGACACAGAAGCCTGCTTGAAGGGGCCCACTGGCCAAGTCTGAGACAGTTTTTACATCAAAATAAATAATAATGGATTATAACTCATTTGATAGCATAAGAAACCATGAGTCAATGCTAACATAAATTAATGAACAGGTTGGGCACAGTGGCTCATGCCTGTAATCCCAGCACTTGGAAGGCCAAGGTGGGCAGATCACTTGAGCCCAGGAGTTTGAGACCAGCCTGGCCAACATGGGGAAACCTTGTCTATACTGAAAATATAAAAATTAGCCAGGCATGGTGGCAGGCGTCTGTAAGCTCAGCTACTCAAGAGGCTGAGGCACGAGAATCATTTGAACCTGGGAGGCAAGAGGTTGCAGTGAGCTGAGATTGTGATATTGCACTCCATCTGAGTGACAGAGGGAGACTCTGTCTCAAACAAAATGAACAAATAAATAAACAAATAATTTGAAGGAGACTGTGCTGTTGACATAGTCTCTAAGTACCTCCCAACAAAAACACTTATTTACAAAAGAGGAAAAAAGTAACTACAGTGGAGAAGCTTGGCAGCTACAGCCTTACACAAGAAATCAAAGGTAAAATCATCAGTGCCAGGACAAACTGAAATCATGTGCCTTCCGATAGAAGGCAATGAGAAGACCATAACACCACTTTCATAATATTCTTGCCAAAGATTCAAAACCTGACTCAAATCATTAGGAAACATGAGACGGGGGAATTGTTGGCAGCTATCTTGGTAGACAATCTGCTACAAAAATGCTAAGTTTGGGGAACTTATGAGACACTGAAGTAGGAAATTGCATATAGGAGTTTGGTGTTGCGGAAGACTTCTGGACCAGTTATATAAATGTGGGAGTTATTAGCATAAACTAATATTTAAAACCATGGAAGTTGGTGAGTTTGCCTTGAAATGGAGGGTAGATAAAAAGAGAGGGAAGGCTCAGAACTGAGTCTGAGGTGCTTCTGCATCTAGAAGTGATACAGAGAAAACTGGAAAGGGCTCTGTGAAATAGGAGGAGAACTACAGTGTATGATCTAGTAAAAGGCCAGGGAAAAAAAGCGTTTCAAGAAGACAACTATCTTGTTGAAAGGTCAAGTAAGAAGTGCTCTTTGTCCCTAGAGGCAGACTCGTAGACCGAAGAAAAATAGGAAAAATTTTAAAAAATTAAAAAAAGAAAAGAAGTGGTCTTTGGACCAAGTCTCACAGAGACCACCAGTGGTTTGATAACAAGGACTCACGTTGCTCAAACTGAGTAACTACCTCAGTCTCCAAGGCACTCAACAGTGAGTCCATGTTAAAAGCCACTCAGAGTGTTAGTTTTACTCAATAATAAGTTAAGTTTAAATATTTTTGTCTATTAAAAGAGCTTTTTTCAAGACAACTATGCAAAATTTCCATACATTTTCAAGATCTTGTATTTAAAAAAATAGTATGCCCATGATCAGCTCAGCTTATGGAGGAACTGGAGACCGAGGTCACCCATGTGGGCAATTAACTTTGTCTATATGGCCAAGCCCCAAAAAACTCTGGACAACAAGGCTCAGGTGAGTTTCTCTGGATGGCAGTATTCCATGCATACTGTCATGTGTCTTTGCCAGGAGAAGTTCATACTGTTCACAATTCCACTAGGAGAGGACAACTGGAAGCTTTGAATGTGGAACTCTACACCTTGGCTGGTCTCCGCCCAACCCCACCCATATTCTTTTGCTGTAATAAACTGTAACCATAAGTATAATGGCTTGCAGTGAGTTCTGTGAGTCTTTTAGTAAATTATCAAACCTGAGGGTAGTATGAAGTTTGCAAAACCTGAAATTAGTGTCAGGAATGAGGATGGTTTTGGGGGACTCCCAAACTTTGCACTTTGGGGTCATCAATTTCCTCTGCCGACATAGGTACTTGGATGGGAAAACTTGGGAAACACTTATCTAGTCCCACACCATCATAAATTATTATAATCCAAAAATATTTATTAACCATCTGCTCTGTGACAAGCACTGTGCTGGGTACTAGGAACCTGAAAATGAGCAAAGCATGGTCCAGCTCCTCCCCTCAAGGAGCTCATAGACATTGTACCACAGGAAAGAGGGGAGTGAGCAAGATAAATATATATCTCCGCCCTGAGGCCTACTTCCAGGGAGGAATGGCAAGTTAGGTGTGCGTGTATCATCTAAATGAGCAGGCATCCTTAAGTGAAATCGAAATATTTACACTGATAGTAACTTCATTTGGGTATCATTCCCATTTAGTTCACCAGAAGGAGTCAAAGATTTCTAGTTTCCCTGAATACTAGGCATATGGTTACACCTTTTATCAAAAGAAGGAACACAAATGCAGAGAAAAATTACATAAAAAGACAGGTTATAGTTCCAATAAGTGGGTGTTTGAGGCCCCAGAAGGATGTCCATATGGAAAATGTAAGATTCAGATGGTGGTCGGGTCTAGAGTTTGGGTGGAAAGGTTGGGGTTGGACACCCAGATTTGGGGAATCAGCATAAAGTAGTTAATGCGGTGGAAAGGGATGGGCTGACTTGCGACTTTATAATGCCCTTTAAAAATGTAGACACCCAGCCTGGCCAACATGGTGAAACCCCGTCTCTATAAACAATATAAAAATTAGCCGGGCGCCTGTAATCCCAGCTACTCGGGAGGCACAAGAATCGCTTGAGCCTGGGAGGCAGAGGTTGCGGTGAGCCGAGATTCTCCCACTGCACTCCAGCCTGGGCTACAGAGTGAGACCCTGTCTCAAAAAAATAAAAATTAAAAAAAATGTTAGAAGCATCTCTGAAAGATAGTACAATATGTTAGGAAACACCAACATTTAAGGGCCATCTGGAGCAAAGCAGGCGAAGAAGGAAGGAGCCTGACAATGAGAAGTCATAGTTTGGACAACCCGAGTGGTGGGCTATGATCTAAGAGGAGTGTTATCAAAGCTGTTCAGAGCACATTTGAATGAGGTCAAGCAGGAAAGGATTTGGTTCTTGGCTGGGGAAGTCCACCACCCCTAGAGGTATTCCATGACAACCTAGGGAAACACACAGAGTAATTTTTATTTGGAAGATGAGACGCAGTGGATCAGAAAAAATTCTACCCTCTCTGGGCAAGGGCTAAAGTGGAGTGACAGTGAAAAGACAAAATTCTTAGCTTTTCTATGCCTTTAGTAAATACTATCGAATGTGGGAAATTTGGCTGGGCTCCCTGGCTCAGTACTTCGTCTTTTTCAGAGCTCCGCAGAAATGAGCAAAACCAGCCTCCGCCCCTGCTTGGGAACTTGCCCGGCCCGCCTCCAGCCTCAAGCCCCTCCGCAGGGGAGCAGCAGCGTGGCGCAGCCGCCAGGGGGCGCAGACTAAGGGCTTATTTGCAAGACGTGGGGCGGGGCCAAGCGCGGGGCTGGCTCTGGCGTGGCTTCCGGCTTCCGGCGGAGTGCTGGGTTGTACCTTGCAGCCGTCATGGCAGCTGAGGAGAAGGACCCTCTGAGCTATTTCGCGGCGTACGGGAGCAGCAGCTCAGGCTCCTCGGACGAGGAGGATAACATCGAGCCGGAGGAGACAAGTTGCAGTACCCCGGATCCGGCGAAGTCGGCGGGCGGCTGTAGGAACAAGGCAGAGAAGCGGCTCCCGGGACCCGACGAGCTGTTTAGGAGCGTGACTCGCCCGGCCTTTCTCTACAATCCTCTCAACAAGCAGATAGACTGGGAGAGGCACGTCGTCAAGGCACCTGAGGAGGTGAGGTCCCCGACCCCGTTTCCCGGTCTCGACCCGGCCTGCGCCCCCTTCCTCCTGAGCCCCCTGCTGGGGACCTGCTGTCCGTTCCCCCACACGCAGTCACCCCGCGGGTTGCCGCACCACCCCCTCCCACCTCAAGCCCCGGGAAGCCCGGCCCCTTCCCCCAGCCTGGTGGGTGTCATACCGGACCCGCAGCCCCGCCCCCTCGTGAGGAGACCCAAACCTCCGCGCTCGGTGCCCCGACCCCGCGCGGCGAGGACTAACGGTGGTGACTCCCCCGCCCCCCCCCGCTGCAGCTTCTCCCTGAGACCCCTTCCCTTTGACGCCGAAGTGCCTGCGGTGCTGCCTCCAAGACAGTGTCTGCTGCAGCCTCCTGAAGGGGTCAGCCTTGGCGTAGTATCTCTGAGACTGGATTCTTCTTTGGTAACTAAAAGTTATTAGCTTTATTCATATAGGGAACCCTTTGGCTTTTCACTTAACAGTATTGTGATTTTGATGGAAAAATGTGTCTTTCAACCTTAAAAAAAAAGTCAGCCTGAACGATAAGCAAACTGCAGGGGAGATGCATGTGCCCACGTCTATCACAGGAACCTCGGTTCGTCACAGTGCTTCTTAATGTGCTTGCTTAACAGCCTCCAAAGGAATTCAAAATATGGAAGTCAAATTATGTACCACCTCCTGAGACCTACACCACTGAGAAGAAGCCTCCGCCTCCAGAGCTTGACATGGCAATAAAATGGTCTAACATATATGAGGACAATGGTGATGATGCCCCACAGAATGCTAAGAAAGCTAGGCTTCTACCAGAAGGAGAGGAGACATTGGAATCAGGTAAGGAAAGTCAGAATCTGGTGGTAATGTTTTGATCCCCGTGATGGGCTTAAAAAGAATGAAATAATGAATGAATGAAAACTAAATCTAGTGAATTGGCAAAGTAATCTGATGGTCTTGGATACTTCTTGCTCTGGTTTTGAGAAAGATCATATATGTTTGGCTTTAACGCGAAGTCTCTCATAGCTCAGCTAGTAGTTGCTGTGTTTTAGTGAAAGATGATAAATTATTCAGGCTTTAAAGTGAATATCTGATATATCATCCAGTAGTCTGTGATTCATGATGCCTTATTATTTTATTATTAGAACAACACAAATCAATTCATGGATTCTTGTGACTGTAACTGCAGAGTGCTGATTAATTTTCTTTTTCTTTTATTTTTTTTTAAGGCAGAGTTTCGCTCTTGTTGCCCAGGCTGGAGTGCAATGGCACGATCTTGGCTCACCGCAACCTCTGCCTCCGAGGTTCAAGCGATTCTACTGCCTCAGCCTCCCCGAGTGGCTGGGATTACAGGCGCCAGCCACCACATCCAGCTAATTTTTGTATTTTTAGTAGAGACGGGGTTTCACTATGTTGGCCAGGCTGCCAGTTCTTATTTTAATTTTGATTCTTGAACTCCTGACCTCAGGTGATCCGCCCACCTCGGCCTCCCAAAGTGCTGGGATTACAGGCGTGAGCCACCATGCCCGGCTCTTTTTCTTTTCTTTTCTTTTCTTTTTTTTTTTTTTTTTTTTTGAGGCAGTTTTGCTCTTTTTGCCCAGGCTGGAGTGCAGTGGTGCAATCTCTGCTCACTGCAACCTCCGCCTTCTGGGTTCAGGCAATTCTCCTGCCTCAGCCTCCCAAGTAGTTGGGATTACAGGTGCCCTCCACCACACGGCTAATTTGTTTGTTTTTAGTAGAGATGGGGTTTCACTATGTTAGTCAGGCTGGTCTTGAACTCCTGACCTCAGGTGATCCACCCGCCTCGGCCTCCCAAAGTGTTGGGATTACAGGCATGAGCCACCGTGCTGGGCTGAAGGCTTCATTTTCTATTAAGGCAGTTGTGCATCAGAGCTAAAATTAGTATGACCAAATGAATTTAACTGAGCATTACTACATAGTAATAGGAAGATAATGACTTAGTTGTTTTACTTTAGTTCATAATATCATAATTTCATCTCTTGGACTATCACAGTAATCTTTGCCTACACACTCTTACCCAATCTGTTCCATTCTTTACACTGCAGCTAGTGTTGAGTTTCTAAAAGTCATATCTGATTATATAACTTGCCTGCTTAAAACCCTTCAACAGGATAGAGTCAAGGCCTTCTATTGATAGGCCCTTTCTCCCTCTCCACAGACATTTTTAATGGCCCCCTTTCTAGCACTTAAAGATCTTGAAATCCAGAACTAAATTTTATGGTTCCCTGCCTTTCAGTATACGTTGCACCTTATTCTGGAGTGTTCTTTCTTACCTCTTTGGCTAGTAAACTCATTCATCCTTCAAAATCCAACTCAAAAGAAGAAATTTCAGGTATCACCTTTAATAATTGTTTGCTTCTCTGTACCTTGTATATGCTAATGCTGTTGATTGTTCTCATCACTTGTATGTGATTTTTTTTTAAAAGTCTGTCCGCTTTATGATGAGTTCCTCAAACAGCAGGATTCGAAGTGTTTATATGTGTATCAGGTACATTGTAAGTATTCAGTGGATAGTTGTTGAATTGAACTAATGTTTTGGACCATTATTTTTAAGAAAGAGTATGCCATTTTTGTTAAACAGATTTCTGATCTTCCCACAGTACAAGGGCTACTTAGCCCCTTTTTACAGTCATACAGGGAGTGATGTTTTGTTTTAAGAGAAAGGAGAACTGACTGGCAGGAGTTCTTATTTTAATTTGGATTCTATCTAGGTTTTCCATTACTTTTGCTGACTGCCAATATGTATTAGAGGTCCCTAATGAAGGAGACTCTTCAATAAGTGGCATCTTTTTGCAGACCTTAAGTGATGTGAGCATTTATAATACCTAATATTTTACAGTCTTTTTCATAATTAGTAAAAATATATTTGCTTAAATCAACACCTTGTGAAATGAGATAGAGCGATGTGGAAATGATAGCTTATACAGCTTGTCCAAGGTCACAAAACTAGAAAATGCCAAGTTCTAAAATAGGCACTTTCACACAGTTTTCTCATTTATTACTGTTAGCGACCTGATACAGAAGTGCTACATGATTCATTATTACTGTTTTACGGATGAAACAATCAGAGATTAGAGACTTACCCAAATTCACGCAGCTAAAGAAGAGGCAGAGTAGGAATTCAAATCCAGACCTTTAAATAGAAATTATGCCTTATTAAACTGGGATTTGGTCTCCTGATGAATAACTTTCTCAACAATGTTTGAGATATAGCTATTCTTCTGTAGGGGAGAATGGCAGTAAAGATACCAGCGTTGGTATTCAAACTAGATTTCCGTAGGCTGGTGCTCTCACATCTTTGTCCCTATGTGGAAAAAGCCAGGATTATACACCAGGGCAAGCAAGCAAGCAAGCATTTCCTTTTCCAGCTTAGCTTTTGAGTTAAGTTAGAAGGAGTTCCAAATATATGGCAAGTAACACTGCTGTTCACATAGATAATTTCTGTCCTTTTGATCACATGATGGTCCTTCATCAGAAAACAAATACAGGCAATATCAAATGACAAAAGACCTACTTTTTAGAAGTGATTTTTGCCATTTCAGATTCCTATATCATAAACGCATTGTAAAATCAATTTCTCTGGCATAATTTTTAGCCTGTTTTTTTTTAATTCATAAAATATGTATCAGAAACTCTGTACTCTTAAATTATCCAAATTTTAGATTATCAAGTTACTTTTGTGTTTTGCTTTCCCATTCTGCCCTTTGGCCTTTTATTGCCAGTTAACTTCCAGTTACTTTAGCGGAAGAGCTGGGAAAGGTTCTGAACTCATCATTGGGTCTTGCTGCTTATCAGCACTTCTGGTTTTAGTGGTTGTAAAATGTAGGTAAGTAAAGCTTAATAATATAGCTTTATTGACGTGTATAATAATTGTAAAAGCATAGTTAATATAGTGATTTTTAGTTTACATTTTTTAGATTTAGAAAGTTTGTTTATAAGTTAAACTTACTTGAGTGATTTGAGTTCCATAGTAAGAAAATTGTTTCCTCACCAGTATATCTGTACTATATGAGACAGAGTAAAAAAGCTCAGTAAAGTTGGTAAATGAACTTTCTCAGTTTTTTTCTGCTCTAGTTTACAAAAGCAATGCCTTGTCATGACACTAGGTGGCACAGCACTTCTGCTCAAATCACTGATAGCCAGTTATTTTTTCAACTTCATTAGTTTGTGGTTTTGTTATTCAGTTAATTTACTTGTAATAAGTGTCAAGTTAAAAGCAAAAATATCTCAGTATCATCTTTTACATGTATGTTAATGAATAGTGAATATTATAGTAAACTTAGTACTTTCTTTCTTTTTTTTATTTTTTATTTTTTGAGACAGTCTTGCTCTGTCGCCAGGCGCCAGGCTGGAGTGCAGTGGTGCCATCTCAGCTCACTGCGACCCCCACCTCCCAGGTCGAAGCAATTCTCCTGCCTCAGCCTCCTGAGTAGCTGGGACTACAGGCACGCGCCACCACGCCCAGCTAATTTTTGTATTTTTTAGTAGAGATGGGGTTTCAGCATGTTGGCCAGGATGGTCTCATCTCTTGACCTTGTGATCCGCCTGCCTCGGCCTCCCAAAGTGCTGGGATTACAGGTGTGAGCCACCGCGTCCAGCCAGTACTTTCAATTTTTATGTTATCACTACTGAAAATCTCAAGACGAGCTTAGTGGTAACTAACTCCAGTTAAAAAGCAAAAGGTTTGGCTTGTTTGAATGGTATACCATGTTACTTGGTTTGTAGAGCCAGTATTTTTGTATGTACCTGGTAAACTACTGATCAAAACTTTGAATTTAAGTTCCTGGGGTGAGTTGTTGATCTGAATTGTATTTCATTACGCTGCCTACATAAATCCATAGTGCTCTGCAAAGCACATAAATAACATCACCATGCTGTGCTGTAAGAGGAGTGAAGCTGAATGGTACCAATTGTTAATCTGCATCAATAAATGAGATATTCTGATTATGGTACAATTAGCAGAAGGGAATTGAAAGCTTAAGATTTTAAGTATATTTCCTTCAAGAAATTTATGATTTGATGTCAGTAGTTCCCCACATTTTTTAATATGAAGGTCCCTTTCAATGTCAAAATATTTTATAGATCTTGCTTGATGCCTGTTGAACTTTTCGAGTACCTGTTGATCGAGAAAATAAGGTCAAAAACTACAATTAATTAGTAATGTACTCAAAATAAATTTGTATTTTATAAACCATAACATCTTTTACATGTTACTAATTCTGTCTGTATGGAGTTTTTAATACCACTCATTTGTTTAGGGAGATGGGAATTAGCAACTAGTCTGTGCTACCCTGCATTTTTTAACAATGTAGCTGGATTTTTAAAAGTAGAATAAAAGGGTCCACTTTTTCAGGTTTGACACTATTTTTATGAATTGGAAATTTTCTGTAATATTACATTATAACATTTTGGAAAGGTGTAAAAGACATTGTTTTAATGTAAGGCTCTTCTCTAACTTCTCTTCCTTCTCCAGATTCTCCATAATATTAAGTAGGAAGATACTTATTTTTCTGTTGCCGTTAGAATGTTCTGGTTCTAGGAATGGCGGGGCTGGGGGGTGCGGATTAGAACTTACTAGGATAAAATTCCACATAGAGGTTTGGGGGAAACCTACTTGTGAGTGCATTTAACCTCAAAATAAGGATTTGGAGTAGGTGGAGAAGGAGACTGGGAGAAAGAAGTTGTTTGTGGAGGGGAGAAAGAAGTTTTTTTGGAGGAGAGAAAGCTGATAGCCACTTAAATAATGTCCTGGTTAGATTTTTTTGTAAAAGAAAACAATATGCTCCATTCTTACAAAGCATTGATTGTATTTGAATATACGCAATGTAAATACTATTATGCATGGGTATCTAAGGGGGAGAATACAGTCAATGAGTTCTTAGTTTCTGTTTTTGGTTGGGCCAGTAAAGCCCCTTCCTCATCCCTCTTTTCTGCTTATCACTAGAGACAGAAACTAAAAACCATGGCTTCAGGCTGCTGCTAAAAGCCTAAAACAAAACGGAACAACAAATAAGGCAGGTTGGACAAGCTTGTTGAGTATTTGGGAGCAACTTTTTCAAAACAAGTCTGATTTGGGGGAAGTCAAGTCACTTACTTTAAGCTACCTTAATATAGCACTACAGAGTCACTTTGTGAATTTTGTATGGCTGCAATTGGAAAGAAAAATTTTGCTTACTTTCATTTGCATTTAAAAATTAGAACTCTAAAAGTTAATTCTTGGTTTTTCTTATGTTTTTTATTGGGAAGCTTTGAGAGAAACAGTTGATGGAGGGTAATTTGGTATAAAGTCAGTGAGATTTTAATTTTTAACATGTTGGGTTTTTAAAAATTGCTGATTGAAACTCTTCCTTTTCTATTTAAAGATGATGAAAAAGATGAGCATACTTCTAAAAAGCGCAAAGTAGAGCCAGGAGAACCAGCAAAGAAGAAAAAGTAGAAAACAAATGACCAGAATTTCTGGACTGCTAAACTTGTTGAAATGTTTCTCTGGGCAGATTAAGTTGGTATTGTGGGTTATTATCACACATCTCCATGAAAGTGCATATGTTAATGAACTAATAAGTATTGCCTCAAGAACTTTCCACTGTAGAATTCGTTTTTTATTTAAAACATGTATGTATTTAAAACTCAACTGGTGACTTGTGATTGCGAAATTGATAATACTTGGATGCATTCTTACTCTCACAGAATTGGTGACATGCTTTGAGAGTTTTGTCACATGTTGACATGCCAATGTTCTATAAACCTTTTATAAAGGAATATATTTTTAAAGTAAATATATTGTAATGTACTGTGAACTTGTAGGGTGCTTTTCAACAGTCTTTGTACAGTGTAAATAGATCATGGAAATAAAATTACTTATTCAATATTACTATTACTACATAACATTAACATTTGAATGTTTGTCTGTGACAAGTACCCTACTTGCTGTGTGACATTTTAAGTTGTAATAAGAAGTATTACCATTTAAAGAGTGCCTCCTGTGTTCCAGGTGCTTTGTGACTATGTTTTCTCTGACCCTTAAACAAACTAGCAAGATATTATTAGTATTCTCATTTTATAATAAAGAATGCTTGAGTAGCTTGTCTAATGTTACACGGCTAGTGAGTGATTAATTTGGAATTTAACTTGGGACACATTAAACCACTTGCCCATCAGTCAAAATTTAGTCATCTTTCAGAACGACATCAGTTATCTCTTCCGGGTACTTTGCTGTTGTAGTTAATGGCAATTTTTTCCTCTCCTGATTGTATGACTGTACTTGTCATCTGTGCTTTATGGTTATTCATTAATTTCTTTATTAAATTGTAAGTTTACAGGACATTCAGTTAAATTTAAATTTCAGATAAATAATGTTTTGGTATATTTAATATTCAGGACATACTTATACAAAAAGTGTGTTTATCTGAAATTCACATGTAACTGAGCATCTTTTATTTTCTCTGGTAACCCTACTTCTACATGTTTTCTCTACCAGACTCTATTTTACTGCTTTGCATATAGTAATACTCAATAAAATGAACAAGAAGTAGTTGGGAAGATGTAATCTTTGAGTTCCAAAATGCAGTTCAGTTATTTGTAGTATTTTGAATAATAAAAAGGAGGTTACAGTGCATCAATCCTTTCGTGATTGTCAAGCCCTTAAGAGATAAGAATTAATTACAGAACACTGTACATTCAGTGTGTAAGAACAAGATAGCCAAGCATGGTGGCTCATGCTTGTAATCCAGTGCTTTGGGAGGCCGAGGAGGGAGGACAGCTTGAGGCCAAGAGTTTGAGACCAGCCTGGGCAACATGACAAGACCCCATCTCTACAAAAAAATTAAAATTTAGAAAAGAAGACATAATCTAGCTTTTTTTTTTTTTAAATCTGTTTTTCCCTTATGTGAAAGACAAAATTTGAACAATTATGCAAGATTTGTTTGCTTAGGCATATGTATCAAGTAGATTAAAATTTATAAAAGTCATTAAAAGTGATTGCACCAGACATGGTGCTTTGTGGAGTGAAGAAGATGCATAACGGTATGAGGGCTTCCAGTATATCTTGAGTTTAGAAAAACCAATTCTATAGCTGCCCATCCTCTAGGTTTGGAAATATATGAATCCCAAAATTAAAGTAATTGCTAAAGCAAGAATATGTTTTTTAAAGATTGAAGTCTGTGATTAATTTGGAAATCTATACTAGGGAGTGGCATAGAGTGATAAAGCAAGACCCTGGTATGACATGACACCAAACACAATATAACCAAATCAAGTTATATTTGTGAGGCGATTCCCAAGCTCTGGAGAAATCTAAAACTTGGATGCTGCATGTAATGGTAGAGAAGATATCTCAGAAGTTGCTTAAATATTGCAAGGGTCTTAAGTTAGCATGAAAGCAAACTTTTTTCTCTCTCTTCCTCCCCCTCTTTGCCTCTCCCTCACTCTCCCTCTTTTTCTCTACCTCTCTCTCCCTCTCCCTCTCTTCTGGGAAGTGCAGAGTATGTTTTATCAGGGGGAAGACAGGACTTAGGAAGGAAGAGGCTAAATATTTTGGAGCAAGTCTGACCCAGCCATTTGTATCTCCTGGTTGGAAAATGGACTTTCATATCACTCAACATCATCACATTAGAGAATGGATTATTTTCCCCTTCATAGGTGTCCTGCAAACATGTTTGCACAAGTGTCTATGTGGGTACTGAGGTAAAGTTTGGTTGAGCTAGTGAAAACCTAGTGGGAAAAGTTTTAAAAATCCATATACATAAGAAAAATCCTCTGTCGAAGTATCTTTCTTTTTAGAGAATTGAGTCACTGGATATTTCTGATTGTTTCCTCCTCTTTAAGGAAGTTAAGCCTGGGCAACATGTGGAGACCCTGATATGGTTTGGCTGTGTCACCACCCAAATATGATCTTGAATTGTAACTCCCACAGTTCCCACGTGTGGTGGGGAGGTGACTGAATTATGGGGGTGGGTCTTTCCTGTGTTGTTCTCATGATAGTGAATGGGTCATGAGATGTGATGGTTTTAAAAACCATCAGTGCAGGAAGTTGCCCTGCACAAGCTCTCTTTGCCTGCTGCCATCCACATAAGATGTGACTTGCTCCTCCTTGCCTTCTGCTGTGATTGTGAGGCTTCTCCAGCCACGTGGAACTGTAAGGCCAATTCAACCTCTTTCTTTTGTAAATGCCCAGTTTTGGGAATGTCTTTATCAGCAGCATGAAAATGGACTAATACTTCATCTCTACAAAAAAAATTCGCCAGACATGGTGGTGCACACTAGTGGTCCTAGCTACTGGGGAAGGCTGAAACAGAAGGATCACTTGAGCCCAGGAGTTCAAGGCTGTAGTGAGCTATGATGCACCACTGTATCCTGGCATGGGTGACAGAGCAAGATCCAGTCTCTAAAAAAAAGAAATAAACTACATCAGGCATGAATGACTTTTTGTACAGGGTAATTTGAGAAAGGAACTAAGCGTATGTGGGCTATGTTTTAAAATTTGAAGTATAAATAGCTTTATAGAGTTTTGGAAACATTCTAACTGGAATCAGAAAAATATTACTGACTCAACTGCTTTGGCTGAAAAAAATTACTGAGAAAATTGACGATCTTGTTTTCACCATTAAAATACTAAGATCTGGACTCAGTTGCAAACTTGCAACTTTCTAATCTTAACATTTAATGCTGTCTAGTGCTTTTGAATTCAAAAAGTTCAATCACATAATAGCATTTTATTTGCCAAAAATCCAATTAGGTTTCATCACTTTTTTTTTTTTTTTTTTTTTTTTTTTTTTTTGAGATGGAGTCTTGCTCTGTCGCCAGGCTGGAATACAGTGGCACAATCTCGGCTCACTGCAACTGCCACTTCCTGGGTTCAAGTGATTCTTCCCCCTCAGCCTCCCGAGTAGCTGGGACCACAGGCACGTGCCACCATGCCCGGCTAATTTTTGTATTTTTAGTAGAGACGGGGTTTCTCCATGTTGGCCAGGATGGTCTCGATCTCTTGACCTCGTGATCCACCCGCCTCAGCATCCCAAAGTGCTGGGATTACAGGCATGAGCCACCTCGCCAAGCCAGTTTCATCATTTTCAAATTGGAGAATGGAAAACAGGCCCAGTGAGCTGACGCAGTATACCCATGAATGTACAATGTGTTCGCTTCAAAGAAGAGAGGGATGGAGAAACTGGTAGTGCTTAGTTGGATATGATGGCTGAGCATGAGGCTTTCTTTTATTGCAAATTATGTTTTTTTAATTTAAAATGTAAATGGATTAATGCAGGTTTGAACATAATCTACATATAAAATACGTTACACAACTTAGGTACAAAGCTCTACCAGAGACATTTGAAACCTGTAAGTATTTTTACAGGTCTATATGATCCGAATAAACTCAGCAACTCAATTTGATTAAGTCAAAAACTTACTAATCTGAATTCATAACTGGACTTTAAAGCATATTATGGGTGTTATTTTGGATTTTTAGAATTTTTATCCATATTGAACTGCTTCCCTGTGTCACCCCTCCATTTAATAATAGTACAGAAGTACAAAATGGTGTTAAAATTCCCAGCAAATGTTTTGGAATTTTCATTAAATTCTAACATTTTTTCTCCTCATCTTCCTCCACATAGATAGTTTTCCCAATTTTTTGAAGCATTGTGTTTCAATGAAAAGAGAGTATGGGGAGATACCAAGAAGTACTTGTGGGTTTTGTCCACAGACGAGGGACTTTTTGCCTGTTTTGTTCATTGACGAGAACAATGCCTGGCACATAGTAGGCATTCAATATGACTGTTAAATGTAGGTGAGCTGAATTCCTCACCCCTGGCTTAGGGTTGATTCTCATTTGTCTGGATCTAATGCCATCCCCCCCATCCAGAGGCTTCTGTTTTCAGTCATATGGGACAATATGTCTTATTAACAATGTAAACCAGTTTGAATTAGGTTTTCTGTCATTTTCCACTAAAACCGTCAATTGATGTAAAACTCATTTCTTTGGTTTCTTCCAGGGCTCTATGCTATTCTGGTTCTATTTTCTCTGGTTCCTTCTTTTCCAGCTGCCCCTGATTGTCAGTGTCGTCTACATTGTTATTTTTCTCATTCTCCACCCTCGTTCTTGAAGATTTCAGCCAAGTTCATGGCTACCACACTAAGTAATACTTTGATGATCCCCTACACTGCATGGCTTGCCAGAGTGCTCTATAAACCCTAGATTTGTGTATCCAATTGTACATCTCCACTTGGGTCTTAAAGGCCCCTCCATACTGTATGTCCAAACACATTGTGGCAAAGGTCACACCATAGACCATATTTTGTTTCTGATTGATGGCATCACCATAAACCCAGAAATCTGCCCTACCTCACTTCCCATCACATAGGTTTGGTCAGTAAATCCTGTGGTTTCTACTCCCTCATTCCCATATGCCTCTTTTTCCGTTTCTCTTTTTTTAAATCTTTGCTTTTGGATGGAGGCAGCATATGTCACACGCCTCTTAATCTAGCTCTAATGAATCATTTACAGTTCCCCCAGATATGCTATTTAGTTTTGTAGTTCTGTGCCTTCACTCACACCATTTGCTTGACCTGGCCCTTTTTTGACTACCTTGTGAATTCCATGTTTTCTCCAAGAACCAGTTGAAATATTCCCTCTTTAATGCACTTTATTTATCTCCATATCTACCTCTACATTGCTTTCCCCTCATACTTGGCACTAAATGAATAGCCAACATTTATTGAATGCTTGCTATGTGCCAGGCATTTTTCTAGGTGCTTGACATGTATTGACTCATTTAGTTTGATGAGATAGATGCTATTACTAACCCTACTTTTCAGGGGAGAAAACTGGTACAGAGAGGTTAAGTAATTTGCTCAAGGCACTGGAGCTGGGAAACCCAGGCAGTCTGGCTCCAGGGCCAGCACATTAAGCTGGAAGTGAGAGGAAAGCCTGCATTAACCAATAGATTTGCTTAGTTCTTTGTGTGTGTTTGATTCAAAGAACGTCTTACCCTTAGAAGGCACTCAGAATACAAATACTTGGAGAATTAATGAATCCAAAACTATTTCACTAAGCAGAGGAGCAGCATTGGTTGAATACACCAGAAACATCTTTTACATGGATTAAAGTCGATATGCAAATATTTTAGGAAACTTAATACATATTTTAAGGACTTAGTAACTTATTACATGTTGGGGGTATCTGTAATTGAAAGCCTTAAACAATAGTAATAGGGCTGAGAATATTACCCCCTCCTGAAAAATATTTTTTAGTTTTTCAGTTTCTTTAAAAATTTTTTGTTGCATATAAAGTACAGTTTCTCAAAGTCTGCATTTTTTTTTTTTAAAGCAAAATGAGCTTTAACCCACAAATTTCGCCTCAAATTTCATTGGCTTTCCTCTAACATTTCATTTTATGACTTGAGTTTAGAATCATAGTACCTGGCATGGAAAGGCCTCCAGAGGTCCTCCAGTACGGCCAGCCCCAAACAGGAATGTCTTCAGTGTGATCTTTGCCTAGCTTTTCTAGGCTCGCAGACAAGCCCACGAAATGACAGGTTTACAGCCTAGATTTGAAGAGTCATTTCCTGTGTGTCTGTAATATTTTGGTATGCAGGTTCTGGAACTCCTCTTTCTTTCCCTTGTTTACCATTTTCTGAAAGGAAGAAACAGAGAATTTAGTACATGGCATTGAAGTAGAAGTGAAGCCCTTTTCCTGGTATAATTACCTGTCTCTGTTTCTAAATGGGACCCAGATCCTAGCAACCCTCCCCTGGCATGCTGGGAAGTTTGCATTTACATTTTAAGTTTAGAATTCCTGAGGGAAACTGCAGTGAACTAACAGAGCAATCACTTCCAACTAAGGAGGAGACTTACCTGCCAGCAAAGCTCCAAGCAAGCCAACTCAGAAGTCACTCCTCCAAGGCTTTTCCCCAACACCCCCAGTCTAGGGGCATTTTAAGACCCCGCTGCTAGCTTTCAGTTTGGAGATATATACCGGTACACATACATATGCCCTGAGGTGCTTGGTAACGATCAATAGGATCTTTCCCTCCTTTTTAGCCTGTTCTGCCTTGAGGCCTTTCCTTCCAATCCTGTCCTTAACTACAAAAAGTGGCCGAAAAGCCTTAGCAGTAAAATTTCTGCCAAAACATCTGGAATCCATATGTCAAATCTGTAAGACATAAGCTCTTTTTTCTTTTCTTTTTCTTTTGGCTTAATTATTTGCACTCCAAATCCCCCACCCCAGCCTCTTTCATACCAAACTAATTAGGGCGATTATCTGAGCCATCCGTGGCTACAGATCAGTTAAACCCTGTTATTGAGGTTAACAAATGAGAGGGTTAATTTTTCTTGACTGCTCCATAGTTGGGGGAAGAAAGATAATAAGCCCTTATATTTGTCCGGTGCTTTTGAGTTTTCAAACTCTCTTTTCTCTGCACCAAGCTGCCACCCGGGAGAAGGGCTTACTTTGGGGTTCCAGACTGTCTGGAACCCTGAGGTAAATAATTTAATTCTGAATGAAGCGCTGGAATTTGCTGCTATACATGAAAGTGGCCCCTCCAGCTTTGCTGCTCAATATGTAAAAAAGATTTTGATGCTATTTTAAAGAAACAGGATTGCCACTTAATGCCTCTGGCACCAACTTGGAGATGTTTACTTAAAATCTTAGACAGTAAAGTGGCTCTTTCTAGATAATATGACAATGTCTTGTAACTTACTTAGAATTTGCTGAATTCATCCAGTTGCTCTGGCTAATTACGAACTGCTTAGGTTTTTCTGTTCTTTTTCCACTTTTGTTTCCATTGCAACAGTAAGAAGACTATACTATGTCAGTCTTGCTGGCAGAAAACCAGTCCCTAATTTAATCTTTTGCCCTGGAGGTTTATTTTAGATCACACAGTCTAGCACTGAAATTTTTTAAGCCCAGGAGAGTAGGTGAAGGAAGATTAGGGTTTCTTAGCATTACCATGATTTCCACTAGTTTTTCCAAGAGGGATTTGTGAAAATTTGGTAAACAGTGATGGAGAACAGCTTTTCAATTGCCTCACAGAAATGCCAACAGTACACCATATTTCACAGAAGCACAGAAAAAAAAAAACAAAACTCTACATGCTTTTATTACTACAAATATATTTAGCCTTTTGAAGGACAGGAACAATGTTTACAGCAAAGACACAATAACAGTTTATTCTATTAAAGTCACATTGTTTCAGTTAATTCTCATCACATTAATGTTATATATTTAGATGTAAATTATTTGTAACAGTAATATTAAAATTTTTTTCTGATTATGATGAGATACATTCTTACTATAGAAGTTCTGAAAGCAAAAGAAATTTAAAAATAGAAATCATTAGTAGTAGAGCAATCCACTGTTAATATGTTAATAGTATTTTTATAGTATTTTTTTTCTATGTACATATATACATATTCTAAACAATATAGATAAGAATTAAGAATTCTTTAAAAACCCAATTTTTGGCCAGGCATGATGGTTCACACCTGTAATCCTAGTGCTTGGGAGGTTGAAGCAAGAAGATCCCTTGAGGCCAGGAGTTCAAGACCAGCCTGGGCAACATAGTGAGAGCCCATCTCTACAAAATTGAAAAAATTAGCCAGGTGTTGTAGTGCATGCCTGTAGTCCCGGCTACTTAGGAGGCCAACGCAGGAGGATCACTTGAGCCTAGGATTTCCAGGGTACAGTGAGCTATGACTGTACCATTGCACTCCAGCTGGGTGACTGTGTTAGGACTTTTTTTTGTTGCTATAAAGAAATACCTGAGATTGGGTAATTTATAAAGAAAAGGTTTAATTGGTTCACGGTTCTTTAGGCTTTACAGGAAGCATGGTACTGGCATCTGCCTGGCTGTTGGGGAGGCCTCAGGAAGCCCACAATCATGGCAGAAGGCAAAGTGGGAACGGGCATGTCACATGGCAAGAGCAGGAGCAAGAGAGAGGATGGGGGAAGGTGCCAGATACTTTTAAACAACCAGATCTTACAATAACTCATTCACTATCATGAGGACAGCACCAAGGGGATGATGCTAAGCGATTCATGAAAAATTCTCCTTCATGATCCAATCACCTCCCGTCAGGCCCCACCTCCAACACCGGGGATTATATTTCAATACAATATTTGGGGGGACAAATATCCAAACTATATCAGTGACAGAATGAGACTTTGTTTTTCATAATTTTTATGCCTGTTTGACCTTATTTAATGAACCACTTATCCATTGGACATTAAAATGGTTTTCACATTTTTTACCACTATACATAATGTTGAGACGAACATCTTTGTAAATAAGCATTTGGCTGTAGTATTTGATTATAAAACTACTTTTTGTGAGTAAGACTTCAAGAGAAAATTGTATGCATTTAAAGTTTATCTAGTTGGCTTGACTTCCTGCTTCTAACTTTTTGAGATTACATTTAAACAAGAACTTTCAAAACATTTCTACATATCCTTGAAGTCTGAATTGTTCAGTCCCTTGCCAGAAGGCAACTCTTTATAACAGCAATTTGGCATTTCTAATATGTCCTCTTTTTAGCTGCTGTCAAAAACCACGTTTCTTTTTAGACTGCTCCAAGAAACTACTCATCAGTGCTCAAACTGAGAACCTAGTGATTTTGCCTTCTGCAAAAAGGAATTTGTGGCCACAATGCACTGAAGACCAATTTGGAGGTGAAAAGAGGACTGGGACAAAAAAATAAAGTAGATTGGGCCTTTTCTTGCTCATTTGTGAATTATTGACAAGATTATTGCAATTAGCAGAAATAAACAGGTGGAGCTAAAGGCTACTGAAGCACTACCCATGGTGGTCCAGCAGGCCAGCCCTCTCTGATACCCTAAAGTAGCTGGCTGGCCTCACTGTGGGAGTCACCCAGAGCCAACTACAAAAGAATACCTGCTCCCCAAAAAAGAAAAGAAGGAAAATGCCTCTTCATCTTGGTTTGTGGAACTGAGGAAATTCCACAACAAGAGCTCCCAATAAAGCATTACTGGAGGGTTAAAAAGTAGACTCCCAAGAGAGGAGCTACCAGGGAGAAGTAACATTAGCCTAAGTCTCATCTTGTCACTTAACCACACATTGTTAGCTCACTGCTGGGCATATTTTATCCTCCTAAGGAGATCAGAGGCTGCTGGAGTGTGCACTGGAGCCTTGCATTTCTTCTGAGACTACCTCAGGGACCCCGCACAAAGCAATAAAGTTAGAAATCGTTCATTAAATAACAGTTAGTTCAATTGAGCAAATGAACAAACACCATCTTAGAGCAAATGAGTTTTCAGGTCTTTTCCTGCCAGCTTGTTTGTGACAGGGGCACAAACCGAGCAAACCAGCCAAGGAGAAAAGAGGCCTAAGACCCAACAGTTTGCCAATGTCTTGATTTCCTTCGGCTGGCCCTGAGGGACGCTAACCAAGGCTGGATTCTGACTCCTGTACCTCGGGTAATCCAACTAATAAAAACCTTCCATTAACTGAGATCCTCCCTTTTTCTCTATTATTAGAAGAAAAAGAAAAAGTTATGAGAAAACAGTAGGGATTTTATCTTAAATAAAATGACTTGTCAGGGTTGGCCTTTTTTTTTTTTTTTTTTTTTTTTGAGATGAGTTTCGCTCTTTCACCCAGGCTGGAGTGCGATCTCAGTTCACTGCAACCTCCGCCTCCGGTTTCAAGCGATTCTCCTGCCTCAGCCTCCCAAGTAGCTAGAATTATAGGCGCCCACCGCCACGCCAGGCTAATTTTTGTATTCTTAGTAGAGATGGGGTTTCACCATGTTGGCCAGGCTGGTCTCGAGCTCCTGACCTCATGATCCTCCGCTTTGCCTCCCAAAGTGACAGGATTATAGGCGTGAGCCACCGTGCCTGGCCACGGTTGACCTTTAACTGGGTATAAATTCAACCCAACCTCTTAAACCTTCTCAATCAGTGTTTCCCAAAATGTGTTCCAGGGAGACTATCAAAGATGCTCTGAGAAAAGGGGTCCATTAAAGTTCATAATTCCCCCCCTCCTAGCAATCCATAAAAAATGAAAAGTTTTAAAAGCTTTGAGGAGTCATTAAATAAGGAAGCCGCTCTAGCTTCTTGGTAAAGTGTCCTAGTGTCTCAAACTTGGTAAAATTTGTGGAACGAACTCTGAGACATGCTACTCTCTACCAAGGATAATACTCTTTCCTGTGGAATGGCAATGATCACTTGGGCTTACACTGGTGGGGATGGGAAACCGATCATTGGTTATTCAAAGGGTTAGTGCCTTCTGTAGAGTGTATTTCTTTCTTACTCTCTTTTTGGAGATGATGTGTTGCTCTGTCGCTCTGTCACCCACCCTGGAGTTCAGTGGCATGGTCATGGCTCACTATAGCCTCAAAATCCTGGGCTCAAGCGATCCTACTACCTCAGTCTCTAGAGTAGCTGGGACTACAGGTGTACCACTACACCTGCCTAATTTTTTTTTTTTTTTTTGTACTGACAGAGTCTCGCTATGTTTCCCAGGCTGGTCTTAAACTTCTGGCCTCAAGAGATCCTCCTGCCTTGGTACTCTGGGAGGCCAAGGCTGGAGGATCCCTTGAGGGATCCCTTATAGGCCTGAGCCACTGCACCTGGCTATTGTCTAAATTATTTTTCACAATAGTTGAATCAAATATATATTCTATGAGAAGTGGAAATTAAAACTACTTGTAAATAGTATTTCTTACCAACTGGATTAGAAAAATTCCACTTAACAACATACTCTATTGGTAAGACTATGGGAACACAGCATGCTCTTACAATGCAGGTAGGAAGGCAAAATAATCCAATCCATATGGAGAGCAATTTGGCAATATCTACAGAAATTACAAATATACTGACTCTTTGATCCAGCAATCTCACTTCTGGAAATGTATCCTGGAGCTATGCCTGTCCATGTACAACATATGTACCAGTTTATTAACTGAAACATTGTTTATGAAAGCAAAATATTGGAAGTAATTCAAGTATCATGGAATGGGTCATAGGGGACTGGTTAATAAGTATGGAACACTATGTATTGGAAAAAATGAGGAAAAAAAAACTCTCCATATGATTGTGTAACGATATCCAGGATATACTATAAAAGGAAATAAGGAAGTTGTAGATGATATATTTACTCATACTACTCTTTGTGGGAAGAAAGGGGAAGATAAGAATATATATTCATACTTACTTGCATTTATATGAGGAAATACTATCATCATGTAAGAAACCAATAAAAATAGTCACCTATAGAGGGCAAGAGGAGTTTGGGGTAGACTCTGACAATGTCAAACTTTAAGCCCTGTGCTTCCAGAAAACAGTGAAGGTTAAGAAATTCCCAACCCACCAGGTGCAGTGGCTCACTCCTGTAATCCCAGTACTTTGGGAGGCCGAGGTGGGTGGATCACCTGAGGTCAGGAGTTTAAGACCAGCCTGGCCAACATGGTGAAACCCCGTCTCTACCAAAAATACAAAAATTAGCCAGGCGTGGTGGCGTGCGCCTGTAGTCTCAGTTACTCAGGAGGCTGAGGCAGGAGAACTGCTTGAACCTGGGAGGTGAAGGTTGCAGTGAGCCGAGATCGCACCACTGCACTCCAGCCTAGGGGACAGAGCGAGACTCTGTCTAAAATAATAATAAAAAATAGAAATCCCCAACCCTTCATGTGCCAGGAACCAGCACAAGAGCAGCTGCTGTCTGAGGTAAGATTCAACTCTATCCTTCTTCAGGACTCCCATGAGACCCACGCATGGTGACACCCTTGCTTACCTGCCCCTTGCCTTCTCTTTTGAAACATTCCTCATTGATAAACATTCTCACTATTACGATAGCCAGAATAAAGTCATCTCCTTAATTGACTAGTGCCTTTTCACAACAGGACTGGGAACAGGGGTGTGAGACATCTCTGTGTATATCTTTTAATGTCATTTTTATTTCTAAACTATGTGATTGCATTGCCTATGTTTAAAATTTTAATTAAAAATACAAAACAAACAAAATATTTTTCTGATTAATGGCTTCATTGAAAGTTCCATTAACCAGAAAACCTCAGTCTCAGCCTCCCCGTTAACTGTGTCAGGATAAAATCACGTCCCACTTCTCAGTGCTCCTTTTCTATGGAGGGATGAGGTGCTGGCTTATTGACATGCGCCAGCATTTCCCTTCTTCGTAAGTATGCTTGTAATGAGAGGAGGTGGACAGAAAGGAAAAAGAGGAAAAAGGCATGAAGCAGTTTTGCTCTTTGGTGTGTATTTTTTTAACCCCTGGCTGATAAAATTTCCTACTTTTACCCCATAATATCACCTCCTACTACAAAAACAAAGGAATGTCATGTTCCCTTTTCACCATTTTTTCCTGCCCTTTAGGACTTCTTTCTCCTCCCCCATCTGTTTTCATTAAGGTTTTGGAAGCCTGAGCCTAGATGTACCTCGTGCATACTCTCTTCCCGTTTCTTGCTGGCTGGAACTTGGACATGGTGGCCTAACTTTGATGACAAAGCCCTATGAGAGGGTACAGCAATTTCCTGAAAGGAATCTCGGTCCTTGAGTGATCATGAAGAGCAAATCTACCCTGAAGACCAAGACCATTCACACTAAAACTGAGATATAGAGAAAAAAAAAACTTCTTTTCCAGATGGTACAGATTAACTTCATCCTAACATAGTTTCTTTTGAAGAAAATAAAAAGAGTTGTACTAGATGATCTTTAAGAAGCTTTCTAGTACCAACTTATGTGATTCAAAGCATAATATTGTCACTGTAAAGAGTTAGAGAGGCTTCGAATTATTATGATTGGAAGCCTCTCTAACTCTTTACAGTGACAATATTGTTTTAATTTGTTTTAAATATTATTTTAATTGTTTATAGAGCATGTCACTGGTAACAGCTGTGATACATTTGCTACTCCGTGCCATAGTGGGTAAGACCTGGACCTTGGGTTCAGCCCTCTTGAATTCAGTTCCTGGCCCTGTTCCTTACTACCTGTGACCTTGGGCTAATTGCTTAAGCTATCTGAGCTTCATTTCCTTATCTATAACATTCAGATAATACTAGGAATAATTTCTCAGCATGAGATAATCCAGGAAAAGTCCTTAACTAATAATAAGTTCTCAATCAGTTATTTTTTATCACTGTCATTGTTATTGTTGTTGTGACCTTTGTCAAAAATATAATCCCCAACTATAACACTGTTTGCATGGACAACTTTTGTCCAATTTTGATTATATGCTTTATATCATCATTTTAGAAAATGAATGGATAAAAAGCATCACAACAGATTGAAATCACTGTGAAGAGTGAGGTAAATAGATGTGACAGATATGTCACTCCTTGCATATATGTGATTCTCTAGGAAATACGGGAAGACCATATTTCCCAGCCCCTTTTCAATAAGCCAACACCTCATGACTAGTTATCATCAAGGGACAGTAAGTCAAAGAAATGTAGATAACATCTGGTCCAGGGCATTTCAGAATAGATGTGAATTCTACCTGATTTTTCTCCCCTTGTAGCCACTGGGAGCCCCCATTCACCTGGGTCCTTGAATGACTAATTGGAGCAGGTCCACCTCCCAACCACAGTAATTTAAACTGGACATGTGGAATGAGAAAAAACCTTTGTTGTATTGACGGTCAATAGATGATCACACTACCTGTCCTTTTCTAATGCAATGAGTAATGACCAAGTTACCATAATACCTAGAATATGTAAGCCTTTGAATTAGCTTGAAGGACAAAGTACTCACCATCTATCTACTGTGATGGGCCCTTGCTTGAAATTTGCATGACAAAAATAATAATAATAATAGTTAATGCTTATATAAGACTTACTATGTGTCAGGTATGTTCTAAGAGCTTTCTACGTATAAATTCACTAATCCTTTTTAAAACATAAATTTAATTGGGAGATCATTAGATTGAGATGACTCCAATGCCCTGAGTTGCTATATAAGCAAACCAAAGCCCATGCAAACAGTACAAAAAACCTAAGCTTTGAGGTGGGCGGATTACTTGAGGTCAGGAGTTCAAGATTAGCCTGGCCAACACAGTGAAACCCTGTCTCTACTAAAAATACAAAAATTAGCTGGGCATGGTGGTGCATGCTATAATCTTAGCTGCTCCCAAGGCTGAGGCAGGAGAACTGCTTGAACCTAGGAGGCAGAGGTTCCAGTGAGCCAAGATTGTGCCACTGCACACCAACCTGGGCAACAGAGTAAGACTCCATCTCAAAACAACAACAACAAAAATCCCCTAAGCTTAACTAATCAGAAACTCCTAACTAGCCTCTAACCAGAGACATTCTATTTTAGCCAAATATGTATATACACATACAAATATACATATATGTCTATTTTTATGTATGTATACATAAATATAATAATAATAATTATTATTATTATTTGTAGAGACGAGGTCTCACTATGTTGCCCAGGCTACTCTTGAGCTCCTGGGCTTAAACAATCCTCCCACCACAGCCTCCCAAAGTCCTGGGATTACAAGTGTGAGCCACCGTGCTCAGCCCCAAATACATTTTGTTTTGCTTCCATGAACACCTTATAAAAGTTTCGTTTCTCACCACCCCCTACCCATTGGAGTGCTAAACTGCTGTGGTGCTGCCCAACCCATGAATTACTAAATGCTCAAACAAGTGCTTTATATTTTTAATGTATCTAAGTTTATCTTTTTAACACCTCATGACAACTCTGTAAGTGAGGTGAATCAAACCATTTTGCAAATGAGGGAACTGAGGGCCAGAGAAATTAAGTAATTCACCCAAAGTATGAAGTGAAATCAAGATTCAAACCCAGGCAGTCGGACTGTAGAGTTATAGTACTCTTTTACCGCTATGCAATAAATACGAATTTAAAAGTTGGCTAGGTGCAGTGGCTCATGCCTGTAATCCTAGCACTTTGGAAGACTGAGGTGGGCAGATCACTTGAGGCCAGGAGGACCAGCCTGGCCAACATGGAAAAATCCCATCTCTACTAAAAATATAAAAATTAGCTGGGTATGGTGGTGGACACCTGTAACCCCAGCTACTTGGGAGGCCGAGGCAGGAGAATTGCTTGAACCCAGGAAGCAGATGCTGCAGTGAGCTGAGATCGTACCACTGCACTCCAGCCTGGGTGACAGAGAGAGACTCCATCTCAAAAAGAAAAAAAAAAGTCATCTCATCAGGCACAGTCGCACATGCCTGTAGTCCCAACTACTCAGGAGGTGAGGCAAGAGTGCTGCTTGAGCCCAGGAGCTCAAGGCTGCAGTGTGCTATGATCCTGCCTGTGAATAGCCACTGCACTCCAGCCTGGGTGACATAGGGAGACTCTGTCCCTTAAAAAAAGAAAGAAAACAAATCATGTCAGTACATTCTGCAAAGAACTGTAATTTCTAAAGGAAACTTCAGGCTAATATGCCTGATGAATACAGATGCAAAAATCCTTAACAAAATACTAGCAAACTGAATCCAGCAGCCCATCAAAGTTCATACAGAAGTGGTGGCTCATGCCAGTAATCCCAGACTTTGAGAGGCCGAAGTGGGAGGATTGCTTGAGTTCAGGAGTTCAAGACCAGTCTGGGAAACATAATAACACCTCATCTCTGCAAAAGACTTACAAATTAGCCAAGCATGGTGACACGTGCCTGTAGTCCCAGCTACCTGGGATGCATAGGTGAGAGAATAGCTTGAGCCTGGGAGGTGGAGGTTATAGTGAGTTGAAATTGCACCACTGCACTACAGAGTGAGATTCCATCTCAAAAAAAAAAAAAAAGTGAATATGGGACAATCAAGCAGGCTTTATTTCTGGGATGCAAGGCTGGTTCAACATGTGAATCGATAAATATGATTCACTGCATAAACAGAATTAAAAACCATAGAGTCATCTCAATAGATGCATAAAAAGCTTTCAGTAAAATTCTACATCTCTTCATGATAAAAACCATCAACAAACTAGGGCTCGAAGGAACATACCTCAAAATAATAAGAGCCATCATTGACAAACCCAGAGCCAACATCATACAAAATGGGCAAAAGCTGGAACCCTTCCCTGTGAGAACTAGAACAAGACAAAAATGCCCACTCTCACCATTCCTATTCAATATAGTACTGGAAGTTCTAGCAAGAGCAGTCAAGCAAGAGAAGGAAATAAAAGGCATCCAAATAGGAAAAGAAGTCAAACTGTCTCTCTTTGCTGATGATATAAGATTCTATACTTAGAAAACCTTATATACTCCATCAAAAGGCTACTAGAAGTGATAAATGATTTTAGTAAGGTTTCAGGATACAAAATCAATGTGGAAAAATCAGTAGCATTTCTGTACAACAATAATGTCCAGGCTGAGAGTTAAATAAAAAACACAATCCCGTTTACAATAGCCACAAAGAAAATGAAATACCTAGGAACACAGCTAACCTAGGAGGTAAAAGATCTCTATAAGGAGAACTACAAAACACTTCTGAAAGAAATCAGAGATGACGCAAATAAATGGAAAAACATTCCATGCTCATGGATTGGAAGAATCAGTATCATTAAAATGGCCACACTGCCCAAAGCAATTTATAGATTGAATGCTATTCTTATCAAACTACAAATGTCATTCTTCACTGAATTAGAAACTATTCTAAAATTCATATGGAACCAAAACAGAGCCTGAATAGTCAAAGCAATCCTAAGCAAAAAGAACAAAGCCAAAGGCATCACACTACCTTGACTTCGAACTATACTACAAGGATATAGTAACTAAAACAGCATTGTACTTGTACAAAAACAGAAAACATAGACCAATGGAAAAGAATAGAGAGCCCAGAAATAAAGCTGCACACTTAGAATCATCTGATCTTTGACAATGTCTACAAAAACAAGCAATGGGGAAAGGACTCCCTATTCAATAAATGGCATGGGATAAACTGGCTAGGCATATGCAGAACGAAACTGGACCCTTACCTTTCACCATATACAAAAATTAACGCAAGATGGATTACAGAGTTAAATGTAAGACTTCAAACTATAAAAACCCTAAGAGAAAACCTAGGAAATACCCAATATCCTTCTTGACATCAGCCTGGACAAAAAAATTTTAGTTAAGTCCCTAAAAGCAATTGAGACAAAATAAAAAATTGACAGTGGGAACTAATGAAACTAAAGAGCTTTTACGCACAGCAAAAGAAACTAACAATAAAGTAAACAGACAATCTACAGCATGGGAGAAAATATTTGCAAACTATGCATGTGACAAAGATCCAACATCCAGAATCTATTAAGAAATTAAATCAGCAAGCAAAAAACAGCCCTATTAAAAAATATCCAAAGCAAATTCTTAATAAAAGACATACATATGGTCAACAAGCGTATGAATAAGTGTTCATCATCATTAATCATCAGAGAAATGCAAATCAAAGCCACAATGAGATATCATCTCACACCACTTAAAATGGCTATTAAAAAGTCAATAAAAACAGGCTGGGCGTGGTAGCTTATGCTTGTAATCCCAGCACTTTGGGATGCTAAGGTGGGCAGATCGTTTGAGATCTGTAGTTCAAGACCAGCCTGACCAACATGGTGAAACCCCAACTTTACTAAAAATACAAAAAAAATTAGCTGGGTGTGGTGGCTCATGCTCATAGTCCTAGCTACTCAGGAGGCTGAGGCAGGAGAATAGCTTGAACCCAGGAAATGGAGGTTGTAGTGAGCCGAGATCACGCCACTGCACTCCAGCCTGGGCAACAGAGCGAGACTCCAACTCAAAAAAAAAAAAAAAAAATAGGAAGAAAAACCACAAGCAAGCAAAAAGTAATGGATGCTGGCAAGGCTGCAGAGAAAAGGTAATGCTTATACACTGTTGGTAGGGATGTAAATTAATTCAGTCACTGTGAAAAGCAGTTTGGATATTTCTCAAAGAACTTTAAACAGAGCTTCATTCGATCCAGCAATCCCATTACTGGGTATATACTCAAAGGAAAATAGATCATTTTACCAAAAAGACACATACACTCATATGTTCGTTGCTGCATTTCAGAATATCAAAGACATGGAAACAATGTAGGCATCCATCAATGGTGGATTGGATAAAGAAAATGTGGTACATACACAACACAGAATACTATGTAGTCATAAAAAAGAATAAATCATGTCCTTTGCAGCAGCATGGATGGAGCTGGTGGCCATAATCCTAAGTGAATTAACACAGAAACAGAAAACCAAATACTGCATATTCTCTCTTATAAGTTGGAGCTAAGCATTGAGTATCCATGTAGACATGGGAACAAAAGATAGGGGTCTGGGTTGAAAAACGACCTATTGGGTCCTATGCTCACTACTTGAGTGCAATATACCCATGTAACACATGTACTCCCTGTATCTAAAATAAAAACTGAAACAAAAAGTAAAAACAAATAAACACTATCATTTCTTTTTGCTATACTGAAAATAACCATGAGTTATGATCATGCCACTGCACTCAGGTTGGGTGACAGAGCAAGACCCTGTCTCAAGAAAATAAATTAAAAACAACAACAACAAAAAAGTAAAAGTAATCACTAAGAAATGGAAATGGGAAAACATTTTATTTGCAGTAGTGAAATACTTATAAATTATTTCTAAATAAATTTAACATGAACTGTATGAGACCCATATGAAGAAAATGATAAGATTTTTTTGAGAGGTACAAAAAAAGACCTCCACATTTCTAGGATGGGAGAATTTAATAGCAAAAAAAAAGTTAATTATTGTATATTAGGGCATATTCATACTAACAGTGGTTTAAACAACCTAGAAGCTTATTTTTCCCTATTTAAAAGTCTGGGGTAGGCCCTTCAAGGGCTGGTAAGGCGCTTCACAATGCCAGAGCCTCAGGCTTCATTTCCCTTGATGCTCTGCCATGTCTTCACCCAGCCAGCAGGAGGAGAGAGCATGCCCTTTCCCTTCAATGACACATCTAAGGTGGGTTCCAGGGGAATAAACCCTGAGCCAGAGACTGACAGCAGGAAGTTTACTGGGAAGTGATCTTGGGATCAATATCTGGGGGATGAGTTATTGGGCAAAGAGTTACCACAAAATTTGCAACACAGGCCTCAGCCAATTCCTTGAAGGGTTCTGAAACTGTGGTAACTCTTTAGCATTGATTTCTTTTAAAGCAAGGGGACTGGATCGACCAGTTGTTGGAGTAGGTTGATGGGCACCCCTGGGAAGAGGAAGCAAAGTTAGGCGAGGTGGCTCCCTGCAGCTGATGGCAGTTCTTGAAGCAGGATGCAGCTGAGAGCCAACAGCTGAGGGAATGAGTGCAGCAGCTCTGAAGTGGTATCTGGGCAGTGCCTTAAAGCAGCAGTCCCCAACCTTTTTGGCACCAGGGACTGGTTTCATGGAAGAAACCGATCTCTGGTGCCAAAAGCATCTTGGTTTTTCCATGAACCGAGGTAGGGGGTATGGTTTCAGAATGAGTCAAATACATTATATTTATTGTGCACTTTATTTCTATTATTTTTACATTATAATATATAATGAAATAATTATACAAATCACCATAATGTAGAATCAGTGGGAGCCCTGAGCTTGTTTTCTTGCAACTAGACAGTCCCATCTAGGGTAATGGGAGACAGTGACAGATCATCAGGCATTAGATTCTCATAAGGAGTTGCACCTAGATCCCTCACATGTGCAGTTCACAGTAGGGTTTATGCTCCTATGAGAATATAATGTCACTGCTGATCTGACAGGAGGTGGAGCTCAGGTGGTAATGTGAGTGAAGGGGAGTGGCCGTAAAAACAAATGAAGCTTTGTTCGCTCACTGCTTGCCCCCCTGCTGTGCAGCCCTACCCTAAAGTATTACTATAAAGCACTTCCTGAAAGTTACATATATTAATTCTGCTAACATCTCATTGGCTAGAACTTAGTCATATGTATACTGGTACCTGCAAAGAAGGCTGGGAAATGGAGTCTTTATTCGGGGGTACTATGTGCCCAGCCTAAACATTTTTTTTTTTTTTAAGTAAGAGGATCTCACTCTGTCACCCAGGCTGGAGTTCAGTGGTTTAATTATAACTCATTGCAGCCTTGAACTCCTGGGCTCAAGCAATCCTTCTGCCTCAGCCTCTTGAAAAGCATGTATTAGAGGCATGCACTACCATGCCCAACTACTTTTGAAATCTTTTGTCAAGATGGGGATCTCACTATGTTACCCAGTTTGGTCTCAAACTCCTCGCCTCAAGTGATCTTCCTGCCTCCTTCTCCCGAAGTGTTGAGATTACAGGCATGAGCCACTGCACCTAGCCAAAACATTTACTGGGAAGGACGAAGGGGAGAATAGTAAAAGAGAAATTGTAGTTTCCGTAACATCTTTCAAAACTGATGTAACTTTATCACAGTTTGTTTACACAAGAATAGTTTATTTTTCGGAGCTGGATAAACAGATCTTATAATTCATGTATAAGAATAAATGTCCAAGAATAGCCAGAGAAGTTATGAAAAAAAATAATGTGTGAGACATGCTTGCTCAGATGTTAAAATACTTCAAAAATGACTGAAATTAGAATAATATGATGCTGGCATAGGAATAGACAAGTATGTCATTGAAACTGAATAGAGAACCCAGAAATAGATTCAAGGCAGGACTGCTGTCCTCTTGGTTTGCACGATATCCATATTGCAGTGGTTTACAGACAGCATCTGTTCTGACTGGTCTATGCCCATACTGCTTTAATTATTTATATTTTGGAGGTACCCCCTGGTCCCAGGACATATGGTAACTTAGTGCATGCAAAATGTTATACTTGGATTCAATGGTTAAAGATGATATGCTTTACATATTTAGTTGATAAATACCTCTCTATATAGGTTGGACTAAAAAGTGAGACTCTTATCTTATACTATATACACAAATTTCAGATGGATTTGAGTTATAAATGTTAAAAATGTAACAATGGGGCTGGGTGTGGTGGCTCACACCTATAATCCCAGCACTTTGGGAGGCTGAGGTGGGAGGACTGCTTGAGACCAGGAATTTGAGACCAGCCTGGGCAACATAGTGAGACCCCATTTCTGCAAAAATAAAATTTAAAAATTAGCTGGGTGTCGTGGTGCATGACTATAATCCCAGCTACTCAGTAGGCAGAGATAAGAGGATACTTGAGCCCAGGAGCTCGTGGCTACAGTGAGTTACAATCACACCACTGCACTCCTGGGTGGCAGAACAAGACTCTGTCTCTTAAAAAAAAAAAAAAAAAAAGTAACGATGAAAATTTAGCCCTACAAAATTTCAGTTACATCGGAGGAATAAGTCCAATAAATCTATTGTACAATAGGTGACTATAGTAACTGCATTATATTCTTGCGAATCACTAAGAGAGTATATTTTAGGTATTCTGACCACAAAAAATAAAAAATATGTGGGACGATATATATATTTTAATTAGCTCAAATGAGCCATTCCACAATGTATACATATTTCAAAACATCATGTAGTATGTGATAAATGTACGCCATTTTTGTTTGTCAGTATAAGAAAATATAAAAAAGAAATTTTGCCCTGGATAGATGTTGGAGGGATTTATTTATTTATTTATTTATTATTTATTTATTTATTGGAGATGAAGTTTCGCTCTTGTTGCCCAGTTGGAGTGCAATGGCATGATCTCAGCTCACTGCAACCTCTGCCTCCCAGGTTCAAGTGATTCTCCTGCTTCAGCCTCCTGAGTAGCTGGGATTACAGGCGCCCACCACCACACCTAGCTAATTTCTGTATTTTTAGTAGAGACGGGGTTTCATCATATTGGCCAAACTGGTCTCAAACTGCTGACCTCAGGTGATCCACCCGCCTCAGCCTACCAGAGTGCTAGGATTACAGGCGTGAGTCACCGTACCTGGCTGATGTTGGAGGGATTTTTTAGCAGGAAACCCAGAAGCTGTAAAAGTAAAAGGAGAGAACTACTCAAGTATAAAAAATATTATAGTATCACAGACAAATTAAAAAGACAAATAATAGATTAAGAAAAATATTTCAGATGTGAGGGCGATCTGGCTGCGACATCCGTCACCCCATTGATCGCCAGGGTTGATTCGGCTGATCTGGCTGGCTAGGCGGGTGTCCCCTTCCTCCCTCACCGCTCCATGTGCGTCCCCTCCCGAAGCTGCGCGCTCCATCGAAGAGGACCACCATCCCTGATAGAGGAGGACCGGTCTTCAGTCAAGGGTATAGGAGTAGCTGTGCTCCCCCTGCTAGAACCTCCAAACAAGCTCTCAAGAAAAATATTTCCAGTGCATGTGAAAAATAAAGGGTTAAGAGTTTTACTGTACAAAAGGCTAAGAAGGTCACATAATAAAAAAACGGTCAAAGGACATAAACGGTCAATTTATGTAAGAGCAAATCCAAGATGGCCTCTAAACACAAAAGATGCCAGAACGATTAATCTCATGAGGAGTCAGGGAACTGAAAATTAAAGAAACAAGTGAGCTACATCTTTACAGACATCAGATTGGCAAAAATCAAAAAGGGATAACAGCTACTGCTTTCAGGAATATATGGAAAAGACTATTCTCACACATTGCTAGTGGAAATGTGAACTGTTATAGTATTTTGGCAAGCAAAATTAAAATTAAAAGAGATATACTCTTTTCTCGGCAATCTATTCATAGGAAGAATTTTTCTACTTATGTAAAAGCACCAGTGTGAAAGGTTATACATGGAAAGATGTTTACTGCAACCTGGTGTGCCATTGGAAAAAAAGTCAAAAATTAGGTGTTAGGTAGAAAAATGATTAAATAAATTATGGTTCATGCATACAATAAAAAAATTATACAGCTATTAAAAAGAATGATTTAGAACTATCCAGGGTTTTTGGAGGGGAGTCCATGACAATTTAGATGAGACAGACGAAATGCATAGCATGTCTATTATGCATAGACACACAGAGTATGTATGTATTGGATTTCATGAGCATGGGAAAAGAAAAGGACATATTTATACTATATTTTGATATTGATTCCCAAAGATGAGAAAAACAACCAACCAAGCAATATTTTAAAAATTAAGCGTCATAATAAGAATAGCATGCATGCTATTCTCTTTATATAAATTTGTATACGGAGATGTGTGATGCATGAAAGGATGGTTGCCAAAATGTTAACAGTGGTTATCACAGGGTGATGAGGTTCCAGGACATATTTACTTTCTTTCTGCCTATAATTTGGTTTTTTTTTTTTAAATTAAAAAAAGTTCATTACTTATGTAGTAGAAAAACTAAAGCCGTTTTCATTATGGGGGGAAATAAATAAGTGAATGAAAATCCCCAGTAATTTTCTTGTTAAATTAGATTTTAATTTAGGAGGAAACTTGAAACGTCATGAAAATACTTAGGCAACATTGAATCATGTCTTCATTTATTTAAACTTGATTTAAAACAATAAAATATTTAAGTACTTTTAAATTTTTCTTTCCAGTTTGCCACTTAGGTAATAAAATGTAGCAAACCTCAGCTATATTTGACTAAGATTTTGTTATTGAGAGAGAAACTTTTCACTGTGATTCAAAAGAACAAGATTTGTTAAAAGGTTTATTTTCTTTTCATATTTTTAAGGAAATCCTTTAATTTTTTTCTTCAATGGCCCACAACCTTATATTCTGAGACCTGCTAGTTCACGGTTTATTCCCTCATTCTGCTTCTTTAAATCTGATTGAACTTTGTGGTTATCAGCTTACTATAACAAAATTATTTTTAGAGCACTTTGGCTCTCTCTACAGCTTCAACACGGAATTTACAGTGTTTTTCATTATTTCCCTGTGAGTCCTTTCATATGCATGTGCAACTTCTTTTAAACAAGTGAAAAGCTGTTTACAAAAGAAGAGCTAAGTCCTAACTGTGAAAGGAACTCTACCTCTCACACTGTAAAGTGGTATTAGAGGGAAAAGACAGCAGTGAAAGCTCTATGAGAATCAACTGTGACTGATTAGACACAGAGAGATAGGGCACTGTTTCATACAGCTTCACCAGACACACACGCCACATTTTTCTCTTTCTGACTCCCCTGGGCTTCTACATTCCAGCCCCTTGTCATTGTCGACCCACGCAGTCTTTTTCTTCTTTCTCTGACTAAAACATCTTCATGGTCTTTTTGAGTATTGTGTTCCAGTAACTTTTCTTTTATTTCACAATGAAAGGCTTCTTGGTATCTAGTTTTAATAAATATATTCTCTCTTGAGTGACCAGGTTTTTGAAAAGCAAAAAGGATAGACCCAGCATAATTTCAGGAACATTCTATATTCCCTGAGTGAGACATTTTAGTATGGAGCCCTGAATCCAGAGGGCTAAACAGCTTCATTTTTCCTCTGGCTAAAAGCCTCACTTTGTTATGGGTTATAGGTAGGGCACTCATTTGCCCTTTGACCTAGACCAATTTTGCCTTTCTAGAGGCAATAAAATTCATGCTAATGTGAAAGATGGGATCTTGCAATACCTATCCAATACGGAAATTATGAAACAACTATGTTTTAATAGCACTTTCCAACCCACTCAAAGAGCTGTGGAAATCCAATGTTAGTCTTGTTTTTACAGCTACTATGACTTGTTTTGCTTCAATGATGCAACAGATAAGCAAACAATGGTTGCTTATGATCAAGATAAGATTTGAGATTTACATATGACACTTTTAAAGAAGCAAAGAATTGTCTTCTGTCTTTCCTTAACAAAAATCTTACTCAATTGGCCCTCTGTAATGACTAGGTATCAGCACAAATCAGAGAATGTGTTTTGATGTTTTAGAAAATTCCAGTTGCTCTTGAAGTTTCATTATTGACAAGGGCTATCAGGCTTTCCAAGAGGGTCTTATCTGCAAGCTGCAGCAGTTGCTGCATGAGCTGCCAAACAGGTTCAGTGGGATTACACAGCTGCCTTGGAGCTGGAGGCCAGCCTGGGTGAACTCCCTGCTTTCTCCTTTCAAGGTCTGCAGGCTTTGACCTGTAAATAGGTGCCTAAACAGGGTCTAATGTGTCACACAAATATGCCTTAGCAAAAGTGGTAATGTCCCTTATTACCTGGCTTAGCAACAATTCCAAGACATATATTTAGAGAGGTACTCGTATAAATTGCTATACTTGAAGCTATGCCTGGTATTTCTATAAAACTCTCTTAAGAGACGATGTAATGGTTCACATTTTATTTATAGCAGACTATGGAAACAAGGCCTTTTCTATATAACGCCAGCTCTCAAGAGCATTTCTAAAATAACAAACCAACACGTGCACTTTGAAGATATGCCCTTTAGGCTGAGCTCAAGTGTCTGTTCTTGGGGGATTGTGCTTTACCCATTTGAGATGACTTTTCCCCTTTGCTTGCCATGATTTATGATCTTAATGCTTCCATTAAAAAACAGATTTCAATTTTTAGTTTTTTCTTGATAGTTGAGAAAACTGTTTTCAATTGTAAAAGTTAAAAAAAAAAGCCTCCTTAAAATTGGTGTTGTGATGTTTGACATTTACAGTTGAAAAGTAAATTCCCAGCTAAGATGTGCTGTTTTATTCCTAAAAACTGGGACAGATTGGGTAAAAAATGAAAAGAGCTATTTAAATGTAAATTATTATTATGAAGGCTGACTTCCACTCACCAAATAATGTAAATATTTAAAATATCTCAGGCAGTTAGCACTTAATAATAACAAAAATCCTTATCAGAATAGCATTCTTCTTTTGAAGTGGGGGAAGAATAACAACTGGTCACTCTGTTCTACAGTAGCAAGTCAAAGCTTGTTATCAGGAATGATACAAACTATTATTAAAACATTATCTTCCTGGACTAGGAGCACGGCGGAGCCAGCAGCAGAGTGGTCCCCGGGCGGCGGGGGTGAGCAGTGTGGCCTCGGCCTCCGCGACTGGCGGTGCCGGTGTGGCTTCCGTCAGGAGAGGATTCAGGATGACCAACGAAGAACCTCTTCCCAAAAAGGTTCGACTGAGTGAAACAGACTTCAAAGTTACGGCAAGAGATGAGTGAATTCTAAGATGGAAACAATATGAAGCATATGTACAAGCTCTGGAGGGCAAGTACACAGATCTTAACTAATGACGTAACTGGCCTAAAAGAGCCTGAAGAAAAACTAAAGCAATAGCAGCAGGAGTCTGCACGCAGGAAAAACATCCCTGCAATGCGACTAGTAACCAAGGAACCAGAGATGCAAAAGTGTACTACTCAAATCCAGTACCTCAAGCAAGTCCAGCAGCCGAGCGTTGCTCAACTGAGATCAACAATGGTAGACCCAGTGATCAACTTGTTTTTCCTAAAAATGAAAGGTGAACTGGAACAGACTAAAGACAAACTGGAACAAGCCCAAAATGAACTGAGTGCCTGGAAGTTTACACCTGACAGGTAAACAAATCATACTCGCCAGTCAAGACTTCCCTGACAGTCCCAGTAGGAGAAAGCTGTGGTGGCACAGCCAAGTACTCGTTTCCACACCAAGACTCAGACGTTTTGAGCCAAAAAAAAAAAAAAAAAAAAAAGCCACTGTCCAGCTTGTAATGGTTAATGTAAAACTTACCAGATGAACCTTGTGTTTCAGCTTTTTCTCTTCCTCTTCCCCTTGCTTCAGAGGCCTGTTGGCGACGGACTATTCCGAAGAAGTGGCCACCTCCGAAAAATGCCTCTTCTAGAACATGTAGACACTTGAGAAATTTTCTGTTTGAAGAAAATAGAGAGAGAAACAGAAGTCTTAAGTCTGTGGCACACTGTGTCTTCAGACAGTTTGAAGGAATGAAAACCTAGAGATTTTAAGTCATGAATTGAACATATAAAATTTCAGTAAAATGTAAAAATGAAATATGCATCACTCTTAACCTTGAGCACAGTGACTTAGAGACATTGTATATCAGTTTTGCCAATAAGACTGTGGACTTCATGATTGTTGAACTTCTGGGTTAAAACTCAAATGAGGTGAATTTTGCCTTTAAAGGGTTTATTTGCTGAGAACCAACTTTGAATAGTCATGAGAGAATCAAATAACAGATGTCCGTACAAGTAGCGCATATATTTAACCATTTAGTTTGGGGCTCTATATTACTTGCTTGAGCCTTAAATCAATGTGGTTTTATTCCATGGTTTGTTCTTTGAATGGCTGCAAAAACTGTAGATAATCTTACTGAGGGCTGTACAAACATGAAGGTGTGGTATCAAACTTCAGGTTTAAACTGTTTGAAGCATTATAAACATTCATTTCACAACTAGATTGTATAAGGATATTAGCTGTGATGAGACTCACTGCATTATTTTTTTAATGAATTTTATGAAATCCCTGTTCCATTTAACAGGCATATGTTTAAAAGAGCATTTTTGTCGTTGGTGTTAATGGGGAATGTGTTCCTTCATTGTATTTGGGCCTTTTGTATTGCACTCTTGATATGAAATTAAATGTGCCTTGAAATAAATTTAAAAAAACATTATCTTCCTTAAAGTGCATTTCATTAATTATCAATGTCAGCATTCTATAAAGCAAAACAGAAGTTATATATACCAATTATTTAAATCATATTTATAAATACCAGTTATTTAAAGCATATTTAATATATATGCCAAGGTACTCTTAAGAGGTATAGTTTAATAGAACTAGCTCCATGGTGGTAGACCATCGTTAAGTATCCAATGTTAAACAATGACTTATTTTATCCTTCTTTTTTTTTTTGTTAGGATAGTCATTTTGAAGATATTACTTTGTAGCATATATTTAAGTCTGAAGAACTTTTCAACTTTATTTGCTCCCAGCATTAGCTCTTTGATATGAAGGTGGCAAGAATTGCCAGGTTTTCCAATTTAAAATATTGCCACAATTTTAATATTAAATGAACAACGTTGAGGCAATTTATTTTGTAACAACCTGAACTAATGCGAGACAGAAATAATACAGGGTGGCTGCAGGAGAATAGAAAATTCCAGGCAGCCGTTTCACATGACTAGCAAAAGGAAACTGTTGAAATACCTGCAGAAGCTAGGGGCTTATAGATTCCAAAAACCAAAATGTGGATCAAGCTGGCTAAGACACAACGGGACCCAACATGGTGCTAGATTTGACCTAAGTTTCACTTAGGACCTTATTATATGCCCACTAACATGCTAAATCACCCACCAGCGCCATGACAGTTCCAGAGACACCTGTATTTGCTGTAAAAATGGTTGACACAACAGTTCTGAGAACTCTCTACCTTTTTCTAGGAATCTTCATGAATATTCCATCCCTTAAAGAAAACCCTAAAGGTAGCCTCCTCAAACCCCCTTGCACGTGACTCTCTCGTGTATGCCTGCAACTCCCCTTTCTTGAGTATTTTTTGCTTTGCAGTAAATGTTCGTACTTTCACTACGTTCTGACTCATCATTGAATTCCTTCTTATCATGTTGTCAAGAACCTGGACACTGGACAGGGTTGAGGTCCCACCAGCGTTTCAGGACCTCACCTATCCCGTAGTATCAAATGGACACCCTGTTTATTTAACCTACAACAAATAACTACAAGGTCTATAAATGATACTATATTATTGACACCATGGATTTTGTGGAGTATCTCAGTTTCAGAAATACTTTTTTTGTACAACCTCAGTCTGATTTATATGTGTTTTAAGGCCACTGCCTTTTGCCTCACCCCTTTTCCATTCATTCATTAATTCATTCATTCATCAGCTATTGACTATGTGCTAGGTCCTGAGTATACAAAGAACAATATCTGAGCTAACACTTGAAGAATATGTTGGGTTGTATCTGTGCTTGGTCCCTGCCCCCATGGAGTTTACATCCTAGTGGGAGAGACAGACAGTAAATAAGTAAAATATATCAACAAAGAAGATAATTACAGTTTGTTATATATGTTATGACCAGGAACTCTTTGTTACAAGGACATTTAAGCTGAGACTTGAAGGCTGAACAAGAGCCATGAATTCTCTGCAAAGAGGAACTCTTGTGCAAAGTCCCTGGGCAGGAAATGCTTTGGCAGGTTTGGGAAACAAAAAGGTGACCAGCATAGTGGGAGGTCACCTTTTTGTTTTGGGGAGAATGGCATGAAGTGAACGCTATAATCTGAATATTTGTGTCCACTGCCGCCCCACCACATGTTGAAATCCTAACTCCCAGAGTGATGGTATTAAGATGTGAGTCCTCTGAATAGGATTAGTGACCTTATAAAGGAAGCCCAAGAGAGGTCTCTTGCCCCACCTACCTACCATGTGAGGATACAGTGAGCAGGTGCCATCTATGAACCAGAAAGTGGGCCTTCACCAGACACCAAATCTACTGCCACCTTGATATTGGACTGCCTGGCCTCCAGAACTGTAATAAATAAATTTCTGTTGTTTATATGCCACCAGTTTATGGTATCTTGTTCTAGCAGCTGGAACAGACTAAGACAGTGAAGATATAAAGGCAGGTAAAAGCCACATCATGCAGGCTCTTGTAGGCTGAGGAAGGGATTTTGGAATGGATTCTATAAGCAATAAGACCCTGAAGGGCTTAAGCAGCAGAGAATTGGGGATGTGAAGGGGAGAAGTGTTCAGGATCAAGTGTGGAGATATGAAAAAGCATGGCTGGGTGTGGTGGCTCACACCTGTAATCCCAGCACTTTGGAAGACCAAGGCAGGAGGATCACTTGAGCCAGAAGTTTGAGACCAGCCTGGGCAATACAGTGAGACCTCATTGTTACAAAAAATAGGAAGAGCCAGACACGGTGGCTCATGCCTATAATACCAGCACTTTGGGAGGCTGAGACAGGTGGATCACAAGTCAGGAGTTCAAGACCAGCCTGGCCAATATGGTGAAACCCCGTCTCTATTAAAAATACAAAAATTCTCCTGGCATGGTGGCGCACACCCATAGTCCCAGCTACTCAGAAGGCTGAGGAAGGACAATCGCTTGAACCCGGGAGGTGGAGGTTGCAGTGAGCCAAGATCGCACCACTGCACTCCAGCCTGGGTGACAGAGTGAGACTCCATCTCAAAAAAAAAAAAAAAAAAAAAAGGAAAAGAAATTAGCCACACATGGTGGCACACAACTGCAGCCTTCCTACTGATGAGGCTGACATAGGAAGATTGCTGGAACACAAAGTTAAGGTTGCAGTGAGTCAAGATCACACCACTGCACTCCAGCCTGGGTGACAGAGCAAGATCCTATCTCTAAAAACAGAAAGAAACAAAAAGTATGGTAAAATTGATAAAACTTAGGAAAGAGCTCCTCATTTAGAATTTAGAATGAAAATAGATATGATAACTAACTTGAGAAGTTTTCTGCACTAAAATTTTGTCACTATTCAAAAGTTAAATGACAGCCCCTAAAGTCCAAAGCTTTAGAACATTTCACTATGCCAATGAAATCAAGCCCATGTTTTCTAAATGGATTTATCATGCTCTGAGGACACATTAAATGAACTAAGTGAGCAACTTTGACCCATTGCTTGCCTTTCAAAGGACACAGTACAGTATCATTTCTTCCTTCCTTTTCTCTCACTATAGGTAATCAGAAATCATTAGTGATTCTCATTTTTATTGGTTCAGAAATCACTGCCTCTCTAAAGGGTATAGGGAGATCATTTATGGTGAAAGTGTCCATTTCCATGTATAAAAATTACATTAACAGGATGGAATTTTGTATTACTAGAATCTTTGTGTTTGCACAGATATCCATTATGAGTTTCTAAAAAAAACCTTTCATTAAATTATGAGTTCAATTTCGGCCTTTACATTTCTTGCTTATGTTGATGGCTATCTTCTCCATGCCTTCCCAAAGGGAGATTTCTGGCCGGCTCTTCCATTGATAAGCTTTCCAGTTATAACTCATCTTCCTGATCCCTCTTTGCCTTTCTGTCTTGGTCTATAATTGACTTCATTCACACATTTTTTTTAGCATACCAAATACTCTGTGTTTCTCCAGCAGTAGTTCTGGAATGTTTACACAGAGAATTAGTTTATAGTTTGGATTATTCGTTTGTTAACGTAATGATATGTAATGAAATCTTTGCTTTCCTTCAGCCTTGACAGGTCTTGGCAATAACTGCTACTTACTTAATTGTGAGTTTCCATTTTGGAAAAAGCACCTCACTCCTCTTTCACACACCACCTCACTGCAGTCATTTCCCTAAATGGGATGGTAATTTCTTCTCCCTCTTTCAAGTCTTACCTAGAAGTTGACCCCACATTCTTGTTGAAGCAGATTCCTTGTTATTCCCAAGCACACTGTGTACTTTCCCACTTCTCTGCCTTGTTCACGCTGTTCCACAAGGGTGGATGCCTTCCCACTCATCTCTACCAGCCAACAGTTGGGTCCTGCCTCCTTCACCAAATCTTTGCGGAACCCTTTAATCAAAAGTCTTTGTTTGACTTCTCAGTGAGCATTTTTCCTAAGGCTATGAAATGACCTGATCAGATTTTCCAAAGACAACAGCTAGAACTCAAGATTCAGTAAACAAAGGGATAAGCCTATGGCTAAAGTTGGGGGTCCAAAGAGCTGGGTATTTCGGGAATGAATAAAATATAGAAGAAAAGCTTTAGCTTTCAAATTAGATTTTTTTTTCATGTGAATTCTAAAAGTCGGTTACCAGTTCTGTGACCCTGGATAAGTCACTTTCCCTCCCTGATCCTTAGGTTTCTCATCTGTGAAGTTGAGATAGCAAGTCCTATTTCTCAGAGTTATGAGGATAAATGAGATGATATATTATTTAGTCCTTGGCACAGAGTTGGATCTCCAGAAATGTTAGTTTTGCATCACTAGATTCTATATGGGAAGAGGATCAGGGAGGGACCCCAGTCAGCAGCTATCCAAAGAAATGGAATGCCAGGTAGTATCAAGTATCAAGTAGGTTTGAGGAAAACTAAAACCAGCCCATAGGAACTAGTTAGAAATTCAAAGCCCCAGGGATTAGAAAAGTTGAATATATGTATCCTTGGCCTTGGTCTTGCGGTTTTCTTTGGCCAATTAAATACAGCAGAAATGACATACCAGTTCCAAGCCTAAACCTCTAGAGGCATGCCACAGGTGGCCACTTCAGCCAGGCAGCAGAGTGAGGCATGTGTAGCCAAGCTGACCTGTAGTCTGATAGCAGAGCTGCCCAACTGATCTGCAGACCTATCAGCAAAAAGTAAATCTTCATTGTTACATGCCTCTGATATTTTGTGGTTGTTTTTATTATACAGTTATTACCGCAGCAATGGCTGGCTGATTCACTTCTCTTCTTATCTGTTAGTTTAGTGGCATGAGAAGCCCAAAATTACCAGGTTATAGTTTCAAATACAATTCAATGAGATATTTTTGTGTCCCCTGATGGGTGCATTCCTTTCATGGGGATTAGGGCCTCTAAGCCAACAAGGCACAAAGTTTCAGGGACAGGAATCACAAGTTCTGTGAGACAGTTGAGACATATAGTGAGAAGATACGTCGACTCCGTGATGCTACACTTCAATTCTGGGACTCCTATATTGTTGCTACCGTATAAACAATATCCTATATTGGTTGCTGATACAAAGTATGTACTGCATTTTGTAAAATAAAACATCATCCTTTTACAGGAGGTTGCCTCCCAGTTGGCATCATAACTAAGCCTTCAGGAGGTCATTCAACTCTCTTTCTTTATCTCTTTCTTTCTCTTTCTCTCTGAGACAGCATGTCACGCTGTCACCTAGGCTGGAGTAGAGTGGCATGATTTTGGCTCACTGCAGCCTCTGCCTCCCAAGCTTAAGCAATCCTCTCCTCAGCCTCCTGAGTAGCTGGTACCATAGGCGCATACCACTGCACCCAGCTACATTCCACCAATTCTAGCAGGTAATCTGCTTCTGGGGTGATGGGATAAGTGTTAAGACCATGAAAATGGAGCACATATCCTATGCTACCTGTCTTTTATTGAACTCCTTATACAGAGTCAAAGTTATGACAGAGAATAATGTATTCTGTAAAGTCCATGGATGATGGCACTGGCAGATGTGCTGTAGGAAGGAAATGCAAATTTGTATTATGAATATGTTTCTAGTCCACAGAGAACAAATTCCCTCCATGTTGGAAGGGATCCGGCACCATCAACTTGCTACCAAGGTGCTGGGCTCCCCCATAAGAAGGTTGCTGTAGTAGACTCAGTGTGGACTAGGCTGATGGCAGACTAGACTCTCAGCAGTTGGTAACAGGTCAGTCTTGTTAAGAAGAAAAACATGCACTTCGTTCTACCAAATAATTTCATTGAAAAAATGAAGGAGGAGCAATGGAAGTGGGAAATATTCAGATAAACATAGTAGACTAGTATTTACCTTTTAAGTTCTTCAAAGTATATTTGATGGTTGAAAGCAAAACTTTTGAGACTAGGCCCGGTGGCTCATGCCTGTAATTCCAGCACTTTGGGAGGCCGAGGTGTGTGGATCATCTGAAGTCAGGAGTTTGAGACCTGACTGGCCAACATGGTGAAACCCCATCTCTGCTAAAAATACAAATATTAGCCGGGCATGATGGCGGGCACCTGTAATCCCAGCTACTCGGGAGGATGAGGCAGGAGAATTGCTTAAACCCAGGAGGTGGAGGTTGCATCAGCCAAGATCACACCATTGCACTCCATCCTGGGCAATAAGAAACTCCACTTCAAAAACAAAAAAAGAAAGAAAGCAAAACTTTAACATTCTCTGATGGGGTTTCAACATATACACAGATCTAAGAGAAAGATAAGACTATTATAAAGTGGGGAGGGTAAGAAGATCTGTATGTTGGGAGGTTTCTAAATTCCACTTGAAGTGGTAAAATATTGATTTTAAGTGAACTGTGAAAAGTTAAGTATGTATATTAATCACCGGCCAACTAATTAAAAATACTATACTAAGAGATAGAGTCCAAATTGCCATAAATCAAAACGGAATATGAAAAAATATTTTAAAACCCCAAAGAACAGAGAAAATGTGAAACAATGACAGAACAGACAGAAAACAAATAATAAAAGGATAGACCTAAATCCAAACAAAACAATCATTTTTTTTTTTTTGAGACATCTTGCTCTGCTGCCCAGGCTGCAGTACAGTGGCACGATCATAGCTCACTGCAGCCTCTGCCTCCTGGGCTCAAGTGATTCTCCCACCTCAGCCTCCTGTGTAACTGGAGCAACAGGTGGACGCCACAATGCCCAGCTAAGTTTTGTGTTTTTTGTAGAGACAAAGTTTCGCCATGTTGCCCAGGCTGGTCTCAAACTCCTGGGCTCAAGAGATCCAGCCACCATAGCCTCCCAAAGTACTTGGATTACAGGTGAGAGCCACCATGCCTGGCTAAAACGTATCAATAATTTTATTAAATTTGAGTGGGTGGAACACTCCAATCAAATTTATTTCTGGTGTCATTTCTCTTTTACCTGAAGAACTTTACTTAACAATTTTTTACAGCTGATCTGCTGGCAATGAATTATGTAGTTTTCCTTCCTCTGAGAATATTTTTATTTCACTTTATTCCTGTGCTAGGTGGGTACATAATTCTGAGTTTCCATCCTTTTCTTGCAACATTTTTTTTTTCTGATCTCCAAGGCTCAAATCTGCAATCACTGAAATCACTGTCCCCTTATAGATATGCATCATTTTTCTCTAGCTGCTTTTAAGATTATTTTTCTTTGTCTTCAGATTTTAGTAAGTTGATTATAATTTGTGGGCATGGATTTCTTTGGCTTTATCTTGTTCAGAGTTCACTGAATTTTTAAAATCTCTCTGTTTATGTCGTTTGCTAAACTTGTGAAGTTTTCAGTCATTATGTCTTTAAATGTTTTTCAGCACCATACTGTTTTTCTTTTGGAACTAATTACATAAAAGTTAGCTTTTTTTTTTTTTTTTTTGAGACAGGGTCTTGCTCTGTCACTCAGGCTGGAGTGAACAGTTCATTGTAGCCTTAACCTCCCAGGCTCAAGTGATCTTCCTGTCTCCTGAGCACCTGGGACTGCAGGCACACAACACCACATCCAGCAAATTTTTGCATTTTTTCTAGAGATGAGGCTTTGCCATGTTGCCCAGCCTGGGAAAGTTAGACTGTTTGTTATTAACTCACAGTCCCCTGAGGCTGCATTCATTTTTTAAAAGGTATTTTTTCCTCTGTTCAGATTGAAAGTTTTCTTTTTCTGTTTCTCTCTCTCTTTTCTTTTCTTCCTATTTCTCCCTCTCTCTCTTTCTCTCTCTCTCTCTCTCTTTCCCGAGACAGGGTCTCACTCTGTTGCCAGGCTGGAAAACCCCTGAGATCAAGCACTCCTCCCATTTCAGCCTCCCAAGTAGCTGTGACTACAGGCATGTGCCACCATGTCTAGCTAATTTTTTTTTCTTTCTTCTTTCTTGTCTTTTCCTTCCCTCTCTCCCTCCCTCCTTTTCTTTCTTTCTCTCTCTTCTTTTTTGTAGACACAAAGGCCTCGCTGTGTTGCCCAGGATGGTCTCAAGCTCCTGAGCTTAAATGAGCCACCCACTTCAGCCTTCCAAAGTGCTGGAATTACAGGTGTGAGCTGCTGTGCCTGGCCCAGATTGGAAAATTTCTACTGACATATCTTTAAGTTCATTGATTCTTTCCTCCGTCATCTCCATCTTTCTTTTGAGCCTATTGAGTACAGGTGTTTTTTTCTTTTTGCCATTGTATTTTTTAATTCTAAAATTTCCATTTGGTGCTTCTTTATGTCTCCTTTTTTTTTTCTGAGACTTTCTATTTTCCACTTGTTTTAAGAGTGTTCATAAGTGTTTGGTAAAGCATTTATATAATAGCTGTTTTAAAGTCTTCGTTAGATAATTCCAACATCTGTGTTATGTTTGTACTGGTGTCTGTTATCATTTCCCAGGCAAGTTAAGATTTTCCTGGTTCTTTGTACTCCAAGTAATTTTAAAATTATTTGTAGAGACAGGGCCTTGCTATGGTGCCCAGGCTGGTCTTGAACTCCTGACCTCAAGTGATCCTCCCACTTAAGTCTTCCAAAGTGCTGGGATTACAGGCATGAGCCACCATGCCTGACTACCTCCAAGTAATTTTGGATTGTCTCTTGGACATATTGAATATTATATTCCGAAACTCTGGGTCTTATTTAAATTCCATAGTGAATGTTGATTTTTTTTATTTGTTTTTTTCAGCAGACAATTGACCTGGTTAGGTTAAGCCTGCAAGTTTCAACCCATTTTCTGTGAGCTGTGGTTCTAATGTCAACTCAGCTTTTTAAGACTGTTGTGCTATTCAGATTTGTCCCATTACATTCAGGTCTGCATTACATTCAGGTCAAGAGATACTGAAAGAAAAAGAAAAAAAATGTAAACTCGTCATCATTTTGGTAATCCGTTGAACTCTGACCTTCTGCAATCCACCTGCTACTATTCACTTTTGAGAATCCTCAAATAGGTGTGGTGCTTTGTGCATTCTGTTCCCATTTACAATTAGAAATGTAACACCTGAAACCCAGAACCAGGTCATCCAAAACCCTGGTTTGCTTTTTGGCTTTTCAGTTATTTTACATTGTATTTGTTATGACTGCATTCTGGGGGAGAAGTAACCAGACTTGTGGGTGTATGTTCACCTTTTATTAAGAAATTTTATCTGAGAAAGAATTCTCTTGTTTCTCCTTGTCTATAATATGTGAATCAAATATAACTGTGATTCATGTATTAAATATGCATTTATTTCACTTACTTCTAGGGTAAACAGAGACATAAAACTTCTCATGCTTCGGGGCAGTCTTGACTTAGGCATTGAACTCTGTTAGGAGCTTTGTTCCCTTTTTATTTGAACAGTCTGAAATTATGAGGTTGCTGACAGTGGAAAAAAAAGTTTTCAGGTTGGTGAATCTCTTCTGCATTTAAAGAAAAACATTTACCACCAATGTAATTTCACAGTGATCCTGGTAGAAATGACATTCCTACTGGGTCATTTGATGTTCTCATTGTAAAATAAGTTTTTAACTTTTTCCTTCCTCGGACATGTTAGATCCAATATACTAGCAAGTACCAATACTGTTTACAATAAAACATCATGCTCTAAGATAATTGTTCTATATTACCAGAATATTATTTTAGTACTACTTATGAGGTTGAAATATTGGAAAACACAGTTTCCCAGCAACTACTCTTCATGTGAAGTTGAAAACTGAATTCCGTATTAATAATTGTGGCTCTGGGAGTGGTTACACAAGATTTTTCTTTTTGTTTATTTTTGCTTTCTATGTTTTAATGTTATCTATGATTTTAAAGAAAGCATCACTTTCATTAGATAAAACATGCTTTTAAAAATGATGAGATTTGTACTAGAAGCTTGGAAAAGTGGGGTTGCATCCCCCTGAAGCCTGAATCAGCATGATTAAGTAGCTTGCCCTTTCTGGGTCTCAGCTATCTTATCTGAATGTGGTTATGGTCATCTCTGTTCTGCTTATTTACTCCTAAAGGTTTTGGTGAGAATCAGACTAACAGGTAAAGTAAAAACAGTTTACTACTCATAAAATTCTGTGCAAACATGAGGCTTCTGCTGATACTGAGATTATAATGAAAAATAAGGCAAGAGAGGGAAGTTTTATCATGACCATAGCTATTAACCCTTTGGGTCATGAGGTTAATCGTAGATTATTTTAAATTATGATATTATGCATTTCTTTCTTCTGGAAACAATTTTTGTGTGTTGTTCCCTGAAGATCAGATGTCAAAAACTGGCAAGCAGCATGTGTTTGGTTGACCCACCCACAGTTAGCCTATGTAGTATATTTTAAAATGTGAAACTCACTTTCTCAGCCAAAGGGTGGAAGAAAGAAACATGGGAAAAGGGTGAGGAAATGATTCTTTGCAGTTCTCCATCCTTTCAGCTGAGAAAGTACTTGTTCTTTTTTACTAAGTCTTCTGGTTGTTATGTCTGGACTTGAACATTCATTGGCAGGACCTGCCTGGCCCCTGTAGGCACCGAGTTTGAAACCCTATTGTAGATGTGTAAAATCAAGTGGTCTTTGCATGAATTCTGTTCTTTTTTTCTTTCAGAGCAATTACTGAGATTCTGTAAGGTACTGACCTCTTCAGTGACCATCGGAGTGTTGCTGATGACTCAGTAGGCTCCCCTTGTCTCTTAATTAAGAAGCCACTGTATTTATTTGTTTAATATGTAGACTTGAGGACTCTATCAAAAAACTAGAATATAGCATGTGAAAGCATTTCTGACAGTGACTATCCAATGAAACATAGCTTTCAAGCTGCTCTTCTCTTGGAAAATGATCATGTTTCTTCTTTTTTTTTCCTGAGAAAAAGTCTCACTCTGTTGCCCAAGCTGGAGTCCAGTGATGCCAGTGCAACTTCCAACGCCTGGGGCTCAAGTGATCCTCCAGCCTCAGTCTCCCAAGTAGCTGGGACTGCAGGTGCACACCACAATGCCTGGCTAATTTTTTTTTTTTTTTTTTTAATTTTGTGTAGAGACGGAGTCTCGCTATGTTGTCCAGGCTGGCCTTAAACTCCTGGGCTCAAGTTATTCTTCTGCCTCAGCCTCCCAAAGTGCTGGGATTACAGGCATGAGCCACTGCACCTGGCTATGCTTCATCTTGAATGAGTCAGAGATGGTGATTTTGTCTACTCTGATGACAAAATAGATAGTTCTATTCTTCATCTTGGATTCAGTACTAGTATGTGAAATAACTTTGTTAACTCTTGGATGACTTGTTTAGCAAAATGCTACGAAGGTGACAGAAATGTAACTTGAGACTAATGTCCAGACTTTAAAAGATAGGTAGAAGCGTGCAGTGCTGGGTCCTATGGATTCAAAGAATAACACACGATCTCAGGCTTCACGGAAAGTATAATAATGCAGAAAAGAATTTCTTTGACAATTACTCTCTGGTCTTGTGATGAGTAATTGGAGGGAGAACTCTTCAGAGCAAAGAAACTCCTAAATTCCTGATGTGATTCATCAGTATTTATCTCAAATATACAAAAAATCGAAATCTTTCACTGCTTTGATAACCTTTTGAAAACATGTTACTTTAAAAACGTTCTTGTTTTGAAAGAATATACTTTCTTTTTGAAAGAAAAAAAGAATCTAGTTGAAATATGTTTCTTGGAACGTATCATTTCTACACTGAATGGACATATCTGGCCTTGTATATATTATGTCTCACTTTCTTGTGAGTGCCGTAATTCCATGCATGCACCACAATTTACAACAGCAACTGAGATAACATTGAGTTTTTCTACAGTAAAATCATAGAGTCATTAATAGTTGTATGTGCTCTTATGAAAATGAGGCACCAGAAACAGTTAATAAATGTGTACCCACAGTTCCCCTCTTTACATATAATTGAATACTCGGAAGATAATTTCAATCAGGAAAGAAGTTATCAGGTAGTTTTTAGTTTGTATTTCTCCCCTTCATTGGTTTTCTGCTATTTCTAAAAGGTTACATAATATACAGCTTCTTACCCTCTACCTTAGAGAAAATTATTCAGTAAAAGAATACAAAAGGCTAAAAGATGTGTTTACTTACTTATCTTTTTCAGTGTAATTATGGCTTTTCCAGGTAGTTTTTTGCTTACAAGGGTAATGTTCTTTGGTTTTGTTTACATGAAAGAACCATGAGTTTCCAGCAGGAAATGAAAGTAGGCTGTTATTTCTAAATGCTGAAAAATGTTTTTGTTTTCTTGGTGGAAGTGAAAGACTGAGGGGGGCCAGAAGACTTGTTTAATTTTGTAAGTCTGTATTTGAATTTTTTGGAAGTTGATAGAGAAAAGTAAACTTTAAGAAGCCATTTTTATTTAACTGTTGAATAGATAGTTGGTTCTCCATATCTGTGGGTTCTGCATCCATGAATTCAACCAACCTCAGATTTAAAATATTTTGGAAAAAAAATTCCACATAGTTCCAAAAAGCAAAACTCGAATTTGCCATGCACTGAGAACTGTGTTGAATCCACTTGAATGAAGTGATATGTAGGCATTATATTAGGTAATGTAAGTAATCTGGAGATGATTTACAGTAGACAGGAGGATGTGCCTAGGTTTTATGCCAATGCTATGCCATTTTATATAAGGGACTTGAGCATCTGTGAATTTCGTTATCTGAGTGGGATTCCAGAATCAATCCACCGAGGATACTGAATAAAAACTCTATAGAATCGAAGGTTTTATTGAAAAACTAGCATTTGGGAATGTGACAGTATTTCTGACAATTATCCAAGGAAGTAGCTTTCAAGTTATTTGTATCTCTAATCCTCTCTTAAAAGTTCCAATAAAACTTTTTTTTGGTTAAGATTTTCCATGAATATTAGTTGGAAGGATAGGTAATGATAAAAAGGCAAGGAGTTTGAGACCAGCTTGGCCAATGTGGCAAAAACCCATCTCTACTAAAAAAAACACAAAACTTGAGCAGGGAGTGGTGGCTTTCACCTGTAATTTCAGCACTTTGGGAGGCCGAGATGGGTGGATCATGAGGTCAGGAGTTCAAGACCAGTCTGGCCAACATAGTGAAACCCTGTCCCTACTAAAAATACAAAAAATTAGCCGGGTGTGGTGGTGTGCGCCTGTAATCCCAGCTACTCAGGAGGTTGAGGCAGGAGAATCGCATGAACCTGGGAGGCGGAGGTTGCGGTGAGCTGAGATGGCGACATTGCACCCCAGCCCTGGCAATAGGGGAGAGATGCTATCTCAAAAAAAAAAAAAAAAAAGTGGTTGGGCGTGGTAGTGGTCGCCTGTAGTCCCAGCTGCTCCGGAGGCTGAGGCAGGAGAATCGCTTGAACCTAGGAGTCAGAGGTTTCAGTGAGCCATCATGCCACTGCACTCCAGCCTGGGTGAGAGAGCGAGACTCCATCTTAAAATGATAATAAGGCAAGAAAATAGTCCTCTTTTAAAAGTTGAGATAAAATTTGCATACTATAAAATTCACCATTTTAAAGTCTAGTATACTGACAAGTTTGTACAATCATCATCACAATCTAATTCCAAAGCATTTTCATCATGCTAGGAAGAAACCCCATGTCCTTCAGAAATCACTCATATCCTTCTCCCCCCCAGGCTCAGGCAGCTACTAATCTACTGTCTGTCTCTATGGATGTGCCTATCTGGACAGTTCATATAAATGGAATCATGCTATGTGATCTTTGTGTCTGGCCTCTTTCACTTAGTGTAATGTTGTTTTGTTTGTTTATTTATTTTACTTTTTTTGAGACAGGGTCTTTCTCTGTTATCCAGGCTGGAGTGCAGTGGCACCATCTGGGCTCACTGCAGCCTCAACCACCGGGACTCAAATGATTCTTTCACCTCAGCCTCCGGAGTAGCTGGCACTACAGGTACAGGCCATTACCTCTAGCTAATTCTTTGTATTTTTTAAAGAGACAGGGTCTCACTATATTGCCAAGGCCGGTCTCAAATTTCATGTGTCTTGGTCTCGAAAAATGCTGGGATTACAAGTGTGAGCCACCAGACTCGGCTGGAATGTAATGTTTTCAAGGTTTATTGACCTTGACTGTTACTTATTTTAATTCTCTTAACAATACCCTGTGAAAAATGGCAAACCAATTTTACCATGGAGAAAATGGAAACATATATTAACTTGCTCTTGGGCACAAAAATCACACCTTCATTCAACAAATATGTATGGGACACCTACGCCTGACAGAACTATTCTGCAAAGTGAGGTTCTGGCATTTAGAAAGTGGTAGTATCACAAATAAATGGACATCCAATATAATTTTAAATAGTAATAAGTATAATAAAGAAAAACAAAGCAAAATGAGGTAGATAGGAAATGTCGAGGGTATTACTTTAGATGATGGGGGAGTCAGGGAAGGTCTCTCTGAGGAGGTAACATTTGAAGTGAGACCTGAATAGAGGAAGGGAGTGGGTCATGAAGAAATCATTTCAGGCAGAGGAAACAGCAGATGCAAAGGCCTTGAGGCAGGAGTGTGTTTAGTGAGCGAGGAGGAAGCCAGAGTGAATGGATGGCTGTGAGAAAAGAGCGGTGAGGAGAGCCGTAGAGGAGGCCAGAGATTTGGCCTTGGTTAGGGGCAGGAGCAGCCCTATTGTAACAGGGCAGCGGGGGACGTGGCAGAGTATCAGAGTGCAGATAAAGAGGCCTGGTAGAGCTAGTGGTAGAAGGATGAGGAAACTCTCTTCTGTTTGTGATCTCAGTGTTTAACAAGAAGAAAAGTGGTAACTGAGAGTGAGGAGAGGGTGATGGTGTCAGAAAGTTGAGAGGAGGGTGAATGGACCAGGGATATCTGGTAGAGTTATCTAGCAACACCTGGGGATTGTTTGTGATGTGATTTTCTCCAGCCACATTAAGCCTTCCAAAGGCCAATGCAGAGTATGAAGGAAAATCAGTTTTAACCAGGGTTGAGGTTTTGCCAAGTGAGTAGGACAATGGGAAAGAGACAATAGGCTGGGTGCAGTGGCTCATGCCTGTAATTCCAACACTTTGAGAGGGAGAAGAGGGATGATCCCTTGAGGCCAGGAGTTCGAGACCAATTTGGGCTATATAGCAAGACCCCATCTCTCCAAAAAAATATAAAACAAAGAACTATATTAAGAGGGACAACAGAGCATGGTGATACATGCAAGCAAGCCATTCTACAAGGACCATGCAGTCTCAACGGAGAAAGCAGGGAGGAAAGGACAGAAGGGGAGTGACAGAGACTACAGGTTAGTGGAATCAAAGCATTAATGGAGTCTGACTGCCAGAGGAAGTAAGCTAGAAAATAGAAAGTGATATTTTGAGAGGTTATAGTTATTGGTTATGACAAAGTCTAATGTAAGACTCCAGGACGGTGTGGCTGAGGTGGGTGGAGCTTAAGATTATTAGAGAAAAGAAGCTCAAGAAAATAAAGAGACCAGGGTATTGGATGGACCCTTTTTGTGAATAATGAAATCACCAAGAGGATGACAAGAAAAATGGTGAAGAAAGGAAATAATAAGGGATACACTAGAATGAATGAGGTAAGTTAGTAGATAACTACAAAAAGCAGATGACTATAAACAGCAAAAAGCAGGGATATCATTTAATATCACATATTTCAAGAGAGCTGCAGATTTTTAGAAAGGGGGAATAATAGTCCGGAATTAGCAAAGATGAGCAAGAGTTCATTTCCATGATCAGTGGTTTTGGGGTATACGACCGATAAAGTTAGGATTTAAACTAGTTCTGATTTCCAGTTATTTCCATTATATAACATCAGGTCTGGATTGGAATTATAGTTCTTGGCCATAGATTTCAATATTCTCTTACCATCTCTGCATTTGGCTGCCCTCAAAGTTGTGGTGCTTTAAACAGTTGCCAGGATCTATTATAAAAATTTGATTCATGTTAAGATTTTAAAAATATATTCTGGAAAATTTCAAACATGTACAGAAACAGAGATACTAGTCTAACAATCCCCCATGTAGCCATCACCCAATTTCAATACTTATCAGCCCAAAACTTATCCTCATTCCTCCATATCCTCAGTCTCCTTCCTTTGCAATTACTTTGAAAATAATCCCTGGCTTTATATCATTTCATCTATATTTCAATATTTACCTCTAAAACATAAAGAGCTATTTTTTTTTTAAAATTTTAAAGTACAAGGACATAGAATGTATTCATTCTTTTTTTTTTTTTTTTTTTTTTGAGATGGGTTTCACTGTGTTGGCCAGGATGGTCTTGATCTCTTGACCTCGTGATCCACCTGCCTTGGCCTCCCAAAGTACTGGGATTACAGGCGTGAGCCACCGTGCCCGGTGATAAAGAGCTACTTTTTAAAAAATCATATCTACAATTACAATAATTCTTCAGTATCAAATATCTAGTCAGTGTTCAAATCTTCCTGATTGGCTTATAATTTTTTCAAAACAGATGTTTGTTCAGATCAGACTCCAGATAAAGTCAATTCACTACAACTGGTAAATATGTCGAAGAAACTGGGGCCTTTGTGCCGTAGCTTCCAACAGTCTGGATTTTGTGGATTGTATCCCCACAGTGTTATTTAACATGCTTCTTTGTTTTCTATAATTTCTGGAAATTGGTAATCAAATCTTGAGGCTGGTCAGACACAAGTTTTATTTTTCTAAGAACTCGAACATGAATAAAATAATAGGTGGTGGTGTATACTTGATCAGAGGCTGTTATGTCAGGTTGTCTGTTTCTGTGATGTTAGAAGCCACTGGTGATTTTTGCTTAGATCCATTATTTATAAATGACAACACTGTATCAATTTTTCTTCATTTATTAGATTGACAACTTGGAAACAGAGCAACTTTCTTTCATGAAGTGATCTGTTACCCTGAAGTCCAATGAGGTCATATAGGAAAGGCAGCCTACACTTTCCCTTTTCTCACCTCCTATTTACTTTTGAAATAGGCTTATCTGAGTGCTTCTGTGGTTGTAAGGGGATGTGTAGATTTTGTCTTTAATGTATTCAATTGTAGCTTGTCCTACCTTTAAAAGCAGACTACATTTCAGGACGCACTTTTGCACTGCGGTTTGATATGAATAGATTTATCATTAAATGGGAATATAGGATTTAGTTCTAACACCCTTGAGTTGGACTGTACTAAGAAGCATTCAAATGTTTAACAAGCAGCTTCCCAATGTTCAGCTGCATTTTACAAAAGCTCATAAACTATTAAACTCTTTTTTGAAAGATGACCAACTAAATAATTTATAACAACAAAGATTCAAGCCAATGCAAGCATTATTACGTCATCTGTCTAGTCTCTTTTCTGTTCAAGGAAATATGGAGTGTAGTGTCTGTGGAATCAGACAGATGGGATTTGAATTCCTCTTTACTTATTTTGATGAGCTTGAGCAAGTTACTCTATATATCCCAAATATATTAATATAATAAGAGAATTTGGAGTATCAGTGAATATACTAAAGCATACATTTCTAAAACATCAGAAAATACATGTGCATTTAAGAAATGTCTTTTTTCCTACTTTGTTTTTGTTTGTATTTTGAGACAGAGTGTTGCTCTGTCACCCAGGCTGCAGTGCAGTGGCACCATCTCAGCTCTCTGCAAACTCCATCTCCTGGACTCAAAGGATTCTCGTGCCTTAGCCTCCTGAGTAGCTGGGATTACAGGCGTGAGCCACCACACCCAACTAATTTTTGTATTTTTAGTAGAGATAGGGTTTCCATGTTGGCCAGGCTGGTCTCGAACTCTTGGCTTCAAGGGATTCGCCCACCTCAGCCTCCCAAAGTGCTGGGATTACAGGTGTGAGCCACCACACCCAGCCTTTCTTTTTCATTGCTTTGGTTGGGGGTGGGGATGAGTTAAGGAATATTGCAAATTGCCAGGTATTATTAATTATGAAACAGTAAAAATTGCTGTATTGAGAACATGCCATCGTGGATTCTCAGTGCAGTGTTAGTGTGGTCAGCTTTAGGCCAAAGCACATTTTACTCCAAACTAACGGAGTTGCATGGCAGACCAGGGAGGTCTACTCCAGGGGATCCCTGAAAGGCAGTTTAGGGAGAGAGTACCAGACAAATGGTAGAGCTAAATTTGTCTTTAGTTCCACTAAGAGTATAATGGAAGACTGAACACCAGCGAGACAGAAATGCACTCTAAATTGACTAGAAAATAACCATAACATACCTAAACACTTCCCTTCTATTACTGTTAAACCTAGCCCTCTGCCTCAACTTGCCCTGCTTTTTTCCCCTTTTTCCAGATTGAGTCAGTGCTGCCCCATCCCTAGTTTGGCTCCCTGCCTTACTGGGGCCCTGTTATCCCACAGTTGTTAGATCTTTTGTGACAGCGCCAACACGTAGTTGTTAATTCATGGGGCATCAAAATGATTTCCAAGTCACTGAGAAACAAGTATAAACACTGAAAAATGATTCCCATCCCCTAATTTTCATGGGAATCTATGGATTAGAAAGATATAAAAATTGAGATAAGTGGGAGAATAAGATACAAATTGTTAAAAAAGATTTTACAAAGTATAGTTTATGTTCATATCTTGTCATTACCTTAATTATATTATGCATAATATAAGTTTTGTGGGCACTGTCTCTTTAGAATTACATTTTTTAAATTGTATTTTAGGTTTTGGGGTACATGTGAAGAACATGCAAGATTGTTGCATAGGTACACACATGGAAGTGTGATTTGCTGCCTTCCTCCCCATCACCTATATCTGGCATTTCTCCCCATGCTATCTCTCCCCCAACTAGAATTACATTTTAACCAAGTTTTTATTGATGTGTAATGTACATAAACTGGAATTTACATTATTAAGGTCCTTAAATAGTGTCATATGGCCATGACTGCCTTATTAGTTTCTGTTGTGACACAAAACGATTAAAATTGTGAATTCACGTGTTAGAACATTCTCAACTTTTAAGTAGCATTAAGTTCAGTTGTGGTATGCTGCATCAAACTTAGTTCTGAGTAATGCCTAGAATAATGCATAGTATTTTATACTGGCCAATAACCAATGTTTTATAACTCCTGAACAAGTGGATAAACAGAATTCAGGATGAAGTTCAATCAAGATCTTTAAGGTTATATTTTTCTACTCATATACATCTATCTGCATATAGATACATATGCAGCTTATAGTGTTCTTAACAACTATGTTAACTACAAAAAATAAAAAGATTTTGCAACAGAGTTGGAATGGAAACAATTGCTGAGATAGAGATCAGACTGTGTTTATAGAACCATTATTGGCAACTTTGCTATCAGTCATTTCCTGTGGGAATATTTCATTGGGACATAGTTTTATGCCTTGACTATTCATTAAATAGCCTTGGGCCCATGGAATGAAAATATTGTAGAACTATAAATATCAATATATGCAAATTCTAGTGTAACATTTTATCACATTTCATTGCATTTCTTAGATACAAATTAAGACTATTTAACAAACTGTTTCTTACTCATTGCTGAGTTTTAAAACAACACTAATATAGTATGGTCTAGTGGAGAGTTAGGCAATAGACTGGAATTAAAGCCATTTGTAGCCGGGCACGGTGGCTCACGCCTGTAATCCCAGCACTTTGGGAAGCTGAGGCGGGTGGATCACAAGGTCAAGAGATCGAGACCATCCTGGTCAACATGGTGAAACCCCGTCTCTACTAAAAATACAAAAAATGAGCTGGGCATGGTGGTGCGCGCCTGTCATCCCAACTACTCAGGAGGCTGAGGCAGGAGAATTGCTTGAACCCAGGAGGCGGAGGTTGCGGTGAGCCAAGATCGCGCCATTGCACTCCAGCCTGGGCAGCAAGAGTGAAACTCTGTCTCAAAAAAAAAAAAAAAAAGCCATTTGTTCTCTCTAAATTAGAACTGATACTAATTCAAAAATGTTTATCATGTACGATATATAACATGCTAAATGTATACTCCTGTGGAGAATATAAAGGTCAATTATAAACAGTTTCTGCCCTTAGGGAGTTAATGAATTTTCTTGTAAAGGAGCAAGGGCATGTATACAATTTGTATAAAACAAAAAGCAGTAACTATATTATGAGTGGGTGGGAATAAAGTACTATTGAAGTTTAGAAGAACTTGAGATCCTGTCTGGGAAATTAGAGATGACTTCATAGAGAAGAAGGTGGTTGAGCTGAGTTTTATTATTTTATTTTTATTTTTTTGAGACAGTCTCCCTCAGTCGTCTAGGTTGGAATGCAGTGGCATGATCTTGGTTCATTGCAGCTTCAATCTCCCAGGCTCAAGCGATCCTCCTACCTTGGCCTCTCCGAGTAGCTAGGACCACAGGTGCACACCACCACATCCAGCCAATTTTTTGTGGTTTTGTTTTTGTTTTTCATAGAGAACAGGTTGCGCCCTGTTGCCTAGGTTGGTCTTGAACCCCTGGGCTCAAATAATCTGCCCACCTCCACCTCTCAAAGTGCTGAGACTACAGGCATGAGCCCCCGCCCCTCGCCTAGAGCAAAGTTTTTGAGAGCGGTAAGATTTCTGCAAATCTTCTCTTATCTGCAAATCTCAGATGCAGGTACAATTATTCCAGGAAGCAGACTAGGTACTAATAATAGTATAGTCAAAGCACATTCAGAGATTGAAGCCTTTGGACAACAACAACAACAAAAAACAACTGACATAGGAAAATACACTGTAGTGGGAAATAAGGTGAATTAGGGAAAAATTATTTTATTCTATTCAGTAATGCAGGCATTTATTTCTTCAATAAACATTTCTTAAGTATTTGAGGATCTACTAAGTGCAGGTACTGTGCTAGGTCTTAGCACATTTATGAGTAACTCAGAAAAAGGCCCTTTCTACTATGTAAACACTAAAAAAGTAACTCAAATCAGGAATGATAGCGCGACTGATTCTTATCAATCACTGATAGATCAATTAATCTCTGGCAATGAGGGGTACTTTAGTTTGCAACTGCTACCCAGAACATAGAATTTAATGTTTTTGGGAGACAGCTGGTATTTCCAGATTACAATGTGTCTCAATTTCAATTCAATTGCTTCCCACTATTTAAATTAAAATGAAGTGTTAACTCTTTTATGTTAGAAAGCTGCAAACCTGTATGACAATCTTGTAGGTAGGGTGATGGGGCACACTATATTAGTGGCTCCATTTTACAAGTTTTGGCTGATGTAAGAATTTTGTTAGCATGCATTAATTGAAATAAGGAAAAACACTTAAAAGAGACATTGGTGGTGCCGGGCGCGGTGGCTCATGCCTGTAATCCCAACACTTTGGGAGGCCGAGGCGGGCGGATCCTGAGGTCACAAGACAGAGACCATCCTGGCCAGGGTGAAACCCCGTCTCTACTAAAACACAAAAAATTAGCCGGGCCTGGTGGCGCGCGCCGGTAGTCCCAGCTACTCAGGAGGCTGAGGCGGGGGAATCGCTTGAATCCGGGAGACAGAGGTTGCAGTGAGCCGGGATCCTGCCACTGCACTCCAGCCTAGCGAAGAACAAGACTCCGTCTCAAAAAAAAAAAAAAAAAGAGAGAGGCATCGGTGATTATTTTTTGGATAAAGAGCTCTCTTATAGAAAAGGAATCGCTGCAAATTTCCTTTAAATAACTAGCTCTCTGGGCAATTAAAATGATTGATACATTTCTGTAACACATGCATTGAGATCACCTGCACTTATACTTTGTCCGTCAAAACACTCTGTTTTCTCTCAAGCTAGGACTTGCTTTGCCTAAGACATACCTTGTGCAGCTGTGGCGGTGAAGGTGCAGGGGTGACAGCCGGGGAGGGCACTTTCCCTTTCTCGGGCTCTCTAACCAAAACTTTGCAGCAGCCAGCCCAGGCTCACGTTCCCGCTCGTTCTACTTTCCTCTGCCTCAACTCTTCCCCGCACCCTTCGCGCTCTGCGCTCCCACCCCTGCTTCCGTCGGTCAGCTTCAGCCGACCTACTACCCACCTCCCCTTTCGCGGCCTCCGCCTCCACCTCCACCTGCGCCGCTCGCCCACCCCGAGAACCCACCTCTGCCGCCCGCGGCCCGCGCGCCCCGTCGCGGCACGGGGCTCCGGGGCATGCGCGTTGCAGCGCCACCGCCCTCCCCCCACGCCTTCCCCGCGGCAGAGTTATGCCAAGTATGCGAGGAGCCGGCGAGGGCCAGCGCTGGTCATGGGGAGCCGCCTCCGCCTCTGCGAGCGCGGTTTTCTCCGCAGCGGGGCTCCGACTTCTCCCCCACGGTGGGGGCGAGCCTTGAGGCTAAGGCAGAGGGAATGGCGGACCCTCTGAGGAGGACGCTTTCCAGGCTCCGGGGAAGGCGGGGTCCCCACGGAGCCGCGGGGCTCGGGGTCCGGGCGGCAGCTGCAGCTGCAGTGGCGGCCTCTTCGGCAGCCGCGGGAGACGCCTGGGATGCCGGAGACATCCCCCAACGTGAGCACGCCGGGGGAGCCGCGCCGAGCCTACAGCAGCCCCTGCCGTCACCTGAGGCGTGGGGTCCCGGGGCGCGGGTCCCCGTGGGCCACCCAGAGCAGTCGGGGGCGCTCGGGCCTCGGCCGCGCGGCGGGAAGGAGTCCACCCCCCTGGAGCCAAGGGCTCACTCGCGCCTCTCTGCGCGCCCCGGAGGGCTCCGAGGGCAGCGGAGAGGACGAGGGCGAAGACGACTGCGACACCGACTACTACGAAAACCTGCCCGGCGGCTCTCAGCCTGTGCCAGAACCTGAGGGGGCGGAGGCGGAACGGCGTCCCCCGCCTCCCCCAGCGGCGGGCTCCTCCCCGGGGGCGGAGGGCGGCCGCCTGGAGACAGGCAGGCTGCAGACCCAGTTGCGAGAGGCCTATTATCTGCTGATCCAGGCCATGCACGATCTGCCCCCTGACTCTGGTGCGCGGCGAGGCGGCGGGGGCTTGGCGGATCACGGCTTCCCCGCGGGAGCCCGGGCTCCCGGCCAGCCGCTTTCCCGCGGCGCCGCGGACCGCCGAGCCTGCCCCGGAGACTGGGAGCGAGGAGGCGGCAGACGCCCTCGGCAGCAGGTGTCCCCGCCCTGGTCGCCTCAGAGGGAGTCGGGGGAGGCCAGCTGCGGACTCCTCGGATGTGGCTGTCCTGCAGCAGAAGCCTCGAGAGCCTCCGGGTGGGTGCCACGCCGCCTCCCTTCCAGCGGTGGCCGAGCGACAGCTGGATCAGGTGCGACGCGCACGGGGACTGGGACGAGTCCCCGCCACGTGGAGGCGGGATGGACGGCTGGAGCGGGGACTGCGCCCGGGCGGCTGCACCCATCGGCCTCCAGCCTCCAGGCTCCAAGGACCACGGCTGCTCCTCGGGAAGCCCTTTCAGGAATCCAGCGGGGTCCTCTGTGATAGGCGGCGGCAAAGGAGACCTCCAGGAAGGTCTCTCCTTCCTCAGGCCGCCAGCAGTGACAGTCAAGAAGCTGCAGAAGTGGATGTACAAAGGGCGTCTGCTGTCCCTGGGAATGAAGGGTCGTGCCCGTGGGACGGCCCCCATAGTCACAGGAACGCAGGCCGCCTCCCCAAATCTGGGCGCTTTGAAAGTGCGTGAAAACCGTGTCCTGTCGGTGTCTCCAGACCAAAGAATTACACTGACAGGTAGGATACTTTGCGATCAAAATGCTTGCACCGCGAGCCTTACTGTTTACCAACTGGGCTTCTGTCTTCAGAGCCAAGAATAAGGCATGTTTTTGCAGACAGTTACATACCGGGCCAAAGTAAGTGTCATGTAAGTGGCAGCTTAATTTCGAGGTTACTTAATATAATGCATTAACTTGGTTTGCTTTTTTTTTTTTTTAATCAGACAGTGGCATGAATAATTCGGGTTTTTGTGTTTTCTTCTGGAAGAACCGGTGTGTCTATTCCCTAAGTATTATCTAAATGAGTAAAGGTTAAGTTAACACACTTTTAGTACATTTACAGATGGGCGGTACTGTCTTGATTTTTATTCTTTGTAGCTCTGGGCAAATCCGTAGACTTTTGTGGAGTTTGTGAACTTGACTTTGATTCAAGGTAGATTTTATAGGCTTCATAAACTGTCATTTTACTCATTACAACTTTTTTTTGTCTCTCCCAGGCACGCACACACATGCATACATACACACAACCAAAAACCCAAACAAAAAAATCCTACCATAAGTAGAATTTTTTAGTCAGTTAGTATTTGACATACACCATCTCTCCACCTGCCTCCCCCACCAAAGAAACCCCAACAAAGTAAGTAATCTTTTTTGTGTGAAAAATCAAGAATACTAGCATTCTAATCAAAAGATAAATGTTCTTCAGGTATTTTTTTTTTTGAAAGAGCAGTCATTTGCAAACTTAAACCCCATTTATATGAGAAGTAATTTTTTCGAAAAAGTATATTGATCCTTATAATAGGATTATGCTCCCCACTTTGTATGTGCATGATTTTTAACTATCACTGAAGGTTTAGGTTATCAATTCTAGAAACCTGTCAATTATGTTGTAAATATCAAAATTATCTTTCCCAAAAGGAGTACAATATCGTCAAAGTGAGCCAAAACAACATGGCCTTTTGAATACTCTTACATATAAAAATTTGTAGTGAGCCTAAAGACTTATAACGCAGGAATAATTCTGAAAACATTAAATCCTGAAATGTAAAAGGTATTCACAGTATTTGGCAGTTTCTCTGGTAGTAATTACAAATCTTACAGGACTGGATTTATACACATTAACTTTGTTTAACCAATAAACACACAACAGTGGGGAGAAACAAAGTTCAGAAAACTTACCAAGCAATGAAGACAAATCAAATGATTCATTCAAAGTGTGTGCCAACTTGCAGTTTTTTTTCTGTCTATAAAGCCCTAATACATACCTGTCAAATTTTATTCTCAAGGTTAAATATTCCATTCCACTGGAACAAAAGGATAGTAGAATGTAAATTCTTTGTTAAGAGAGGTGTACTTTATACCAGGTTCATATTAAACATGTATTTCCAAGAGTAAAGTAATTTGTAATTATTTATTATATTTTATTGCCACAGTATTTTTACCTCCCCCTGATTTTGGCTTAGTTTTAATTCTTCGTACCATAGTTGAATTTCAGCCATAACAAAAAAACCATCAAATATTTTTGAAACTTTTGTCACAGAGCTAAAACATTTACCATCTGATGGTTTTTAATGCCCTCAGTAGCAAACATTCAAGGATTTTAAAAGTAATATAGTTCCTTTAAGAATGAAGTTGATTTTTCCATTAAGCAATTAACTAAATGAAACTGCTAACTTTAAAAGAAATTAAAATGAAACAGAATTATTATATGATAGTATTTTAGATATTTTATGAGAAATCTAAGCCAAAGCTACCATAATCTCTGGTTTAAACAACTCTCAGTTACTTTCTTTTAAATCACGAATTCCTCTTTCAGGAGAGATGAAAATACTTTGTGTAGTATTTACATATCTAGTATAGATTTGGAGAGATTTTTAAAAAATTATTTTTCATGAGGTTTAGTTGTTCTTATTAAGAGCATTCTGGATACTTTAGGTGGTTCTCATATAATTTTTATAGCCCCCAAAATGGAGATTTGCTGTCATTTAACAACAACAGCAATAAAAATAACAGAGGGGATTAAGCAGTTTGCCCGAGAACACTCAGTTGGTACCTGTATATGGATTCAAACTATGTGGATTCAAACTCAAGGCGTCATTAGTTTGAAAAACGCTCCTATTTATGTAAGATCAGAGACTCTAGAGTTCTTTAAAGGTCCGATCCAATTAATTCTATTAAATTGCTTGGATTGAGGATATGGGTGAATTTCAACAAGGCATGGGGGGTGGGAAGTAACTTCCTCACAGTTGCGAAGAAGATGGGAGAATCTTAGGCTAGGTTTTAAGACATTTTAAAAAGTAATTGCTGTATCCGTTTTAAACTTTTACCCTTAAATATTTACTTCAAATTGATGTTACTTGGATTCTACTTTTAAATCATATTTTCTGCAAAACTTATTTGGAGCGGTCTAGATGTAGCAGTACATTCTTGTTTATGTAAAGATGTTAAATATCCTAAAAGGTTTATATCACATTTTTCAGTACAATATTATTCATAAGATATTTTCTGTCAAAATAAAGTTATATTTAGAATTTGTAATGTAGAGTAATGATTCAATGAAATGGAGATACTTTATACAGGTATCTTGAACATTTTTGAGACTGACAAATGGAAACAAATGATTCTGTTTTGATTTCTGACTCTTACTAAGAACTTTTGATAGTTTATAATGTCAAATGATTTGATGTAGTTAAGTATGTAGTGTTTACAGATTGGCCATTTGTTCCTAATTGAGATGATTATTTAAGAAATCTAAAGTCATTACACATAGTAAAAATTATCAAGTTTCTGCAAGCCTTAAGATTACAAAGGAATCTTAATCTGTTTGCCAACTATACATCATTATAAATCTTTATAAATAAGTTTTAATTAGCATATAGTTTTAACAAATTCAAAAGCACCTTTTATTGCTTTAAAAAATAGCCTACTTTGATTCCACTTCTCCTGCTACATGGTCTGTGAAAGAAAAAACTTTAGACGTATAACTAGTATTTTGTCTAAAATTTTGAGACAGTTGTTTTAAGGTAGTATTAATTAGTTTGGTATGATCTTTAACCATCTTAAAGTGAAGATGACACTATGACTTGATTCCCATCTACTTTTCTCAAGTATTTGTAACTCTGATTTCTTATCTTTATGAATTACATAATCTTTATGAATTTTTCCAACAATTTTTTTCTGTATTGGCCCTCTTCAAGATGAGTAGCAATAGTATATAGTTTTTGACAGTCTTCTAGTTTTAAATCTCTTTCTGAGAGATCCTGCTATTGTAGCACTAGAAAGCAAGTGCAGTTGCTTTTTTTTTCTTTTCTGGAAGAGTGCCATGGAACATTGGAGTTGCTGGTGGCTGGAAAACTTTGAGAATTACAAATTCAGCAGAAAATAGTGTTGTGTTGATTTGAAAGTCCTACATTTCTAGACCAGTGGTTCCCAAGAGATGTTGTGTTTATTTTTTGAGAAGGCCATTTACTAGACCTTTGCCACTCAAAATGTGGTTCACTGTTTTAGAGCAGTGCTTTTCAAACTTAATGTGCATATGAATTCCCTGGAAATTTTGTTAAAATGCAGATTCTATAGGTGTGGGGTGGGGACCTGATATTCTGCACCCAGTGTAGATGCTGCTTCTGGTGGACCATACTTTTGAATAGTAAGCTGCTAGAGCTCTCACATCCCCGAAGTTTAAAAAAAACCATTTTACCTTATTCTGATACTTGGTACTTAAACTACCATCTAGAGCAAAGCACTTGGGCTCTTTTTGCTTTAGTTTTATGTGTATTAATTAACACTTACTACTTACATATTACAAATTTGAGCAATTCCCTCCATATTGTTATCATCTTGCGCTAACAAATATTAGTGAGATTTTGGAATCTGCAAGAAAGGAGGCTGTATAATACAATGGTTAACAGAATAGAGATTCTGGGTTCTGGTCAGACTCTACCACTTACCAGGCTTGTGACCTTGGATGAGTTACTCAGCCTTGCGTAGCCTCAGTCCTCAGGTTGCTGTGAGGATGAAGAAAGATAATCCATTTGGTACTGTGCCTGACACTTACTTGTTATCATCTAGAGGAAGGCAAGCAGGCTTTGTGAGAATACTGCTTTGCCTTAGATCATTAGGATTCTGGATGGAGAGTGAAAAGGTTGGAGTTGAGGAGTACTGCCTTGAGGAGCACTGGGAATTGAGCTAGAGGACACCTTTTGGTGGGTATTTATTTATTCTGCTCATCTTTTGTGCTTCTTTCTCTTGTTGCTCCCTGTTACTTTTGTGGAACTGAAAACAGCCGCAGAGTTTTCTTCTCTACTTTCCTGTCTCAAAAGCTAACACACAGCTTTTTTTTTTTTCCCTTAGGGTTTTTATTGCTAGTCACAAGGGGAGTAAATAAAAGAAAAAAGGTGCTTCTTTCCTTTTCATTCTATCCTCCTCCCCTTTTAGATTTGTCTAGGAAAGATAAAGATACACACATATACACACACAGAAACCTAAGACTTAAGTTTATTCTAGTAATTTCATCTGAACTGCCAAGTTTGACTGTAAGCAAGGAATAATTGTACTTATTTAGACACAGGATTTTAATAAATATTAAAATGTTCAATGCTTTTAAAACATAGATTTAAATATCTAATACAATGTTCTTAGAATTCTTTTATTTAGGATTTTTAAAGAGAGGTAAGGAAAAGCAAGAGAGTTTGTTTCTGCAGTAGAATTTTTGAAATGATGAAAAGATGTCTCTCTAGGTACTATGTATTTTCAATGAGGGTTGAAATATATAATTTCCTGGAAAATTTGCTGATGCATTAGAGCTGGGGGCACTAAATGTTCAGTAATAGTAAGTCATCTAGAGTTATTATGAAATAATAGTTGAGAAACAGAATTGGCTTGGGTAGTTCACCACTGTGTGGAATATTTTTCAGAGTGAAAAACTTTCAATTGCCACTCTGTATTCTCTTACAGATTCAAAGTAAAGTAAAATTACTTTAATTAGAATCTGAAAATTATCCCATAACATGTATAGTTACAAGAGACTAAGGACTTTTTTGCCTTGTAACTTTGCATACTTATTTTTATATTTTTACTTGTACCTTCTTTCTGTGTGTGTGTGTATATGTATATAACATATATGTTATATTTTTATATTATATATAAATATTTATTATATATTATGTACATTTTAAAATATATATTATATAGGCAACTATAAAAAATACATAATTTATAAATAATATATATTATATATATAATCTGAAGCTAAGACTCTTAAATTTATGCTAATAGGGTTAAACATTAATTGTTGCATTAAATGAGAGGGAAGATTGCAAATAGCTTTCCATTTCTATGAATTTATATACATATGCATCCATTTAATTTAACTGAGATAAAAAATTTTTAAATAATTTATAAATAATTGCTCAAGTAAAGTTTATTATTTTGAATAATGTGTTGCTTAATTCAGTTTAATAACTAAATTTGGCCTTTATAATATTATATATTTATAATATATAAATTATAATAATGTGGCATTTATACATTTAAACTTCCGCATCATGTATTTTTAAATGTTTGGCAATAGCAATCAGAGTGTATGGTTTCAATTTTTTGTAGTTTGTAATTTCGTTGAAAATAGTGGCTAGATGGTGGCTTACACCGGTAATCCCAGCACTTTGGGTGGCAGAAGCAGGAGGATCATGTGAGCCTGGGAGTTCCAGACCAGCCTAGGCAACATAGTGAGACCTTGTCTCTACCAAAAAAACTCCCCCAAATTTAGCCAGTCATGGTAGTGTACACCTGTAGTCCTAGTGAGGCTGAGGCGGAAGGATCACTTGAGCCTGGAGGATAACTTGAGCCTGGAAGGTTGAGGTTGCCATGAGCCATAATTGTGCCACTGTGCTCCAACCTCGGTAACAGAGTGAGACTCCGTCTAGTAAAAAAAAAATTCCTTTTAATAGTATACTTTCATTAAATGATTATATCAATGGAAGTATCAACTTGCTTAAACAGGGGATACTGGTAGCTTAATTTTTCTCATTGCAGTTCCTTGGAATGTAGTAGAAGCATGTTTAAAGACTCATTTATGGTGTCTGTCAGAAAACTCCAAGACTTAAAATAATGAATGTGTCTAGCTATATAAAATTTTGGAATTTCCAAGAGATTGTCTGAGAAAAAGATAAGATGTGGCTCATAGCCATCATGAGTAATATAATTTTGTATTGTTTGCTTCAAATTTAAATTGGGTCAAACTATAATATCCTGCGAAGGTCTAAAATGCCGTTAAGTAATACTGGATTTGAACTTAAATGTGAAATAGATTTAGACTTCAGTGCACCTGGCAAAATCATGTGATCACTGAAAACCCAGAAACCCCAGTGATTCCTGAGTATGTGTTGATTTTCAATTGTTAATTTTAAGTGTAATGGAGATGGAACCAAAGAAAGACTCTTGAATTTCCTTACAGTAGCCTAGGTATATCACTACAAACTTTAGAGTCAGAAGAGTTTGAGTGCTGCCTTTTCCATTTACTAACAAGGTGCTCTTGAACAAGTTACTTGACGTTTTTGAGTAGAACTTTATAGTTTTTCAAGTGTTTTGAACATTATTTCACTTAGTCCTTACCAGCAGCCACTTTATAAGATAAATTGGGATGGACATCTGTATGTTCAGGGAGACTTGCCTGTACTGTTTGTGGTAGCATGGTGTGGGTAGCATGGTATGGTTTGTGGGTAGCATGGTGAGTGGAGCATGGGTTTTAAGGTTAGACAGACTTAAATTTGAATCCTAGGGCTAGCGACTTGACCATATTTCTCATATTCTTTGAGACCCATGATGGTAATCATACCTGTTTCATAGGATTGTTCTAGAGGTTAAATGAGGTTGGGGTCCTCCTTACTGCTTTATCTCTCATGCGTAACACATAATAGTCACTCATTTGTGGAGTAAATAAATGCCTGGCATAGTAGGTATTCATGAGAGTTCCTTCCCTTCTGATTTCTGGTCTAATTCCTGCATCTGGAATTGAACGTGACTAGTAATTTGTGTTAAGGTTTGTTTGTTTATTTATTTATTATTAATCTGCTTGGTTGGGTACATGTTTAGGATTTTTTTAAAAGACAAATTTACCTTTTTTTTTGAGACAGGGTCTCACTGTTGCCCAGGCTAGAGTGCAGTGACACAATCATAGCTCACTGCAGCCTCACATTCCTGGGTTCAGGCCATCTTCCCAGCCTACAAAGTAGCTAGGATGACAGGTGTGTGCTATCACACCTGGCTAATTTTTAAATTTTTTGTAGAGATAGGGTCTTGTCATGTTGTCCAGGCTGGACATTTACATTTTTTAAAGGATTTTCTTTTCAGTAGAAGGGAAGTTACTAAAAACCTTGATTATGCATAAATCTGATTTTTTTGGTTGTTATTAAGCTTCTTGTAGCTTAGTGTGTTTTATCACTCTATTATTAGACCATTATTTTTTACTTGCTCTGCCAGTAAGATAAGTTGACCATATAATTCCATAATTTAGAAACCTGACATGATCTCAGATTTTTATAGATATGGTTTTAGTTATGTATGAATTATGATGATGATGATAGTTATATACTTAGCTTATGGACTGTTATTGAAGCCTGTTTACAACTCTGGAAACACAAAAAAATTTTCCTCTTTAGATGAAATTAATGTTATATATACATTTGTAGAGTTTTACTTATATTAAGATATACATATATCTAAGCATTTGAGATCTCGCATTGGACTATGAATTTCTTTTTTTTTTTCTTGTCTGAACTTTTGAATGGTTTTATTTAAGGTTTTCTTTTTTTTTCTCTAATATATCTATTTTATTGCACTTTAGGTTCTGGGGTACATGTGAAGAACATGCAGGATTGTTGTGTAGGTACATACATAGCAATGTGGTTTGCTGCCTCCATCTCCATCACCTATATCTGGCATTTCTTCCCATGTTATCCCTCGCCAACTCCATACCCCCCCACTGTCCCTCCCCTAGTCCCCCACCATGGACCTTGGTGTGTGATGCTCCCCCTCCCTGTGTCCATGTGTTCTCATTGTTCAACACCCACCTAGGAGTGAGAACATGCGGTGTTTGATTTTCTGTTCTTGTGTCACTTTGCTGAGAATGATGGTTTCCAGGTTCTTCCATATCCCTACAAAGGACACGAACTCATCATTTTTTATGGCTGCATAGTATTCCATGGTGTATATGTGCCACATTTTCCCTGTCCAGTCTATCATCAATGGGCATTTGGGTTGGTTCCAAGTCTTTGCTATTGTAAACAGTGCTGCAGTGAACATACGTGTGCATGTGTCTTTATAATAAACAATTTATAATCCTTTGGATATATACCCAGAATAGGATTGCTGGGTCAAATGGAATTTCTATTTCTAGGTCCTTGAGGAATCGCCACACTGTCTTCCACAATGGTTGAACTAATTTACACTCCCACCAACAGTGTAAAAGTGTTCCTATTTCTCCACATCCTCTCCAGCATCTGTTGTCTCCAGATTTTTTAATGATTGCCATTCTAACTAGCATGAGATAGTATCTCAATGTAGTTTTGATTTGCATTTCTCTAATGACCAGTGAGGATGAGCATTTTTTCATGTTTGTTGGCCTCATATATGTCTTCTTATGAAAAGTGTCTGTTCACATCCTTCACCCATTTTTGAACGGGTTTGTTTGTTTTTTTCTTGTAAATCTGTTTTAGTTCTTTGTAGATTCTGGATATTAGCCCTTTGTCAGATGGGTAGATTGCAAAATTTTTTTCCCATTTTGTTGGTTGCCGGTTCACTCTAATGATTGTTTCTTTTGCTGTGCAGAAGCTCTGGAGTTTAATTAGATCCCATTTGTCTATTTGGCTTTTGTTGCCATTGCTTTTGGTAGTTTAGTCATGAAGTCCTTGCCTATGCCTATGTCCTGAATGATTTTGCCTAGGTTTTCTTCTAGGGTTTTTATGGTGTTAGGTCTTATGTTTAAGTCTTTAATCCATCTGGAGTTAATTTTAGTGTAAGGTATCAGGAAGGACTCCAGTTTCTGCTTTCTGCACATGGCTAGCCAGTTTTCCCAACACCATTTATTAAACAGGGGAATCCTTTCCCTATTGCTTATTTTTGTCAGGTTTATCAAAGATCAGATGGTTGTAGATGTGTGGCATTGCTTCCAAGGCCTCTGTTCTATTCCATTGGTCTATATCTCTGTTTTGGTATCAGTATCATGCTGTTTTGATTATTGTAGCCTTGCAGTATAGTTTGAAGTCAGGTAGCATGATGCCTCCAGCTTTGTTCTTTTTGCTTAGAATTGACTTGGCTATGTGGGGTCTCTTCTGGTTCCATATGAAGTTTAAGGTGGTTTTTTCCAGTTCTGTGAAGAGGGTCATAGGTAGCTTGATGGGGATAGCGTTGAATCTATAAATTACTTTGGGCAGTATGGCCATTTTCACAATATTAATTCTTCCTAAACATGAGCATGGAACATTTTTCCATCTGTTTGTGTCCTTATTTCCTTAAGCAGTGGTTTGTATAGTTTTTCTTGAAGAGGTCCTTTACATCCTTTGTTAGTTGTATTCCTAGGTATTTTATTCTCTTTGTAGCAATTGTGAATGGCAGTTTGTTCTTGATTTGGCTCTCTTTAAGTCTGTTATTGGTGTATAGGAATGCTTGTAATTTTTGCACATTGATTTTGTATCCTGAGACTTTGCTGAAGTTGCTTATCAGTTTCAGGAGGTTTTGGGCTGAGACGATGGCATCTTCTAAATATACAATCATGTCGTCTGCAAATAGAGACAGTCTGACTTCCTCCTTTCCTAATTGACTACCTTTATTTCTTTTTTCTTGCCTGATTGCTCTGGCTAGAACTTCCAATACTATATTGAATAGGAGTGGTGAGAGAGGGCATCCTTGTCTAGTGCCAGATTTCAAAAGGAATGCTTCCAGTTTTTGCCCATTGAGTATGATATTGGCTGTGGTTTGTTGTAAATAGCTTTTATTATTTTGAAATACGTTCCGTCGATACCTAGTTTATTGAAAGTTTTTAGCATAAAGGGCTGTTGAATTTTGTTGAAGGCCTTCTCTGCATCTATTGAGATAATCATGTGGTTTTTGTCTTTGGTTCTGTTTATGTGGTGGATTACATTTATAGACTTGTGTATGTTGAACCAGCCTTGCATCCTTGGAATGAAGCCTTCTTGATCATGATGGATAAGCTCTTTGATGTGCTGTTGCAATCGATTTGCCAGTATTTTATTGAAAATTTTTGCATCTACGTTCATCATGGATATTGGCCTGAAGTTTTCTTTTTTTTTGTTGAGTTTCTGCCGGGTTTTGGTATCAGGATGATGTAGGTCTCATAAAATGATTTGCGAAGGAGTCCCTCTTTTGGATTGTTTGGAATAGTTTCAGAAGGAGTGGTACCAGCTCCTCTTTGTATGTCTGATAGAATTCGGCTGTGAACCCATCTAGACCTGGGCTTTTTTGGGTGGTAGGCTATTAATTGCTGCATCAACTTCAGCCCTCGTTATTGGTCTATTCAGAATTTTGACTTCTTCCTGGTTTAGGCCTGGGAGGGTGCAAGTGTCCAGGAATTTATCCATTTCTTCCAGGTTTACTGGTTTATGTGCATAGAGTTGTTTGTAGTAATCTCTGATGGTGCTGTGTATTTCTGTGGAATCTGTGGTGATATCCTCTTTATTGTTTTTTATTGAATCTATTTGATTATTCTCTCTTTTCTTTTTTATTAATCTGGCTAGTGGTCTGTCTATTTTGTTGATCTTTTCAAAAAACCCGCTCCTGAATTTATTGACTTTTTGAAGTGGTTTTTTGTGTCTCTATTTCCTTCAGTTCTGCTCTGATCTTAGTTATGTCTTGCCTTCTGCTAGCTTTTGAGTTTTTTTGATCTTGCTGCTCTAGCTCTTTCAATTTTGATGATAGGGTGTCAATTTTAGATATTTCCTTGCTTCTCATGTGGGCATTTATTACTATAAATTTTCCTCTAGACACTGCTTTAAATGTGTCCCAGAGATTCTGGTACGTTGTGTCTTCATTCTCGTTGGTTTCGAAGAACATCTTTATTTCTGCCTTCATTTCATTGTTTATCCAGTCAACATTCAAGAGCCAGTTGTTCAGTTTCCACGAAGTTATGCAGTTCTGAGTTAGTTTCTGAATTCTGAGTTCTAATTTGATTGCACTGTGGTCTGTTTGTTATGATTTCCATTCTTTTGCATTTGCTGAGGAGTGATTTACTTGCAATTATGTGGTCAATTTTAGAGTAGGTGGGATGTGGGGCTGAAATGAATGTATATTCTGTGGATTTGGGGTGGAGAGTTCTGTAAATGTCTATTAGGTTTGCTTGGTCCAGGTCTGAGTTCAAGTCCTGGATATCCTTGTTAATTATCTGTCTCGTTGATCTGTCTAATATTGACAGTGGAGTGTTAAAGTCTCCCAATATTATTGTGTAGGAGTCTAAGTCTCTTTGTAGGTGGTTAAGAACTTGCTTTATGTATCTGGGTGCTCCTGTATTGGGTGCGTATATATTTAGGATCGTTAGATCTTCTTGTTGCATTGATCCTTTTACCATTATGTAATGCCCTTCTTTGTCTCTTTTGATCTTTGTTGGTTTAAAGTCCATTTTATCAGAGATTAGGATTGCAACTCCTGCTTTTTTTTGCTCTCCATTTGCTTCATAATTCTTCCTCCATCTCTTTATTTTGAGCCTGTTTGTATCCTTGCATGTGAGATGGGTTTCCTGGATGCAGCACACCGATGGGTTTTGACATTTTATCTACTTTGCCAGTCTGTGTCTTTTGACTGGGGCATTTAACCCATTTACATTTAAGGTTAATATTGTTATCTGTGAATTTGATCCTGCAATTTTGATGCTAGCTGGTTGTTTTGCCCATTAGTTGATGTAGTTTCTTCACTGTGTTGATGCTCTTTACCATTTGGTACATTTTTGGAGTTGCTGGTACTGGTTGTTCCTTTCTATGTTTAGTGCTTCTTTCAGGAGCTCTAGTAAAGCAGGCCTGGTGGTGATGAAATCTCTTAGCAATTGCTTGTTCATAAAGGATTTTATTTCTCCTTTGCTTATGAAGCTTAGTTTGGCTGGATCTGAAATTCTAGGTTAAACATTCTTTTCTTTAAGGATGTTGAATATTGGCCCCCATTCTCTTCTGGCATGTAGGGTTTCTACAGAGAGATCCACTGTGAGTCTGATGGGCTTCCCTTTGTGAGTAACCCAACCTTTCTCTCTGGCTGCCCTTAGGATTTTTTCCTTCATTTCAACCCTGGTGAATCTGCCGATTATGTGCCTTGGGGTTGCTCTTCTCCAGGAATACCTTTGTGGTGTTCTCTGTATTTCCTGGACTTGAATATTGGCTTGCCTTGCTAGGTTGGAGAAGTTCTGGATAGTATCCTGCAGAGTGTTTTCCAGCTTGGATTCATCCTCTCCGTCACATTCAGGTACACCTATCAAACGTAGATTAGGTCTTTTCACATAATCCCATAATTCTTGGAGGCTTTGTTTATTTGTTTTTACTCTTTTTTCTCTAATCTTACCTTCTCATTTTATTTCATTGAGTTGATCTTCAGTCTCTGATATCCTTTCTTTTGCTTCGTCAAGTACGCTATTGAAACTTGTGTATGCTTCGTAAAGTTCTTGTGTGGTGTTTTTCAGCTCCATCAATTCATTTATATTCCTCTCTAAGCTGTTTATTCTCATTAGCATTTCGTCAAATCTTTTTTCAAGGTTATTAGTTTCTTTGCATTGGGTTAGAACATGTTTTTTTAGCTCAGAGAAGTTTGTTATTACCCACTTTCTGAAGCCTGTTTCTGTCAATTCATCAGACTAATTCTCCATGCAGCCTTGTTCCTTTGCTAGTGAGGAGTTGTGATCCCTTGGAGGAGGAGAGGTGTTCTGGTTTTGGGTGTTTTCATCCGTTTTACACTGGTTGCTTCCCATCTTTGTGGATTTACCTATGTGTGGTCTTTGTGGTTGGTGATTTTCAGATGGGGTCTCTGAGTGGATGTCCTTTTTGTTGATGATGAAGTTAATTCTTTCTGTTTCTTAGTTTTCCTTCTAACAGTCAGGCCCCTCTGCTGTAGGACTGCTGGAAGTGCACTCCAGACCCTGCTTGCCTGGGGATCACCTGCAGTGGCTGCAGAACAGTAAGGGTTGATGCCAGTTTCTTCTTCTGTTATCTTTGTTCCAGAAGGATACCCGCCAGATGTCAGGCTGAGCTCTCCTTTATTAGGTGTCTCTTTGGGTATATGGGGGTTGGGGAGCTGCTTGAGGAGACAGTCTGTCTCTTATAGGAGCTCAAGTGCTGAGCTGTGAGCTCCGTTGTTCTGTTCAGAGCTGCTGGGCAGGTACATTTAAGTCTGCTGCAGCGAATCTCATAACTGCCTTTGTTTCCCAGGTGCTCTGTCCTGGGAAGGTGGGGCTTTATTTATAAGTTCCTGACGGGCTGCCACCTTTTTTCAGAGATGCCTTGCCCAGCGAGGAGGTAGCCTAGTCACAGTCTGCCAGCAGAGGCGTTGCTGAGCTGCTGTGGGCTCTGCCCAGCTGCTGTGGGAACTTCCTTGCAGTTTTGTTTATAGAGGTATAGTTAGAACTGCCTTGATAATGGCGGTCTGCCTCAGTAATGGCAGACTGTCTCTGTAATGGCAGATTGCCTCAGTAACGGAGGATTGCCTCCTTAATGGTGGACTGCCTCGGTAATGGTGGACTGCGTCAGTAATGTTGTACTGCTTCGGTAGTGTTGGACTGCCATGGTAATGGCGGACGCCCTTCCCCCCACAGAGATGAGTTCAGCTGTGTTTGCTGTGAAACTCTCAATCCAGAGCAGTTCAGATTGCTGGTCTTTGTAGGGGTGGGACCAGCTGAACCAGATCACCTGGCTCCCCGTTTCAGCCCCTTTTTCAGGTCAATGGGTGACTCTGTCTCCCAGGCATTCTAGTCGCCAGTTGAAACGGTGCCTGGATTTGTGTGAGTTTTGGCGGAGACCCGCTGTGCTGGCTGAAACAGTTGTGCTGGAGACTGGTGGCGCTTTCCGCCCAGGAATCTCCTGATCTGTGGGCAGTATTTGGAAATGTGGTGATTACTCACCCTCTGCATTTTCGCTGGGAACTGCAATCCAGAGCTGTTCCTGTTCAGCCATCCTATTTAAGGTTTTTTTTACTGAGCAGGTTTCCTATGGAGAGGTATAATTGATGGGTCGAATGCAAGCATTCCATGGAGTCATGCTGTGACTGAGAGAGGTGGCCACTGATGTATCTACACGGTCCATGTGTGATCTGCAGCCCCCGCCATGAGGTCAATGGCAGCCTGGATGGCAGGATTGGACTTCATGTTTGCCCACTCTTTTGCTGGTCTCCGTGGAAGGCAGCTCTCTGGATCGTAAGATAGGCACCACATATCCCGCCGCGCCAGTATGGCCGCATTCTGCTCCTGTACTATGAATTTCTTAAAGGAAGGGATTGTTTTGTTCATTATTTCCCTGCTGCTTAAGTTTGTACCTGACCAAAATAGTAATAGCTGTGTAGTGTGTACTGTGAGACAGCATACTGGCTTCTAATCTGGGGCCTTCTGAAGGAATTTTTGTTTTTAGCTCTGCCCTAGATATTTAGAACTTAAACCCCACGTAAGGTGCTATTGTGCTATATGGATAAGAAGCAATGTTATGTTGACGTTTTAATATCAGTAAGGCATACTTTTTTGTTAGGTTTGAAAGTTAATCTGTGTGTGGAAAGGTAGGAGAAATATTATATTTTTAAGGACTTCTGGTTCTTGTAATAATGATTTGAACTTTATTCAAATATTGATTAGAGGCATATTATGTATAAAGCATTCCATATAAACTTTTTATAAGGTATGGTTTGCTTAGGGTAAGGCTTTGTTAGCACTATAGTTTTTATAAAGGCAGTCTCAGAGTTTGTGTATCCTTTTAGAATTCTTTGACACTTATACTAGCAGTTTGATTTCTAAGTAATAGAAATCATATTTAGATGGAAAATTCAAATTTTTTCTAGTTCAATTTTAGTCTCTGAATGTGATTGTTACTTTTTCTTCAATTTTTTTTTTTTTTAAATAACTGGTCTGAAGTGACATGTCTTTCTGATATACCAGACATTATATTCTACCTTCTATTCTATCTTTGCAACAGATTTATTTGAAAATGCATATGGGTCTTCAATGAAGAGAAGAGAATCTGAAGATCTGAAAGATCATATTGAATTCAGAGGTCACAAGCCACTTAACAGCATCACTGTTTCAAAGAAACGCAATTGGCTATATCAGAGTACTCTGAGATCTCTTAATCTGGAAGAAGGAAATAAGAAATGCCAAGGTAGAAGTCATTTATCTATCTCACCTGCATCTCTACCCAAACATCAGCTATCACAGTCTTTTCTCAAATCATCTGAAGAGTACTGTACACATATGGTATGTAATGCTACAAACCCTTCATTATCGAAAACCTGTCCTTTAGATTTTAATGAGGAAAATGATGCAGATGATGAAGGAGAAATATGGTACAACCCCATTCCTGAGGATGATGACCTTTGTATATCAAGCACCTTGAGTTTTGGTGAGGCAAATTCTGCTGTTCTGAAGCTCCCTGCTGTCAGTTTGAGCATATTGTCTGGCAGTGACCTTATGAAAGCAGAGCAGCATACTGAAGACTCGCTGTGCTCTTCGGAACGTACAGGTGATATTCAGACCACACAGTTAAATGGAATGAATCCTGTAGATCCTGCCCATTCCACAGAATTTGTGCAGCAGTACAAGCAAAGGCTAGGATACAAGACACAAGAAGGTATACTGGTGGAGGACAGTCCCATGTTGAAATCTCGTTATGCAGGTAAAAATGATCATATACCTGTCTTTTCTTTCTTCTTCCATTTTTTAGTTCTTTGATAGTAGCTAAAACTAAATATAAAAGATGTCTGTTACATTTATGTATTTTTTCTTGTGAAGTGAATGTATTTTTATGAAAATAAAACTCAAAAAGATTTATAAACATTTTAACATACATGCTGGTTTGATTGTTACTATCACACTATCACAGACTTGATTTTTATTTTATTTTTTTGAGAAGGGATCTCACTCTGTCACCCAGGCTAGAGTGCAGTGGCACAATCATGGCTTATCATAGTCTTGATCTCTAGGCTCAGGTGATCCTCCCACTGCAGCATCCTGAGTAGCTAGGACTACAAGTGCCTGCCACCATGCCCAGCTAATTTTTGTAGAGTCAGGGTTTTGCCATGTTGACCAGGCTGGTCTTGAATTCCTGACCTCAAGCCATCCACCCACCTTGGCCTCCCAAAGTGCTGGCATTATAAGCGTGAGCCATTGTGCCTGGCCACAGACTTGATTTTATAATCCGTTGTGCCTTAATATATTGATCCTTTGAAACAGTAATTGCTTTTCTATTAGTTGAAAGCAAGGAATCATAGGGAGTTGAAGAAAAAGTAAGTCTTATTTTGCTTCACTGACTCATTCATTCACACCTGGCCTGGCTGCAGCTGAAAAGTTTTATTTTTAGTGTACTAGTGGTGATTAGTTTGTGTTTTTTTATGCCTAAGTTTCCTCATGAGCAAAGGAAAGAGAGAAGTAAAAAGAAATGAGAAGTAGAAGTAAGGACCTTGCAAATAGGTTATGGAACTGAAAAATGAAGTAATTGAAGTTTTATGTATATTAGGTTGACCCATTTGAAATTGCTGACATTCAAAAGTTTTTGATCTGCAAAAATTGCCTTTAATCTTCTGATAGGTTTCTTTTAGTCCCGGATACTACCCAGGAAACAGAACATAAGGCACATTTGCTTGCAAATATCAAATGTAGAATAGCAAGCAGTTCTATTTTATATCAAGTCATTTTAATTTATAGAATTTCAAGTGATGCAGATTATTTAAAGATGTGGGGTATAGGAGATACTATAGTCATTGCCTTGTTTTATATCCCTTGTATTACTTACTGACTAAAGTGAGTGCCTTGTTTTATATCCCTTGTATTACTTACTGTTTAAATGGGAAAAGCCTATTTCCAGCCACCAACATCTTCATTTCTGCTTGAGGACTTTGAAGGTTTAGAGAATCTCTCTGTGGTACAGCCTGGGAGTACCTCTCAACCAGTGACTGACAAGAGCTGGTATAGAACTACCCCAGCTCCCTCACTCCTTGGACGAAATAATTCTGAGTTTATATTCTATGTTGTTTCCCAGAGTTTTCTCATGAGGTCAAGCTCCAGTTGCCCATAGTGATAACACACTTGGTAATTCCGCTTGAATTTTCCCCTGAATTTTCTCAACTCTCTCGCTGATGTTTCTGTACTTTGCAAATAAACTACTTGCATTTGAAGCCTTTTCTCAGGGACATAGGAAGGTGAAGTAAATATATATTAAGAGAAAAAGCGAGTTCCAAAACCATGTGTACTGTATGATGGCAATTTTGAAAGAAAAGCTGAAAGCTGTACTGGAAATGTTCGTTTTTGTTTATTTGTTTTTATTTTTTTCTGGGTGTTGAGATTGAAGGTAATTAAATTTTTTTCTTTGTGCATTTCTAATTGTAGGCTAATTCTCCAGAGTGAGTGTGTGCTTCTTTTGTAATCTGGATAGGGATAGAAATAAATACTATATAAAATAGTAATTTGGAATGTAGATTGCGATCAGGGTGGGGTGACAGGGAAGGCTGTAGTATCAGATAACAAAGTGTATGGAATAGTTCAGAGAAGGCAAGAGAGTGTAAGGATAAGAGCAAAGATAGAAAGTTGGTCTCCGTGATGTGACACACACCTTGATTTAAGTGACTATCCTTAAACTTTTTTAAAAAAAATATTTGTGGCAAATTGTAAACCTGGGAAGACTAACAGACATTTTTTTAAAAACACAACTTAAAAGTATAGTATATCTGTTTGTTTTACTATCTGCTTTTTTACTGTCATCCTTCTCATAAATATATAATTAAAATATTTATAATTATAAAATATAAATCTATAATTATAAATATAAAATATTTATAATATGTAATATTGTAAAATACATAATTATAATATATAATTAAAATATTTTTTGGTCAAAAATCCTAAATTGACTGAAGGAAGTATTTAGCCAGTTTGTTTATAAGTCATCTTTTTTTTTTTTTTTTTTTTTTTAAGACAGAGTCTCACTCCGTCACCAGGCACCAGGCTGGAGTGCAGTGGCACGACCTCGGCTCACTGCAACCTCCGCCTCCCAGGTTCAAGCAATTCTCCTGCCTCAGCCTCCCAAGTAGCTGGGACTACAGGCACGCGCCACCATGCCCAGCTAATTTTTTTGTATTTTTAGTAGAGACGGGGTTTCACCATGTTGACCAGGATGGTCTCAATCTCTTGACCTCGTGATCTACCCTCCTCGGCCTCCCAAAGTGCTGGGATTACAGGCATGAGCCACCGCACCCGGCCTTTTTGTTGTTTTATTGTGGTAGAAAGGTTACCTAAAGTGATCTGTTTCTTAGCAGTATTGGCAGAAAGCTGTTGAGAAACTGGCAAAGAAAATGGTTGAATTTCAAAATAATTTTTGATTGGAGAATTGGAAAGCTAATTCATCCTAACACAATTATGACTTTTTTTTTTCCTTGTTAACATCCAGATACATATGTATCTTTTTTTTTTTTTTTTTAAAGACAGGGTATCATTGTGTTTCCCAGGCTGGAATGCAGTGGCACAATCACAGCTCACTGTAACTTCTCGGCCTGGGAAACACTTGACCTTCCTGGCTCAAGCAGTCTTCCCACCTTGGCTTCCCTAGTAGCTGGGACTATAGCACACCACTGCACATGGTAATTTTTTGTATCTTTTGTAGACATGGGGTTTTGCCATGTTGTCCATGCTGGTCTTGAACTCCTGTCAGCCTCAGCCTCCCAAAGTAATGGGATAACAGTGAGCCCCATGATATATATGTATCTTTTATCTAGTTGCAATCATAGTGGACTTTATTTTTGGTTTTTCCTATTTTCACTTGGTATCTTCATGTTGTATTGTTACATGTAGAGTAATATTATTGTTTCTCAAGCATTGTAGTACAGTATTTAACTGGTTGATGTACCCTAATCTACTTGACTATTTCCTTAATGTTAAGTGTTAATAGATTGTTTCCAGAGCCTTTGCAGTGATCTTCATCATAATATTTTTTGCTTCATTCAAATCAATTACCAGTATCATCACTTGATGTTTATGGCTGGTAATTATTATTGTTAATTTCTATATTGTATTTTCTACAAAGTTTGCCGGTTTACAAGGCAACTAACAATTGGTTAGTTAATTCATTTATTCACTAAATATTGAGTTCATAGTATGTACCAATTCCTGTTCTAGGTGCTGAAGGAGTATGCCAGTTTCACTCAACTCTAGCCTAGTTCATAAATTTATACTTAAAGATTTTTACTTTGTACCTCATTTTTAAAGATAGTATGTTATTTGATTAGTAGAGTTGTAGTTTAATTTTAAGCAATTGTGGAATTTGGTAATATTTTGGTTCTTGGGTTTTATAAAAACAAAGCATTTTGGTTTCATAAATTCAGTCTTATCTGCAGTAGAAGTTGCTATCATGTATAGTATTTCATTTTAATAATTAGTTAAGGACTTCAGTAAAAATTATTTACTTATAATATGTAAAAAGTCAAATTTTAAATATAATTTATTAAATCTAAAGCAATTTAATATACTGGATAGCTTTTCTAGGCTGTGATAAAATAGACAAATTAATGTTTGTAGACTAAAGCAGGACTCTGATCAACTCTAGAATGTTTCAGACTTATAAGCCGATAGAATTGTGCTATAATTTTAGTACAAGGGAATGCTTTATCCAGTTTATCAAACACACCATTTTCTATTAGCTTTACTGGAAAAGCCCTGTAGGCATACTTAAAATAGTTTTTTTCTCTGTAAGGAGACTACTTATTTGTCACTAGGACACATAGGGGTGAAGGGAGAATATTAGTACTTTTTAAAGGTCATTTATTGATTTTTAAAATGAATAAACACTTTTTATTTTAATTGTGAAATGTTGTGTTACATACATTAGCTTTTGATGAGAGGTTATTAGATCTTCTATAAGGAATAGTTAGACAAAGTTTGAAAAATTGAATTTTAAATAGTTGGGATAATGCAGTAGTCTGCTTGAATATGGTGATGAAGTTGACCTGAATTTCTAATGAAATCTCCCCATTGAAATGAAATAAGGGAAGAATTTTTGCCATGTGAGAGCTTGTTTAGCTTGTTTTATTCTTATAAAATAAGAATAAAAGTAGAAATCAAAACATTGTGGTTTATAATGTATTTTTCTTTTCTTTTTTAAGGTTCTGGGATCCTGGCTGCTACAAATAGTACTGAATTGGGAATTATAGGACCATATTCTCCAAATCCTAGCCCTGTGAAAAAAGGCAGTTCAATTAATTGGTCTTTGCCAGATAAAATAAAATCTCCACGAACTGTGAGGAAACTTTCCGTGAAAATGAAAAAGTTGCCAGAATTTAGCCGAAAGCTAAGCGTTAAGGGAACACTGAATTATATAAACAGTCCAGATATTCCTTCTTTGTCTAAATATAACTGTCGAGAAATTCATCATACTGATATTCTGCCCTCTAGAAACACAACCACGGCTGCTAAGAGGAATGTTATAAGCCGATACCATCTTGATACCAGTGTATCTTCCCAGCACAGCGACCAGAAGAAAAACTCTATGAGTTCTAAGTATTCCTGCAAGGGTGGTTACCTTAGTGATGGAGACTCACCTGAACTTATAACTAAAGCTAGCAAACATGGATCTGAAAACAAATTTGGAAAAGGAAAAGAAATAATTTCAAACAGTTGTAGCAAGAATGAAATAGACATTGATGCTTTTAGGCATTATAGCTTTTCTGATCAACCTAAGTGTTCACAGTACATATCTGGGCTCATGAGTGTACATTTCTATGGTGCTGAGGATTTAAAACCACCTCGGATAGATTCAAAAGATGTCTTTTGTGCAATTCAGGTAGATTCAGTAAACAAAGCAAGAACAGCTTTGCTCACATGTCGAACAACATTTTTAGACATGGATCACACTTTCAACATAGAAATTGAAAATGCGCAACATTTGAAACTAGTAGTATTCAGTTGGGAACCAACTCCAAGAAAAAATCGAGTTTGTTGTCATGGAACTGTTGTTCTTCCCACCTTATTTAGAGTGACAAAGACTCATCAATTGGCTGTCAAACTTGAACCTAGAGGTCTTATTTATGTGAAAGTGACCCTTATGGAACAGTGGGAGAATTCTCTTCATGGACTAGATATAAACCGAGAACCAATAATATTTGGAGTTGATATTCGAAAAGTTGTAGAGAAAGAAAATCTAGGACTGATGGTGCCACTTCTGATACAGAAATGTATTATGGAAATTGAAAAGAGAGGCTGTCAGGTATTATCTCAGTATGGTTTTCTACTACCTCCTTTATTGACTGATTAATTGATTGTAAGTCTTAGGGGAAGGAATTAAAGGTAATGTAAAAAAATCAGATTTAGATATTTTACCATTCCTATTCTTTATTTTTATTCCATTACTTTTAGGGTGTAATTAATAACTTGACTCATGTTGTCAATTGAGAACATGCTAGATGATTCCATAATTTATATTGCAACATAGAGCTTCATGGGTCTTGTAATTAGATATCAGGATTGCTTCAAAATGTCGTTCCAAGGAAAAGTCAGATCTGATAACATAGGCAAAGGATATTAATCTGAGGTATAAGTAATTGTTTATACTAATTTTTGTGATACATATTAAGACTAAAAATTATTACATTATTTCTGCCTTAGTACTATCTGAATTTATAATACTGGTTAAAAAGATAAGTTAAAAGATAATGAGAGTAAATATAAAATCGGAAATATTTAATAAACTTAGGCTTAACATGGAAACTATAGAAACAGCATAAGTTAATGGAATTTTGCATTAAGATGCAGAATACCTGGATTCTGGTTTCTCCTCCATTATTACTTAGCTGTGTCATGTTGGGCAAGTCATTTAATCTCTGTGGGTCTTACTTGCTCATATCTATAAAAATAGATGGAGTGGCCAGTCATGGCGGCTCACGCCTGTAATCTCGGCACTTTGGGAGGCTGCGGCAGGCAGATCACCGGAGGTCAGGGGTTTGAGACCAGCCTGCCCAACATGGTGAAACCCATCTCTACTAAAAATACAAAAATTAGTGCAGCATGGTGGCTCATGCCTGTAATCCCAGCTACTCAAGAGGCTGAGGCAGGAGAATCGCTTGAACCCAGGAGGTGGAAGTTGCAGTGAGCCCAGATGTACTCCAGACTGGGTGCTGTAAGTGAAAGTCTGTTGCAAAAAAAAAAAAAAAAGATGGAGTAGCTTCCTGAAGCTAAGAACACATCTGAACTATTGAAACTTCCCCCTCTCCAGGCCCTCGGTAGGGTTGGATAAAACTTCTAACTCAGATACATGATTCTGTCTCCAGTTTATGTTGTCTTTGTGTGAGTGAGGCCTTTACTTTTCCAATCCAACTTTTGGTTAATTATTTTTGTTTCTTAAGATTGTTTTTTTCCTTTATGTTTTTTTCAGGAAGTGAGTATGGAGTTCAGAGATTATGTAAACTTAAAAGCTAATTATTAAACAGAAACTTTTATGGTTGAATATTAAAATAAGTAACTCAAATGGCACTGTATTTTTACAGTCTATTTTCTGAAATATTTAGAAACAGCAGGTATATAAAGACTGTTATCACTCTAAGTGCCAAGAAAACATTTTTAGCAATGCTCTTCATTTTTATTTAGAACTGTACTTTTAAAAGATATTTTTGTTTTGTCTCCCCTGCTTCTTTCTCTCTGTGACTTGGGCCCTACCCCCACCCCCAACAGAGAGAGGCTTATTGTGCTTGTATTTTACAGACTGGCATACTGCTTAAATTTTGTTTACCCTTTTAGTCAGTAATTATTCTTGTTTTGTTGTTGTTGTTGTTGTTTTTTTGTAACCATGAAAATAGGCTTTGATAGTGATACAAAAATAGTTTGTGGCAGGGGTCTTTGCATCTTCCAAATGCTTTGAATGCTACTACTACCATCTCCTGCTTACAATGGGAAAAATTACTATGGAGATCATACTCATGGTCTGTCATTCATAGAGGCATTGAGCATGTACTTAAAGAGTTTGATTCAAGAACTCAGCATCTGAAAGTAGGGATATATCCTAAAATATCTTTTCCTTGAAGTACCTGTATTAGATCTTCCTTTCTTTATTTATCTTTTAAAAAATTATATTTGTGATTTCAACTTTTGGGGGTAAAATAGTCCATAAATTTATTGTGTACTAGTTAAATAGTACTTTTAAGTTGTTCTAGGTTCATCATCTTTTCAAGTTTAAGGGGATACATTGTTTTTATGGTACTTTATACACTTAAATGTGCTCATACCAGCAGGGCTATAAAATCAAGTTTGTTTCTTCTATTGTGGTAGCATTTCCTTTGATCCTGTTTAACATTTTAGTTTTATTTTCTGGACCGTCTACATTTCTCCTGTGTCTTTCTTGAGATGATGTGACCAGCATAACTCATGCCATTCTCAATGTGAATGCATCATGAATGTGGATAAGAATAGGAAATTTGAAATTTTTTCCTGGTATATTTCTTGGTTTCCCATATTATCTTGATCCTTTTGAATGTAGGAGCACCTTGCATTATCATCTCTTCGAAATAGTTTTAGGTTCTTTACTATCTTTCAATTAATACCTATAGTTTATCATCTTAAATATTTTAGATAATATTTCCCTGTAGCTATTACTGACACTTTCTCATATTGAGACCCACCTTCTAGATAGTGTATTCTATCAGTTTTTTAATGAGTAAGAAGAGATTAGCGTCATAAGTAAACCCGGAAATTTCATGTGTATATTTCTTACTCTAGATCATTTATTACATTTTACAGTAATTCCTAGTTCAAATTCTTGAGGATTACTTTTACCTTATTTCTCTCTTGAAGTAGTTTCTTTCTACATAATTTTTCCTTCAATTCAAAGTGACTGAGCTTTCTAAATAGTCTTAGATATAGAAGTATGGCTGACAACCACTTATTCTCCTTAAGTTTGTTTGAAGGTTTATTCTTTCACAGAACTTTGATAGCTTAATCGGGCATGTTTTCTCTTTACAGATATCATGTTTATTTATTGTCAGTAAATTTATAGTGAATATCTTAGGACTTAATATTTTAGAACCTGTATAGCTAACAGTGTTTAAAAACAAATCTTTTCAATGTAGGTTGGTGGGATGGGTAGTGTCTGTGCATCTTATATAAATTTCGAAGTAGAGGTTTTATTTTATGTTTAATGTATTATTTTAAATTTCCTCCATCAATTTATAATCAATTAATCTGACAACTTAAGAAAACCCTAGGTTTGCTTATGTGTCTTCCTGGGAATCTTTTTTCTTAAAAAGCTTTATATCAATAGTATATACTAGAATTATATTTCAACTATATACTTATTTTAAGAATAAAAGAAGCCCTCAGTTTTAAAGAGATTAAATAATTTGCCCAAATTCATGAAGCAAGGAGTGGGGCTTTATGACTCCAAAATCCTTGTTCAGTGTCTGTGCTGTACTACTTCAGTCTAGAACAAAAGATGTGAAAGGGCGCACATTGTTGGAGTGTGGCGATCTTGATTGGGGATATAAAGGAAGAAGGGATTGTGTTTTGCTTAAGATAGGTAGCCAGCATTACCTAACTCATAGTGTATTGTTTGAATTTAAATAAAAGAATAGGATATTTTTATTAAACTAGTCAACATAGTGTATAATGAGATTTTAAAAGGTATATTTGAGGTATTTTAAATTAAATCCCATCAGAACATACTTGACTGCAATGTTCATGTGATTTATAATGTACTTATATTTTCCCTTTATCAAATTTACCATAATGTGGCCATAATTTTATTCCTAGGTAGTAGGCCTGTATCGATTATGTGGTTCGGCAGCAGTCAAGAAAGAACTTCGAGATGCTTTTGAGAGAGATAGCAAAGCTGTTGGTCTGTGTGAAAACCAGTACCCAGATGTAAATGTAATAACAGGTAATAAATAGATTTTATTTTATGCACTCATTCTGGAAAGACTACATTTGCCAGAATGATAACTGAACTCTGTTGGTAGCTGAAATTTAATTTGTTTTTATTCTGAAATTTTTTCTTCCTTCACAAACATTACTTACTGTGTTATTTTTATATGGGAAGGTATTAAGCTATGGTCTCTTGCCCTCAACAGCTGACATGATGAAGGGAAGTAAGACCTACTTTAAATTAGCTGTAGTAGCTAGCAGAAAGAAAAAGGTACCTTCATAGAGGGATAAATAAAATGCCTTGGGAGTTGAGTTTGACTGGTGCTTAGGTGATATAGAGGGTATTGACTATCTGGTTAGAGAATTTAAATTTATTTACTAGCCAGAGGGGGATCCATTAAAATTTTTTTGAGTAGGGGAGTTATATCATTAGAGATTGTTTTCAGGCATATTAATCTGGCAACTCTATGTGATGGATGGAAATTGGAAGAGACCAGAGGAAGGAAAACCAATTAGAAAGCCTTGGCAGTAGTCCAAGCAAAGAGGTAGTAAGATCTAAAGGGGCTTGTAGCAGTAGAAATAGGAAGGAGTAGAATTGAAAGGAGGTGGACAAGAGGAAGCCCAGACAGATGTGACTTTGAGACCTGGTTGATTGGGTACCATTAGCAGAAATAAGATAGTTTCAAAGAGAGCTATGGCTTTTGGTGGGGAAGACTGGAGAAAGTTTATGAATTGGGTTTTGGATATATAGAATTTGAAGTGCTAGTAGGAGATCTAAATGGGCAGATCAAGCAAAGTTGAAACTGCTCATCTGCAGCTAACAAGAGGATGCAGTAGAATTTGCAGAATCTCTTATTTACCTAAGTGGTGATTATAATTCAATGTATGGTATTGGAAATATACTTCTATTACCCCTGAAAGATGGGAGTGGAAAGAGGGTCATTGGCATATATGTGCAGTTAAAGCCTTGAAATTGTCCATAAAGTTTGAAAAGACGAGAACTTTGGGGGTCTCCAAACTTCGGAGGCAGGCAAAGAAGAAACACCTAAAGAGATTGAGAGGAAAGGAGTCAGAAAGTTTGGGAAATAAGAGACAACAGAGCTTAAGCAAAGGTGTGATGCAGTCATTCTGTGGAGAGATTATATAAGATCAGAAAAGAAAAGGGCCTTTGAATTTGGCCATTAAGAAATGGCTCAGAACCTTATTGGTAATCTTCAGGAGCAACTGGTTTATAATAATTCCATATTTGTTTTTGTTGTTTTACTTTTTTTAATATTGAAGTTTTCAAGCGTATGTAAAAGTAGAATACTGTGATAAATCCTCTCTGTTTATTGCCTGGTTTGCATAATATCAACACATGAACAGACTTGTCTCATTCATCCCCGCATTTGATTCTTCTCAGCCCTGGATTATTTTGAGAAAATCTCAGATGTATTCTTTCATTTATAGATGCTTCAGTGTGTATCTCCAGATCTTCTGTGTATTTTTATAGTTCTTTCTCCTCTCTACTGACAGCTGCCATTTTTTTCTTGCTATAATGAGTTTATTTTTCTCTTACAGCTTGTTTTCTTATTTTTACTCACAATTAATTGTTTGGGTGAAAATTTGAGGAAGGTTCATCTTGTACATATTTAAGAAGAGAAGTTTGTTGGTAGAAATCTTTAAAGCTTACTTTTAGGATTGAGGCTTTCTGAATAATTGAGGTTGCCACCCTTTGAGTGCTGAATGACTGTATTTTCATAGAGTATTTAACATGTAATTCTTGGATAACCAAAACTTTGATTCCAAGCATTTTAATACTAAGATAAAACAGTCACTTTTCTTCTTATATATTTTAGCAAATCAGAAATAATGGTTCCTGGCTGGGCGCAGTGGCTCAGGCCAGTAATCCCAGCACTTTGGGAGGCTGAGGTGGGTGGATCATGAGGTCAGGAGTTCGAGACCAGTCTGGCCAAATGGTGAAACCCCTTCTCTACTAAAAACACAAAAAAATTAGCCAGGCGTGGTGGCACATGCCTGTAGTCCCAGCTACTTGGGAGGCTGAGGCAGAAGAATCGCCTGAACCCAGGAAATGGAGGTTGCAGTGAGCCAAAATCGCACCACTACACTCTAGCCTGGGCAACAGAGATTCCATCTCAAAATAATAATAATGATTCCTTTTAATTTTTATAAAGGAAGAGGTGTATTTCTACAAAAAATTAAGATACCTGAAAAAAAATGGAATATTCTTTACTTGTTAATGCGTAATTAACAAATCAGCAAAAGATTCATTTCATGAATCCATGAAAGAAAAGTTTTATAAATACAAAATTCCAGGAAAGTACACTCGATAAATAAATACAGGTATCATCTTGGTGAAGCTTTGTCCTATAAATAAAAATTATGTTAAACATGTATAATTTTAAAAGATGAAATGAAAAAAGGGTTCCTAGTTTTGGAAACTGGCAGCATATGCAGAAGATAGGAACAACAGGTCAATGAATATTGGATTTAAGTAAAATTGAGAGTTTCTGTACTTTATAAATTGGATATTTTTTGGCTCTGTTCTTTGTACTTACTCCATTTGGGTAAAGCTGTTTTTCAGAAGAATTTTAGAGCTCTTTGTTTTCTTGATAAAGCCAATAAAATGATTTAAGATTTATTTCCAAAATATCATTGGAATTGCATGACACAAGGGTTATCATGACTCAAAATAAAGGGTATTGTTGATTTGAGGAGTTGGCCGGTGACAGTATTGCCTCATGTGTTTGTTCCTCCTGAACTCACTTTTCTGAGTAAACTTTGAAATAGAATTAATAGTTCAGTAGGTCTAAAAAATGAGAAATTAATGAAGCGAGTGACAGATTTTGTTCACAGTTTAATGTGTTTTTAGTAGTTGGTTTGTCTGGAGCATGGAATGAAATACTCCAGACAAACCAGTTTTTTAAAAATCAAATACAAAATTTTAGGTATGAAGTTCATTCATAATTCTTTTATATTTGTTTGTTATTTGAGAGGTTAGTCTCACTCTGTAGCCCAAGCTGGAGTGCAGTGGCGCAACCTCCACTTCTGGGGTGAAGCGATTCTTGTGCCACAGCCTCCCGAGTAGCTGGGACTACAGGCATGTGCCACCATGCCCAGCTAATTTTTTATATTTTAGTAGAGACAGGGTTTCACTGTGTTGCCCAGGGTGGTCTTGAACTCCTGAGCTCAGGAGAGCCTCCCACTGCAGCCTCTTAAAGTGCTGGGATTACAGGCATGAGCTGCCACGCCCACCTATTCATAATTTTTTATAGGGCTTATTACCAAAGAACAGAGAAGACTTTTTAAAAGTCAAATATTTATCATTTAGTAATTATTAAAAATAAGTCTTCTGAGGAGGATTACATGTGTCTAGCTACTGTAAAATAAATTTCATGTTAGTGCTACATAATCTATATCTAGGTCCAGTATCTGAAAGTTCATTTGACCATGGCTTTTTCTGATTTTAATCCTACATAGTCATTTTTATCCTATCTGCCTTTCAGGGAAAATTTGATCAGAATATAAGTAAATGATCTTTAAGACATTAATATTTTTCTTTTTTGTACATACTATACATTTTCCTATCATACATATTATATGTTCTCTGACCTCTGACACATTAACTTACAAACTGTTTCTGTTTTCCTTCACCTGGATTGCATATAGATGTCAAAACTGTGTAAGCACCAAGGAATGCAAAACATTGAGGAATGGTCATAGACTTAGCAACCACATATACTGAGATTGTTTATGAGAACCATTTGGTCTGAGTAACATGTATAGGGTATGAGTAAAGCAGGTGGTAAGGCCTGAAAGAGTAAGTGAGGTAAGGTGGGGGGTAGGTTAGTGGATTAAAAAAATTAATTTGTAGCTCTACCTTCAGGTAATGTAAGTGATTCAGCATTCAAATCTACCTAATCAACTGTATCTTTACTATCTATGTAAGTTTTATATGTGACAGAATGATTCTCATGTTTGTGTATGTGCATATTCAGTCTTTTGGTTCATAGGTCCTAAATGCTTTTGTATTTATTTAGGCTTGTTTTAAAGCCCAGAATATGGTCCTTTGTGGTGAATGTTCCATTTGAGCTCTTGAAAAGAATGTGTATTCTGGTGGTTTTGCTGGACTGTGCCGTAACTATCAATAAAGTCAAGTTAATTAATAATGTCCCAGTCTTCTACATCTTTGTTTTCTTTCTACTCGCTGAAAGGAGTGTTGAAGTCTTCAATTATAATTGTGGCTTTTCTCTATTTTTTTCTTCAAACTGTTTCTGTTTCCACCCCCTCCTACCCACTGACACTACTTTGCCTTTGAAGATTGCAATTGAGCATGTATTAGGCCACTTTAAGTTATGGGACAGCTCACTGATAATGTTTATTTTTTTTTTTTAGTTTTTTTCCTACTTTGTTTCATTTTAGATTATTTCTATTGCTGTATCTTCAAGTCACATTAGTCTTGTCTTCTGATATTATTTTCATTCATTGCATTTTTAGTTTCGGACACCCTAGTTTTCACTACTAGAAGTTTGATATGGGTTTGTTTTTTCAGTACTTTCCATGTATCTGCTAAATATGTTTTGTCTTTATTCTAGGTTCTTGAACATATGAAATACAGTTATAATAAGTGTTTTCATGTCCTTGTCTACTAATTCTATTGTGTATGTCTTTTCTGGGTTGGTTTCAGTTGATTTTACTCCTCATTATAGGTTATATTTGTCTCCTTTATATGTCTGGTAATTTTTTACTGGACATCAAATGTGAATTTTACGTTCTTGGGTGCTGGATATTTCTGTATTTCTATATTTATAGCTGTGGTTTGGTATGCAAGTACTTTACTTGCAAGAGGTTTTAGTCTTGCTTTTAAGCTTTATTAGGCAGAATGTGAACTGCTTTTAAATAAGGCTCTTCTTTGTCTATTTCTTTGATTCACTACTGAAGCAAAACTCTTCTATATGCTGTGTACTTATATTAGCTTTCTATGACTGCCATAACAAAGTGCCACAAACTTGGTGGCTAAAACAACAGAAATTTATTTTCCCACAGTTCTGGAGGCTAGAAGTTCAGAATTAAAGCATAAGGCCCTGCTCCCTCTGATACCTGCAGGGGAATCCTTCCTTGTATCTTCCTAGTTCTGGTGGTTTGCTGGCAACCTTTGACAGCCCTTTCTTTGTAGATGCATTTCTTTGTAGATGGCATTCACCCTGTGTTTCTTCATATCATCTACTCTCTCTGTGTGTCTTTCTCTGTGTCCCCCATTTTATAAGGACATGTTATTTTGTAGTAGGGTCCACCCTAATGACTTCATTTAACTTGATTGCCTCTGTAAAGACTCTTTCCAAATAAGGTCATATTCTGAGGTACTGGGAGTTCAGACTTCAACATGTTTTGTTTTGTTTTTGAATGGGGGGGGCACAATTTAACACAGTGCTGTACCCAAATCCCCTGAATTATGAAGTTTTCCACTCTGGCTGCTTGGAACAGGGAGTGGTTGCCCACACTATGCAAACTACCAGAATTGTTCTCTCTAATCTGTTTGGCTGGTTCTTTCTCCAGTCTTGGGGGAGTTGCCCCACCTGCGTGTGCTTATTAGTACTCAGATGAACACTTGGGACTCTGCTGATTTCCAGAGTCGTCTCTAGGCAGCCCACTGCTCTCAAGTGCTCCGTCCTGCAAGCTCTAGCTGCTTTAGCCTCCTTGAATTTCTAACTCCCCTTCAGCTGTTGAAAAAGCTGAAAGGTTTTCATTTTCTTATTGCAATCTGGAAAGTCTCCCCCAGGCAGTAAGCTGGGGTCATTGTGGGCACACTTTTTAGTTCACATCTCTCAGGGATCCCCTTCCATTGCCTGATGTCCAATGTCTTGGAGACACAGTTTTGTCAGATATTTTGTCTGGTATTTTCAGTTGTTGCCAGCAGGAAGGTAAATCTAGTCCCTATTGCTCCATCTTACCTAGAAACACTGCTCTGCTTTTCTAGCCTGTATATGGGTTACTGATTGCAATGAGAAAAAAAAAAATCAATATTATTTGGTACCAATATTAATCCATGGACTTCAAAGTCATTAGAAGGTTCTGAATGGTACCTGGTAATAATTGTATGTTTTATCAGCTGTCTCTCTCTCTTATTCTCTGGAGTGTCTATTTAATATCTTCTCACTCCCCTCAAACCTCATTTTACCCATGTCATTCTTAGCAGACAGCCTTGCCTCTTAACATCACAGAGAAAACAGAAGCCGTCAGATGGGAACTTGCTCTACTTCTTGTGATCCAGCCTGCCAATGTGCCTTCTCTGGCATATATTCGTTCCACTTCCTTGCTTTAGTAAAAAAGAAATGATCTTTGTTACATCTTGGACAAATTCTAATTCCTTCATGTGTTCTCACAAGTCTCTTCTTTCTTCTTAAGGACTTTGCTCAACTGATTATATTTCCTCTCTCCTGAACCTCGAAAACCTTTTTACTCTCTCCTTTGCATTAGCATTTAAATGTTTAAGTGTCTCTTGTCTTTAAAGAAAAATCTGCACTTTGATCCCATTTCTCCCCTGCCTTCCCCCTCTCTTCTATGGTTATGAACTTCTCTCAAAGCCAGATTTCTTTATCAAGTTGTGTGCATTTCTTTGTCCATTTCTTTAATGTCTATTTACTTCCTAATCAACTGCAACCTGACTTCAGTGTCCTTTATTTTCCTGAAACTGCCTGCCAAGGTTGCTGACTTCCTTTTCTGGTGGACATTTTTAGGTTCTTATTTTAAATTATCATTATTTTCTGTGCCTGGCTACAAAACCCTGTTGCCTAATCACAAGAGGAATTTGTTTAAAATACAGGGACAGGAGCTCTGGCCCCTGTGGATTATGATTTAGTAGGGCTGCTATGGGTCTCCAGAATCTAATTTTTTTAAAAGTCACATTGGTGCAGGCAATTTTGAAAAACACTGTTCTCTGCAATATTTAACACTATTCTTATGTAACCCAATTATTGTTTGGGTATCATTAAATACCACAGACTCTTTCTTGAAACATTTTTTCCTTGACTTCCCTTGGCAGCACTCTTGCCACTCTCGTCTCGCCCCATCCCCCGCCTCCTCTCACCATACATACATCTTTTGCCATTCTTCCGTAGTCACCATTGGAAGATCCTCTTTCCTGATGACCCCTGGAAAGGTGATGTTCTTCAGGGTTATTTTCTAAGCCTTCTGTTAATCACTGTGTATGCCTCCCTGATAATCATTCCCACGTATCCAGTTATCTTTAAGTTGATCATTTTTAAATCTATGTCTCTAGCCATCTCTTTCCTGAGCCTCAGATTTTTATATCGAGCAGCCTTGAATGTCCCATAGATACCTTAAGCTCCATATGTTGAAAATGAAACGCTTGTTTACCCCCTAAAACATGATTTTCTTCCTGTATTCTCTATTTGAAGTAATGTCACTAGTATCCACCTAGATGCTCAAGTTCCAAGCCTAGGAAAGAAACATTCTTATTCCTCCTTTTTCTTCAAAATTGCAAATGCATTTTTGTAATTTTAGCAGTCCTGTTTCAAGAATTTGTGCTACATACATACCTGCAAACATGCAAAGTGATGATGTGCAAGGTTATTAATTGTAGCATGTTTTGGAAGAACAAAAGATAAGAAACAATTTTAGTATCCATCTGTAAGAGACTGAATAGTTAAGACTATGGGATGTCCTTACGTTGAACTACTATAATGTGGCTGTAAAAATGATGAGGAAGCTCTCTATGTCCTGAAAAGATCTCAAGGATATGATGTCAAATGAAAAAGCAAGAAACAAAACAGCATATATAGGTTTCCTATTTCTGATTTCTTTTGGTTTTGAAATATTTGCATTATGCTTACCAGTTTAGCATCCCTAATCCAAAAATCAAAAATCCAGAATGCTCTAATGAGCATGTTGGCATTTTAAAAGTTTTGGATTTTAAGAGTATTTTGGATGTTCAGACTAAGGATACTCAACCCTCAGTGAGGGAGACAAATCATATTTATATTTGCATAAACAAACACTAGGAGGATACATAAGAAACTAATGAACCATGTTACTATCAAATATTTAAAACTTGGGGCCAGGCACAGTGGCTCATGCCAAGTACTCTGGGAGAATAAGGTAGGAGGATCACTTGACACCAGCAATTCAAGACTAACCTGGGAAGTATAATGTGACCCTGAGCTACAAAAAATAAGAAAATTAGCCAGGTGTGGTGGCAGCCACTTGTAGTCCTAGCTACTTAGTAGGCTGAGGTGGGAGGATTGCTTGAGCCTAGGAGTTTGAGGTTACCAGTGTACTCCAGCCTGGGAGAGACCCTGTCACAATTTAAAAAAAAATGAGATGGGGAAGCTTCCTATAGAATCATGTTTAAGTTCAAACTAAGCTTTCAAACTGAGTTCTCAGGCTGAGAGCATGTTCTGAATCGATATTGCATATATTTAGGTTTTTGGTGTTAGGAATATCTCCTGTTTTCCCTTGTGATCACATGCCAGCCTTTAGCTAGTATCTTATCTACTTTGCTTATATATAACAACCACTATTCTTTCCAGTTTCCTCTACTATAGGTGATATCTTAGCTCAAAACTATGTGTAGTATGTTTGCAATTGACTGTCCTCATTCCCATTATAGTGACAAATCGGATGTTTTCTGTTCTTAGCTTTTGGTTTTATTTGTTTGACTTTAGGAATGATTTTTTCTTCCATATGGTAGTGTAGCATTAGAGATTATCCAGCCATCCAGTTATATCTGTTTAAGATACTTCTCCACTGTTAAAGAGGAAATGTATTTATTTTCAAGGGTTTCGGACAACTGGTACTTTTTCATTATCAATTTAAAGTCTAGAAACTCAAAATTTGTGTAATTGGAATAATTTATAATTAACATAAATATGCCTTGCTTAATTTCTGTTTCACATGCATTTAGAGGAGCTTTTTATAGGGGGCAGAATCAATAAGGGTATGTGTATCAAGAATAGTTTATGATTAATAAACCTAATATGTATGGTAACTGAAAATTGTTTTCATTTTTAGCATGCTTTCAAAACAAGTCAAGTACCAAAGCAATTTAAAAGGATACAAATGCTAATATTTTATTATAATTATTTTTATGTTATTGCTTTTATTGTTTTCAAAATATTGAAAGTTAGCTATAATACTTAAAAAAAAAATTGACCATAGCTCTTTATTTCACTCTGCAGTCTAATCACCAGCTGTCTGCAATTTGTTTGTTTTCTAAAGGTGTTCTTAAGGATTATTTAAGAGAACTGCCTTCTCCTCTGATAACAAAGCAGCTTTATGAGGCTGTATTAGCTGCAATGGTAAAAAGTCCTTTGAAAATGTCATCAAATGGTTGTGAGAATGACCCAAGTGACTCCAGGTACACTGTTGACCTGCTGGATTGTCTCCCTGAGATTGAGAAGGTGAGCATTACCAGTATGCATTTTTCCTGAAAGCCAGTTAATGAACTATATACCTAGCTCCAGAGCTACAGATAATTTTAGATATTTGATATTTGTGGCACTCATGGATTTAAAAGCTCTGCCGTTACTGCTTTTAAACAGCCTAAATCTGTAAAAGCTTCTTAAACAGAATAAATCTAGAAAACAGTTTTATTATCTTTTCTGTATGTGATTTTAGCCTAAGGATGAGTAAATACTCACTAAAGTTTTTTTGTTTGTATTGTTAAAATATTATTACAATAAAATTTGTTCATTATAGAAATATTGAAAAGACACAGAAAAGAAGAATGTAAAATTGCAGTCAGCAATATCCAAAGGCAGCTATAATTAACATTTTGGTGCGTCTCCTTTTAGTATTTTTTAGATATAACTGTTATGGTGTACATGGCTTAGCTTTCAGACAAACAACAGCCCCACCCCTCATTTTTTCCCCCTTATCCTTTCTATTCTCCTGCTCTCCAAAAGCTTCAGACCAGCATCCTCAGGTATGCCTGTAGGACAGAGAGAGAAGGATAGGTAGGTCTTCAGAACTAGCCTTAGCCTAACTTTATTTGTTGTTCCTTAGAACAGAAGGGAAAATAAGAGAAAGATGGCTGGGCTTGTCCGGATGAGGCCAAATTTGCCCACATTTTTTGTCATGTGGGGGGCAGAAAGTGCAAGAATTAGTGAGTAGACACTGTCGGTCCATATCCAAAGGATTATAAATCATTCTACTATAAGGACACATGCACACGAATGTTCATTGCAACACAGTTTACAGTAGCAAAGACCTGGAACCAACCCAAATGCCCATCAATGATAGACTGGACAGGGAAAATGTGGCACATATACACCATGGAATATTATGCAGCCATCAAAAATGAAGAGTTCGTGTCCTTTGTAGGGACATGGATGAACCTGGAAACCATCATTCTCAGCAAACTGACACAAGAACACAAAATCAAACACCGCATATTCTCACTCATAGGCAGGTGTTGAACAATGAGAACACATGGACACAGGGAGGGGAGCATCACACACTGGGGTCTGTCGGGGGGGAAATAGGGGAGGGTCAGTGGGGGGGTGGGGAGTTGGGGGAGAGATAGCATGGGAGAAATGCCAGATACAGGTGATGGGGAGGAAGGCAGGAAATCACACTGCCATGTGTGTACCTATGCAACAATCTTGCATGTTCTTCACATGTACCCCAAAACCTAAAATGCAATTAAAAAAAAAAAGCCGTAAGTCCAGTAACTTTATTTGCGAGTTTACTGTGGTCCCCTGAGTGTCCTGGGCTCTGTCCAGTTGGTTTAACAATTACTTCTCCTTTGGATCAGGGGAAGGGAACAGCTAAAGAGTGTAGAAGCAGAAGGGTGGGATGAAGTTTAAGGGGGTGGGTGGAAAAGTAGAGATACTGGTTTCCCCGACAGTAGGTAAATTTTATTTTATTTTTTTGAAGACGGGAGTCTCACTCGGTCGCCCAGGCTAGAGTGCAGTGTCGCAGTCTCGGCTCACTGCAATCTCTACCTTTATAGGTTGAAGCGATTCTCCTACCTCAACCTCCTGAGTAGCTGGGACTACAGGTGGGCACCACCATGCCCAACTTATTTTTGTATTTTTAGTAGAGACAGGGTTTCACCATGTTGGCCAGGCTGGTTTTGAACTCCTCACTTGAGGTGATCTGCCCACCTTGGCCTCCCAAAGTGCTGGAATTACAGGCATGAGCCACCATGCCCAGCACTAGGTAAAATTATAAGTGCCACTTATAAGTGAAGAAATGAGTGTTAGGGAATTTAAATCACTTGCTGAAAGTTACATACCTTTTGTGATTATAGTGTAACACATGAATTTAGGTCTTTCTGACCCTAAGGCCCATGCTGTTACCATCCTTTCTAAAAGGACTGAATAAGCCTGGGTGACATGGCGAAACCCTGTCCTTGGCTAATACAAAAATTAGCCAGGCATGGTGGCACGTACCTGTGGTCGCAGCTACTTGAGAAGCTGAGGTGGGAGGATGGCTTGAACTCAGGGAGGTCGAGGCTACAGTGAGCCAAGATCATGCCACTGCACTCTAGTCTGAGTGATAAAGCCAGACCTTGTGTCAATCAGTCAATTAATTAATCCAGTCATTCAATAACTGAGTGATACACTATTTAGAGGATTTGACAACGTAATTTATCAGTATTCTCTCTTGTATGATATTTAGATTTTCAATAATTTGTACACAGATTTTTTAGTTTAGAATTATTTAGAATAGAATCTCAGAAATAAAATTGCTTATTTAAATAATATGAACATTTTCAGGCCCTTATATGTTCTCTTTTTTTTTTTTGAGACGAAGTCTCACTCTGTCACCCAGGCTGGAGTGCAGTGGTATGATACCGGCTCACTGCAACTTCCGCCTCCTGGGTTCAAGCAATTCTCCTGCCTCAGCCTCCTGAGTAGCTGGGATTACAGGCACGCGCCACCATGCCTGGCTCATTTTTGTATTTTTAGTAGAGATGGGGTTTCACCATGTTGATCAGGCTGGTTTCGAACTCCTGACCTCGTGATCCGCCCACCTTGGCTTCCCAAAGTGCTGAGATTACAGGCATGAGCCACTGTGCCTGGCCTCCTTATATGTTTTCATGCTAATTTTTTTTTTTATTGTTTTTGAGACAGCGTCTCACTTTGTCTCTCAGGCCGGAGTGCAGTGGTACAAACAGAGCTCACTGCAGCCTCAACCTCGGGGCCTAAGCAATGTTTCTGCCTCACCCTTCCTAAGTAGCTGGGACTACAGGTGTGTTCTGTCACCCTCAGCTACTTTTTTTCGTTATGGTTTGTAGAGACTGGTTTTCACCATGTTGCCCAGGGCTAGTCTTGAACTCCTGAGCTCAAGCAATCCACTCACCTCGACCTCCCAAAGTGCTGGGATTGTAGGCATGAGCCACCATGCCCAGCCAGACTGATTTTCCAAAAGGAACATGACAATTACATTTTTTGACTCATGTAAAAAATTTGCTCTCCTTTGCTTGCTATTGAGATTGAACATATATTTAACCAGGTGTAGTGTGGTGTTTGTGTCTCTGTGTGTATGGTCACAATTACATGCTGGAAATACCCTTAAGAGTCCAATGTATATGGAGTTCCACTTATGTTAGGAAATAATTATGAATTTAAAAAAGAAATACGATTCATATATTTGGCTCGTTTTGATTTAAAATGTCATATTCTTCTCTAGCTTTCATTATCTCTTCATTCCTTCCTTTCACAGCCAAACATTGAAAGGCTGTTTATTCTGGCTGTTATTGCTTCTTCACCACTCATTTACTACGCAGCACATTGTAATCTGGCTTCCTACCTCATCTCTCTCGACTTGTTCTTGCCACAGTTACTAAATGTCCTTCTGATCACCAATCCATTTGTCACTTTTGGCTCCAGAGATAATGTCATTTTTCTTTAAATAAGATTTTTTACCAGCTTAGGCAACAAAGCGAGACCCTGTCTCTACAAAAAAAATTTTTTTCTTTTTGAGACTGAGTCTCACTGTATTGCCCAGGCTGGAGTGCAGTGGCGCGATCTCGGCTCACTGCAACTTCCGCCTCCCGGGACAAGCAATCCTCCCACCTCAGCCTCCTGATTAGCTGGGACTACAGGCATGCACCACTACACCCAGCTATTTTTTTGAATTTTCAGTAGAGATGGAGTTTCACCATGTTGACCAGGCTGGTCTCAAACTCCTGAAGTCAGATGATTCACCCGCTTCAGCCTCCCAAAGTGCTGGAATTACAGGTGTAAGCCACCACTCCTGGCCTACAGAAGTTTTTTTTTAAATTAGTGGGTATAGTTTCATCCACCTGTAGCACCAGCTACTTGGGAGGCTGAAGTGGGAAGATTGCTTGAGCTGGGAAGGTCGGTGCTGCAGTGAGCTGTGATCATGCCACTGCATCTCAGCCTGGGCAACAGAATGAGACCCTGTTTCAAAAAAAAAAAAAAAATTAAATTAAATTACAGTTTTTAATTGGCATTGACGTCTTTAATACAATTTTGAAGAATTACATACTCATTTTGTTAAATGATTGATCATATGCCACTATGTCAAAAAACATCATTTCCTTTCATAATTGTTTAAATAACCATTCCACTTTTTGAGCCAACTCCCCTTACTAATTTCTTTAAAGATTAAAAAATATATTTTTTAGTAATTTTTTTCTTTTATTTCTAACTGTACTATTCTTCCTTTTAAGGTTTTTCTGCTTAAAATATTTATTAGTTAAGAAGCATATTAGCCTTTTAAAAATATCTTTCGTAATCCAAATCATTGTAGAACCTGGCCGTATTCTCGAATAGTTAGCTTCCTAGATTTAAGCATGATAGTGATTACAACTTACAACTATAGGACTTATCTACGCTTAAAAATGAACATTCTTCCCCTAATCCCCTTTTCATCACAGCCTTTGCTGTTGCCGTTTTAGAAGAGAAGGAGTTAATGGATACATTTTCCCAGGGATTCCAGCTGAAATTTGGAATGCATTCATAAGTATTTTATAAAGAATGTATAGTTTAACCATTTAATGGATTAAATTGTGTTGTTGGAACATAACTTTTTTTTGAGACAGAGTCTCTTCAGCCACCCAGGCTGGAGGGCGATAGTGCAATCTCGGCTCACTGCAACTTCCGTCTCCTGGGTCCAGGTGATTCTCCCATCTTAGCCTCCCAAGTAGCTGGGATTACAGGCACCCCCCCCATCATGCCTGGCTAATTTTTGTATTTTAGTGGAGACAGGGTTCACCATGTTGGCCAGGCTGGTCTTGAACTCCTGACCTCAGGTGATCTGCCTGCCTCAGACTCCCAAACTGCTAGGATTACAGGCGTGAGCCACCTCCTCTGGCCAGAACATGATTTAGGCCCCATATAATGTTTCTATTAGAAACTATGTTCTAGATTCCAAACATCCAACTTATAAGCAAATCTTTAAAAAAAAATCTTTTTAAAGTTGGGCGCAGTGGCTCACCTCTGTAATCCCAGCACTTTGGGAGGCTGAGGTGGGTGGATCACCTGAGGTTGGGAGTTCGAGACCAGCCTGACCAACATAGAGAAACCCTGTCTCTACTAAAAATACAAAAATAGCTGGGCGTGGTGGTGCACACGTGTAATCCCAGCTACTTGGGAGGCTGAGGCAGGAGAATCACTTGAACCTGGGAGGTGGAGGTTGCAGTGAGCCGAAATTGTGCCATCGCACTTCAGCCTGTGCAAAAAGAGCAAAACTCTGCTCAAAAAAAAAAAATTTTTTTTAAGTGATGGGATGCTTCTCTGTATTTTCTGCTATAAATTGTGTCCTTGAATTTGCCCCTTTATGACTACATTAATTGAAATTTAATTTAGGCAACCCTAAAGATGTTGTTGGATCATTTGAAATTGGTGGCTTCTTATCATGAAGTGAATAAGATGACGTGCCAGAATTTGGCTGTGTGCTTTGGACCAGTATTATTAAGTCAGAAGCAAGAGCCTTCCACCCATAACAACAGAGTCTTTACTGATTCAGAAGAACTTGCAAGTGCTTTGGACTTTAAAAAACACATTGAAGTTCTTCATTACTTACTGCAACTTTGGCCAGGTAAATGATTCTATGGAAATATGTTTTGCTTTCAATGACAGTGTATTTGAATTAACTAATCATTACATATGCCCATATATGATTGAAGAAACTCTTCTAGATTTTGCTTTTTCAAAATGTGAATTGATACCTATCCTTTAGTTTTTTCAGTTAAGTGTTTTCTGCCTTTGCTGATTACACTGTAGGCATGTAGATCAGTGTGCACCTTTTAGATTTGATCGGATCTAGATTTGAATCCTGGTTGTGCCACTTACTAGCAATCTGACCTTGGACCAGTTTCTTAAGGTCTTAGAGCCTCGTATTATCTTTTGTCTTATGGATTTAATAATATGTTTATAGATTTTATATTAGGATTTTAAAAAATTGTGTATGTAAGGTGCTCAACATAGCTCTTGACACATAATAGATAATAAATACTAATTTATTTACTCTTCTCATTTTTAGTTTAACTGTATAAAGCAGAATTCATTTTTCTCCTTAAATCAGTTCTTCTTTATATCTTTACTGCATTCATGGTCATTCATGAAATTATCTCAGCTTGAATTGGGAATTATCTTTGGCCTTTCCGTCTTTCTTATCCAATTCTTACTCCAATCAATAACTAAAAACTGACAGTTATTTTCCTAATTATCTCTTATATAGTTTCAGAGGTAAAAGAAACATGTGTTTAATTAGATGTTCTGTAAAGGACCTTTCATTTAAATTCCAAAATTTTCTTAGCTTTTAGTAACCCCTGCTACCCTCACCCCACACTGCATGGGACCATGTGTGAAGTACTTTGGTGCTTAGTGTAGAGCACACTAGTAACAGTGCTGGGCCCTGGGGTCAGGATTGGGTTCAGATATGAATGCTGGCACTTGCCAGCAGGGGTAGGCTCTGGCAAAAACTTTAACCTCTTTAACTCCCAGTTTGCTTCTCTCTAAATAATGCCTGCCTCAGGGTTGTTGTAAAGATTGAGATGAAGCATCTAAAAGTGTTTAGCACAAAGTGAGCACTCAGTCAACATCTTCTGTTACTCCTTTAAGACGGAAAGATTAAAGTACAAGGGGATGCTTGATTTCATCATTATAAAGTGAATTAAAAATAGTTAATAAAAATTTTCAATGTTTAAATTTGGAAGGCTAAAACTTTTACTTTCTTTTAAATGCAGGCTTAAAAATTATTCTAATTTATATTTTAACTGAATTAGAATGTTATTTTAACTATTTTTAAATCCTGAATCAAGATTCTCTGGGTAATTGGGCTAATTTCAGCATTTGATGCCCAATGTAAGGGATCTTTCAGAGTGTTAACTGTGTTTCTTTTTTCTAGAACAGCTTTAATTCTAATAAACACCAGGAATTTGGGAGAAAGCCATCTTGTCATTACCACAAACGAAAACTTGCTTCTTTGGAGATACCATTAAGTTTACTGTCAGTGCTGAGTTTGTTACTAATTCTGTGCCAGAGGTTAAGGTCATTTTATTATTTTGTAATAGCAGCCACCTTAGTTTTGGGTTTGGGAGAAGAAACTTAACGTATATCTGGTGTTATAGAAAAAGCAGGTTCAGATTTCAAATTCACTATATTCTAAAGACAGCTTAAACAGCTGTTCCTAGTGTACAGCATCTTATTCCAAAGATTTGTGTTGTTGGTTTTAAAAATAACTGCTGCCTTTTCTATAACCTGTTATTTTTCTTTAGTTGTAGTACCTCAGACAAAGAATAGGGCAGAAGGATAAAAAGAAACAACAGTTTTACCCTCTAAATCACCTGATGTTGAATTCATGAAAAGGCAGAAATCAAGTAGATGAGGTGCAGTTTCTTGGCCTGAGAAAGTTGATGGTGACATAGAGAACTTGGTAAAGAATAGTAGTCCATAGCATATTAACTCTGAATGCCTATCCTATCTCCATGCTTTCAACAGAAGGTTTTAGCTTTCCTTGTTATGCATATCTTATTTTTCCATTTGTAAATTCTCCAACTCCAGAGTTAAAAGAGTTGGCCCCTTCCCTTTTACTTTCTAAATTTTTTTGTTTTATGTTATTTTTTGTTTTTTAACTTTGGGCAAGAAGATAATTTGCTTTGAGATTTCTGTTTGAAAAATCCTATCTTCAAAGTAATTAGTTAGAATTTTGGAATATCAGCATTAGAAGGTAAAAATCGTCCTGTCAATAGTTTTTTAGATTTTCTTATACTAAGATCTGGGGTTCTTTGGAAGCAGCTTAGAAGCCAGATCAGCAAGGGATGGGGGAACAAAATGGAAATACACTTCCCCATTGACCAGAACAGCCTTCTTTTTATCTGTTCTATGTATTGTTTTCACAAAAATGTTTCTTTTAGATATTCATTTTCTATTTTAAGAATACTGAAAATTACTGCTAGTCACCCTATCACCTCAAAGATGGAGAAATGAATTTAGAGAGAGTATAACTCCTAGATTTTTGCTATACCATGTTTTCCTTCTTCTTCTTTCTTTTTTTTTTTTTTTTTTGAGATGGATTCTCACTCTGTCGCCCAGGCTGGAGTGCAGTGGCGTGATCTTGGCTCACTGCAACCTTTGCCTCTCAGGTTCAAGCGATTCTCCTACCTCAGCCTCCCGAGTAGCTGGGATTAGAGAGTGTACCACTGCGCCTGGCTAACTTTTGTAGTTTTAGTAGAGATGGGGTTTTATCATATTGGCCAGCCTGGTCTCGAACTCCTTACCTCAAGTGATCTGCCTGCTTCAGCCTCCCAAATTGCTGGGATTACAGGCATGAGCCACCACGCCTGGCCGCTATACATTTTCTATGATAAATACATTTGGGGCAAGTTTTTTGGAAAAGGTATCAATTTTCCTCTTATTTCTTTTTATTTCATCTTTCTTACAGATTTTAAGTTTGGTGAGGTTGAGGATTATTTTTATCTTTATATCCCCAGGTCCTAGCAGAGTATTTGGCACTAACTAGATAGTATATTTTTGTTAAACAGGATAATTAAATTGTAGATAAAAGGATAATAAAGTGGTGATTAGAAACAAATCTATTGGTAGAAAACTAAAGAAGGAAAAATTAAGTTTCTTAGTACTTACTATATTTTGAATTTTTTTTCAGCAACTGTATAGGCTGCATTTTTAATTTTATTCTATGGAAGGTGGGTAGGCAACAGTGATGGGAAAACCAGAACTTTTCTTTTGAGGTTAAAATTAGCCATTTTCACTTTATATTTAGTAGTAAACCATTCCACCATCAGTAGTCTAAAAAGTGAGTGATGTTCATTTCTCAGAACTTGAATTTTTAGTCTAAAAGATATAAAATATCAATTTAATTTGTTTCTTAAATAATTTCCAAGATAATATACAGAAATAATTTTCAGTAGGGTCTTAGGTAAGTAACTGTAAGCAACTGGCAACAAAATGAATCTGGATTTTGCAGGCAAATGTCTGAAAACGCAGGCACAGTAAGACAAGTTTAAGACACAGAGCAAAGATGTATGGTGAGATCGGACCAGATAACCTCAAGGATAGCAGAATATTGTAACTGGTTGGTGAAAACAATAGGCATGACAGTTAAGCACGAAAAAGAACAGGAATAGCACAGAGAATGAGGGAAAAAAGCAAGGAGATAGTGGTAATAAGCAGTTAGAGGAGGAAAAAGAATATGAATAATTACACAGTGGAAAATTCAAATATCCATTTTACACTTACATCAGTTGATGGTATGGCCCATTCTATATTAATACTAACATTAAAGATCAATTTAAAGTAAATATCTAACCTTTATTTTCTAGAATATTTTAGATCAAGAAATATTGGCTATCTATAATGATACGTAATAACTATCTTAAAAATGCAATAGAAATGTTACAAACATATGTATGTACAGTTATCAAATATTTCAATAAAATCTAGGTTTAAAAAAGTATGGGAGGCCGAGGCAGGTGGATCACCTGAAGTCAGGAATTCAAGACCAGCCTGACCAACATGGATAAACCCTGTCTCTCCTAAAAATACAAAATAAGCCAGGCATGGTGGTGCACGCCTGTAATCCCAGCTACTCGGGAGGCTGAGGCAGGAGAATCGCTTGAACCCAGAATGCGCAGGTTTCAGTGAGCTAAGATCATGCCATTGCACTCCAGCCTGGGCAACAAGAGCGAAACTCCCTCTCAAAAACAACAAAAAAACCAAACCAACCAATAAACAAAAAAAAATATGGGATCTCTGAAAAACGTTATGAATATCATTTAAGTCTGGAAAACTAGAACCATATATATGTTTTTGTAGTTTTTCAGTTGTCTTATTTTATACATCAGCAAACAAGCATTCATTATATGTTGGAGAGTATAAAGCTCGTGTGTTGTCACTGATTTATGCTGCTTTTATCTTAGTGAAGGTTTACTAAGGTTTACTTCACTAAGATAAAGGCAAGAGAGATGAAGAGGCACTTACTGATGGAGAATAAACAAGCAGAAAGAGAAAGATATTGTGGGTAATCTTTAATAGCTATGTGTCAGCATTTTAAATTGTCTGTCTTATATACAGAAGAGCCTTAGATAAATATTTTGTTCAATACACAAGAGTAAGCAGTAGAACCTTGGTTTGTAATGAAATAATATGTATCTCTATGGTAATCTATATGGCTAGCACAATGCATACTCTCAGAAGAAACTAATCTTAATATGGAAAATGTTATTTGGGATTGTTAAATACCTAACCAGAAAATAAAATATCTGTACTATTTCCAGGCAATAAATGAAGATAGTAGATAATGCTGTAAAATCAAACTCAGGTAACAAGTGGTCAAATCTAGTATTTGCACATTCTATCAAAGTGAAATTTAGTCTGCTTAGTAAACTATGACTCTGCTGCTAATAGAATTGCAGAAAAGCCCACAAGGGTCAGAACTTCTAGACTGATCATTTTAGATGCCTTTGCCTCACTTAAATGTTTGCAGACAAAGGAACTTTTTGTTATATTTTGTTTGTACACCAACATGCCTTGCCTGCTTTTTGCTGTAGCTTTTAATTTAGGAGAAGCTACCAGCTTAGCTGTTGTTTGAATTATAGCTAGATAATAATAAACTTGCACAGAAAATTAATTGACATTGGAAATGTGATTTGTTTGGAAACGTTATAATGTAGCATGAATTAGCACCATGGAACGTTGTACTGCTTCTGTCCTTAATCTAATTTATGTCTGGTAATACAAAATAATTATGGAATGCTTTCTTTTGATAGAGTGCATGTTTTTGTTTTAATGCATGTTTGTAGTTGATGATTGAATGGCTTATCTTTAGCTCTTTTTTTTAAGTTCAGTTGAATTACGGTCACTAAAGCAAAATTATTGTTTGTTTCTAGTGCAGCGTTTAAATGTCAAAAAATCAACAGACAGTTTATTCCCAGAGCAGAAGTCTTCTCTGAATTATTTGAGGCAGAAGAAAGAACGACCTCACATGTTACATTTGAGTGCTACTGATTCATCAGGAGTGCTTAGGCCAAGGCAAAACCGATTAGACAGTCCACTTAGCAATCGTTATGCAGGAGACTGGAGCAGCTGTGGAGAAAACTACTTTTTAAATACAAAAGAAAATTTAAATGATGTGGACTATAATGATGTCCCTTCAGAAGATAGAGAAAATGGAGAAAATTATAGCAAAATGGATGGGCCAGAAGTAATGATTGAACAGCCAGTTCCCATGTCCAAAGAGTGTACATGTCAGACATATTTGACAATGCAGACACTTGAGTCTACAGTGGATCGAAAAGACAATCTCAAAGATCTACAAGAAAGTATTGATACTTTGATTGGAAATCTGGAACGTGAGCTCAACAAAAACAAGCTTAATATGAGTTTTTGAGATTGAGGGTATTTTTGTTTTTTTGTAATGTCTTAGTTTCAAATCTGTCTTTTTTGCTTTCTTTTCTTATACCACCCAGAGCAAAGTTTTCATTCTTTTACTCTTGAAATCTTTAATTTCTAATAAGTTTATATGATTCAATTTGAAGCACCATTAATATAATTTTTACTTATCTCATTAGAAAACTTCTGGGGATCAGTAAAACTTGGACTTCTTGGGATATTTTACTAAATCTTGCCAATTCTATGGAGATAACTTTCAAATGCACTTAGAAGGTTTAGATAAGTTATTAGCCCCTCAAGGTTTTTGTGCTTTCTGGGAACCGCCCTTCTGTAGCTGAGACAGATGTTCTATTTTTTTGTTTTTTTGAGATGGAGTCTCACTCTGTCGCCCAGGCTGAAGTGTACTGGTGTGATCTCAGCTCACTGCAACCTCTGCCTCCTCAGTTCAAATGATTCTCCTGCCACAGCCTCCCAGGTAGTTGTGATTACAGGCGCCCACCACCATGCCCAGTGAATTTTTGTATTTTTAGTAGAGACGGAGTTTCACTATGTTGGCCAGGCTGGTCTAGAACTCCCGACCTCAGGTGATCAGCCCACCTCGGCCTCCCAAAGTGTTGGGATTACAGGTGTGAGCCACCACGCCCAGCCTCCAAATGTTCTTTTAGAGGAACATTACAGTTGCTCAGTCTGATTTGCAGTATGGGTCCTGGTAGACTGCAACATCCTTTGATCACATTTTATTTGTAATGCAAATGCTGCTATAAGAAAATCTTTTTATAAATAAAAGTGAAATTATACAAATACTAATGTATTCTGTATTAACATTCAGTAATTATTTAAGCTCATAAAAATTAAATATTTTTATAATCCTGAAATTATGTATATATTTATATAAATGCATATGTGTATAGATATTAGGATGGGGAGGGGTTAGTGTAGAATCACATGTATTTTTAAAGTATGTATGTCATGAGACCAAAATTATTATTTTAAAATATTTTTTTCAGGGAAAGAACGTTTAAATTAAAGGAGGAATTACATTAAAACACTTGAACAAAAATAGAAGCATCTGAATAGATTTAATATACATTCTTTTCTTTATTCACAAAAAGTCACAATATCCCCTGTGAAGTCATCTTTTAAATTTGAAATCCTCTAACTCCTTAAGGGATTAAGTGCCCAGATTTCTGCACAGGTGATTTCTGCACAGGTGATTTCTGCACCTGTTCTATGCATTTTTATATTCTGCTTTGTTTTAATTATTTATTTATAGTAGTACATTTATAACATTGACTTTATAATTATCCCCATTTGTTTCTAAATAAATTGTCTTGCCAGCATACTACACATTATTGATTTTTAAAAATTAACTTATTTTGGCTAAGTAGATATACGATGTTATAGCAGTCACAGTAATGTTTGAAAATGTAAATGTAGAAGGCTTTTGTATTAAATCAAAATGTATTTTTTAAAATTTTTATATCTACTGAATGTATAATTTTAAAATTATAAATAGATTTTAAGTTACCAACTTTTAAGATATGGCAGCCATTGAAAAACTGACTTCCTGATGTTTTTCTAAATATTAAAGTACTTAAACTATTTCTATGCAATATACATTGGTAAACAGACTTATTATTTAATTTGAAAACCCATTGTTAGATAGCTATTTTTATATGGAATTTTCATTTTTTAAAACTTTGTGTAACAATTCAGAAGAATACCAAGAGAACATATGAGTAAACAGTCAAAGGAAAGTACTTCTGAATGTTTTATAGGAAAGCTGTCTCAGATTCCTTCCTTTTGTTGCTATATCATGTATGAACTGAATAAACTGTTCCATAAATGTAAAAATTTTATTAAAATTTTATAACCTTCATGTTATGCTATAATTATGATTTTAAAGATCACTTATTTTAATATTCTTTTTAAACAAAGATGTTCAGGTTTTGGACCATCATGTATTATCCATCAATATATGTAATAACATTTATTTGTCCGAAATTGAACTTTCCAGAATCTGAAATACTTTAAGGGCCATGCCTGTATTACTGTATTACTATATAATTTTGGATGAGAATAGTTTTATAGTTATTCTCTGCCATCTTAGAGAATTCTAATCATTTTTTTGTTGTCTAATCACCAAGTTATAGCTATGAACTGCTTTTATTGACTGCTTTGCCAGAAGTGTTGGATGAGTTTAGATGCCTTTAAATGGCATTTTACCTCAGATATTTTTTGAGATTTTTTTTCCTGCTTTTTATAATTTCCTGGGATCCTTCTGTAATGTCAACTGTTACGCCTTTCAGAACCTGCCAGCTTTAATTTTTCTTTCCTTTTTTTTCTTTTTTTAAATAGAGACAGGGTTTCACTATATTGCCCAGGCTGGTCTCAAATTCCTGGGCTCAAGCAATCCACCCACCTCAGCCTCCCAAAGTGATAGGATTACAGGCATGAGCCACTGTGCCCAGCCTCTAATGTTTTTTAGGATTAAAAACAATTTTAATTTTAGAGCATGTACCGGAATGAAAATTCTAAACAATTCAGATGGATAGAAAATAAAAGTACAAGTGTTTCTGCCTGCCATCCACACCAATTTCACCTCTTAGAGGTAATAGCACATATCTTGCTGCTATTTCTTACCATTTAAGCCGAATTTGTTGTTTTGTGTTATGAATGATAAGCAATTTATCTCACTTCATTCCTTCTCACCATTTTTGGTTATGTTTTAGTTCTTCGTTTAAAGTTACAATTTTTGATTCATTGATTTTAAATATATTTCCCTAACATTGAGGAAATGACCAACCTTGTATTTCCCTTCCAACTCATTACCGGCCTTTACCTCCTAAATTCTGTTATACTATTAGTTTATATAATCAGTTTTAATAGATGTATAATTTTCCCTTTATACTGTATATTTGTAAACTGTATATTTATACTGTATAGTTTAAAAACTGTAAATCAGTAACTAGCAGTCACACTATGCAAAAGTATGCACAGTTAAACCAGGTGATTTATCTCCTTTTGTTTTGAGATGGAGTCTTGCTCTGTTGCCCAGCATGATCTCAGCTCCCTGCAACCTCCGCCTCCTGGGTTCAAGCAATTTTCCTGCCTCGGCCTCCTGAGCAGCTGGGACTACAGGCGCATACCACCATGCCCAGCTAATTTTTGTATTTTTAGTAGAGACAGGATTTCACCACATATTGGCTAGGCTGGTCTCAAACTCCTGACCTCATGATCCACCCACCTTGGCCTCCCAAAGTGCTGGGATTACAGGAATGAGCCACTGCACCCAGCCTATGTATCTATCGCATATCCTTAAGTCTGTGCAGATTTAAGCAGAATGTTCCAAGCATAAAGGCCAAATGGATTCTTTTATAGCCTGCCATCAACTTCCCCAAATCATGCCATGTGTCATTTGCTACGTAATCGGTCATGGCTTTTGCAGATTTTAATTGCTTTTATTTCTTTTTTTTTTTTAAACAAATCTTCAAATAGAAATGGGGTATTGTTATGTTGCCAGGACTGGTCTCAAACTTGTATACTCAAGCGAGCCTCCCCACCTCAGCCTCCCCCAAGTGCTGGGATTATAGTATGAGCCACTGCATCCAGCCTGCTTTTATTTCTTGACAGAAGAAAATTGCTTGCTTTACTGCTTTACTGTAGCTCTTCTTTTAATCATACAATCGAATTACCAAATTTGTTCACAGTGCTTTTAGCTCTCACCCTGGGATTCCAGAACTATACTCTTATCTTTGTTTTTCTTTGACAGAATTGACAGGAAGAAGAAAAGTATGTTCTTCACTCGAACCCTGAAATCATTTTATGCTTCTTAATTAGCTTCATCGAATTTGGACAAAGTGATTTTTAGCTATCATCTCAGGATGTATTTGTGTCGTACTCCTGTGTTGTTTTTTTTTAACCCCACACCTTCTTGAATTTGTCTTTTCTGTTTGTTTGCTGTGGTATATTTACAAGTGCCTTTTCTTCCCCAGAAAGGGTGCATGGGAGATAAACTAGGAGTCCTTGTGTGTCTGACAAGGCTCTTATTTTTTCCTCACTCTTTATTTTTTAGTGGGTCTGCAGTTCTAGGTTCAAACTAATTTTTCTTTAGAACTTTGAAGGCATTTCACTATTACTTTCAAGCATCCAGTTTTGCAGTAATCCAGGATAGAAAGATGGTAATTCAGACCAAAATAGAAACAGTAGAGATGGTGAGATATGGTTGGATTCTGGATATATTTTGAAGCAGGCGCTAAAAGAATCTGCCAGTGGACTATGAAAGGAGTAGGGCCTGAGCCACTGAAGGATGGAGTTCCGTCAAATGAGATTGGAATGACTCCATGTTTTTGCAGTGAGTTCCTTGTTGGTAGTGTTAATATAGTAGTTATTAAAATGTCTTATAATGTCCTGTTAACTATTAATACTAATGTTTCTATACTTGGTGATGGTGCTTATAGAGTCACTGCTAGAATAAAAAAGCCAGAAGACTTCATATATATCTAAGTAAAGTCCCACATAATAACTTCCTGGAAAATTCCAGATTATGTAGCTTTATATGTTAGAGACCCTAAAGAAACAGGGTTGAATACTGGTATGGTCCCTGAAAAGAATTTAGTGTCCAGACCACAGACTGACTTTGATGGTCAGGATTTTATAAGTTAAATACATAAAGTTTTAGGTACTTTGGTATGATAAAGTTATATTATGATTAATAATAACAAGTCTTAATTTGAGGTTTACTCACCTGAGGACTATGGTACAAAAAGAAATGCTTTTTTGCTCTTTTTCCTGACTGTTTTCATTCTGAATTCAGTAAGGGTCATATTTGGTAAACACTGAAGTGCCACAAGTCAGGTTTCTGGATTGCATTCTGCCTCCACCAGAAATGGACTTGCTAACTCAGGCAGAAACTGAATTTATTGAGGAAATAGTGTATCAGAGGGAAGACTTAAGGTGCTGAAAGTCTTTTACAGTTTGGTCTAGGCAGTGGTTTCATAGGTGTTTACATATCAGGTTGCGTACTTAAGATTTGTGCCCTTTATATGTCATTCCTCAATTTTGATTTTTTTGTTTCTTTTATGGGTAAGCTGGAGAAATAGACTTGGAAAATAAACAGAAATTGAGAGGCTAGGTGGTCACAATGGCAGCAATCAAGGCTGTGCCTGGTTAGGACGCTGCTGTTGCTGTCACTGTCACTAAGCAGCTCCGCGTACCCCACTGGAGTTAGTTAGAAAACATCCTCACTCTCTACATTATTCCTGATTCTCAGTCCCGGACAGAAGCATGAGATGGTACTCCAGCTTCCAGGAGGCAGAGAGGAATTAGTGTGCATCCTTTCCTAGAACTTACATAGTAGATTCTATGACTACAAGAAGGAGATCTGGTTGCTGAGCAGGCAAAACAGTGAAAAATATACACAACACTTTCCTAATCTTCACTGGAAGCCTGTTGCTCCAAAATTCGGGTTTTCTTACCCCATCCCCCCAGTATGTCCCAGCCATCAACAGGTCTGAGTGCTGTGTGTCTGAAACTGTCTTGGAATTTGTCACTGCTAACACCCTAGTCCAAGCCATCATCATCACTCAGTCTCCTATTTCCTCTCTGCTATCACTCTCCCTCTCCCCTCTCTACAGCCATGATCCAGTCTATTTATAGAAGCTAATGTTAAAAAGATAAACCACATCATTTCCTAGGCTTTCTCCCTCGCTCCCCAGCTCTAGCAACACTGGGAGCCTCATTCCTATCTGAGGCTCCCTGCTTTTATCATTGCCCCTGTGTGGAAAGCTCTTTATCCAGATCTTAGGCAGCTTCTTTTTGTCATTCGCTTCTCTGCTCAAATGTCACTTCAAAGAGCCTGCTTCTGAACAGCCTGTTCTGAGAATAAGGGGAAGAAGCAGATGGAGATTTCTGTTTCTTGTAACAAATGCCATTAATAAATACTTATGGTACTATATGACTAAACTGTAGATATTTAACACTTTGGTAAATGTTTACATTGAAACCAAATTTAAGAAGAAAAATGTTTAAAAAACTATACCCACATCCATTGTCACTTTTTGTCATATCACCTGAGCTTATTTTCATCAAGGCTTTATCATTATCTGAAATTATTTGTTTATTCATGTATTATCTATGTCCATTCCTCTAGAATGTAATCTCCATGGTAGCAGGAACTTTGTATATCTAGTTCATTGCCATATGCCTAGGGACTATAACATAGAAGCTGTTCAATTAATTGTGCATCAGTGAATGACTGTAATGGGATACTTGGAGGATGGTTGTCTTTTTGATAGGAAAACACTAAGTACTATAATTGTAATGTCTACATAATTTTAAAAATATTCACTCCTGAGTAATAAATTATTTCTGGTTAAGAGAGTAATGTTATCTCTTTTTTAAAGATGACTTTTCTTTTTTTTTTTTTTAAAGGAGGATTTATTTGACAAGTTTCACTTAGCGCAATATACCTAAAAGGAAATCACAGTACAATGAAAGATTTAAACCAAGGCCTCAGAATTTCATACAAATACCAAGACCAAAATCCTAAAGAACTGGTATTGCGTCTCAAATTTTTCCCATTAACTTAAAAAAAGCTTAAACTTACGTGCCTTACAGGTTATTAAATGAAACTAGAATTAACAAACATGCCAAAATGTTTCACTTTGAATTGTACACACATCTCCTATATTGAGTTTAAAAAAAAAAAAAAGCATGTCTTTCAACATGCAACTCAACAGTGTTCAATGCAAAGGGTAACATTTAACATAATTCAACTGCTTTTACCTAAATACGCTTACTGCTTAAGTATATCCTACAATATAACTAACTTGAGAAAAGCTGGAACTTATTTAACAGTTATAGTTTACTCAGCTTCACTGTTACATCTTAGATAAGTATTGTATTCAAAAATACTGAGCCTTAAGTCTTCGTAACAATCCTGATTTCCACTTAGAGAGAAAGCATAAATCACAAGCTTGTATTGCAGAAACTGTTAAACTGAAATTTTGTTTTTTTCTTTAAAAAAAGTTGACGAAGAGTCAGTGATCAGGATCAATCAATTACATTCCCCATCCACCACTCATACTGGACATGCTAGACATCCCTCCCATTCCGTTCACGCCCATAGATGCACGGCTTCCACTACTGTAGTAGCTGCTGTTCATTGCTCCTTGGCTACCATATCCACTCATGCTGCTCTGGCCACCATAGCCACCTCCATAACCACCACTCAGCTGCTGGCTGACTGGGCCACCATAACTGGACTGGTTTGACAAGCCCATGCCTCCCATCATTTGGCTACCATAAGCAGCACCGCTTGCTCCTGCTGTAGAATTCAAGTAGAGTTCTACATATCTGTGTTGCATATTTGCTTTGTCTTTTGACACAGCTGCCACAGCAACTTCATGAGTTGCAAACTCAACATCTGCTTCACCAGTTACTCTGCCATCAGGACCAATTTCAATGTGTACTCTCACAGGATTGAGTGGTGAAAAAAAATTGTAAATGTCATTCTCAGTAGCTCTGTAAGGTAATCCACGCACGTGTACACAGTGTCCTGTTGTGCTCTGGAAAGTAGAGCCACCATCCCCGTATCTGTGATCAGACATTCCTGAAAAACAGTAATTGAGGTCTCTTCCAAATCTATCTGACCCAAATCCATAGCCATCATTATAGCCATTGTAATCATCATAGCCTCCACCATAAGCACCACGCCTCATCCTTTCAAAGCCTGCTCCTCTGCCAATGCTGTTATATCCTCTGCCAGCCCCAGGTCTGTCACAGGGACCTGGCCGCTGCATGGCCATAAGCTTTGGTGGTGGGTCATAGTGAGTTCTAACTTCAGCTCTACTGCTCTTAAAGATTTCAATATACCTGTGCCCTATTCTTTCCTTGTGTTTCTTTAGAGCCTTTTCAGCTATTTCCTGTGAAGCAAACTGCACGAAGGCCTCCCCCATACTCCTCCCCTGGAAGTCCACCGGCAATGTTATCCCATTTGGCACGATTTCCAACCCTGAGAAGAACTGAACAATTTCTTCCTTGCTACATCCAAAGGGAAGTCCTCTAAGCCGTACAAAGCCATCATTGACCGTGTCAGAACTATTTGGACCAGTATGCTTCAACACCCAATCCATTTCAACGTTGTTTGACTTGAATACTTCAACATATCTGTGTCCCATAGTTTCTCTGTCTTTTTTCAGGGCCAATTTGACTTCATCTTCTGATTCAAGTTCAACGAAAGCCTCGCCACTCGGTCTGCCTTCTCTGGTGTAGATGAAACGAATACCTTGAGCCCCATTTTGAATTTTGCAGTCAGAAAAAAACCTCTGCACTTCATCGGCTGAGCAAGACCAGGGCAACCCCCGGACCTTCACCACGAATCCCTCTCCAGCTTCGGTGCCCAACATCATCGTCTCTTACGCGGTTCGGCGTCGAAACAAACAAGACACCCGACTTCAGCAGGGGCAAGACGAAATGGCCAGCAGGCGCCTGCACAACCTAAATAATCTGACTTTTCTTTTTTTAAAGTGGTCTTGGGAAAATTAGTGACGTTACAAATCAGTGGGTGGGTAAATTTGGGGTAATTTTTTGTAGCATTTTTTTGCTTCAGAATAGGGTCTAAACAGTTATTTAAATGATACGTAAATGAAAATGCATATTTCAGTATAACAAAGGAACATCTTTAAGAAATGTTAAAATGCATCATTTATTTATAGAAATCATAAAAAGCAAAATATATCCTCTTAACTTTGACTTAATTTACTTTCATATGCACTTTCTCTAGAACTGGAAAAAACTAGTTTTCATTTTGTTAAAAGAAAATATTTTCATAAACTTGAATGAACCCTATAAGTAGAATTCTTCCTTATTAGAAAAAATAGCAGAGAAACCACTTTGAGGGACAGGCACTACATTTAAGGTTTTCATTTTCCTCAACGTCAAGTGTTTGTTTTAAGCACGTGAGAAAATGCATAAACATTGCTCTTGGGTTAACTTCATTCTGATTTGTTTAATAAGGCCACTTGCCATGCTTTTAAGTTATTTGGATTAATTTTGCTTTTTTGCTTAATGGAGGTGTACATGTAGCAGAAACTTGGTGTTGCCCTCTGTATTCCATATATTTTGGAAATCCTACTCTTCAAAATAATTTTCCAAAGAGAGTTTAAAATTTCAACTTTAATAAAGTGCAATATATATTAAGAAACAGGAAATCCCCTCATATTCAAGACTTTTGTGTATGTGTGAAAGCTATGAAACAGCATGCCTGCAACTCACATTTTTTTCGCAGCTGCAGATGTTGAACAGTGACCCCGTGTTCTTGACCTTTGTTCAAGAAACGAGATGCAGGTTGCCAGGCTGTTTGCGTCTGTTCTTGCCTTTTTTCCCCTGTGGCCATTGCAAAACCCACACTTTACCTAAGAGAAAGTTTGATTCGTTAGGTTAGTGAAAACTATTTGTCTAAGATGGTGGATAAGAAATGTCAGAGCATAAAGTGCCATCTGTCCAAGGTTAAAAATCTACGTTTGATCTGTACTCTGTAACAAACTCACCTATAAAACCAAGGAAATATACATAAAAGAAGCCATACCAGCATCTTTCCCTCAACGTTTATGAACACTTTTCAACTACACAGGAAAGTTGAAAATTTTATGGTGAATACCCATATATCTAGCATCCAGATTCCATAATAAGCTTTTTGTTATATTTGCTTACATATCTATCCATTATTTTCATACTTTTTTGTGCATTTCAAAGTAAGTTGCAGGGATCAGTACATTTCATAGTAGGTGTCATTTTGGAAGCCAAAAAAAGATTGAATTGGTGGTGAATTCTGTATGATTATAATTAACCTCTAAAATATTTGTAGTATTAATTTACAAATCTTAGAATTCATCAATAGCAATGTTAGAAAGAACCAACACTGCTATTAATAGCCCCTAAAAAGCAATGAATATTTTGAGTATCTTGTCATTCTATTTTTTTTTTTTTTTTTTTTTTGAGACGGAGTCCTGCTCTGCCACCCAGGCTGGAGTGCAGTGGTGTGATCTCAGCTCACTGCAACCTCCACCTCCCAGGTTCAAGCGATTCTGCCTCAGCCTCCCAAGTAGCTGGGATTACAGGTGCGTACCACCACACCAGGCTAATCTTTGTATTTTTGGTAGAGACGGAGTTTCACCATGTTGGCCAAACTGGTGTTGAACTCCTGACCTCAGGTGTATCTTGTAACTCTTACCACATTACTTTTAGCTATGCTAGACTTCCATCATTCACAGACAACCTGCACAATTTCTACCTATTCAAATACCATGTGTGATATTATTTTCTTTTTTTTTATATAAAGACGGGGTTTCACCATGTTGGTCAGGCTGGTCATGAACTCCCGACCTCAGGTGATCTGCCCGCCTTGGCCTCCAAAGTGCTTGGATTACAGGCGTGAACCACCACGCCCGGCCTGTAATATTATTTTCTTATTTTCTCTAAAATTATTTTTTCAATTAAATGTAAAACTTCACACTGCTGCCATATATGGAAAACCAGTATCACTTGTCATTAACAAGTTAAACAGTTTCTTCTGCACACTAAAATGAATTCATAACTATTAAGATAATTAAGGTGTGAGCTGCATGCACGGTTATGTACACCTTAGCATGCATATCACACTTTGGGTAATACTGAGTTATAGTCTCTGCTATGGTCTGGATATGTTTTGTTTGTCCCCACCAAATCTCTTGTCAAAATTTAGTCCTCAGTGTGGTGTTCTAGGAGGTGAAACGTGTTTGGTTCATGGGGGCAGATTCCTCATGAATAGATGAATGCCCTCCCTGGTGGGTGGTAAGGAGTGGGTTCTCACTGTATTAGTTCCAACAGAGCTGGTTGTTGAAAACAGCCTAGCACCTCCTTACACACTCTCTCCCCACCACCACTCCTTTCTTGGCATGTGATCTGTGCATACACTGGCTCCCCCTTCACCTTCTGTTGTGAATGGAAACAGCCAGCAGCCCTCACTCAATCCTGAATTTTCTGGCCACCAGAATCATAAGTCAAATAAGCCTTTTTCTTTATAAATTACTTAGCCTCAGGTATTCCTTTGTAGCAACACAAAATGGATTAAGACAGTCTCCATCTTTTCTATCACAAATGTTGGGACACAAGAAAAGTCAAAGCTGCATTGAAAATTGAACACATAGGTAACACCAGTCTGTTTTCTTCTTAAGGGACAAAAAAGCACTGTGTCCAGGTAAAACACTTGATTAAGTCCCATCAGGAGCTGGTGATGAAGAGACTGAAAGGTCTCCTCATCAGGGATGGGAGTGTCTGTCTGCAGTCTGACATTGTGTCCCAAATGGGGTCCATTCTTCATGAGCCCTGTAGGCTCCACGCTGGCAGGACCAGAGCCAAAGCCCAGTTCTTGCAGCCAGGATTTCTGCCTTGAGGACTTCTCAGTGCTGTTAACCTGATCACATTTTTGTTTGTTTGTTTGTTTTTTTCATTTTGTTTCCTCTCACACTTTTAACCCCCTCCTACCAGCATATTTTTCCTTGAACTACCAACATAGGGTTGGTAGGAGACCAACAAAAACTTAGCTTTCCTTCCTAAGATTACAACCAGGACATAGGAGCCAAACATAGAGATCAAAATACCAAATATACTTTTGATAAAGATGAGCTGGAGAATATAGCTTGGGTCTGTGGCCAAGTGGGCTTCTTCATACATCCTCTGTGATCCGATCATCCCCCCCCTAGTCACTGGTGAAGTCAGTGAAAAAAGACCTCTCCTGGCATGGGCAGAGCCTGTCAGCACCATAAAAGTTATGAATTACCAACAGGCTGGTGTGTGGTGAGAGAATGCAGAAGGCCCCAGCCAGGCATGCTCAAGTTCTTCTCAATTCACCACTCAGGTGAGTCATCCCTTGTGACTTGAGGAACAGTAAATGAAGGGTATAAAAAGAAGTTGGAAGTGATTCTCTCATACTCTTGAGAAGTAGCGAAATCCCCGCCCCTTTATGGAAATAGGAAGAGTACAGGATGTTATCCTCTGACAATGACCTCCTATTGCTTCCTCTTAATAAAGGACCAAATGTCACAAGATGAACTTTGGGATCCTTCTGTAAAGGGAGCAGGAAGTTGAAATGCTGAACTGCACATAGGCAGTCAAAAAAAAACAAACCAAAACACACATAAAGATTTTCCAGGCAATCACTAGGCAATTGCTGCCATGGGGCACCCCAGTTAATTTGCAAAATGGCCAAAACACCATTTTCTCACCTCTCTTAGTAAATCCTTTCCCTTCAGGCCCCCATGGCCATGTGCCACCTCTGGCTGCTTTGGGCCTCAGATATTGCAACCAGTCTTGTCTTTCCTTCCTGTGCCCAACAGAATCTGTCTCCTCCTTCTCTACCTCCAGGGAAATCTCGCCTTCCATTTGGTTTTATAATCTTGCCTGGAAGAATATGGTCTCATCACCTGATTCAAATACTAAAGTGTTAATGATGAATAGAGTTTATTTGTACTTTATTTTTACATGGGAGCTTATTAAACTATGCCTAGGAACGTATTGGAGGTACTCCTTAGGTTCTCTTGGTTCTTTTTGCTAACTGTGAGGTCCCTTGACGCTCCTGCTACAGCTCTATGTTGTGTTCACTTCTGAAAGACTGTTGGCTTTTGTATTAGCCATCTCAACTTCTCATGTCTACTTTCATCCTTAGCCAGTAGGGAACAGTATTTAAGCCATTATCAGTTATATCCTTAATGCATTTAAACAGGTCACAAGGGGGTTGTTGGGCTTCTAACAAATCACCTAGTGGAAATTTTATGAAAGTCAGAATTGCATATGTAAATTTTTAAAATATACATATAGAAAACTAACCAAAACAACGTCAAAAAAGAATAAAGGAGGAACAACATTATCTGATTTTTAAGGTGACTTATAAAGTGACAGTAAACAAGATGGCATAGAAATGGCATCAAAACAGACAAATCAATAGAAGAGTTCAGAAATAGATTCATACATATATGGACAGCTGATTTTTGACCAGACAATTCAGTGAAGAAAAAATAGTCTTTTCAACAAATGGTGCTGCAGCAACAGAATATTTGCATGAAAAAAATGCTTTGATCCACATCTCATACCGTATGTTAAAATAAACTCAAAATACATCATAGACCTACATGTAAAGCCTAAAAGTATAAAACTTCTAGAAGAAAACCTTGGATTATACACAGATTTCTCATATTGGTCACCAAAAACATAATACATAAAAAAATTTGATAAACTGAAATTCATCAAATGTAAAAACTTCTGCCCTTTGAAAGACCCTTTTGAGAGAATGAAGATAAACCACAGATTGGGAGTATATGTTTGCATATATCATATAAGGGTTGGCAACCAGAATATATAAAAAATTCCAAAATCTCAACGATAATTAAAAAACACTCCCCTTGCTCCCTGCAATGAGCAAAATGCATGAACAAACACTTCATGAAAGAGTATATATGAATGGCAAATGACATGAAAATTAACATCATTAGTCATTAATGCAAGTTAAAACCACAAAAAGATACCACCACCCATCAGTTAGAATGGCTAAATTTTAAAAGAGTGACCCTACTGGCAAGAGTGTGGAGGAACTAGAACTCTCATATACTGCAGGTGGGAACTGTAAAATGGCACAATCACTTCAGAAAATATTCAGCAATATCTTAAAAAGTTAAACATATACATACCACAGGATCCAGACATTCCATTCCTAGATATTTATCCAAAGGAAATGAATGCATATATCGGTAAGAAAAACTTGTACAGAAATGATCATAGCAGACTAATTTGTAATAGCAAGCTACTCATCTGACAAAGGTCTAATATCCAGAATCTACAAGGAATTTAAACAAATTTACAAGAAAAACAACCCCATCAAAAAGTGGGCAAAGACACTTCTCAAAACGAACAGACACTTCTCAAAAGAAGACATTCGTGCAGCCAACAAACATATGAAAAAAAGCTCATCATTACTAGTTGTTAAAGAAATGCAAATCAAAACCACAATAAGATACCGTCTCACGCCAGTTAGAATGGCGATCATTAAAAAGTCAGGAAACAACAGATGCTGGAGAGGATGTGGAGAAATAGGAATGCTTTTACACTATTGGTGGGAGTGTAAATTAGTTCAACCATTGTGGAAGACAGTGTGGCGATTCCTCAAGGATCTAGAACTAGAAATACCAGTTGATCCAGTGATCCCATTACTGGGTCTATACCCAAAGGATTATAAATCATTCTACTATAAATACACATGCACACGTATGTTTATTGCAGCACTATTCACAATAGCCAAGACTTGGAACCAACCCAAATGCCCATCAATGATAGACTGGATGAAGAAAATGTGGCACATATATACCATGAATACTGTGCAGCCATAAAAAGGATGAGTTCATGTATTTTGCAGGGACATGGATGAAGCTGGAAACTGTCATTCTCAGCAAACTAACACAGGAACAGAAAACCAAATACATGTTCTCACTCATAAGTGAGAGCTGAAAAATGAGAACACATGGACACAGGGAGGGGAACATCACACACCGGGGTCTGTCAGGGGGTGGCGGACTAGGGGAGGGGACAGCATTAGGAGAAATAACTAATGTAGATGACGGGTTGATGGGTGCAGCATACCACCATGGCATATGTATACCTGTGTAACAAACCTGCACATCTGCACATGTATCCCAGAACTTAAAAGTATAATAAAAAAGAAAAGTAAAAGAAAAATAAAGTGTATTATCTAGATGCATCTATTTAAATTTAATGGGTATTAAATCTATTAAATATACCTACAAAATATGACATAAATTAAGAAAAAAAAAGAATAGTCCCTGACACTGTAGTAAGAAATGATAGCTTTGCTATTAGGAGTGTGGCATCTATTAGCAGTTTCCAGCAGTGAACACAACCATTGTTAAATCAGAAAAGAACTATTATAAAATATCCAAGCAATAGAGATCTATAAAGTCTTATCTTTGCTTCAAAATAATCTGGAGTGAAGAGTATAAAGATTAGCCATGTACTGATCTTTAAAAACGTTGGGGATGGTAAAAGACCCCTCTTTGCCTTGCACACCTCTCCCTTCTCCCTTTCCATCCCTCAGAAGTAAACACAATGAACACATTGATGGCTACACTTCCAGACTTTTCTATACATATGCTGAGAAATACGAATGTTGGTACAAACACACATACACAGTTTTACACAACTGGCGTCATATTGTACATATTGTTTTGCAACTTGATTTTTCCCTTGATAATATGTAAACTTCCTTTCTTGTTGGAATGAAGAATGTGCCTCATCACAGCTGAAGAGTAGGTCCTTGTCTGACGAACGTATTTTGCCATTTTCCTACTGATGGGCATGTAGATCCCTTCCACACATTACAATTTTGTTCTGGCTAATATTTTCTCTCTTTAAAAAAATTTTTTAATTGCCTGCTTCATTTTTCCTTTGTCTATTTTCTCTCTTTAGTACCAGAATTCAACACTTTTGTCAGCTTCTTCACTAGCACACCCACCCACTGCTTCCTTAAATACTCTGAAAACAAGTGAATTCCTTACTCTATGAGCCTGACCTTTTTTTTTTTTCTGGAGAAGGAGTCTTGCTCTGTTGCCCAGGCAGAGTGCAGTGGCACGATCTTGGCTCACTGAAACCTCTGCTTCCTGTGTTTAAGCAATTCTCCTGCCTCAGTCTCCCAAGTAGCTGGGACTACAGGTGCACACTGCCATGCCTTGATAATTTTTTTGTATTTTGGTAGAGATGGGATTTCACTGTGTTGCCCAGGCTGGTTTTGAACTCCTGAGCTCAGGCAATCCACTCGCCTTGGCCTCCCAAAGTGCTAGGATTACAGGCGTGAGTCACTGCGCTCAGAGAGCCTGACCTTTATAGGCCAAAAAAGAGAGAGAAATAACAATGAAAGTGAATTTCTACTACTGTTATGTTTAAGTCAAAGTGCAGACTGCCTTTGCTTTCCTGAGAAAGTATGTCAAGTATTTTTTAAATTGTTTTAAAAATTATTTTCTTTAAAACCTGATTTTTTTTTCTTGTTCTTTCCTCTTTTCCTTGCCAGCAGGAAATGGAGACAAACTTTCAAGTTTGCTTTTTAATCCACAAATTCAACAATTTTTTTTCTTTTCTGTTTACTAAGTTACACAATTCCCTTGAAGGTAGACCTTTATGTGTCCCTTTATTAATATTTAGTCCTTTATTTTCCACATAAAGTTGTAAACTAATAAGTAAAATCTTTGTTAGAATTTCTCTCCAACTTTGGAATCTTTTTATGAGGTGTTGGGAGCCTGAATAATGGTCCCAAAGCCATCCATTCCCTAATCCCTGGAACCTGTGGCTGTTACTTTATACAGCAAAAAGGAGTTGACAGATTTAATTAAGTTAAGGATTTTCAGATGTGGAGATTTTGCTGGATTATCTAGATGGGGGCCAAATGTAGTCACGGGATTTCTTCTGAAAGGGAGGCAAAGGGAGATTTGGCTAAGGAGGAGAAGGTGGGGTGCAGATGGAAGCAGAGATTAGCGTGATGAGGCTACGGGCTGATGAATGCCCACAGCCCCGGGAAGCTGGAGGAGGCAAGGAATGAGTTCTTTCTCCATTGGAGCCGCCAAATGGACTAGCCCTGCCGGTTTCAGACTTCTGGTCTCTAAAACCGTGAGAGAACAAACTTCTGTTGTTTTAAGGTACGAGTTCATGGCAGCGTGTTAGGAAACGAATACAGAGCTCTATTCACAATGTTCTGTAGTTAATTTTGCTATTTTTTCAATTTGTTGCTTGTTATTGTTCTTGTTAATTGCTTTTCTTCCCAGGAGTATTTTTACAGACATCGAAACAAAGTTATAGACTTAAAACTGGTGATAAACAGTGACTTTATAATGACCTTTCATGATAAAGTAGGGGCTGGTTTATCTCCTCAGCTCCCCCTGTTTCTTGCCTTCCCCACCGGCACTCTAGCTGCACCAGACTATCAGGGCCTTGCTTTGATATGACCCTGAATCTGCAATCCCATTCATCAGAGGTTTCTGCTATTTATCTTTTTTTTTTTTTTAACCTTTATCAATTTTTAAGACATGTAGCACTTATTTTCTCTGTTTTCCATTATAGTTATTTGAGTATGTGGCTTATTGTGTCTACTGGATTGTGTATCTTAAAGGCAAGGATTTACTATACACTATACTTTCTTATCATCTTTCCTGGAAAGTAGAGAGAAATAAATAAACGGACTATTTGGGAGGTAATTTCCCAAATAATGGCCCCAAAGAATCTATGCTCTAATCCTGGAACCTGTGAATGTTACTTTACAGAGCAAAAAAGATTTGATAGATTTAATTAAGCTAAGGATATTGAGAGGGGGAGATTTTCCTGGATTATCTAGATAAGCCCTAAATTTAGTCACAAGGGTTCTGCTGAAAGGGAGGCAAAGGGAGATTTGACTATAGAAGAGGAAAAGGCAGCGTGCAGATGGAAGCAGTTGACACATTACAGGTGTAATAACTAAGAGTTGCTGAGGATCTACTATGTTCCAGATACTGTACTGGGCATTTTATATATTTTGTCTCAGTTTATCCTCACAAGAGCCATGTGAAGTGGTTTTTCCAGTTATCTATTGGTACCTAATAAACTGTCCCAAAACCTAGTGCCTTAAAATAATGACAGCATTGGCCGGGCATGGTGGCTCAGGCCTGTAATCCCAGCACTCAGGCAGGCAGATCACCTGAGGTCCCGGGAGGCAGAGAGGCTGCAGTGAGCTGAGATCACACCACTGTACTCTAGCCTGGGTCACAGAGCAAGACTCCGTCTCAAGTAATAATAATAATGACAACACTTGCTTTGCTCACAAATCTGCATTTGGGCAGGCAGAGGCAAGTAAAGCTCATCTCCACTCTGCTCAGCGTCAGCTGGGGTAGCTTCGAAGTCTCAGGGTTGGAATCACCTGAAGGTTCATTCACTCGCATACCTGGTGGCTGACACTAGCCATGGGCTGAAACCCTATTTAGAGCTGTTGACTGGAACACCTACATGTGTCCTCTCCATGAGCTACCTCACAATGGTGGCTGGGTTCCCAGGGCGAGTGCCCAGTAAGAGAGCCAGGTAGAAGCTGTCTCACCCTTGATGACCTGGCTTCAGAGAGAAGCAGTGTCATTTCCACGGCATTCTGTACTTGGAGGCAATCACAAAGTGCCACCCAATTTCCAGAGGAGGGGAAATGGAGTCTGTCTCTTGATGGGGATGTGGCAAGAACCTGTGGAATGGGAAATAGTGCTCCACTTTTGAGAATCCCTTCTGCTGCAGCAGAAGCTCGTCATGGTTAAATGATTAAAGCTTGTAAGTGGCTGAGTGCTCAGAATTCTGACTCCAAAGCCCAGACTATGATTCAGACATTTCTCATACTATGTGACTTTTAAAGTTATTAATATCATATGATCAATTCCTTTTATAATCTCTAAACAAATTCTTATAAGCACCCTTCATTTTATTTTTAAACAAAAATTTGTATTGATGCACATAGATGTACGTAGTTTCAGGGTACACACAATAGTTTATATAATCTGTAAAGGTTAATCAGTGCACTTGGAATATCCATCACCTTAAATATTTGTCTTTTCTTTATGCCATATGCATTATTCTCTTCCAGCTGTTCTGAAATCTAATAGATTATTATTGACTATAGTCACCCCCACTACCTATTGAATGCGAGGTCTTATTTTTTCTATCAGACCATATACTTGTACCCATGAATCAACTTTTCACCCATACCGCCCCCTTACCCTTCCTGGACTCTGATAACCACTACTCTATTCTCTATCTTCATGAGATCCACTGTTTTAGCCCCACAGATGAAATAGAACATATGTTATTTTTCTGTGCTTTGTTTATTTAACATAATGACCTCACGTTCCATCCATGTTGATGCAAGTGCAAGACTTCATTGTCTTTGATGGCTAAATAATATTCCACTGTGTATGTACCACATTTTCTTTATCCAGTCATCTGTCAATAGGCACTTGGGTTGATTCCATGTTTTGGCTATTGTGAATAAATGCTGCAATAAACAGATGTCTCTTTGATATATTGATTTTCTTAGTTTTGAGTATATACCCAGTAGTGAAATTGCTGGATCATATGGTAGTTCTATTTTTAGTTTTTTGAGGAACCTCCAAACTGTTCTCCATAATGATTGTACTAATTTACAATCCCACCAACAGTGTATGAGGGTTCTTCTTTCTCCACCTTTGCCAGCATTCATTATCGCTGTCTTTCTGATAAAAGCCACTTTAACTGGGGTGAAATGATATCTCATTGTGGTTTTGACTTGTATTACTGTGATTAGTGATGTTGAGCATTTTTTTCATATACCTGTTGAGTTTGTCTTCTTTTGAAAAATGCCTATTCAGATATTTTTCCCATTTTTTAATCTGATTGCTCTTTTGCTATTCAGTTGTTTGAGTTCCTTATATATTCTGGTTATTAATCTTTCGTCAGATTGGTAACTTGCAAATATTTTCTCTTACTCTGTGGGTTGTCTCTTCACTTTGTTGACTGTTTCCTTTGCTGCTCGAAGCTTTTTAGCTTGATGTAATCCCATTTAGTCTATATTTACTTTGGCTGCCCGGAGCACTGTTCATTTTCCATAGGAGGATTATGTATGAATTATTTTTCAAATGTGTACAGATAACATACTAATTCATAGAGCATTTTTGAATTTTTAGTAGCTTTTTATCCAGGGAAAGGGAATAGCATTTTCAAGGAGGCAGAGGTGAGAGAGTATAGCATGCATGGAGAATAATAGCGTGGAGTGAAATGGCTGGAGCAGAAGTAAGAGAGAGCAAGCAGTTAAGAGATGAGCTTACAAGCAAGCAGGGCCATGCCACAGGAAGGCAAAGAGTTTAGACCCAATCCCCAAGGCAAGGAGGAGCCATTGAAACTTTGTAAGCAGGGAAGTGATGGAGTTCAGATCTGATTTTCAAATGACCACTCTGGCTTCAGTGTTGAGAATTTAAAAGCATAGGATTTGGAGTGATATGTAAATCTCAATTCACCCATTTACTGCATAATTTGGAATTATGCTTAGAATAGTTGATGTTCTTTCAATCTGTAGACACAGGTGATTTTCAATTCAGGAAAGGAATATATATATTTTTTAATATCTGTGGCTTTTTAATTTTCCTGGTATCTTATCAACAGTGCATATATTTAAGTCCAAATTCTGGGTTCCAACTGAGAGTTGGGCACACCTTTTCTAGTAAGATGGAGTGCTCTCTAATCTGCCCGAGTTCATCGGGATGGGCTTGGCTATGGCATAACAAATAAACCCTGAAGTCTCGGTGGTTTAATATGATAAAGGATTATCACCTGCTTGTGTAAAGTCTGATACAGATTGAGAAACTTTTCTCTATTTTGTAAATTATGGCCTCTGGAACACAGAGCAGGGGAAGATAAAGTTGGAAGATTTCATGAGATGAGTCAAAGTCAGGCGTGGAGTGGCTTCTGTCACTTTCACCCACATCCTGTTGGCTAGAATTCAGTCAAAGGCTCCAATCTGACGGCAAAGGAGGCTGGCAAATGCAGAGGTACATGTGGGTATTTGACGAGCAGGAGTGGTTTCTGCCATCTTTCTCCCCGTCCAGATCTTCTATTACTCTCAATTAAAATTAAGATTCTCACAGTGAACTGATACAATCTTTTTGTTTCAAACTCTGTCTATGGCATATCATTTCTGAGGACTAGATGCTTCACCAGTACTTCCTACTTACAGCCCAGGTGTTTTCTAGGTTTTGCCCTCTCCTGATGCTAAGGTACCTGTTAGAGAAATGCAGACAAAATTCCAACAGTCTTAAAAAATAAAATGCTTGCGTAATGGCTACACGGACCCCCCAGCTGATATGGATGGGTTGAAAGGAACATACAAAATGTCATCCTGCCTTTTAAACAGGTGGCTCTCTTTCATATGACCATGTCTAGTATTTTTCCCCTTTTTCTAAGTTTCAGACTTTAAGATCCATATGATTATTTTTATTTTTTATTTCTTTCCTACTCTCATCTTAAAAGGACCCACATAGGCCGGGCGTGATGGCTCGCGCCTGTAATCCAAGCACTTTGGAGGCCAAGGCAGGCGGATCACCTGAGGTTGGGAGTTCAAGACCAGCCTGACCAACATGGTGAAACCCCGTCTTAAAAAAATAAAAATAAAAATAAAATAATAGAAAAAAAAGAATCGTTTTTTTAAATTTACTTATAAAAATAAAAATAAAAAAAGGACCCACATAATTATTAAACTAAATTAATCAGCTGCTAACACATGTAAATTATCTATCTAGTAGGGTAAGAGAATGGAATATCTTGGTTAGCTGTTTTTTTAGTGGGTACGAGTTTTCACCATGTTGGCCAGGCTAGTCTTTAACTCCTGACTTCAGGTGATCTGCCTGCCTCGGCCTCGCAAAGTGCTGGGATTACAGGCATGAGCCACCGTGCCCGGCCAACCTGACTGTTAATTAAACACTATCAGGAATTACAATGTAATGAAAATATACTACAATAAATATAATTCAACTTCCTTTCATAATTCAGAAGTCCCAAAGTAGTTCAGCATCTATGTAAAATATTGTAATATGCATTTTATATGTTTTTAAAGCACTTAAACTTTACAAAGTATTTTCATATGTTTTATCTTATTTAATCTTTATCATTCCGTGCAGTGGGATTTTATTATCCCCATTTGTTGGAGATGGGGATTTGATGGAAGAAATGAATCAGAAAGGTTATTTACCCAACATTACAAAGCTTGAGATGAGCTGTCTTTATACCGATGACCATCAGCAATTATTGTCAAGTCCTGCAGACGTAACTATCTGGCTGAATTCTGACATTTGGATGGACCACGAATTTGGTTATACACATGATGATAACTCCTTAAGAAAAAGTTGCTTATTTGTCTTTTGTTGTCATAAGTTTTCACTGAAGAACTAAAAAATAATGACGTTCTAGCTATTGTTTGTCAGGATTCTGGATACTTGGGAGTTTATTCTGTTTTGTTTCGTTTTGTTTTTGAGACAGTCTCACTCTGTCACCCAGGCTGTGCAGTGGTGCAATTTCAGCTCGCAACTTCTGCCTCTCTGGTTCAAGTGATTCTTGTGTCTCAGCCTCCTGAGTAAATGGGACTACAGGTGCGTACCAGCATGCCTGGCTAATTTTTTTTCTGTTTTTAGTAGATAGGGGTTTTGCCAAGTTGCCCAGGCTGGTCTTGGGGTTAAAGGGGTGAGCTATCATGACTGGCCTCTGTTTTTTATTTTTTATATTTAGATCCATACAAACGTCATTAAAAATGAACAATTGGTATCAATTCAATTGTTAATTTAGCTTTTTTACTTAGGCTGAAATAAAGCAGACATTTTCTTTTTCTTTTTTTTTTTTTTTTTTTTTTTGAGACAGAATTACACTCATTGCCCAGGCTGGAGTGCAGTGGCACAATCTCGGCTCACTGCGACCTCTGCCTCCTGGGTTCAAGCAATTCTCCTGCCTCAGCCTCCTAAGTAGCTGGGATTACAGGCACCTGCCACCATGCCTGGCTAATTTTTTTGTATTTTTAGTAGAGACAGGGTTTCACCCTGTTGGGCAGGCTGGTCCTGAACTCCTGACATCAGGTGATCCACCCACCTTGGCCTCCCAAAGTGCTGGGATTACAGGCATGAGCCACCGCGCCCAGCCAAAGCAGACACTTTCTGTATTTTAGATTTTACTTAGCATTGTTTTCTAGAATTTTTTTTTCTCTAAAGGGAATTATTATTCTTAAAGATATGGTTCCTAAAAAGGTCTGAAAACTGCATCTCTAGTTGATAGGGAAGAATGTGAAATATTCTATTTTACATCTTTCTTCCTTTCCTTCTTTAAGAAAAAAAAAAAACATCTCAGAATATCACATGTACAGATGAGTTTGGGAAACCTTATTTTCTGTCCTTTTAAGATTGGAGCACTGGCATTGTAGAAAAACACAACCTATATGATCTGTCATACTGTCTATGTTTTTTATGTCATATTTGTTAACAAGAAAGCATTTGAAAGCAATTACACAACTTCTAAAAATCCATTGTTTCCCAATAAGCTCCCAAGGCTGGTTTTGCTGGTGTGCAGGGTTCTGCTCTGACAATGTGAGCTGTTTCAGATGAGCCTGTGGCCCTCAGACAGCTCATCAACCATGGCAGGAGGGAATTCACCACACAAAGGTTCATTGGCCCTTCACTGAGATATTTAATTTCCGTCATGAGGACCTTCCTCAGTTGCACAGATCTGCCCTAGCAATGGCAACCTAGCAACCAAGTGGAGCAGCGCCGACTCTGGGCAGTGCTCTGAGGTAGAAGGGCACAGGAAGATGTTAATTATTTACATGCTGGATTAGTGAAGCCATGAAGAGCACCTGGGCCACCACCCACTAGAGTTAATTGCCTTTTTATCTGAAGTGCACACACACGATGTGCTTATCTGAGGACCCAAAAATATGCTGGGCTTAATTACATGTTTCTTGGTGCATAAAAAGCAATTTGTAAAACTGAATGATTAAATTTAATCTAAATTAATCAAATATTAGAATGATCAATTTTCTGAGTAGCATTATCAGTTCTGTAAAAAAGAAAGCTGTTCAAATTTATTTAAAATTTATGTTAAATACTATGTCCAACACTTGTGGTCTCATATTAAAATGATCAAAAGCTAATATTAAACCAGGCATGCATAAGTCACTGCTTAAGTTGCATTTGAGTCTGGAAAACATTCCATTATTATTAGCAGCAACAAAAATGTTAAAATCAGAGATTATTACATAGAACAAAGAGGAAACACTATCGTTTCTCTGGTGTATGTGTGTGCGTGCACACACATGTGCATACACCTGTGACAAAGCAAGAAAAGGCAGCAACAATCATTACGTGCCAACTACATTCCAGGTGCTTTATATACGTTGTCTTTGTATGGGGTAGGCTAGGTATTATTATCCCCACTTTACAGACAAGGCATCTAAGACTTAGGGGACGGTGCAGTTTGCCGAAAGTGATGAAGCTGGGATTTGGACTCAGGTCTGCCAGGGCCTAAAGACCCCTGTGTTTTCACTACACTGTAGGCCAGACCAAATGACTTAAGGTCAAAAGAAGGAGATCGGATTGACTCACGGTACAGCTGGGAAAGAATGGGTGGTAAGGGAAAGGGTTGGAGCTGTGAGGATTGGAAGGACGCACACCAGTTAACTCCATTTTCATTCACACCTGATACTCCTACATCTTCAGTATAGGTGGTTAGCATCCTTGCTTGAGCCTCAACTGTGTTCTTGCTGGGATTCAGCATGCCTGGCCTTGTCTGCCAAATGAGAGGTCTGGGCCAAACAAAAGGACCTTAGCTTGAGGGGCTGAAGAGCCTCAGAGAGAACTCATCCCAGAGAAGAAAGAGACATAGGGACATCACTATGAGTTTGTCTGTTTCAAAGACTTAGTGACAGAGGTATCATGAATAATTAAACCCTGCTGGGTGGTCTGAGATGAATCCTATCATCCTCTGTCCTTTCCCCTTTCCTTCCACTGGTACCAGACCTGCATGAGCTCTGAAGATTCTCCCTTGCTTCTCTGCTCTCTCTCCTGGTGAATCTCTTGCACCTCTGCCTCTGCCTTGGTGTTTTCCTCTCACTGAACTTGAACTAACCCAGAAGCATTGTCCCAGCACCTTCCCCCATGTTACAGGCTATTAGGCAGCTCTAGCATTTTGAGAGAAGGGAGCCCTCAGTGCCGGGTGGTTGCAGGCTTGTTTTGAACTATATGTGTGTCCAGGGGCCACTGGACACACTTGGGAGCACTCTGCAGAAGGCGGAAATACCTGAGAAGCAAGTGGGGCAAGGTCCCATGAAATCTGAGCTATGGCTGCTTATGTGACCTCTTGGTGGCCACAGGAGATAAGACTCAGGAAAACTGAGGTTATAAACACACAATGAAAATATTACACCAGGGCTGGGCACAGTGGCTCATGCCTGTAATCCCAGCACTTTGGGAGGCCAAGGTGGGTGAATCAGGAGTTCAAGACTTGTTTGGCCAACATGGTGAAACCGTCTCTACTAAAAATACAAAAATTAGCTGTGTATGGTGGCACATGCCTGTAGTCTCAGCTGCTCAGGAGGCTGAGGCAGGAGAATCACTTGAACCCGGGAGGTGGAGGCTGCAGTGAGCTGATATCGCATCACTGCACTCCCGCCTGGGCGACAGAGCAAGACTCCCTCTCAAAAAAAGAAGAAAAAAAGACAAAATGTCACATTGAATTGATAATAACTGCTATCATAAGCATAAGAGGCCCCATGTTTAGATTCTATAGCAAGAATGTTACAATCATTTTGTATTTGTAAATTAGGCAAAACATATTTACTGCTTGCCATATGCTAGCCACCATACTAAGCTTTTTATTTGCTAACCCCAAGGCAGACACTTACTCAATATCCATTACTCCAGTCCTCTGTGCTGATGCACCATGCTTTTATTTGAGACAACAATGTGCTCAGCCTCCAGTCATAGTTTATGAGTCATGACACTCCTGTTGTCTGTCGTCCCAGCTTCTTTCACTGAAGGGAGGGAGACTGGGTTATGGAACGCACTTCTAGAAGACTGCAGGTGAAGACTGCAGGTGAAAGACTCACGCCTTTCAGGCCTTTGCTCAAGTGTCACCTTCCCTGACCATCCTGTTTAAAATGGTAGCCCCTGGCACATACAAGGCACTCAATATATTTTTTTAAAGTCAGGTGTGGTGGCGTGTGTCTACAGTCCTAGCTACTTGGGAGGCTGAGGCAAGAGGATTGGTTAAGCCTGACAGCTTGAGGCTGCAGTGAGCTATGATTGTACCAATGCACTCCAGCCTGTGCGACTGAGTGAGACCCTGTTTCTAAAACAAGCAAAAAAAACCATTTTTTAGAGTGAACTCGTGAAAATAAAATTAGAAAAATCTCTGGAGAAAGTACAGAACAGCAAGCACAGATGCCCAGGGGAGAGGATGATGCCTGGCATATTTGGTGAATAGGTGGCCAGCGTGACTGGGATGGGTGTGATGGAGGGGGAGAGGAAGGAGGGCTGAGACCTGGTGACAATGGAGAGCCTGCCTCCACAAGGGCTTGCGGGGCACAGACAGGTGCTGGGCTCATACTCTGAGTGAGCTATGAGGCTGAGGAAGGACTCTGGGCAGAAGGATGACAGCATCTTACAGCATCCATTTAAAACTACCATCTGGCTGTGGCTGAAAGAGACTGCAAATGACAACATAGAAGCAGGGAGAACAGGAGGCTGCTGCAAAATCCAAGCTGGTGATGATGCAGCTTGGACCATGGTGGTAGCAGCAAGGGAGAAGAGAAGTGATCAGGTTCCAGATACATTCTGAACGTGTAGTCAACAGGACTTGCCAACAGATTCGATGTGGACTGTGAGAGAAAGAAGATGAAAGACGGCCTTTTGCCTCAAGCAGCATGGTGGCTGGGAAGACTGCTGGAGGAATGGGTTTTGGAGGGAAATATCAAGCACTCATTTGGACATGTTTAAGTTTGAGATACCTATTACACATCCAAGTGGAGATACAAAAAGTCAAATAGATACACATCTCTTGATTTTAGCGAGAAGTCCAGGTCAGGGACAGAGGTAGTATTTAAAGCCTTGAGAGTGAGTGTATGAATGCACCTAGGAAGTGAATGTAGAAAAAAGGAAGAATAAAAGAAGCCGAGGTGTAAGGATGAGCCTCAGGATATTCCAATCATGATGACAAAAATATGTGCCAGGCACAGGCCCCTTATCTGCAGGTGCTCATTTGCCCTTTACATAAATGCTGCAAGTAAGTTCTCTCAACCTGACTTGATGGAAGGGGAATCTGTTTCACAGAGCTCGGTCATCTGTTTAAGGGCACACAGGTGGTTAAGTGCTAAAACCTATCTGACCTCAAAGTTTTCTTTTCTCTAGCAATCTAACTTATAAACCTTGGTATTATCCTTTGTCCTCCCTTCCCCATACAACCAGCCTTTCACTTTTATCTTCATGTTAAGCTTTAGTACAGGGCATTCTAGTCCTTTGCCTTGAACAATTCCTCTTGCCTCCTAACAGGATTTCTTGCCGTGAGACTACCCCGCTCTAGTTTATTTCTTGTTTCCTAAAAGTAAAGCTGATTGGGTCACTTCCTGTTTGGTTCTTCTATTCATTCCCCATAAATTATAATCCAGCTCCCTTAGCTTGGTATACAGGAACCTTCACAATCTGGCTCCAAGCTCTTCTGCATTTCAGTTTCATATACTGTTGTTGCTTGTTGGTGCCTATGCTAGGCTTAACCAGCACAGGCACAAAAAGGCAACAGCAGTCTGTAATGTTAGGCACCTGAGGGCGTGCCCTGAGTTTTGTTCCACATCTCAGAGGAAAGCTTTCTGCTTGTCACCATGAAGTATGATGTTTGGTGTAGTATTGTTTTACATGCCCTTTATCAGATTAAGGGAATGCTTTCTGTAGATGCTAAGAACATATTGTTATTATCATGAATGGATGTCAACTTTTATAAAATGTTTTTCTGCATCTACTTGTCATCATAATTTCTCTCTTTTGATTAGTCACTGATTTATTTTCTACTCTTAAATTAACTTTATCTTCCTTGGATAAACCCAGCTTGGTCTTCATGTGTTAACCTCTTGAAAAAATATATATATATACATATATATACACACATATATTTCTGGATTTGATTTGCTAATATTTTGTTTAGCATACAGCCCTACAATTTGTATAGTGGCCCAGGGGAAGCACTTTCTTGGAAAGGTGGCCAGAAGCAAGCTGATAAGTAGGAGCAGTTTGATTTCCCCTTCTGCCTGGGATGAAGGCCTTTGTGTGGATGGCAAGGATTGGGATGGAAGGGACGTCCAAAGATCTCTATTATTATAGGAAAATAAAAATTTTGTTATTGAAAACATTCATTAAAACAGAACACTTTCATATGCAGTACAAAATCCAATACATATTCGGTACAAAAATTGAAATAGATCTCACTGTTAAAATTCAAAAGCTTTAATAGCAGAGAAATAAAAGTCTATAATTATAAATAAGTCGCTATATATATATACACATATATATGTGTGTGTGTATATATATATATATATCTTCAGCTTGCCAGTTCACCTGAATATAAAAATAATAACTAAAAAGAGGAAAGAAGTCCCCAAAACCTCTTCAGGAAGCTTTTTTACACTACATCCATGTATGATCCCTTCTCTGTGACTTTCAGAAGGCCAAGGTTGATAAGAACAGTCTTTTCCAGTTCCAGATAACTCTCGTAGTCCATTTTTAATTCAGCCTCCATTTGTTCTTTTGACTTCTGATATGTTTTCTAGAGGAGGGGGGGGAATAAGACATCCCTATAAAACACTGATATCTAAAAATACCAAAGGATGAGAAAGGGCTGTTTGTGAATATTTGACCTGGCTGATGTTTCTGGAAAGGGTTGGATAGAGGGCAGGAAGGCAGGAGGGCAGGTGGGTGGGAGGCAGTCACATGTGCTGGGAAAGGAGGAAGTGGGGGAAATATGGCCCTCCAACCCCTCACTCTCTCTCAGTCCCTTCTTTCAGTCTTTTTTCCTGTAACTCTTATTTCCCTTATGTAGACTGGAGGGTGACTAATATCCCAGAGGTTGCAGAATTCTTTTGAAATCTCCCTCTTCTAAGTCCCATATAGACAGCAGAGCTTGTGAATCACATGGCAATGACTACTCTCCCCAGGCTGAGTCTCCAGCTGAAATTCTGGTTAGGAAAACTCCCATTTCATATGCAATTAGAGCAGTGATTATTATTATCCTTTGAGGAGTGAGCTGTATCCAGATTTTATGTTTGCAAAGAGACAGGTGCATGATTTTCCTGAAATCTGTGTTGAACTGTACAGCCTTATCCTGGCAACTGGTGAGCACTCATAAAGGCCAGCCTTGCTGGACGAACGTGCGAACACTTTCTATGTGCCAGTTAGTGGCTAAGTGCTGTGAGTATTTTAACTCATTTAATCCCCACTGCAATCTTCTGAGGTTGTTACTGTTCCCATTTCCCCCTTTATCATCAGTTGCTTATAAGGAGACATTTCTGACTAACATCAGCTGTTCTTCCTTAGTGACTTTTTCATGTTCTAAATGTAACAGAGGAACCCTTTTAAGTTCATTCATATATCCATAATATATCAGCAGTTCCAGGGAAAATTTGAGAAGTGGTGGCTCTACTTAAAAGAGAGGCACTATTTCAAACAGAAATGAAGGCACTATTTCAAATAGAAATGAAGGCCTTTGAAAAAGGCACTATTTCAAATATAAATCAAGTTATAAAAAGTTGGGAATGTTTTAGAAATTGAAAAGTATAGTACAATTTAAGATATGATTATTATACAGGTGTTTGAAAAGTATTTCACATGCAAATTATTTTTGGATTATCCACAATTCTACTTGCTCCCACTGATGTAGATAATTAGGAGATGTTGCCATGGTATTTAAACACTCATAATGATCCTGGATAATTGCTGGGGTAGCGGAAGGGTGGCAGATTAACTCTCAGAATAGAATCTCAACAAACCAACTTTTGTTAAGTGTGCAAAAGAACAAAACTAAGATCAATTTGTTTATAGCAGTGGAACTCGATGAAAAGTTAATTGACATTCTTTTATACTTTGTCACTAAACATGTTTTTGAAATGAGATCCTCTGCTTTTATTGCATTAATTAGTATCAACAAGTGATAATGTAAATCTATTTGCTAATGCAGCACATTATAATATTTCCACATGCTAGTGCTTTTGAGACTGCGGGCCTCTTGTGAATAATTGTGTTTGAGGATGTATGTATTTGGCTATAAGGAACCTACAGATGGGATCAATGATGAAATACTGGTGACAACAGAGAAAAAGCGAGAGGAGCAAAAGGGAAATAGAAATTCAGACTGAGGTGTTCTCAAGTGAGAAAGAGAGAAGAGCCTAATTCACAGGGATTTAAAAGCCCCAAAGTCCAGTGTGCAAAGGTAGGCCAGCAGAGTCACAGAATTCATATCAAACAGGGAGAAGCTGAGAAAGAATAGCATGGGGTGCTTAAGAGCTTAGGTTCTTTTTGGCAGAGTTTAAGATGGATATGCCCTATACCAAATTCTCCTCTATTCAAGTTTCATAGCTTTAGTATATTATATACAGCAAAATTCACCTCTCTCCACCCCCCTCATATCTATCATCTACCTATCATCTATCAATCATCTATCTATCTAATCTATCATCTATCATTATAATTATAATAGCTCTATTTTTTTTTTTTTTTTTTTTTTTTGAGATGGAGTCTTGCTCTGTCACCGAGACTGGAATGCAGTGGCACGATCTCGGCTCACTGCAACCTCCGCCTCCCAGGTTCCAGCCATTCTCCTGCCTCAGCCTCCCAAGTAGCTGAGACTACAGGCGGGCGCCATCACACCTGGCTAATTTTTGTATTTTTTAGTACAGACAGGGTTTCACCATATTGGCCAGGCTGGTCTCAAACTCCTGACCTCATGATCTGCCTGCCTCAGCCTCTCAAAGTGCTGGGATTACAGGCGTGAGCCACCGCATCTGGCCTTATAATAGCTCTATTTACTGAAAGTTTATTTTTCACATTCTTTAACTGACAGCCTTACAGTAATCCCAGTTATTAGTATTCCTATTTTCAAGATAAGAGACCTGAAGCTCAGCCTTGCTCCAAATCTCATAGCTAGTAAATGGCAGAGTTAGGATTTGAGCCCACATGTCTTGATTCATATTCAACTCTCTTTGCATTACCTTCTTTAATGCATTATTCACCAGATATTAAAATCTTATAATGAAAGCATTCAAATTTTGAATTAACATATCTGTACTAAAGGACTTTGCAATCATAGAAAATTTCAGAAATTTAAATTGGACAGAATCTCACTAGGTATCTAACTGCCAGTTCTCTCTCACAGTGAGCTAGGAAATCAAAGAAATGCCCTCTTGACACTCATGAGAACAAGAGAAGAACATGAAAAAGTATAACTGTGGATTAAGCCAAACAAATATATTTTCACTGGTGTTCGAGGAAAACGTCTTTCATTTCTGAAATTTAACTTACAGTTTTTTTCTTCTCCATTTCTAGTTCCATTTCTTTCTTTTCTTGCTCACGAATATTTTTGCGTTGTTCTACATATTCCAGATGCTTGACTTCTCTTTCAAAGTAGTGATTAACACTTGTCATCTGTTGGAAACAGAGGCTCGTGAGAGGGTGACCTGCAGGAAGCCCCCATGACCGTTACAAGGCTCTGTTAGAATTTCTGCTGCTTATAATTACATAGACGACCTACCTAATCTACCTCCCTAATCTACTTGATCATTACCTAATGATCATCTACCTAATCATTATGTAGATTATCTATTTTGCGATACTTTAAATCTCTTAGGTAAATATAATTTGGAAATTATACTCACAGGCTCCCTATCAGAGGAGCTAGCAAAATTCAGGGGCTACTGTGCTAACATTTAGGGCTCTGTGACTTGGAGGTTTCTAAAGTAGAGTTGGAAGGAGAGAGCTATGAAAAGCTGCAATTTTGTAGTAGAAATATTAAGGGGTTGCTTTTTTCCCTGTTTCTTCCTTCTTCTAAAACTGAGGGAAGTTTCGTATCATCAGTCAAACTTGGAAAACCCAGATGAGGATATCAATGCAGACCCTAAAGGGACTGGAAGCAGAGCTGGGTTCCTGGTCCCTGGAAGGCTTAGCGTGCAGGCATAGAATAGAAGCAGAAAAGTCAGCAGAGACCTTGGGGAAAGCAAACAGGGGAGAGAGAGCCTTTTGCCTGCCAGTAACTAGATCCATGTTGGGACTTGGAGCAGACTGCAATCTATATGTTTAATGTTTGTTGTATATACATTTATATATTTCCATTCATTGATCTTTTTAAAGCTTATTAATATTGAAACACTTGGGTGGTGGATACAAGGTTGGGGGTGCAGAACACCACCAGCTCAGATGTGCTGCCTGCTCTACTCCAACTTGGGTTGGGAGCCGGTAGGGGTGAGTGATGAAGAGATGCATGAACATGTCAACTGGGCCCTCAGGGAAGGGTATCACTGAAATAAGTGTCCCATACTTCGGTTACAATGGAAAAATGACATTTTATGATTATGAATCCCCAAGTTGTTATTCTGTCAGACTCTGGACTTCATTTACTTGGTTTCCCCTCCTATCTCATGTTTGGGGCTTTCTTTTTAAAGCTTCAAACTATTTAACTCACACAACAGAAATACAGCATCTTATTTACTGTATGAGTCTTTTGTTCCATAACAGAGCAAAAATGCTGTCATTTCTAAATTTTTTCTAAAGACATATCTTAGAAATATCTGGTCACATTAATTCTCTAAGCCATAAGTTACTCACCTCATTGGTGGAAGGGCGACTTAATGTCCAAGGAATTTCTAATATATGCAGTGTTCCATAATAATCAGCTATGGCTATAAATTGCTGTTTAGCTGAAAGATTTAAAATAAATTAAAGGAAAAAAATCAGCAAACAGAAAACCATCTTAAGCAGTTAAACATGAAATGTTTTTTTGTTTTGTGTTCTCCCAAAGGACCCACTGTGGTTCCAGTGATCTTGGCATTTTCATCAGATGTTCATGGCTGGACCATGTAAACATGTACAAGTCATTTTTTCCAGCTGATGAAATGAAAGCTAAGACTGAGCCTTTGTCGGCCCTCCCCGCTGCCTCAAATCTTGTATTTCTGGTGACTGTCTAAGGAATGTAGCTCCTGGCTAAAGCTGACACTCTCTGTGGCTGGGCCCACTGGGCATTCTTGAGAAGAAAGCAGGGAGAACACATGGAAAGATTTTCAAAGAAAAGTCACGAAGTTGATTTTCACCAAACACAGAAGGGACTAAAGGGTACTATTATCCAGAAGAATTTCAAAGATGTAGCCAGAACCACAGGTCTTATTGTAAAAAGTAGCGTCCTTTGAGCATTTAAAATGGGTATAATATGCAAAATGCTTGAGAATTTTAATCTTCTTCTTTCTTCTTCTTCTTTTTTCTTTTTTAATGAGACAGGTTCTCTCTCTGTGGCCCAGGCTAGAGTGCAATGGTATGATCATGGCTCACTACAGCTTCAATCTCCCAGGCTTAATCAACTATCCTACCTCAGCTTCCTAGTAGCTGGGGCTACAAGTGCATAGTACCATGCCTGTCTAATTTTTGTTTTGTATTTTTTGTAGAGACGGTGTCTTGCCGTGTTGCTCAGGCTGGTCTTAAACTCCCGGACTTAAGCAATCTTCCCACCTCACTCAGTCTCCCAAAATGCTGGGATTAGAGGTGTGAACCACCATGCCCAGCCTGAGAATTTCAATTTTCTATCTCATTGTATGTGTGTTCTTTTCATTTTTAGTAGCTCTGCTTCAAATTGCAAAATCCTGGTCTCATAATCCCCGTAGGTGTACAAAGACAATGTTTTACACCAAAGAGGGGAAAAGCTACTTTGGTGGCACATATGGCTAAGCAGTAGTCTAATTGTGACACTCGAGATGCTGAAGACTGAGTTTCCAAATCTAAATGTTTCTGAGAAATGGATAGAAAGATAATTTCATGCCTGCACACCTTTGGAAACAAAGGGAAACTTCTTTAAAAAAAGGCTGGTGGCTTTTCACAGTGGCTCACCCCTATAATCCCAGAACTTTGGGAAGCTGAGGCAGGAGAATTGATCACACCATTGCACTTCAGCCTGGACAACAGAGTAAGACCTCATTGCAAAATAAATAAATAAATAAATAAACAAACAAACAAATAAATAAAATAGGCAAACATACTGGATGTACATGGAAATTACTACTTGGGCAAAACAGAAAAAAAATGGAGACAAAGGACATACATCATGTTTCTATAGACACATCCTTGAATTTATGCTTGCTTTGTTATATATCATTTTCTCTCATAATTGGTTCAAAGGTTAAAGCTTAAATAGATATATAACCCCAGATAATCATTTTATCTCATGAAGAGAACTGCTCGACATTGGCCAGAGGAGAATCACAAAAGTGATATAATATTAAAAAACACAACTTGTAATAAAAATTAAAGACTCAAAATTTATTCTATCTGGGGAAAAAAATCACCAAAAGATAACAAAGATCTAGGGCTCACCCTGCCTGCCCAGAGAAGGAGAAGGATGTTTCCCCACCGTGTAGTACAAAACCAGCCTCTGCCTGACACATGTCTCAGAAATCATACTTGATGAGGCAATACGGTGACAAGAGCTCAGGTTGCGTCCAAAGTTTGAGAGCAAGAGAGAGGGGAAAAGGAAGAGGAAAGATGGGAAGGAAAGGGAAGAGACAAAAATGAAAAGGAAAGAAGAGAAGGGAAGGGATAAAAAGGGATGGGGCAGGAAGAAAACAAAAAACTAAGAAATAAACATTGGAGGCTTTTCAGATGAACATCAAGATGTTCCCGAGTTACCCAAAATGACTTAGCTTATTTAGTTAGAATTAACATACCAGAAAAGATCCAGGGTTTGATGTAGGTGATCATAGTTATGCAAATGTTTTGAGACTGGGCAGGTTCATGGGTTTTCTCCAGAAGGTCCCAGATATCGATATATCCATCTTCTCGGCCAATATAGAAAACTCCGGGCCGACTCAGGGACCAGTGGCCTGAGGTGTACATTTTTGGTGCACAGCATGACTGAAGGAGGGGTCCGGTCTTTAAACAAATTTTTTAAAAGACAAAAAATATTTCGTTATTATCTGAGGGGGAATTCACCATAATGTACGTTAAGTACAACTCAAGCTGGCTATGATCATATAACAACAAAATTATGGCCACTAGGAAGTCTTACTTCTCTTTGTTGCAGGGTTTTTCAATAATACCAGCTTTTCTTTCTGTTTGTTTCCATAAGCCATTTTTAGTTGCTTTTCAGAAAAGATTAAACCTTCCAATTAAGTTGTTGAAGTTTCTAATAATCCTGCTTCTAAACCCACTACTGCTTCTAACCTCACGACTATTTCTGTGGAGATTGGTGAACATTAGATAAGTAAAGATTATAAAGACATTCTGCTTATGCCTTTATTTTGCTATCCGATATGTACAGCCCATGGAAACAGCTCAGTAAACAGAAGACAGTAAAACAAATGAAAAGTCTGCCAGTTCCAGCTATGTGCTGCATGTTGAAAATCAACAACAGACTTGGCAAATTCTCATATAAAGTGACTTCAGATGGAAGCAGTTGATAGCTTATAAATACAATAGGAAGAGATTTTAGACCATCTACGCATCATGTAATCATCTGCTCTTTTTTCTACCATGGGGTAATCTGCTTTCTTAGGGAGATTTTTAAAAGTGGTAACAGAATGTGCTTTCTACCCACTTCAGGCTTCATCTACTGACCAGGGGGTGCTCCTTTCCCTACTTACATCTGCAGGGACTAAACTAAACCATGGAGCTACCTCTCACCCTCCAATACGTGTAGGAGAGATCTTCCTGTGAAGAAAGAATGTCGCAGATCCATGGACTCCTTGGAGGCGGCATTTCAAACTTGTTCTCCTTGTCTACTTCTCCCAGCACTTTGAGTTTCTATAACCAGATTCCTGACCCTGGCATAGTCTTTGGACAATCATGCCTGAATTTCCTTTTTCTTTAACTATAAAACTTGCTAATTATAAAAAAACAAAAATCAAACACACAGAGTACATGGTATAAAGCAGAAGTTCTTTTGCTGATGGCCATTTAAATAGTTTCTAAATTCTTTTCAATGAAAAATATACAGTTTTTGAGTATTTGTACATGTTAGGGTTTCAGAAGTGGAACTGTTAGGTTAAATACATATATATTTATATACATATATATGTATGCCAACTTTGAAATATATATGTGTTTGTGTATATAATTTCATTATATGCATATATACATATATATAGTTTCACAGGTTTTGATAATCTCAAATTGCTCACCAAAGAGACATGTCAATTTATAATCCCACCAAACATACTAATTTCCCCACACCCTTGCTTCACTGGATTTTATCAATCTTTCTAGTTTTTGGTAGTTTAGCTCCTATCTGCCTGTATCCAGCCCCTCTCCCAATCCTGACCACACTCTTGCTGCCTCCCTTTAACCACTGTATGTCTCTGGACAGGTGAGGGTCTCCTTGCTGACGGACCCTCAGCTTACTCACTCCCACTTTCTGAACCTGCTTACATATTCCTGGTGCAGAGGGAAAGATGACAAACCCAGTGTTTCTCCTTGCACTTCATACAGAATTAGGCATCCCATCTTGTATTTTCAAGGGAGGAAAAAATGCAAGTCAAGTCCAGGTGCGGTGGCTCACACCTGTAATCCCAGTACTTTGGGAGGCTGAGGCAAGTGAATCACTTGAGCCCGGAAGTTTGAGAGCAGCCTGGGCAACATGGTGAAACCCCTGTTTCTATAAAAAACAAAAACAAAAACAAAAAGATTAGCCAGCCATGGTGGGGTGCACCTGTCATCCCAGCTACTCAGGAGGCTGAGATGGGAAGTCGAGCCTGGGAAGTCGAGACTGCAGTGAGCAGGATCACCCACTGCAATCCAGCCTGGGCAACAAAGTGAGACCCTAGCTCCCACCCCCCAAAAATGCCCACAGTAGATATTCCAAGACTGTTAAGTTTTGGAGAACAAGGAGCTTGTAAATTGTTTTCTTCCCTCAGGAAGGAAAAACAAACAAATTTGTTTTCAAAAGGATTACAGTGGTTCTCCTGACAAGCTGGAGCCCTGGCCATCTGTTCTAATTTCTCTAAAAAGTGTCCCAAAGGCATTTTTGTCAGAACATAACAGTTCCTCTTGTCTTTCTCAATAACAAAGGACCACACACCCACGCCTCCATTTTGCAGGCAACTTACCATGACACCTTCTTTCCATATGGCCACGTTCCACCCTCCAACTGTGAGAATAATGTCATTGTAGAAAGGTGATCTCTGAACAGTGTGGACAGTTCCGTCATGAATGGTGTGGATGCTCACTGGCTTCTTTGCTGTTGGAGTGAAAGAAGGCCATCTCATCTTTAATAACACTATTTGCATTCCCGCAGTGAAGAATGGAAAGACCGCCAATGGACAGAGAGAGCCCCATGAATGGGTTCCAGGAGTAGAGAACTAGAGGCCAGCTGGGGTAAACAGATCTGTCAGGGGGATGGCTTCTTCTCTTATTATAGATTGTCCAGGGAATATCCCATCAAGGCCACTTTTCAAGCTCAAAGGAATACTTTATGTTATTCATTTATTCATTTATTAATTAACTCAATTAGTCAATAAATATTTATAGACTGCCTATCTATAATACCAGGTACTGTAGCTGGCTGGGTAGACAATGGTTAGTAAATAAACACGATCCTGCCCCTAAGGAGCTTACAGTCCAGTAGGAAAGACAGAATTTCAATAAACACATCCCCAAAGTATACAATTTAAAAATTGTGAAAAGTGTTGTGAAGGAAAAAATATTGCAAGTACAAGGGGATTTGTAATTTAGACTGAACGGTCAGAAAAGGCTTCTGTGAAGATGTGTCACGTAGGCCTGAATAGCAGTTCAACACAGGAAGATTTTGGTGTGAAGGAACATTCCAGACAGTGGAAGCATACATCAAAGTCCCGAGGACAGAAGTGTTTAGTGCTTTTATACACTTGAGGAAGGCACCCTGACTGCAACCTGGTCATCTCAGTGTGAGACATGAAACAAACAGGGACTAGGAGGGTCCAGGCCATGCTGGGCCTTGCAAGAAAGGAGTTCAGATTACACTCTAAGTGTTGTGTGTTGTAATGAGTCCTTTAGGTCTCCAAGTGAGACAATTTGATTGACGTTTCTGAAAGAGTCTGGTTGTGGGGAGAATGTATTAGAGGCAGGTAAAAGCAGAGGAAGCTGCAGTGGCAGTTCTGGTGAGAGAGATGGTGGTGTGGACTAAGGTGCAATGGAGAAGAAGAAATATTTGTGAGGTAGAATTGACAGGACTTGGAGACAGCTTTAAGACAGAGCTGAAATGCTGAGAATGACAGCCAGGTTTCTGATAAGAGCCATGGCACTTCCACTTGTTCCAAGTGGAAAGCCTTACAGGTTCAAATGTTAAGATCAAGAGTTCATTTCTGCCCCAGGGCCCAGGGTCTTCCTGCTTCTCTGATCTCTTTACTCAGATAACAGGGTTTCCTCTTTCTGAGGGTTGGCTGCAGAACTGAATCCTCTAAATTTCTTGTTGCCTACAACCCTATGACCCAGGGATGACCATAAAAACATATGCCTGTCAAGGCCAAACCACAATGTCCAACCACTTTATACTAATGTCTTCTGAATTTTATCATATTAATTGCTATGTAAGAGATGGGGTATCTCCCCCTAGAACACTCATGGCATATTAGGCAGAAAAAGATGTACTAAATCTTATAAGAAGCTCATAAAGTAGGGTGTCAGGAACAAGTGTTTTTCCACTCAAGTTCATAGTAGCATTATTCACAATAGCCAAAATGTAGAAGGAATCCAAGTGTCCACTGAGGGATGAATGGATAAGCAAAATGTAGTTACACATACAATGCAATAGTATCAATCTTGAAAGGCAAGGAAATTCTGATCCATTCTACAACATGGATAAAGCTTGAGGACATCATGCTAAATGAAATAACCCAGTCACAAGAAGACAAATACTGCATGATTCTAGGGTCGTTGAATTCATAGAAACAGAAAGTAGAATGGTGGTTGCCAAGGGCTGGGGGGAAGGGACAAATGAGGAGTTAGTGTGTAATAGGTACAGAGTTTCCATTTTGCAAGAAGAAAAGAATTCTGGAGATTGATTGCACAACATGAATGTACTTAACACCACTGAATTATGCTTTTGAAATTGGTTAAGATAGTAAGTTTTATGCTTATGTGTATTTTACCACAGTTAAAACATTTTTTAAGTAAAAATAAGTAAAAATTTAAATGTAGCTTTTCTGGATTAAAAAAAGTGAATTTTCCTCCAACCAAACCCCTTACTTAAAGAGAGCACAGAAGACACGTTTCTGAGGCCATCTTGAAGTGATCTAGAAGATTCCTGGTAAGGCCCAAGACCCCTAGAAACCAGCAGCTTTCTTCTTGCTGCTGCTCCTGTTTCTCAGAGCCTGGGTTTGTCCTCTGCGTTAGTGAGGCTTCCCTAGACACCAACTCACTCCGCGGAGCAGGGCCCTCTAAGGACTGAAATGATGACCAAGGATAGTGATGTTGACAATCGTTAAGGTCTGCACTTTAAAATAACATTAGATGTTCTCAGCCCATAAAAACTTTTCCATTCTTTTTTCCTTTGAAAGACCTTAGTGTCATTTAGCAATGAATGGAGCTGTCCTTAAATTATTAAATGGACTGCCAGAGCCTCCAGGCCAGGTTATTATAAACAAATTACAATAAATGAAAAAGCCATTTTTCAGAGTCATTATCTAATGCTGGAGGCAATACAGAGCAAAGACTCTGGTAGCAAACTGCCTGTGTTCATATTTTGGCAAGGCCACCTACAGTAGCTACCCATAGGGCTGCTGTGAGGACTACACGAGTTTTCCATAGAAAGTACCTGGCACATGACAGTACATGACATGATTAGGTCAGCTGCCATCATTCAGCATTTATCTTGGCTTGTCACTTAGATAATCTGGAAAGTTTGTTCGATTTGGGCTTCCTTATCACACACATCTCAGTTAAGGTAATCTGTCTCTTAGAAGTTTCTTCTTAAAAACCTGTTCGTCATGGGCCCCCTCCAAAGCAGTTTAGGAAGTCTAGGAGGAGGTGGTGCCCCAAGAAAATCTCTGAGATGGGGAAGAATCAGTGTCCCCTGTGCACAAGCTAGTCATGGCATCAGCTTGTGTCTCAGGGGTGTGGTGAAGACTGCTGTCATGTTCTATAATGCCTAGATTAGAGTACGTGCACAATGAACATTCATTAATTGTTGAATACACAGATAGAAGTAAGCATAAAGGAAGTTGAATGTAATTCTTTATATCCAATATCTAATTTTGAGTTAAGCTTTAAATCATGAAATTAGGAATGAATGGAAAGTGGATAATCTAATCCTCTCTCAATGCACTACTGTTGTCAACAACACACATTTGAGGTTCTAGTCAGGGGAAGAAAATAGGAGTATTTTGGCTCCAAGATTAAACGGTTACCCTGGCCGGGCGCGGTGGCTCACGTCTGTAATCCCAGCACTTTGGGAGGCCAAGGTGGGTGGATCATGAGGTCAAGAGATCGAGACCATCCTGACCAACATGGTGAAACCCGGTCTCTACTAAAAATACAAAAAAATTAGCTGGGCATGGTGGTGCGTGCCTGTAGTCCCAGCTACTTGGGAGGCTGAGGCAGGAGAATTGCTTGAACCCAGGGGGTGGAGGTTGCAGTGAGCGGAGGTCGCGCCACTGCACTCCAGCCTAGTGCCTGGTGACGGAGTGAGACTGTCTCAAAAAAAAAAAAAAAAAAAAAAAAAATGGTTACCCTGGAGGCACAGCTGACAGTCTTCTAGATCTTAACACAGGCTCTGATTTCTGGAACCACAGTAGGAGTGAGGCCGGGAGGTTACAGGTGAAGACCTGAGCTCCAATAGCTGTCCCCTACAGGTTGTGGCTCTGACCTCTGGCCCCTGTTAGTCACTCACACTTCCACTCTCATGATTGACCAGATCCCTTCTGCAAGGAGTCTAGATGCTCTACCACTCTGTGCCCTCACAGTGTTCTGAAGCCTTCTTGCCAGTCTTTGTCTGCCTAGTCATCCCAGGAGCTACCTCTTCCTTTGTTTATGGTTATCCCAAACTGTGAAATGCAATTAAAATATATTTTCACGCCATGGCAAAATTCAAAACTTTAAAATGAGTAGTTACAATTGTAGCGAGCCCCAAGGCCCTGAGCCTACTAGAGACAGGGAGCTTTGCTTATTGGGGTGCCTGTACTCCTGACTGCGGTCCCTTTCACACTTGGATGTGACCCACATGCTTCTGTTCAGCTCTCCAGAGACCCAGGTTCTGGGAGCAGCAGACATCAAGACACAACCTGTCCTAGCCCCAAAGGAGGGGCCTGCAGTCCCTTTTCCTGTACTCTGCTGGGGTCTTCTAGATATCATACATTTTGCTTATAACCTCACATTGAATCAGCTTTTCCATATAGATGAATTACCAGGTTATTGAATTATCAAAACAGCTTTTTATTTTTAAATTAAATCACTCAAGATTCTCAGTCATTTAAGCAACATATAGGTCAGTGCTCCTCAAATTTTGGTGTGAAAACAAATACCCTGGAAAATCTTCTTAAAATCCACATTCAGATTCAGTAGGCCTGGGTAGGATCTAAGATTTTTACGTGTATTTCCAGCAAGCTCCCAGTGATGACTATGCTGCTCAAGGCCTCCACCTTATTAGTCAGTATCTTAGGAGCCCTCTCTCCCATTAGCAAGAACAGGGTGACTCTGTACTGCATACGATTCCCTTGGATAGTTTAAATTAAAAGGAACATCTTATTAATAACAGGACAATCACAAAACTTACACATAAGTCGGCCAGTTTCAGGGTCTTTTTCCATTTTCCAATCTGTGTATATCACTTCGCCATCCTAAAAATATTACAGGTTCCTGATGAGTACAATGATAACTTAGGAGACAAAAGACCTCACACTCACGTGCTAAGACTGACTGTTAACCAAAACAAATGTAAAACAACAAGTCAATTTAATCAAATAATAATTTGATCCAGTGGGGGGGGGAGAGGGAAAGCCTCAAAATAAGTACTCAATTTTATATGGAAAAAACAATGAATTTGTTGTGTTTTTATCTACATATAATGAAGTGGAGAACATGACAGTTCTGCAGATACTCCACCCGGGACAAGAGTCCCAACCGCTGGGCATCCAATAAAGGGAGGGATTGTTGATCCATAAACGGAGGGATCCATAAAGGGAGGGATCAGCCCATCTTATTCAGTGACTAGTTTTCAGCCTGTTAGAAAGTCAATTCTTAATATATATTTGTGGAATAAGAGAGAAAGAGGGACTATGAATGCATACATGGTAGTGATTACTACTTTTCAGGTTGAGAACAGGAAACGTAAAGTTCAATCTAAATAAAATAGCAAGTGATAAATATTCTTGTTCTGGCTCATGGTCGTTTTAAGGAGAGGGGAAGGCAAATGGACCTGGTGTAAGAAGAGGAAGAAACAGCCATCCAAATGGGAAAGACAGAGAGAACCAATGAGGTGGGAGAGGTTTACAGAAAATAATTAGTCCCTTGCTGTTGTCTGATGGATCAGAAAACTGAGGCTTGGAGAGGTTAAATGACTCGCCCTAGGTCACCTCATGCAGTCTCCTAATTCCAGTGTTTCTTTACTGGATGAGAAGAGAAAAACATAGGAGTCTGTATAAAAAATGGGATGGATTGGGATCTGTAGGCAAGGAAGAGGAGATGAGAGCACATTTGGTTTATGCAAAGGGAAGGATAAACTCACTGGAGACAGGGTCACTCATTCACCGTCTGTGCTTTTATTCATCTGCGCTAATTCATTTAACAAACAAGGACTATATTTGGTGATTTGGTGCTAGAAATTCCAAGTCTGGGCCAGGTGCGGTGGCTCACACCTGTAATCCCAGCACTTTGGGAGGCCAAGGCGGGCGTATCACGAGGTCAAGAGATAGAGACCATCCTGGCCAACATGGTGAACCTCCATCTCTACTAAAAATACAAAAATTAGCTGGGTGTGGTGGTGTGTGCCTGTAGTCTCAGCTACGCCGGAGGCTGAGGCAGGAGAATTGCTTGAACATGGGAGGCGGAGGTTGCAGTGAGCCGAGATTGCACCACTGCACTCCAGCCTGGCACCTGGTGACAGAGCGAGACTCGGTCTCCAAAAACAAAAAGAAAGAAAGGAATTCCAAGTCTGAGGACAAGCCCTCTACCACTCACAGTCCTCACAGTCTAAGGAAGCAGATAGATGGGTACATGTTTTGCTAATCTGTGGCCATGTGGCACATCACCCTCAGGGATACTTCTTGAGCACTCAGTGCTTGCCAGTGTTCTTAGGAGCTTTATGGATGTGGCCCTCAGCTCTCACCAAAATCCTGTAAGAGGGTTATTAATATCTCCTGGGTCTCATAGCCAGTACATGAAATACTGAAATTGAACCAAGTCAACAAGGAATAGTTGGAACCAATTTAAGATATGTGTGTTGAATGCTCATCATATCGTAAGTCACCTAGCTGGAAACCTTTACATCCTTCTCTAGCCACTTCTGTAATTCTGTTACCCAATTCCACTTCCCCTGATCCCTGTGTTGACATTCTTGGCCCCACTGCTCAGGCCCTTTTCATTTCTGGGCTGGCCCACCTGAAATCACTGCCTGCCTGGCTTCTCCCCCTCCAGAATTTCACGCCCTTCCCCTCAGTCCACATGAGCCAGTCGAGATCCCGGAAAGGCCTCCCTGAAGATCTCTATCCAAAATAGATGGATCAGCTGTGTCAACAGTTGGTAGAATCTTCCACTGGAATGCCAACCCCATGAGGGCAGAGAATTTTGTCTGTTTGTTCACTACTATATTCTCAGACCCAAGAGAAATGCCTGGCATATATTAAATGTACAGTGAGTATCTGTTGAATGATGAGCCCAAGCAGGGCAAGGGCTCCAAAGGCAGGTAAGAGTTTGTATTAGGAGAATGAGAAAAAAGGCCAGGCACGGTGGCTCACGCCTGTAATCCCAGCACTTTGGGAGGCCAAGGCAGGCAGATCACCTGAGGTCAGGAGTTCGGGACAAGCCTGGCCAACATGGTGAAACCCCGTCTCTACTAAAAATACAAAAAAATTAGCTGGGCATGGTGGTGCATGCCTGTAATTTCAGCTACTCAGGAGGCTGAGGTAGGAGAATCACTTGAACCTGGGAGGTGGAGGTTGCAATGAGCCAAGATCATGCCACTGCACTCCAGTCTGGGTGACAGAGTGAGACTCCATCTCAAAAAAAAAAAAGAAGAGAAAAGAAAAAAGAGACTGGGCGCAGTCGCTCATGCTTGTAATCCCAGTACTTTGGGAGGCTGAGGCAGGTGGATCACGAGGTCAAGAGATCGAGACCTTCCTAGCTAACATGGTGAAACCCCGTTTCTACTGAAACTACAAAAATTAGCTGGGCATGGTGGCGCGCGCCTGTAGTCTCAGACACTCGGGAGGCTGAGGCAAGAGAATTGCTTGAACTCAGGAGATGGAGGTTGCAGGGAGCAGAGTTCACGCCACTGCACTCCAGGCTGGGAACAGAGCAAGACTCCATCTCAAAAAAAAAAAGGAGGGGGCTACAAATTATACAGAATCTTATAGGCCATGGTGTGAAGAGTCTGGATTTTATTCAACTCAATTTTACTGAGTTGTCGCTGAAAAGTTTGAGTAGCGGGGGCTGTCATGCTTTAATTTCTGCTTTAAGATCTTGCAGTCATGGATCGTTCTAAATCTGGTCTGATGGTGTCACTCCCCCTGCTTTAAAATTTTGGGTGCACAAAAAGACAAATATTGTACAATTCCACTTATATGAGGTATCTAGAATAGTCATATTTATAGAAACAGAAAGTAGATGGTGGTTACCAGTGGGTGGGGAAAGAAAGGAATAGGGAGTTATTATTTAGTGGGTACAGAGTCCCAGTTTGGGATGAGGAAAAGTTCTGGACATGGATGGTGGTGATGGCTGTACAATATGAATGAACCTTTCCAACAGATTATAGAACTCCTTTGGGGAAGGAGTTTCTTAATACCACCAAATTGTACATTTAAAAATTGTTAAGATGATACATTTTATGTTTATCATAAATAACTTATTTAACATAAATTTTAATTTTATGTTACATGTTAAATGATTTATTTAAGATAAATTTTATGTTACATATATTTTACCACAATTTAAAAAATGTTTTTAGACTTTGCTGTGAAAACCAAGTTATAAATCACATATTTATTTGGTAGTGTCCCGTTGCTTACTAAATGAAACTCAAATTACAAACTAACATAGCAGGAAAGCCCCGTCAGTACTGAATTCCAACCAAGCACTCTAGGCACACCTTTCTCTCTTACACCAAACTATTTCACTATGTCCAGAGAAATTCTGGACTTTCCTAACTCCAAAATATTGTTCAGGAAGTAATTTGCTATTTGAGATTCCTTCTCAACTTCCAACGTCCAACCAGCTTGTGGTCACCTTCCCCAAGCTCCTCTTCCTATTGGAATGGTCTCTGGACTGGTGTTGGCATTTATCATGGCTCCTTGACTAGGCAGAGAGTGCCTTGAGGAGAGAGGGACCATGATATTCACTGCTGATTCCAGCACCCAGTGCTGTGCCTGAGACACAGTTACGTTCTCCAGAGCTTGTGGAATTGATTACTTTCTTCTTCATACCTAAGTGTGGATGCAGATTGCATTCTGGTGAGACTGAGCTATGGCATCTTCCCATGGTGTCTTGGCCTGGGAGAAATACTCTGTCTGCATTTCAGGAAAGAGAGTCATGAGTGAAAAGAGCATCTCTGCCTCTGTATGACTGTGGAGTTCTGAGCCTCATTTCTTCATTTATAAATGGCAATAATAATATCAACCTTGCAGGATTACTGGTATTGAATGGGATATAATTTGGAAAATATTTGGCACAGACACTGATACACAGAAAATGTCCAGTAAATGTGAGCTCACTTTGGTTATTATTATAGTATGTCCTTAGAAAATGGCAGCCATTGCCATTACTATATCCAATTGTTATTCATCTTTTGAATTGAGTTTTTTACCATCTTTTCTACTAGACTGTGTTAGCCCAACAAAACAGTATATTTTCTTAGTAAATCTCTAACACTTAATATGGTTTCTTCCAAATGATAAAGGTATTTGATGAATATTTGCAGACTGAACAATAGATTATTAGCTAAAAAGGTGTAGTTTTACAGATTTTTCCATATCTGTTCAGGAACATTTTAAAGGTGAATCTATGAGGTATGAAAATTAAAAACATTGAATGCAAACAAACATAGTAAAATATGTAAATGGTATAATTTTTATGTCTTTACACAGCAAAAATATACAATAAGATGTAATAATATATTTCAGTGTAAATAATTATTAATTTTGAAAGCTAATAATCCCAATTTACCTCTGTTCCCACAAAGAACTTTGTGCAGAAGTCATCTATTGGCTTGAGAAGATTGGCCATCCCACTTTCTAGATTATGGTATGGGTTCATTTCTCCTGCCTTCACTGTTTTGCTCTGTGTTAACGTTTTGTCTTTCAGAGGAGTGTGGGTAGAAGAAGTACATATTTACAGTGAACATCTTTTAAAACATAGACAGTTTACACTTTCTGCCCCTTGCCACATACATTTGCCCCATTCCCTTCCCAATGTAGCGGGCAAAAGCCCAAGCATTTTAGATTCCAATTTAGCAGTAGAACCCTTTTTTGTTCCAAACCAAACATCAATGACTGTACTGTATTACAGCTCTAGCTATACATGCACATAGTGTATAGCATAGCTAATCTGGGGACTGAAACACAAATATCATTGGCAACCTGTTTCTTTTTAAAAGTATTTGATGTTACCTTGTTTTAAAAATCTTTTTGTACTATAAAATTAATAAATCGTATTTATATAAACTTTGGAGAATAGAGGAAAGCATGAGTAAAAAGAACAAAAATCATCCATTATCATGTCTCTCAGAAATAATATTCAAATATTGTGAGTTTTCTTATGAATATATAAACTTTTTTAAAAAAACTGGATCATATCCTATTTTAGTTTTGTATACTTGTTTTCTATTCTCTTAAAGCTATGTCTTACACATTTTCCCAGGTAACTTATTAGTTTTTCAAAATATGATAATGATTGATAATCAATTCCTGGGAAAGATGGTAGAGAAATATGTGCTCATAAAACCCTCCTCTCCTCATACTTCCTCAATATGTCCTCTGAGTTATATTACCCAGGAGGAAACCATAAAAACCATAAAACCAACCAATAAACAGACAAATGAAAACTAAAACAGGAGAAGAAAACTTCAGCTATACTAAAAAGACATATTACATTTCAAAAAACTTTAGCATGATTCTGGATAACACTGAAAAATGACTGTCATGATTTAGTTGGCACAGTCAACCGATACTTTTATTGTTTGGGATCTACATGTTTTGAGAGGTGTCTTTTCCCACTAAGTAACACATCAAAAATCAGTATAAAAATGAGCCAAACATCCAACTAGATCTTTAAATATCTGTATTACAAAGTGTAAACCAACATTTCAAACATGACTAGGCATATTCAATCACAGTGTTCTTATTAAAATGTATTATTTATAATACATGTAGGAAAAGCAAAAAGGCATTTTGTATTCATTTAATACATACAATTAAAATCATTAAGATATTTATTTCAAATTCTTCACTCTCACTTCAATGTCTGTTCTTCTCTTTTAAATCATGTACATAAATATATTAGGGAAGTAGAATATGTATGTAATTTGTAAATACATATATATACACACACACACACACACACACATTGAGAATCTGTACTCAAAAATGTTAAATGAGGGGGTGTAGGATTAGAAGTGTGAAGCCTTGTATTCTAACAAGGGAAGAAAAGACCCTGATCTATAGGGCTACAACTGATAATGAAAAGGAAGAGATACATGTAAAGGAAAACATGATTATCCTGAGTGAGAGACTGGATGTGGAGGCCTGAAGAGAGAATCGGGAAGGACTCAAGTTATCAATTCTGTTCTGGACACATTGACTTTGATAGGGTAGACTGGGTTTAAACCCAGGAGACAGCAAGAGTCAGATGGAGAATTCTCAGCAGAGATAAAAGTTAGAGTCATGCAGGTAGACTGTGTTACCAATGAGGAAAGCACATAGCTGAAATTCAAGTTCAAGGTACATTCATGAGTAGATAGCAGCAAGGTGAAATGGAGCTGGGAAAGGAAATAGAGGAGAGAAAACTGAAGAACTAGCAGAATAGAAAAGTCACAAATGCTAAGAAAAGTGTGAACTCCAAGAAAACAGGCTAATAGCATTTAATGTGGTAGAGCAGGGGTCCCCAACCTCTGGGCTACAGATACTGGTCTATGGCCCGTTAGAAACCAGTCAGCATAGCAGGAGAGCAGCAGGTGGGCTAGCGAGCATTACCGACAGCTCCACCTCTGTCAGACCACAGCAGCATTACATTCTCACAAGCGCGAACCCTATTGTGAACTGCACATGCAAGGGATCTAGGTCGCACGCTCCTTATGAGAAGCTAATGCCTGCCCCACCACCTCCCCCTACCACCCCGAGGAAAAATTATCTTCCACAAAACTGGTCCTTGGTGCCAAAAAGGTTGGGGACGGCTGTGGTAGAGTCAAAGAAGGTGAGGTCAGGGAACAATGTTATTAACTACGTTTATTCAGAGTTGACAGGAATAACTTTGGATACTTAGATTCCAAATCATCCTCATAGGTCACAGATTTCCCATCCTTTGAGATAGTTATAACAATAGCAACTGACATTTATTGAATGATATGCCAGGCACTAAAGTGTGTGCTTTATAGGAGCTATTTCATTCAGTCCTCACAAGAACTTCCAAGGTGGTTATGCATTGATCCTCCTCCAACGATGAGTAAACTGAGGCTCAGAGAGGTTAAGTAATTTATACAAGGCCTCACACATGGTATCTAACATTTACTGTGTGTTGACTGTGTTCAACATCAAAATCATGATCCACAACAAGAATAAACTGATAAACTGGACTTCCTCAAAATTAAAAACTTCTGATTTTCAAAAGACTGCTAAGAGATGAGATAACAAATTGCACACTAGGAGGAAATATTTTCAAATCACATATCACTAGTCCTGAGAAAAAACTAGTATATAAAATATATTAAGAACTCTTAGAATTCGATAATAAGAAAACAAACATGCCGGGTGTGGTGGCTCATGCCCATAATCCTAGCACTTCGGGAGGCCGACTTGGGCAGATTGCTTGAGGACAGGAGTTTGAGACCAGCCTGGCCAACATGGCAAAACCCTGTCTCTACTAAAAACACAAAAATCAGCCAGGCATGGTGGCATACACCTAAAATCCCAGCTACTCGGTTGGCTGATGCATAAGAATCACTTGAACCTGGAGGCAGAGGTTGCAGTGAGCCAAGATTGTGCCACTGCACTCCAGCCCGGGTGGCAGAGTGAGACTCTGTCTCAAACATAAAAATTAAAATAAAACTAACAACCCAACTGATAAATGGGCAAAAGATTTGAACAGACACTTATCCAGGGAAGATATAAAGGTGGCAAAAAAACATGTGAAAATCTGCTTGACAACTTTAGTCATTAGGTAAGTGTAAATGAGATATGACCATGTATATTTAAGAATGGTTAAACTAAAAAGATTACCCATATCAACTGTTGGCAAGGATGTGGAGAAAATGGAACTCTCCATACATTGCTAGTGGGAATGTAAATGGCAAAACTAGAAAATGCTTTGGCAGTTTCTGAAAAAGTTAAACATATGCCTGCCATATAATACAACCATTCTATTCCTAGGGATATACCCAAGAAAATATGAAGGCGTATGTCCATACAAAGACTTGTATAAGAATGTTTGTAGAAGCTTTATTTATAATAGGCCTAAGCTGAAAACAATCTAAATGTTTATCAACAGGTGAATGGATAAACAACTGTTGTATATCCATACAATGAAATGCCCCTCTAATAAAAAGGATTCATTCAGACAACATGAATAAATTCTAAAATAATCATGCTGATTAAAAGAAGCCAGATTGCTCCATTTGGTGGTACATGCTTGTAGTCCCAGGTCTTAGGAGGCTGAGAGAGGAGGATAGCTTGAGCCCAGGAGTTAGAGGCAGCAGTGAACTATGATCATGCCCCTGCACTTCAGCCTGGGTGATGGAGCGAGGCCCCATCTCTTAAATAAATAAAAAGAGTATATCCTGTATGACTTACATAAAATTCTAGACAATGCAAACTAATGTATAGTGACAGAAAGTAGATCCAATGTGGCCTGGGAGTGAGGGGAGGTGCTGGAGGGAAGCATCCCAAAGGGAATTCCTCTTTGAATAAACTTTTGGGAGTGGTGAATATGTTCATGATCTCAATTATGTTGATGGTTTCATGGGTGTGTACATATGTCAAAAGATATCAAATTGAACACTTTGACAACAGGCAGTTCATTGTATGTCAATTATACCTCAGTGTGGTTGTTAAAAATGAATAAAAAACCCTCACACTTTAAAAGAGGTAATGATACCCTTTCTATAAACTAGACAAAGGTAGTCACATCCTCCTGGCCACCTGTTTTCATTAGGTTAAAAATAATACTAGCATGTTTAATTAGTTACCTTTTTAGGAATTACATTAACCTCTCTCAGTCTTGGTTTTCTTAATTATAAAATAGTAATGGAAATTCCCAGCTTGTAGATTGTTGTGATCATTGGCATCTGTTTTTGCTCACCCTAGTATACCCAGGGCCTAGCACAAAGTAAGCAATTCATAATTATCTGTTTAATGAAGGAAAGCATGTACAATAGTAGCACAGTACCTGAGCCATGGCTGGAATGCAATACATTATAACAAATGATTGAATACAAAACAGGAGGAAAAGAAGGAAGAGGAAGAGAGGTGGAGAAGGAGAAACTCAGATTCCCTCTAGAATAAAGCAGGCCCTAACAGAGAAACAGCATGCACTAGTTTAATAATGCTTTCAAAATATCTATAAAAATTTAGCGATTCAAATTTTTTTAGCAGGAGATTTTGGGTTATATTAATAAAACACATGGCTCCAAAGTGAAATTTTGCTCAAGCTGGGTGGTATATGTAATATATATTTTTTAGATATCCAATCATTTCACTGACCATTGAAAAATGTACAAATGGAAATCCTTTTGATAAAGCAAATGTCTGAGAAATATTTCAATTGCTAGTTATTCTCGAACATTTTCACTATGCATTGCTCTCCAGGTGGGATATTCATGCATGCCTTTATCTTTAATAGTTTTGACAGCTTGTATGTACGCCCTTCAATTACTTCAACAAAGATGTGTGGGTTGAGTTGAGATAGATTTAAAAGTCAGTTTTCTTTCTTTATTCAGTTTTATCTTGGTGCCATATAAATATTATTTTTAAAAATTATATTCTAATTGAGAATGGTAATTTGTTTGTTGATACTTCATAACTTATTTTGCTAGACTTCAGATGTGTTCCATTCTATAGCATTATTGTTTGAGCACATAACATATTCATTAAGTGGACTTCATTTTCTCTTAATGTAATGAGTTTTTGAAGACACATAAATGTGCTCAATAAATATTTGTGAAGCTGAAATGAACTGAATCTTTTTTGTGTATAGGCAGTTTTAATGTGTTGGCAATAGCTATTATTGCCATTATAAAGTTCCACATTGGAGAGTTTGATTTTCTGTATTCCTTTTACAAATTCGACTATCCTAGTGGTAACTCACATTAGTCATAATCAGCTACTAACACTCAAACTATCAAAAAATTTTTTTTAAATAAGCAAAGGCAGTTACCTTCTGTTTTGTAAAGAAGATGGTCTTCATTCAGGCTTATTCTGGTTGGACAGTGGTCTAAACTTGTTTCACCCTTGGACAGCCTTACCTTTTGGGAGAACATATAGGAAAGATTATTTCCACATATCCAGAAGTTATCCTTGGGTAATTTATTCATGCCTTTCCCTTCTGCTCCCAGACTGAAGGAAACCCACTTCCTTTGTTTTCTTCCTTTGTCCCTCAAATTTCTAGTTGCCTTTCTCCACGGAAAGCACATAAACCACATTTTTAAACCCAGCCACAGAAAGGAGCTTGTCTGGAGACACATTTCCACATCCCAAATTCTCATGTGTCATTTTCTTTCTAAAGAAAATGTCTTGTATGGTATTCCATAATATATCCTTAGTAGTTTTAGTATACAATAATAACTTGTTACCCTGTTCCCTAAATCTTTCAGTTAAATGAAACTCCAGAAAGTTGGGCAGGGACCTTGCATCTGCTTGACCACCTCCAAGTCCTCTCAGGAACACATGCCCTGGAGTTCCAGAAGTGGCCCTGGGCTTGCACTGCATCCTGGTGGCTGGAAGAGAAACTGCCACACTTCACAGTTTTCCCTCACAGCTCCCTCAGCCCTTTCTCCGTCAGGATGTTTGTTCACATGCTATGCAATTATTCTTAGATGAGTTTGGGGTTGTTTGTTTGAACTCTTCATAGCTCAGTAGATCCTACCCACAGTCTTCCAAATTTATAATCTCTATCCAATTCTTTCCCAGTTACCTCAGCAATATTCTTATTCCTCCATGTTCTCTCTTCCATTGGGAGCAAATATAAAATAATATAATTCTTGTGATATTTATAAATCAGAAGAAAAGCGTTAAGCTTAAAATTAAAACTAGACATTCTAAAGAAAGATAGCCACCAACGTTTGAAGTCCATTTATATTTTCCACACATATCTCATCCCTAGCCACATTTTTCTCAAAACTGCTTTTCTTCGAGCTCTGCCATGCGACATAAATACAAACAACTTCTCATTCAATTAATTTTCAGTTCTGTTTGGTCATAGGTATTATCAAGCTTTCTGTGGTCTAATATCCCAAAATCATATAGAAGGAACAATTTTGGTTCCTTCTACTGATAGGCAAAATATGCAGAATTTTGGCTATAGTAGGGAGGAAAATTAGCTTTTCTGGGCTAACTTGAGCACCAACCAATTTTCAAGCAACTGATATGCAATGGAATAATTGTCACACAAATCATTTGGAAATTGTGGCTTGTTTATATAAGAAATATCAATCTGAAGTTCATGGTAATTTTGATTTCTCCCTGGATCTAAAAAGGCATCAAAATAACTTGATGAGGGGAAGGGAAAAAGGGAAGAAAGCATTGAAAAACTACCTTTTGGGTACTATGTTCACTACTTGGATGATGAGTTCAACAGAAGCCCAAACCCCAGTATATACAACATAACCATGGGACAAACCCGCACGTGTACCCTCTGAATATTAATAAAATAATTAAAATATAAAAATAAAAATAATTAAAATATCTTAGATGAGTTTGAGGTTGTTTGAACTATTCATAGCTCAGTAGATCCTACCCTAGTCCCCCAAATTTATAATCTTCTCTTTCAAATTCTTTCCCAATTATTTTTCCAATTCTTTTATTATTATTTCTTAAAAATAATAATTAAAAAATAGTGAGAGCTTGAAGCTCTCCCAGGAACTCTGAAACCTATCACTGTTATTGGCAGAATTAGATAGAATGACTGAAATGTTTTTCTGCTCCCTTTTTCTGTATATCACAAACATCAGCTACATTAGCAACCATGTACTTCTTCGTTGTCAACTTTTCACAGTAAATCTGTGTAAATCATTATACAATATATACAATATCATGTATCAATTAAAAATAAAACTAAAAAATCTCTCAATCAAGGAATTTATTGGTTGAATAAACACAAATTGTACAGTCTGGTGTTAATTTGAGCTGCTCTACTTTTAGAAAGTGTGTGTTTATGTATGTCTATGCATGCAAAGTAAATAGCGTATTATGCAAACAGGATGGACTAAACCCAACATTACTTACTTTACTGAGAGGTTTCCAGGAGAGATCTAGGTGCAAAAAAGTAGATGGTACATCAAAAGGAATTTCAATACTTTCTTCCTTCTTTTCTCTGTTGTTTGAGGGGTTAAAGGTTTCTGTGGTCTAATATCCCAAAAACATATTGTGCTAAAAAGAAAGTTTATATTTTATTTTTTTATTAAGTACAAACAAGAGGTGCAGCCTCAGGACTGTCATTAATGCTGCTACATATTAGCATTGTGACCATGGCTATATTTTAATGTATCTGAAACTAAGATTTTTATGAAATGAGATAGCTTTGTACTTTACATTTTAGAGAATTAAACTGTTTATTGGGTTGTTTAACAACCTCCCTCATCTTGGGACTAATATTATATCCGAGAATTGAGTTTGAAATTGATGCAATCAGTACATTTGATAAATAAATTTGAATTCTGCCCTCTGCCCCCACTTTTTGACTATTATAAATAATGCTGCCAGTGAACATGTGTGTATGTTTGCATTTCTCTTGGGTGTATCTAGGACTGCAATTGCTGGGTTAAATGGTAACTCTGTGTTTAATCTTTTGAGGAACTGCCAGATTGTTTTCCAAAGCAACTGCACCATTTTTACATTCTGTCGGCAGTGTGTAATCACTCTAATTTATCCACATCTCTGCACGTTCACCAGCGTTTGTTGCTTTTTGTGTTTTGATTATAGCCATCCTAGTGGGTATGAAGTTGTATTTCATCAAAAGTAGTTTTGATTTGCATTTGTGCTTTTGGTGAAATATTTAAGAAATCACCCCTCAATTCAAAGTGATGAAGATATGTGACTATGTTTTCATCTACGAGTTTTCTAGTTTTAGCTCTTACATTTAGGTTGTTATTCCATTTTAAACATTTGTATATGGGATGAGGTAGGAATCCAGCTTTATATTTTGCATGTGGATAGCCAGTTGTCCCAGCACCATTTGTTGAAAAGATTATCTTTATCCATTGAATTGTCTTGGCATCCTTGTTGAAAATCAGTTGGCCAAAGACGTATGGATTCATTTCTGGACTCTCAAGTCTATTTCATTGATCTATATGTCTGTCCTTATGCTAGTTCTAATACATCAGTCTCTATTACCATAGCTTTGTAGAAAGTTTAGAAATTTGGAAGTGTGAGTCTTCCAACTTTTTCTTCCTTGACAAGATTGTTTTGGCTATTCTAGGTCTCATTATGGTTTTGATTTGCATTTCCCTAATAGCTAATCATATTGAGCATCCTTTTATGTGCTTACTGATTATTTGTTTAATAAATAATATCTACCGAGAACCTTTGTTCACTTTTTAATTGGGTCATCTGTGTTTTTATTGTTGCATGGTAAGAGTTCTTCTATATATTCTGAATACAAGTCTTTTATCAGATATATAATCTATACATATTTTTTCCTATTCTGTGGTTGTCTTTTCAATTTCTTGGTAATGACTTTGGAAGCTCAAAATGTTTAATTTTGATAAAGTCCAATTTATTTATTTTTTTCTTTTGTTGCTTATGCTTTTGGCGTTTTGTCAAAGTGACATAATTTTAAAAGTAATACAGTGAAAATAACATACAGAGTTGGATATAATGTGCTTGGTACACAGTAGGCACTCAACAAGACAAGTGTTATTTATCCTTATTCCTTCTTCCTCAAGATTAACTCTAAAAATCAGATGAGATAATATATCTTAAAATTTTTTTAGAAGTTCCACACATATACAGAGTGCACCAAAAATAATACTCTGTATATATGTGAAACTTTATAAAGAATGTTCACATACACTATCTCATTTGATTTTTATAATCAACCTGTGAGGAAGTTTCTGATAATGAAACTACAACATATTATAATGATACTTATATTAATTATGTGTATTTAATATTATTTACACTAGTCCAAAATTAATTATATTCTTTGTATCATTTATGTAAAAATATATAATGAAAATGGCTAAAATATGCCATATTAGCTCCATAATTTCTATCACTAAAGTTATATATAATCTGATAAATAAATTTAGGATATATTAAATAACTTAGACTAAACAAAAATAAAAGATAAAAAGAATAAAAACAAACAAACAAAAAAAGCAACAAAAATTAAAAAAGAAAAAAACAAAAACAAAAAAATAACTTAGACGTATGTTAAAGTATTAAATAACAACTCAAATAAGACTAACAAATTTTTAAATATAATTTAATCAATATAAATTATTCATTTAAATAGCAGATAAATGGTTAAAAATAATAAAAACATTAATCATTTTTATATTGTCAAATCGATTTCTTGAGAAAACACCCCAAGTGACATATTAAGATCTGTTTAAACATGCTTATGATTGGTTTAAAATTGTTTTTTAAAATGATATTGCTCTTCTTAAATCTTATAGCATTAATTAGCATCATTCATCAAATGGCTTTGCTAAATACAGATAGCATCAGTTCAACTTTCTATATAAATCAGTTACACATTCTTAATTAATGGAAATTTATTTTGTTATATTGTATATTATAAGATCCTTAGCATGGCTGAAGTACAAAGGTTAGGACTAGTGGACTTTTCCAGGTAACTGAAAGCTTTTCTAAAAGCACAACTTTATTTTTCACTTTAATAATTTTTGAAGGAAATATTTCCAGAATATTCCCATATTTACATAATAATCATATAAAATAATAATTTAACCAACTAGCCTTTTTCCTTCCTTTCAAACTCAAGGGCCATCATTATATAGAACAACTCAGGACCCATGTCAGTATGCTTTTAAATGTTCTCCCAACGTAGCTTTACATTCTGTTGTTTACCATCAACATTACAGCACAAGTGTTTCCCTATGAAATCATAATATAATGTAATTTAATTGTTCCATGATATTTCATATGGCCCTATAGGTGAGGTATTGTCTTTGCCTGGTGGACAACTTCCCCCTTTCCTTTGGCAAGAGCATTCTAGTGGTTCTTTGGAGAACCGCCCATTCTCCATTGCTGCAATCAGTTTGGGGTTGTCACTCAAGGTTGTCTGTCATATCTTCCCTGGCCAAAGGGATGGATTCATGATACAATGGGAGCCAAGCAAACCTCTTCCAGTTACTCTGAATCTTGAGCAACAGGACACAATAACTGGCACTGATTCATTCGGGAAAAGGGGCTGGCCATTTGTTTCTGCTACACAAATCCCTGGGGCTGTTTCTAAGGCCCAAGTCAGCCTTCCTTTGATTCAGCAATGTCATTACTTACTAGCTACAATATAGGACATTCAGTAATGTTATATATAACTCACTCTAATTTAGTCAGCTATAGGTGAAATATGAATTTGTCTTCAAAGCCTCATATTTTATTTTCTTTGTTTTTTTGTTTTTGTTTTTGTTTTTTGAGATGGAGTTTCACTCTTGTTGCCCAGGCTAGAGTACAATGATGCAATCTCGCAGAGCCTCATATTTTCTATCTGTAAATATTTTACAGGGTTGTTGCAAATATAAAAATAATTAACCTATTAAAGCACCCAGTAGAGTATTGGCATAAATATCCAATACATTCATTTTCAATAAATTTATTTCTTTCCCTTAAGTTAGCCACTGTCAATTTTCATTGCCTGGAGTAACAGAATCTTCCCCCATACATGCTCACAGGATTAATCACGTCTCCCTCACCCCTGGCCTGTGGCTGCTGTTAACATCACTGTGCCTTCTCCTGCCACTCCACAACTGCTTCTGTGGCTTATGGTGTCATTGTTTCCATTGGGGTCAAAGCTGTTTGGAATGGGAAAGTTTGTCCAGCATTTGGATGCTAAATGACAGTACTCTTCATATTTCCTGTTTCAATATGAATTCTTAGTTCTATAAATTGGGAGATGTAATTTTATTTAAGTGAATATTCTTCAACATAGCTACTGAGTTGTTTATAAAAACACTTTTTACAATAAAAGGTTAAAACTCTTCTACTTTTAAAAAGAAGCTTTCCTAATTAAATATTGTAATCTTTAAAATTCTTAGATAAAATTGAATGTAAATAACATTTATTACAAATTTACAAATATGAGAATGTGAAGAACTATGGATAATGCTATATAACATTATCAACCACAAAGTTTAGTTAATTCTTAACATATTTACCTCTATAAAACAATTTTTAAACAAGCAACAATCTATAACATTATTTCATTTAGTTATATTAGATTTAATTGCTACAACAAAGACTAAGGAGAAGAAGACATTGATTTTAGAAGCATCTAAGAGAAAACAACATGTATGAAAACACATCAGGAAATGTTTGAAATAAGGCTTACCAATCTGCTGAACATGTGACAAGCTGACAGCATATTCCACTTCGATTTTCAAAGACGGAGCCCATTCTGTTAATCTATTTTTCAAAAGTGCAAGAGAAATAACATTTTTTTCCTCATAGCTATGTACCTTTTACATTTTTTTCTTCTTTGTTTTAAATGTTAATAAAAGAACTATCTCAGAAGTTTGGGAAATAGGTTTTAAAATCAAATACAATTCTGCAATATATTGTCTAGTCTTTTGTCATGGAAATATTTTTACGTAGTTTTAATTAGAAGCATATAAATTTTTATAGAGATTTTTCACTCCACATAATTTGAACATTTACCTATATATTCATAAATTGTTATCCTTATTATTTTGAGATGGCATCTCACTGTATGCCCCAGACTGCAGTGCAGTGGTGCAATCTCATTCACTGCAACCTCCGCCTCCCAGGTTCAAGTGATTCTCCTGACTCAGATTCCTGAGGAGCTAGGAATACAGGCATGTGCCACCATGCCTGGGTAAATTTTGTATTTTTAGTAGAGTAGGGGTTTTGCTATGTTGGCCAGGCTGGTTTGGAACTCCTGGCCTCAAGTGATCTGCCCACTTTGGCCTACCAAAGTGTTGGGATTACAGGGGTGAACCACTGCACCTGGCCTCGTAAATTATTCTAATCCTTTTATAATATACGGATGATGTACCACCATTTCATTATCCATTATTATTAGATATGTAGGCTCTGTCAGTTTTTCACTGAATTGTACAGTCAAACATAGGCGCTTTTATGAGGTTGTTAAGCAGGTAAGATCAATGGGAAAGAGGCTAAGTGTTAAATGAGACACCAAATAGAAATTTGCCATGACTGCTGTAAGACCTGACCCTTTTGTGATTACAGGCATAACTCTGCATGCACGGAGAGGATTATCAGGAGGGTTTGTGGTTCCTCAGGTCCTAGAGGTCCAAAATTCCAACCCACTAGCTCTCAAAGGTGGCAGCAGGCGTTTAGGCAACCTGTGAAGATGCCACTCTGGAACTGAGAGAGAAACAGATGACTTTCCCCAACTCTCTAACCTCCTGATAGAACTGATGAGCAAAATAATAAACAATGTGGGCCTTCTAGCAGCAAATGAAATTAGGTGAAAATAGGGGTGGAGAAGGTATAGATGGCACCCTGGTCAGGTCTGCAGGCACCCAGAAGCCTGGCAACCACAAACCTGATGGACATCTCTAAGGCCTGAACTACCAACTTCCACTCATTCCAGAACCCCCACGGTGTTACCTCTCCCCTCTACCGAGACTTTTCTGCTATAATGAAGTCAGAGACATCAGAGATGTGCTTGCTCTGTGGTTTTATGTTTCAATGACTAAAAATCCAAAAACGTAACAGTATTATAGAAGTTTGGAAAACAGAATATTTTAGAATCATGTATAATTCTGCCTTATATTCTCTTGCAGTCTTCCTTCATGGAAACACTTTGACATGGCTTTTTGCAAGTAATTTTGTATCTTGAGATACAAATTAGATCATTTCTTAGTATGAATTCTCTAAAATTGGAATTACTGGTCAAATAGTTTGAAAATCTGGATGACTTAAGAATCACATTGTAACTGCAGTCCAGAAGTTTTATGTTGTAATCAGCAATGTGTTCTGGTTTGGCCACTTTACTCTTTTAAACATATAAATCAAATTTTTCTTTCTTTTTTTTTTTTCTAAGGCAGGAACTCAGTCTTACTTATTTTATTTCCTGACAGCCTAATACCAAGTTAAGAATTCAGTGTCTGAAATATCTGTGTCATAACTGTGTCTGAATTCTGGTTCTACCACTCCCTAGCAACATGACCTTGGGCAATCTACTTAACCTCAGACTCAGCATCTTTTTACAATGGGTATAACAAAACCTACCTTACAAGGTAAGGATTAAATGTAAAATGCCCGACATATTAGAGCACTCAACAAACATTAGCTGTTGTTATTATCATCATTACTGTTTTATTATTTAAAAAAAAAAAAAAGTAAGAAAGAAAGGGGACACTCATGTATACTTAATAAACTGGTTTCATTCATATTCTTATCTTCTCTACCCATACATGCTCTGACTTTGGCTTGGCAACTTGGGTTACAGGTAGAGGATATACTCTTCATGTACAGGTAATCCATGTAACCTGTGCTAACATTCAAATACATGTATGTTACAGAGGAATGAGGCCAATTCATTTCTAAACCTTCCTGAGTCTTACTTTCATTGTTACCTGATCCCTCAAGCCTCATCCTAATTCCTTAGTCCTATCTCCTCACTCAATATAGGTTCCACTTATGATCATATACCTAAACAGGGCAATGCCTAACTTTCTTGTTGTTGGGTAAATAACAACATCATTAATATACCCAGTCTTTTAATTGGCATTCACAAGAACTATTTTAGGTTGTTAATGGGATCTAATGGATTAGATACAGATAAATGTATTAATGCAGACTATCTGAGTAATCATTAATGAGAACATTTAAATCCCTACTGAGTCTTTTTTTTTTTAGAAAAAGAGAAAAACAGAAAGAAGGAAGAAAAAAAAGAATGAAATAAAGAGAAAAAGAAAAAAAAAAGGGAGCGAGAACGGGAATCTTGCTCTATTGCCCAGGCTAGAATGCAGTCTACAAATGAATATTAAAAGCTTTTTATACTAATAATTGTGTTATACAATGGAGACAGGAAGGAATAAGGGAGGAAAATAACAAACAAACAGCCAACCAATATTTCATTTAAACCTATGAAATGCTATGCAATTGCTAGGGAGTGATTTACTCCCAACCATGTGGTCACTTTTAGAATAAATGTGATGTGTTACTGAAAAAAAAATGTATGTTTTGTGGACTTGGAGTAGAGAGTTCTGTAAGTGTTTATTAAGTTTACTTGTTTGAGGTTTAAGTTCAAGTCCCGGGTATCCTTCTTAACCTTCTGTCTCATTAATTTGTCCAATATTGACAATGTAATGTTAAAGTCTCCCACTATTATTGTGCGGGAGTCCAAGTCTCTTTGTAAGTCACCAAGAAGTTGCCCTATGTATCTGGGTGCTCCTATATTGGGTGCGCATAGACTTAGGGTCGTTAGCTCTTCCCGTTACATTGATCCCTCTACCATTATACAATGTCCTTCTTATCTCTTTCGGTTTCTATTACTTTAAAGTCTATTTTATCAGAGATGAGAATTGCAACTACTGCTTTTTTTTTATTTTTTTTTTGCTCTCCATTTGGTTGGCAAATCTTCCTCCATCCCTTTGTTTTGAGTCTCTGTATATCCTTGCATGTAAGATGGATCTGGATGCAGCTTACTGATGGGTTTTTTGAAGTGGCTGATACTGGTTGTTCCTTTCTATATATAGTGCCTCTTTCAGAAGCTCTTGTAAAGCAGGCCTGGTGGTAATGAAATCTCTGAGTACTTGCTTGTTTGTAAAAAAGTTTATTTTTCCTTCACTTATGAAACTTAGTTTGGCTGGATATGAAATTCTGGGTTGAAAGTTCTTTTCTTTAAGGATGCTGAATATTGGCCCCCACTCTCTTCTGGCTTGTAGGGTTTCTGCTGAGAGATCTGCTGTGAGTCTGATAGGCTTCCCCTTGTGGGTAACCTGACCTTTCTCTTGGCCGCCCGTAGTATTTTCTCCTTCGTTTCAACCCTGGTGAATCTAATGATTATGTGCCTTGGGGTTGCTCTTTTTGAGGAATATCTTTGTGGTGTTCTCTGTATTACCTGGAATTGGGTATTGTCTTGCCTTGCTAGGTTAGGAAAGTTTTCCTGGATAATATCCTGAAAAATATTTTCCAGCTTGGATTCATTCTCTTCGTCACATTCAGGTACACCTATCAAACATAGATTAGGTCTTTTCACATAGTCCCATACTTCTTGGAGACTTTGCTCATTCCTTTTTACACTTTTTTCTCTAATCTTGTCTTCTCGTTTTATTTCGTTAAGTTGGTGTTTGACCTCTGAAATCCTTTCTTCTGCATGATCAATTTGACTGTTAAAACTTGTGCATACTTTGCGAAGTTCTCGTATTGTGTTTTTCAGCTCCATTAATTCACTTATATTCCTCTTTAAATTGTCCATTCTACATGAACATTTCGTGAAACCTTTTTTCAAGGTTCTTAGTTTCCTTGCATTGGGCTAGAACATGTTCTTTTAGCTCACAGAAGTTTCTCATTATCCACCTTCTGAAGCCTGATTCTGTTGATTCCTCACATTCATTTTCTATCAGGCCTTGTTCAATTGATGATGAGGCACTGCAATCCTCTGTAGGAGGAGAGGCATTCTGATTTCGGGGTGTTTTCAGCCTTTTTGCGCTGGTTTCTTCCCATCTTTGTGGATTTATCCACCTGTCGTCTGTGTAATTGCTGACTTTCAGATTAGGTCTCTGAGTGGACGTCCCAGCTTGTTGGTGATAAAGTTTTTTCTATTTCTTAATTTTCCTTCAGCGGATGCCCCTCCCCCCACAGAGCTGGACCTTCCCGGGTTCAGCTGTACTTGCTGTGAAACTCTCAATCTTCAGCAGTTCCAACTGCTGTTTTTATTTTATTTTTTTTGTGGAGGGGGGTACCAGCCTTCCCCTGCGGTGACCCACTACGCCGGCTGAAACAGCGGCGTTAAGATTCGTGGCGCTTTTCTGCCCAGGAATCTCCTGGTCTGGTTCCCCACTTCAGTCCGCTTTTCAATCAGCTGAATGGGAGACTCTGGCTTTCCCAGAGCTCCAAACGCCAACCAAAGGGCACTCAGTCCCGTATACTCCGGACTGAGAACCGCCGTGTCGGGGCGCCTGCAAAACGGCCGCGCCCCTCCAAAGGGTCGCGCTGGCGACCCGTGGGGCTCCTCCGCCAAGAATCTCTTGGTCCGTGGGCTATGAAAATTCGTCTGAAAATGTGGCGTCCACTCACTCTCTGCGCTTTCAGTGGGAGCTACAATCCTGAGCTGCTGCTAATCGGCCATCTTGGATCTCTCTCATAAATCAAATTTTTCATTTAAAAATTAAATAAATCCAGAATAGTACATTATTGTTGCCTTACTATTAAATTCTTTTACATTAGAAAGGCTGAATGATTTTCATGTTGATTTACTGTTTTATTTTATATGTCTTTTGCTTATTTATCAAAAATTTTTATATTTACCATATTTGGTACAAATATTTTCCTCCATTTTGTTATTTGCTCTTTACTTTTTATTTTTTATTGATGCATAAGCAGATGGACAAATTTTGGGGGTATATGCGATATACTAATGCATTCATACAATGTGTAAAGATGAAATCAGGGTATTTGGGCTATCCATTACCTTAAATATTAATATTTATCTTTTCTTTATACTAGGAATAATCAAATTATTCTTTTAGCTATTTTATAATGTACAATAGATTACTGTTGATTATAGTCACCCTACTCATCTATGAAACACTGGGTCTTATTTCTTCTATCTAACTGTATTTTTGTACCCATTAATTAATCTCTCTTCATCCCTCTCATTATTTAATTTTACATAGAAATGGGGTTTCGCCATGTTGCCCAGGCTGGTCTTGAACTCCTGGTCTCAAGTGATCCTCCCACCTTGGCCTCCTGGTGTTGGGATTATAGGCGTGAATGAACCACCATGCCTTACCTCTTGTTATTTTTTAATTTTGAAACTTATATGTGTATATTTTGAATCTGTCAATAATTTCTTTCTGATTTCTTTCAACATTAATCATCTTCGAAAACTATCTTCATTCCATAAGTCTGATATTCTATTTTGATTTATTGTATTTTTCTATGATTTATTTTCATTAAAATTTAAAATCATCTGAATTAATTTGCATGCATGGTGTGAGTTGAAATGGAGGTGATATGAAGTTCCTTTACTTATATTACAACTCCCATTGTTATATGTAAGCTTTTGATATATAACAGAAACTATATGTGGGCCATTTAGTTTGGTTCACTATGACTTTTAAAAGTATTATTGCTTTGCATCATCCATTTGAATACCTCTTACAACTGGTATAATGACAATCACCTCTTACAACTCTAATTTCTCAGAATATTCTTGACATTTCACCTGTTAATTATTCAAAGTACATAGATCTTTAATGCCCTTGAGAGAAACATTTGGGGAACTTGCTAGTTTCCAAATTTATAGACCCCTGCTTTGTGAGGTTATAGTCAAGTAAGTATACAACCATAAACACAAACACCAATGCTGGACAGTCAGCTTTTTTTTTTTTTTGTCTACTTCACTTTAATATTTATATCTGTAGTTTTACTTGGTTTCTCATTTTTATGTTTTTTAAAATTAAACACAGATTAAATGAAAGGTAATTGTTTATTACTGCAGAAGAGAAAAATGCATACAAGAAAGTCTAGATCCTTTCTCCACATGCACTACTTTTGGAATAAAGTTCCAAATATCAACTTTGAAGATATTTACAAGGATAAGTTTTTCTTAACAAGTGGACCAGTTACTGTGTTGTGGACATTTTTTCATAGAATCCATATACTGTAAACTAAACATATTCTTATAGTTTACAGGAAGCTTAGCGGAACTATATATTAACAGAGAAGATGGTATTATATTTTACTACAAAATATTATAAAAGTGATACAATTTTCACCCACCAGCCTTTCAGCACACTCAATTCCAGATTCTGCCCAGCAAAATTACAAGGTATGTCACAGATCTTTAGGGTTCCCTGCCCCCAAATATCTGAGACCATAAATCTTAAATTCATACATGCTAAGGGTATAAAATATTTGCAGTTCATTTTTACATATCAAGCCCTCATCTTCTCCACTACTGTATCATACCAGTGTTGACACCACCCACATTTTTTAGTTAGAAACCAATCGAGTTGAAAGATTGGCCTTATTCTTACCCCCATCTCAGATACTAGTCTGGCAACAGTAACCCAATTTTTTGACACTTAGTTCCTGGTTGTTTCACAATTTAAATGTAAATAAATTGTTGACTTGAAACACCTTCTTTGCATAAAATCTGAAAATGTGTAATTCAGCAGGAGAAAAGTATAAGGCCATCAAGTCTCACCTCAAATGTGTCAGACAGCCAGTGTATATCTGTAATTAGTTTCTTATGTCCACTCTCTATTGAAGAGACTGCACAGTGTCTGATATACATTGCTTCTTTATTACTCTCCGGTTCAAGGAGAAACATAGGCTGAAAAATATTAAAAGAAAGTTAAGTGCTAATTTCAGAGGCTGATGAATGAACTCATACTTTACTCATCATTCCAATTAAACTTAACAACTTAGAGATATAGCAGTTCAAGGAAAAACATAAATGAGTGTTTCCATATATCATATATTTAGGTAATAGGATTATCTACTTTCCCTTCAGTTTGGTCTAAGATTATCTCTCTTCTCTTTTTTTTTTGAGACAGAGTCTTGCTCTGTCACTTAGGCTGGATGGAGTACAGTTGCATGAACTCGGCTCACTGTAACCTCTGCCTCCCAGGTTGAAGCGATTCTCCTGATTCTGCCTCCCGAGTAGCTGGGACTATAGGCACATGCAACCACACCCTGCTAATTTTTTTGTACTTTAATGGAGACAGAGTTTCACCGTGTTAGCCACGATGGTCTTGATCTCTAGACCTATGATCCGCACCTTGGCCTCCCAAAGTGCTGGGATTACAGGCGTGAGTCACCAGGCCCAGCTTCTAAGATTACATCTCTAAACTTAACAAGTATTATTGACCTACTCCATAAAGAATCAATGAGACATCTCATTCTAGAAGGAGTGTCTTTGCGCTTAAGAAGGCCACATCTCGCCTTTCTTTGGTAAGAGACTTGTTGATGTTAAGGCTAAAGAACTGGGTTGGAGCAGATATGCAATACGGCAGATAGGTATGGAGTTGGGAACTGAGGAATCTTCTCAACCCTCTTAACCGATAGCTGCACAAAGTCATGGTGTATTACTATAAAATATGATGTAACCCCTTCATTTTATGCATGAGAAAAGCCATTCAGCTAAGGTGAGGTGGCACGCCCAAACTCATAGGACTACGGTGTACAGCCTGGGTACCCACCCTCTGTCCGGTGGTCTTTCAATTACCTCACTTTAGGCAAGTCACTTGGTCCCTTCATTTCATTTTACAATAACAACGAGACAGAACTTCATATCCTTGGATAGATGGTGCAACTTGATTCATTGTGTTTTAGTCAAGGGCCCACCACATAAAAGTGATTGAGAACATGTTCACAAGCACAGGTGAAGGCTTGGGAAGTAACATTCTTTTTTTCCTTTTTTCTCTTTTGAGTTCTTGTTAGCCTTGGCAACTATATTATGTACTTTTTTCATAAACTCTTGAATGGAAAAAACCTGCAAATGAAATGTTCTAAAAAGCTTACCTTCAGTGTGGCTTTCTTACTTCTACTACCACCTGCCTTAATGTTTTCTATGCGATCTGCATGTGCGGTGATATCCCACAGGACAATCTAAAACAGAAATAAATTTATCATAACCTTTTTAGAAAATATCTAACTGGGTCTTAATTTTTTTAACTATTGGTCTGTACCCTGATAAGTCAATCACCTTAGGGGATAATCAAATTTAGCTTATATCTTAAGTCAGCAATTTTTAAAGTTAATATAAAAAGAACGTTTTCTTCTCTGTAAAAGTATCTTTGGCACTTTCATTTTTGTGCTTATATTAATAAATGCCAGTATTTTTAAAAATCCAAAATAAATGTTATGTAATTCCCTTTGCTTTGGGAAAAGTTCTTGACCTGTTTTTGGAAATGTGCTGTCATTGTAGGGACAGTTGCTTTGGCCCCAGGAAAAACAGCCCATACTCCAGAATTGAGTACAAACACCTAACTGTCCAAAGAGGGCTGGGAAGTGACTATTTCTATTTAATTGAATATTATGGCCAACTCTGCATTCTTATGTATCTGGACGGCCATTTTTAAAAAAATCAGGATGAGGTAGACATGCAACACTAAATTAGGTGTCCAGTGACTAAAACGTATCTTAGTACACTAAAGTGTTAACAAAATGTCAGGAGTACAGAATTGCGAGTGATTTTATCATGTGCTTTTCTAAAATATTCTAAAACAAAGTCACATTACCTTTGTAATGAATAAAAAAGGCATTTCAGGATTTGCAGGGCTTGGAGGATGGCCTCTGAGTCATTATGACCCTCAGTTATGGTTGAACAAAACTGAGGGGAGAAAAATGTGTTTTCCTGGTTATTTTGGTTCTGGATAAATGGATATGGAAGCTGCAGGCATTTACATTTTAACCACAAGGAAGTTTTTCAAACCACACACACAAAAATCATACACCCTTTTAATGGTCAAACCCACTTAGTCACAATGAATTTAAACTGACCATAAAATAGCTTTATGATTATTTTGCTTCACTAGAGAAGTAGGAATTGGAGGAAAGGATCTAAATTTGGTATTAGACAACTTAAAAAGAAGATAACAAATGGTATCAAGATCTATCTATCTAACTGTGTGTGTGTGTGTGTGTGTATATATATATAATATATACACATAAATTCAGTGATATATGTATGCTTTCCAGTGAATTTCTGTTTAAATTCTGGATCATCCCCCTAACTCCTACTCCCAAGGAAATTTCAAAAGAGGCCTTTTTTCCAAGAGGTAGTAATGCTTGTAGCTTTTGTTCTTCCATGGAATCTTATACAATATGTGGTTCCATCCCAGCAACACAAATAGACACCCAATTCTGTTTCAGTTTTGAAGCCGTGTTACCCCATGAACACCTCAGAAGCTGATACCACGTGTAACACATCTTTATACCCTGCTTCCTGGTATGGTGACTGGCACACAATTGGTATGCCTTCCTTCTGCTGAACTGAATCCTTAAGTCCAAGAAACTGCCAAATCAAAACTTATTACTGAAGGTCGTCTACATTAATACATAGCTGAAAAAAATTTCCTTAAGTACCTGCCCATTGATACAGCCTCCAGCAATGATATTAGGATCACTCGGACAGAACTTGAAGCAGAAGATGTCATCTGGGCTCTCCAGCATTAACTAAAGTAAATTCAATAAAGCAAATTCAATAAAGAGTGAAAAAACCTATTAAGATCATGGCTAGAAAATATTAAGACAGTTAAAAGTCTAATTTTATAGCTGTCTATAAGCAAGGTGCATAGAGTCTACTCCCAGAGTTCTGCCTCTGGACTGAAAGCTGCTTTTGTTTAATTTTATTGTGCACATTGGCCATATGAGTGACACTGAGTATGTTCTCAAGGGGACACAGGTATCCCCACAACCCACCCCTCAGTGGAGACAAACTGTAGTCATTTTGGGAGCATGTTACAATGTTTATAAACAAAAAGACTATGAAATTAGTGTTCCTGAAAAGCATGGAAGGGAAGCTCTGTGAGGACAGGATCTGTGCCTGTTTTTGTTGCTTGCTGAATACTGAGCCAGACCCTCCCGGAGTGGAGAGGAGAGCTACAGGGTAGAAAGGGTAGAAAACGCTCGTGAGGGAGTGGTGATGTAGTGGCTGATAACAAAGGGCTAGAGATCTTTCATTTGGATCTCTGGGTCTATAATAATTAAAGTATCTAGAACCCATTACAGTAAAACTACCTTAATTCAAATGCATTAGGGAAAAAGGAAGAAGGGGAGCCTAGGGTTTATTAGGGAAAGTCTTAATTATGCAATACCTTTTAGAAACAAACTATTATTATAGTTAATACACTGAAATAACTTAATCTAACACTATACAGCACCCACCCACTAGGCAGAACTCTTACTGAGCAGACAGTGGAAACTAGAACGCTGTGTAGCAAACCCAGCCTTCAGCCTCTTTTTATTTGAATTGCTATGTGTTTTGGTTAGTTTGAGTGGGGTTTTTGTGGGTTTTGGTTTGGTTTTAGTTGAGCTATTTAAAATTGGGCTATTTCATATAAAATTCCAAATTTCTCAATTCTCTTGACAATGGGACCACCTGGCAACAAGAGGGCAGACAGCCTGGAGATGGGTGGTGCACTCTCTAAGGCTGCAGTCCCTACCACTCCCCAGTGCTCTCCCACACAGTCACATTTATTTATTACCAGGTGATCCTTGGAATTGAGGAAATTCATAGGAAGCTAAAATCTGTTTGCATTTGACCAATTAGTATTTAAGTAAAGTCCATAAAAGAGTTTGTTTTAAAAATAAACATTTCTCTTATAATCTTTGGGGAAAAAATAGCATGTTGATTTGTTCAATAAACAAATTGTAAATTTTAGTTTTGCTCAAATGGAATGATGACAAGTTCTGCATTGAAGACAGCCTAACTTTATTAAAGGTTTACAACATTAACTGATTATGAAGTACTTTGCAATGAAAACTGCTAAAGGTACACATAAAAGTAGTCTTTTGAAATTTAGGCTATGTGGGCAACTCTCCTTAATTACCTGAGGATGTATAGGATCGTAGAAGCTCCAGAAAAGAATCAGCGATGGCTGCAGCAATAATTTACCAGAAAAGTAAACTCTGTCTTCAAAAGAAAGTCGCACGGCCACTGACACAGCTATTAGCCCTGGTTGAAACACATGTAGAAATTAAAGTTGGTAGCAACTATACACGGAGAGATGCAGCCTTTGCTTTTCTACACAGCCACTTTCCATTTTCACTTTGTCCACAGGAGAACAAGAGTTTTCTTAGAGCTCTGCTGTCTAATGTGGTTGCCACTAGTTACATGTCCCTTATTTAGCACTTGAAATCTGGCTGGTCCAAACTGACATGTACTATTAGTATAAAATATACAGGAGACTCAGAAGATTTTGGAAGAAAAGGAAAGCTTGTTTTGTTTCTTTTTTGTGAGAAAAGGGCCGGTGGAGGGTGAAAGGAGAAGAAAGAGGACAAAGACCTCTCTCTTTCCACGTTTCCCCTTCGCACATCCCTACCTACCTCCCTTGGTTGCTGAGCTCTTCAAAGGAGGCGCATTTCCTCTCTGGTCCAGTAACCAGAAAGGCAGTGTTCAGAGGAATAAATTTAGCCATGGAGAGCAACAGGCTCAAGCCAAACCCAGACTCTGCCTTGTGCCATCTGGGTGACCTGGGCAACTCAATTCCCTGAATTGAGCTTTGGTCCTTTTGTTGTGAAACAGAGATAATGACATGTGTGTGTCCTTCAGGGTTGCTGGGAGGACACACAACAGTGAAGGCATGGAAAGCAGTGGCAGGTACCTAGCGAGCACTCAGCAAATGGAAGGTGTCTTATTGACACTGAGCTAGTTTGCAATTTTACATATGAAAGCAACAAACAATTTCTTTCTTTTCTTTTTTTCTGAGAGAGTCTCACTCTGTCACCCAGGCTGGAGTGCAATGGCATGCTCTCGGCTCACCACCCCAGGTTCAAGTGATTCTCCTGCCTCAACCTCCCTGGTAGCTGGGATTACAGGCGCGCGGTACCATGCCTGCCTAATTTTTGTATTTTTGGTAGAGATGGAGTTTCACCATGTTGGTCAGGTTGGTCTCAAACTCCTGACCTCGTGATCCACCTGTCTTGGCCTCCCAAAGTGCTGGGATTACAGGCTTGAGCCACCGCGCTGGGCTACAACAGACAATTTCAATGTTATCACAAAAGGGAATCCGCATCATTTCCATCTCACCATAGATAGTTGGATGCCATGAGACACAGGTAATCATTTTCTCCGTTGGGCTATGAAGGTCGGTAAAGGACTGGTACTCTTTCAGGTGGGTATCAGTCTTGTCCCCAAAGGTGCCTTCTTCTTCTGCGAGGTATTTCCAGTCATCAATAAATGTGTTCAAGATTTCATTTTGCTGCAGGGGCTATTTCAACACTAATTTGTAAAAATAAAAAAAGCAATTAAGATATTGGATTTTAGTATCCAATGATGTGACTATTTTAGCAACTTCTTCTACCTTCATTTATACTGAACAAAAATAATTCTCAATTATATTTGGTAATAATGATTAACCTCATGTAAAATAAATGACTTACGAGAAAAAAAAATCATAGTGGCATGCTACTCGGAACTTCTAGCAACTTCATCGTCTGCCTCAGTTTCCAAGCCAAGGCTGTACTCTCTCCAGGCCAACGCCTGAGCTGCAGGAATGACTGGTCCTTCTTGTGCAGCACTCCCACAGCAGGCATCTTTGCTCTGGAGCTCCCCACTGGGTAGGCTGAGAATCTGTCTGACGCTCTACTTTCCCGGTCCTGTCTCCCCCCCTCCTTTATTTTTCACAGTATAATCCTCAGTAAACCTCTGCCTCTAACATAATGTCATTTGCTTCCTGGAAAGCCCCAACTGTCACAAATGGCAATTTTCTTAGGCATGTTCTACACTAAATGATCACGTATCCTAAATAGGATAGCCCTAATACATAAGTAATTCAAAACAACAAATAAGACTGAACAAGGGAATATTTGGAGTTTAGAAGAGTTTGTGTGTGTGTGTGTGTGTGTGTGTGTGTGTGTGTGTGTGTGTGTGTGTGGTTTTAGTTGTCACAATGCCTGGGAGGTGCTACTGTGTTTAATTCCATTACCAAACTTCTTGCAATGCATAAGACAGTTCCCCAAAATGAAAAGTTATCCTGCTAAAAATACTAATATTGCTCCTTTAAGATACCATCTGAGTGCTAGGATCATTTGTTAATAGTAGTCTAGGGACCTTGCTTTGACAGGCTCCTGTCTTAAAATAGTTCTATGATGGTTATTATCCCTTTTTATGCCTAGGTCTGAAAGCTCTGCATACTCCCAAAGTCGATTACAGCCCTCCCACAATTAGAATGCCACCCAAGGTTTTACCCTAATGATCAAAACTGTAAACTTCTTGGTTTATATAGGTGTGGTAAGCTGAAAAAGTGGTTCTCAATTATGAATTTCTTAAAATAAGAAAAATCCCTTTATATAGTTAAACAGTAAACATAGATACTCCCAAAATATTAAAAAGGGTACCATTTTATGCCCCTGTCATTGATCATTACACTATATCAGTCACTGCCTAATTGAGTTCTCCCTTGGTTAAATTCTTCTAGTATTTCATCTTTCAAAATAGACACCTTTCCTAAGACCTGGCCACTTAAAGTGTGGTCCAAGGACCATCAACATGACCTGGGGCTGTTAGAAATGCAGAGTCACAGGCTCCACCCCAGACTTACTGAATCAGAACCTGCATTTTAACAAGAGTCCTCAGGTGATTCATAAGCACATTGAGCATTGAATAACCCTGTGTAGAGGACTGTCAAGACTTAAACACAGTTTCCAGTAGAAGCATTAGTAAGCATTTTCCAAATCATATCTCTTTCTGATGAAGCCCAAATGAGAAAGGAATTCTCAGGAGAGAAATTAAAGATGTGACTTTCTCTCTGGTTTCCTGAATTTTCCTTCTCAGCCAGAATGGGGAAGTAATTCACAAGGAAGAATTAAAGACTTTCTTCTGGTTTCTGGTTTCTTGCTTTCCTGGAACCAAGTGGCTCCTGAGAGTAACGAATTGCAGGTTGGCAAAACTGTGGTCTAGGAATTTTAACCCTGAAAGGAGGCTTTCTTAGTTGTTTGTGAATCCCCCTAAAGTTCCACTCTCTCATCTGATGTCATTTCCCTTTTTTTTTTTTAGCAAATAATGCTTCCCTTAAGTTTGTTTTAGAAAAAATTTTATGAGAAATAAACTGCTCATTTCTAAAAAGGCTTTCTTCCAGAACAAAATCAGGTTTATACTAATTAAAAACTTTTGAATAAATCTTAAGCAGTTTTAAAGCTGGAAATTAGTTTGCAGTGATATAAACATGGGTTTCTTATTTACTCTTGGCCAGTGCTATTGTAATTCCTGTGCCAATTTTCTTTTTTCTTCTTATAGATCTGGCTTCTCCTTCCCACATCTCAAGAAGGGAATTATAAAGCTGTCCACTATTCTTTTCTTTATAAGCATGGCAATTGAGAGGGGAAGAATAAAAGCCCAGGTCTAAAGCTAATATACAATGTTATTTTGAGCAATTCTTTTTATTTCCTCAAGATCTAGTTTTCTCTGGATATTGATTATATGTAAACTTATTATTATTAATATTACTACAGGAAAAATTGTAATGACTACTTAATTTTGATATGGGGGGGGAAAAACTCAGGTTTTCATGTTTCTATCTCATTGCCCATATAGGAAAAATTATAGCATGCTTCCTGTGAGTGAGTGGCAAATAATATTATCTCTGAATCATTAATTGAATTTTTGAGCCAGAGTCTCCCTAGATATAGGTAATAACTTTGAAAGTTGTTTGAATTTTCAGGATATCTAATCCAGTCTGAAAGAACCAATGACATTTCTTAAAAATAAAAAAGCTTAACTTGGGCTAATATATGAAGTTTGACTACCACACTGTTAATTTTGGAAAGAAATGGAAACCAGCCTATTGAGTATAACTGGCAGACATGTCCTCCATTGGATCTACTTCTCTAAACTCTAGTATTAGCTTGATGAGAATTTGTCAAGCTGTTTCTTTGGTTTAGAAGCCCCAGAACTCTACCCCAGGGTCCCAGTAGTAGCTTAGGGGGCATTTTGAAGATGCTTCTCTTTCAAAGCCAGTAAGAGTGCAGGAACACAGGAATTGGTGATAAGAGTGAAATGTCCAAAAAGACACTTGAATTAAATTCAGGTTCTCATCTACAAAGATATTTTTGCAAATACTTATCATAATGACATCCACAGCATTCTCCTCATCCTATAACAGTGAAGGGCCCGGTACAGTTGCTCATGCCTGTAATCCCAGCACTTTGGTTGGACAAGGCAGGTGGATCGCCTGAGGTCAGGAGTTCAAGACCAGCCTGGCCAATATGGTGAAACCCTGTCTCTACTAAAAATACAAAAAATTAGCTAGGCATGGTGGTGTGTGCCTGTAGTCCTAGCTGCTCGGGTGGCTGAGGCAGCAGAATTGTTTGAACCCAGGAGGTGGAGGTTGCAGTGAGCCAAGATCGTGCCACTGTACTCCAGTCTAGGTGACAGAGCAAGACTCCATCTCAAAAAAAAAAAAAAAAAGTTAATGAAGAAGAGGAGTGAGGAGTGGAGAAAAAGACTTACATAAAAGTAACCATGGTAAATACAAGTAATTGTTCATTTGCAATTAGGAAAACATCCTCACACACTCAACTGTTCACACTATTTGATGTGACCTTAGCTTGGGAGGGCTAAGATGTTGCTTAGCAATAGAAAGGAAAGAAATATTGAGAATCTGTAGAATATGTCATACATGACAACTGTCTTCATACTTCTTATCTAGACACCATATATGGAATTGTTTATTTAGACCTGTTATTCTATGTAAACATATACATTTTATGTTTTATTTTTAAAATTTAATATGCAATTTTTTACCTTATGGATGCATTGTTAAGAAAATCAACCAAAGGCTTTGATTGTTTGAGTGTCTCTTTTTCTTCTTCTGAGAATTCTCTTGGATAATATTGCGTGGTAGCATTTTTGGGATATGTCCTAGTATATTAAAAGAAATTCAGTACCAAAGATTAGGTCAAAGGAAAGCACATATGGGTCATGAAAGTTCAAAAGTGTGTCTCTGTAACAATAAGTTAGGATGTTATTTTATATTTAAATTCTATACATTGAATTTTTTCTTTATCCTTGACAACTGATATTGACTACCATTCAAAGTCTACATGAATTCCTTTCCAACATAATCAAAAAAATTTTATTTTTGTAAAATTTTTATTTAGAAATCATTTCAAACATCTAGAAAAGTTGTAAGAAGGGTATAAGGAATTCCCATACACCCTTCACCCTGATTCATCAATTATGAACACTTTGCCATCTTTATCGTTCGCTCTGTCTTCATTTCATTAAGTCAGTGTGCACCTCACCTCCTCGTGGGACATCTGGCAATGTCTAGAAATGTTTTTGGTTGTCACAACCTAGATGTGCTACTGTTGTCTAGTGGGTAGAGCCCAGGGATGCTCTTAAACACCCTACAAAGCACAAGACAGCCTTCCCTCAAAGAATTATCCAGCCCCAAATGTCAATTGTGTTGAGGTTGAGAAACTCTGCTCTAAACATACAAAAGTAGGAATAAGACATTTTGGCAGTGATGGTGGCAGGAGGCTTGCTCCATTTTAGTATGCTCTTAGTGGCTTCTGTCTGTGTACATGCCATATGGCATTGTACCTCTGGGCTTTATTATCAGTCTCATGTACTCGACAGGGTGAGCTCTTGTTCTTAGCTATGGGGCTTGGAAGTCACATGGCACAATCCTTAAGAGTGTGGACTCTGGTGATTGGCTGCCTAGCTTTGAAGCCTGGTTCTATCATTTACTAGCTATGTGACCCCTGAGCTAATTATCTAGCCTTCTGTGCCTGTTTTCTCATCTCTAAATGAAATTATTAAAGTAGCTAGCCCATAGGGTCATTGTGAGAATTGGATGTGTTGATACATGCAAAACTTTAAAAACAGTGCCTAGCACATTTTAAGTGCTCAAAAAAATACTATATAGTTTGTGTTTGTTGAACAAATGTCAGCACAGTGCAGAATGTCTCTATGAGAGGTAATACATGAAATGGAGACTAATCAGACAAAGGGGTAAAGAGAGTTTTGAGTATATTTACTAGAATAATTCATTTTTTTCCTTGTTTAGGTCAGTATCCATAGCAGAAGGCAGAGTGGTAGAAGAAAAAAAATATTATTAGTATTGGAACCGGAGAGACTTGGGTTCAAATCTCAAGCTTTACCTTTTAATTTCTACTCTCTAGATAGGGTTAAATTTTAAAAAATGATATGTTGCTTGGTGGTTTTGTCAAGTAGCAACATGACTAAGAGTCACTCTTACTTTCTAAATATAATTTGTTTTGTTGTTTTTCAGCAAAACTATTCATTATTGCTTCAGGTTTAAATTATGCCTGAAACATTGGGCTTTCATATTTAACCTCTCTTTGCCTCAGTTTCTATATTTGTAAAAATGGGGATAGTGCCTACCTCAGAAAGCAGTTATGAGGATTGAGTTGAGATGTGTAAATCACTTAGAAGAATGCCTGGCATGTGATGGGAACACTAGGCATTTGCTTTCACCATCATTATTCTTTGAACCACATCTTTGATTTTTCTGATTCCCCTCCAATATAATCACATATCCACCTTCTCACCTCATACCAGCCACCCTTCCTAATTTCCTGTTTGTAGTGCATGGCACCAGCTTCCCCAAGTCATCTAGGTTTAAATGATTTGAGTTCAAGTCTTTTTTTTTTTTAATTTTTTTTTTCATGTTGTGGGTCAAAATTCCCACTTAGAAGGAATTACAGTAATCCAAGCAGGAGATGATGCCCTTATTCTCATCTGTTTACTCCTATGTAAAAACACGGCCACTATTATTATTATTGGTCTGTATTCTGAGTCCACCTACTGAGTCTATGCTGGCTGACTCATTCTTGGGACTTGTCTGTACCCTAGAAGGAACACAGAATAAATCCCTGGCTGGCTTGACTTAGGTATTTGTCTCAAAATTCAAGTTCCTTTGGTACTAATATGTCACCTCTCTCCTTCCTCTCTTGCCCTCACTTCTTGATATTTATGGATATCTCACGTCCTCCTTCCCGGCCAGGATTTGACTACCAATTCTTGTGTTTCTCTTTATCTCCTCTTGTTTTGGGCTGTCTGTTCATCTGCGTCTCTTGTTTCTGACCCCTTTCTTGGACCAACCTTTGGAGTCTGTATATATGTGCCCTTACTTTAACATTGCACTTCCATGGTTTTTAACCTGTTGGTTCACACAGATCCGAAAAGCATTCTCTATATTGCTGACCCCTGATTCTCCTGGTCATGACCTGTCTTATCGTGTATTTTCATAGCTCTTCACTTAACACTGGATTCAAATCTGTCATCATTCTGCACATTCTTCCTTACGTATGTCCTTCTCTTCCTCTTTTCCTCTCCTCCGTTCCTTTTTCCCCTCCATTTAATAAATATATACCAGGAACTGTCCGAGGAGTTGGGAACATAACAGTAAACAAAATATACAAAGTTTCTATCTCATAGAGCTTAAATTCCAAGTGCAGAGTGAGGAGAAGAAAGATGATGAAAAATACACATCAAGTGATTATAACACAATGGGGAAAAATAGAGTAAAGGGGTAGATAGTAATGGAGTTGTTGCTTTTATATAGGAGTGTCAGGGAATGCCTCATTTGAGCAGAGGTCTGAATGAAGGAGGGAATAAACCCAAGGGAAGAACATTCTATGTAAAGGACTTGTAAGCTTAAACACATTAGGTATGAGTGTGCTTGGTGAATCAAGGAATGAGGAAGCCAGTGTGGCCGGATGGATGAGCAGGGAGAACTGTGGGAAATTAGGGCAGAGAGGTAAAGGGATCTAGATCATATGAAGCCTTGTAGGTTCCTTTGGGATGACAGGCCATTGGAAGGTTTAGGTCAGTGACATGATCTGACTTGCATTTTAACAGGATTACTAGGGCTACTCTATGGAGAACTGAATGCAGGAGAGAAAGGATGGATAGAAGAAGCCCACTTAGAAGGAATTACAGTAATCCAAGCAGGAGATGATGACGAATGGTCTAAGGTAATAGCAGTGGGTACATTTTGAAGATAGATCCAACAAAATCCAAGGCTTTTGGTCTGAGTAAATGGAAGAATATCATTACCACTTACTGAGAGGAGGAAGATTCAAGCATGGGCAAAGGCAGAAAGAGGTGGAACCGCAGATATTCTGGAAACCAGAAGCAGCTCATAGGGCTGGCACAAGAGGGCTTGTTTAGGAACAAGGGACGATGGGGCTGGAGGGGCACACAGTGCCTCATCACAGAGGAAGGAGAATCTCATATGCCATCCTAAGGGCTCTGGATGGATGTATTTTTTAAGTGATGGAAGCCAAAGAAGAAACCTAGACAATGAATTAACTCCATCTGATTTGATGTTTAAGAATTACGACTTAGTGGTAGAACAGAGGGGCAATGGTAATGTGCCAGGTGAGATGACCGCACTGTAATGACTAACGGCACCACTCATTTTCCCACCCCAGTCTTTTCCGTCTTCTATACTTGTATCTCATTTTCCTGTTATGATTTTTAAAGGCATTATTGAATATAATTAGATCTTCCTGAATTGAATTACTCTGTGGAGATCCATGTGTCATCACTGTTAATCCACTTCTATTTATTATAAAGCTCTCAAAATAATCATGGAAGTTACTAGATTTGACTGTAATTGGCTCTAAAATTACATACACCCATCACATACTTACCATTCTGTCTGAGTGCTTATGTCTTTTATTTGAGGGATTACTTGCATGCCGACATCTTTCTCAAGTTGTTTAAGGGTAAAATTTTTATCTGGGTAGGCTGTACATTCAACATAGGCATCTTTTACACTGGAAGCATTCTGGTCACTGAACTTAACTGGTGCACCAAATTCACTTCGTTTTCGAGAAATCATATATGTAATCTGTAACACATGTAAACAGTAAAGGTAACACAATGAAGTCTCTGGAGAAAAATGGATGTGTGAACAATGTTGGCCCTCTGCCCAGATACTCTCGGAACCCTTTGTGCTCTTTCTGTAAGTACCTGCAGCTCTGTGTGCTTTCCATTCGCATGAGCAGCACCCGCTCCTCCTCTTTGGAGGACTGCTCTAGGGCTACTGGGACCACTTTGCCAGCAGGTGCAAAGAACAGGAAGTAACTGGCAGTTTCATCTCGACTAATGGTGGACTGGCAGGAGGGATACATAAACCCTTCTCCTTGGCTTCTGTTTGGGACAACTCTGAGGTATAATTTACACTCTAGAGTTCCTCTCCAGGTTTGGCTGAAGCCTTCCCTCTGCCAGACTTTAGCCTGAGAGTGCAGCCTCGCAGGGCTTCTTCCATATCCATGTTCAGCTGCTTGTCATGTTCTCTTCGGGGGCACTTTCCTAATAAACCACTCACACACAATTCCCCCTCCCAGGAGTTCCTTTGGGAGGGAATGCCACCATATCAGTTTCCTACAGCTGCCATAACCAAGTATCACAAATGGGGTGGCCTAAAACAATAGGAACTTATTCTCTTACAGTTGTGGAGCCTAGAAGTTTGAAATTGAGGTGTTTGAGGGTTGTTTCTTTCTGAAGGCTCTGAGGGAGAATCTGTTCCCTGTTTCTTTCCTGGCTTCTGGTAACAATCAGCAATCTTTGGTGTTCCTTGGTTTGTATATCCATCTTTCCAGTTCCTGTCCGCTTCTTTACATGGTATTCTCCCTGTGTCTCTCTGTCTTCCCATGACCAACTTATCACAAGGGCACCAGTTGTATTGGATTACAGGCCCATCCTACTCCAGTATGACCTCATCTTAAATAGTTATACCTGCAATGACCCTATTTCCAGATGGAGTCACATTCTGAGGTGCTGGGGGTTAGAACTTCAACATATCATTTTTTGGAGACAAAATTCAACTCATAACACTCACTTAAGACAATGACCGAAGAAGCAGCTTCTCCGCTCCTTCTGGAATCTTTCCCTGGTTCAGCCCGCCTGCCTCAACTCCTGCCTCCACCATGTCCATCAGGGTGACCCAGAAGTCCTACAACGTGTCCACCTCTGGCCCCCAGGCCTTCAGCAGCCACTCCTACATGAGCGGGCCCGGTGCCCACATCAGCTCCTCCAGCTTCACCCGAGTGGGCAGCAGCAGCTTCCGGGGTGGCCTGGGTGCAGGCTATGCTGGGGCCAGCGGCATGGGCATGGGAGGCATCACTGCCGTCACTGTCAACCAGAGCCTGCTGAACCCCCTTAAGCTGGAAGTGGACCCCAACATCCAGGCCGTGCGTACTCAGGAGAAGGAGCAGATCAAGACCCTCAACAACAAGTTTGCTTCCTTCATCGACAAGGTGCAGTTCCTGGAGCAGCAGAACAAGATGCTGGAGATCAAGTGGAGCAACATAGACAACATGTTTGAGAGCTACATCAACAACCTGAGGTGGCAGCTGGAGACTCTGGGCCAGGAGAAGCTGAAGCTGGAGGCGGAGCTTGGCAACATGCAGGGGCTGGTGGAAGACTTCAAGAACAAGTATGAGGATGAGATCAATAAGCGTACAGAGATGGAGAATGAATTTGTCCTCATCAAGAAGGATGTGGATGAAGCTTACATGAACAAGGTAGAGCTGGAGTCTTGCCTGGAAGGACTGACTGACGAGATCAACTTCCTCAGGCAGCTATATGAAGAGGAGATCCGGGAGCTGCAGTCCCAGATCTCCCACACGTCTGTGGTGCTGTCCATGGACAACAGCCGCTCCCTGGACATGGACAGCATCATCGGTGAGGTCAAGGCGCAGTATGAGGAGATCGCCAATCGCAGCTGGGCTGAGGCGGAGAGCGTATACCAGATCAAGTATGAGGAGCTGCGGACGCTGGTTGGGAAGCGCGGCGTAGGAAGACTGAGATCTCCGAGATGAACCGGAACATCAGCCGGCTCCAGGCTGAGATCGAGGGCCTCAAAGGCCAGAGGGCTTCCCTGGAGACCGCCATTGCTGAGGCTGAGCATTGCGGGGAGCTGGCACTCAAGGATGTTCGTGCCAAGCAGCAGGAGCTGGAGACCGCCCTGCAGTGGGCCAAGCAGGACGTGGCACGGTAGCTACGTGAGTACCAGGAGCTGATGAACGTCAAACTGGCCCTGGACATCCAGATCGCCACCTACCACAAACTACTGGAGGGTGAGGAGAGCCGGCTGGAGTCCGGGATGCAGAACATGAGTATCCATAGGAAGACCACCAACAGCTATGCAGGTGGTCTGAGCTCTGCCTATGGGGGCTTCACAAGCCCCCACCTCAGCTACGGCCTGGGCTCCAGCTTTGGCTCTGGCACAAGCCCCAGCTCCTTCAGCTGTACCAGCTCCACCAAGGCCGTGGTTGTGAAGAAGATTGAGACTCGCGATGGGAGGCTGGTGTCCGAGTCCTCTGACGTCCTGCCCAAGTGAACAGCTGCAACAGCCCCTCCCAGCCTGCCCCAGCCGAGGCTCAGCCCTAGCCCTCAGCCCACCCATGGGGAGTTTACTGCCTGGGGACCCCCCTTGCCCATGCCTCCAGCTGCAAAACAATTCAATTGCTTTTTTTTTTGGTCCAAAATAAAATCTCAGCTAGCTCGGGGGAAAAAAAAAAAAGACAATGATTGTTCTTTTATAAAAGCAAACCAAAACAAAACACCAAAAACTATGCCCCCATAGCAAATACAGTAAACCTTATGAATCTCTCAGGAATAAGTGTTGTTCCGCTACAGGGAGGTAATGATCAGAGATCATATTTAACCTTCTAACCTGCTTTGTAGATTCCATAACCGATTCTTCCTCAATTTCTTTTTCACTGCCCAAAGAAACCCATGGTTTAGAGACAGGTGGTTTATAAACATACACATCTTCAGGAATATGTTCTTTATATTCCTCTTGTTCTTCTGGCACTTCTGGCGGCTACAGTAAAATAAATAGCATTCCACAATATATGCCCGAATTTCAGTTATAGCTATATGTATATATATTGCAACAAACTTTACTTTTATATGAAAGCACTTTCTTACTTTTTTCTTGTCAATTCACACTTTTGAATTATAAAAAGGAAACAAAGCAAAAAAAGGAAAAAGAAAAGAGTCAAGAATATAGAAAGAAGAAAGACAGCAGACAAGAAGATTTATATATATAGATGTCCACATATAGATAGATAGATGTGTGTGTGTATACACACACACACACACACACACACACACATACTGCTGCTTTATTTGTAATAGCGAAAAAACAATCAACCAAATGAATATTGATAGAGAAATGGCTTGATGACAGTGTGGTAAAATCATAAAATACAATTCCATAGAGCAGTTATGATGAACAAATTTGATCTACATATATATGGTGTCTAAATGTACTGATATTTTTAGATCCTAGAATTTTATAATTTAGTGAAAAATGAAGTTGCAGACTGAGTATAAAAATGACATAATTTCTATATGAATGTTATGTTAATAAGACTATAAATTCCATTATTTGTGGGGCATATGGTAAAAGTGTAAAACCACAGATAAGAACAATATGTAACGGTTTAGAATAATGGTTCCTAATAGGGAGGAGTAAAGAAAGCTGAATTAGGGAGGATACGAGAGGGAGTGGAATATCATCTGTAATGTTTATTTCTTTTTTTAAAAAAAGTTTTAAAGTGGCTGGGTGTGGTGGCTCATGCCTGTAATCCCAGCACTTTGGGAGGCCGAGGCGGTTGGATCACCTGAGGTTGGGAGTTCAAGACCAACCTGACTAACGTGGAGAAACCCCGTCTCTACTAAAAATACAAAATTAGCCAGGCATGGTGATGCATGCTTGTGATCCCAGCTACTCGGGAGGCTGAGGCAGGAGAATCACTTGAACCCAGGAGCCAGAGGTTGCGGTGAGCCAAGATCACACCACTGAACTCCAGCCTGGGCAACACGAACGAAACTCCATCTCAAAAAAAAAAAAGTCTTAAATATAATAAAAATTAATATTTTTAAAATCTGGATAATGAAGTATAGATATTTGTTATACTACTCTACTTTTTTCTATACATTTTAAATATTTCATTACAATGAAAAGTTAAAAACAGAAAAGCAATCATAAAAATAAAATTGAAAATGTTAAGGCTAAATGAAAGATTATTTTAAATTACAAACTGTTAGCTTTTATTATTTTATTTTCTTTTTGAGACAGGGTCTCACTCTGTTACCCAGGCTGGAGTACAGTAGCATGATCATGGCTCACTGCAACCTCCACCTTTCTGGCCCAAGTGATCCACCCATCTCAGCGTCCCAAGTAGCTGGGACTACAGGCATGTGCTACCATGCCTGGCTAATATTTTTATTTTTTACAGTGGCAGGGTATTGTTCTGTTACCCAGGTTGGTATGAAACTCCTGGCCTCAAGTGACCCTGCCTCAAGCCTCCCAAAGTACTGGGATTACAGGCATGAGTTACTGTGTCCAGCCTAGATATTTTTTAATTCTATGGTTTCCCTTTATTCTTATTACTTATTGGACAGCCACACAAACCTCTCTGTTATCCTCAAACAATTTAACCAAACCTCCCAAATTGGCTCCTTCAATTTGACCAAACAGGGATGGAAGATCAGAAGGAGAGTCTCATACATCTGTTACCTTTCTTGCCCACCTTCAACAAAGGGCTTTACCTATATGAATCCTCATGAAAGCCATGGAAATGTGCCATATAGGTTCCACCATTTTACCCATGAGAGGCTCAGTAACTTACTCAAAATCGTGGAGGTGGCAAGAAGAGAACTAGAAAAGCAGTACTCCAGATTCACTGTTTGTTCTCTCACTAGGTCATGAAGGGCAAATCTGCTACCCTGAGATACTTGATTTAGTTCATCCCCTATTTACTGCTTACTTATTCTAGGGGCCAGAACCTGATCTGGGTCCCAAGGAATCAAAGCTGAACAAGAATAATCATCACTATGTATAGGGATCCCCCCAGAGGTACCACTTCCTTCTGCTAATCAACAAATTGCCCAGCCTGGGCAACACAGTGAGACCTCATCTCCACAAAAAATAAACCAAATTAGCCGGACATAGTGGTGCACCCCTGTAGTCCCAGCTACTTGTGGGGCTGAGGTGGAAGGATCACTTGGGCCTGGGAGGTTGACACTACAATGACCATGATTGTGCCACTGCACTCCAGCATGGGTGACAGAGCAAGAGCCTATCTCAAAAACAACCACAACAAAAACAAACAAATTACAAGGGCTTGGGGTTTGCTCACATTTAAATAGTTTTCTTTGCCCTCTTCAGTTCCAATAAGATAAAAGTTAAGTCCATATTTGAAGTCTTTGTCATAAACAAGCAGAAGCTCATTTCCAGGATATTCCTACAAGAATATAATTAAGAGAGGAAGTTAATGTTCAACTGTCATTCAGTTTATTTTGACACTAATACAAAATTCCTATATCTGTAAACAACCAATCATAGAAGATAACCATTGTGCTAATTTATGGCTGATAACACCAGATTGCAAAATTATTTTATTAACTTTAAAAAACTCTTAAAAACATAATGCATCCAGGGAAATTTACATGCACTTTTACTTCGAACAGGAAAAAAGAAGCAGTTTTTGTTTGGTATTGTGCTCTGTAGCATGCTTAGAGATAAATCAGAACCAAAATTATGAATTAAACAATTAAAGCAGAAAATAAGGATAGATTCATATTCTAGTTAAAACTGGGCAAGGGCGGAGCATGGTGGCTCATGCCTGCAATCCCAGCACTTTGGAAGACAAAGGCTAGTGGATTTGAGCTCAGCCTGGGCAACATAGTAAAACTCTGTCTCTACAAAAACAAAAATTAGTTGGGCATGGTGGCCTGCACCTATGGTCCCAGTTACTCAGGAGGCTGAGATGGGAGGATCACTTGAGCCTGGGAGGTGGAGGATGCAGTGAGCCATGATCGTGTCACTGTACTCCAGCCTGGGCAACAAAACTGAAACGCTGTCTCAAAAAAACAAAACAAAAACTGGGCAAGAATGAACTTTTCTGGGTTTAGATAACAAGTCATTGATGGAACTCTGCTTTTCACAGATGATTGTCAACAGGATTCCCAAAAGGGATGGGCAAGCTAGCACTGGCCCAAAGCAGTGGGGCCAGATTTGAACCAACAACCTGTCCAACTTTGTTGTTATATACCAGGAACTTCTTGAGGTAGGACTGAAAATAAAGAGGGATATTGTGCTTACCTGGACAATTTTTTTGACTGGGTGGAAATCAGATACTGCAGCTCTGTTGCGCAGGTCCTCAAAAATATCTTCTTTATTGATAAGCTTATAAGGTTGTTCATCTGTGATATCTTCATCTATTCGGCAGTTAAATATTTCCTGCGTCTTGGTAGTTAACACTAAAGGATAAATTTCTGGATGACCTAGAAAAGACAAAGTGAAATTTGGACATTAAATATGACCACTTAAAATATTAGCATTAGGAAACATGAAATTGCTTGCTTTTAATAATTATCTTGGTTAAAATTTTAAGACTTTAAAGTTATTATTCCTATACTTAAAGTAAATATATCCATTGTTTTTTTAATGCCAAAAAAGTTTTTAAAACAGAAGAAAATAACAATGGTCCATAATACTACCTCTTAAGAAGAAGAAAAATCTCTATTAATATTTTGCTTTATTTTCTTCTAGTCACTCCATATATACCTTATATAAACTTCTAAATTCTGATTGTAATACTTACCGTTATAAGTATTTTACGCAAGTATTTAATACTTACCATTATGTCACAAGTATCTGACATTAAGTAATGGGTCTAAAACATCATTTTATATTAACTGAATTCTATAGCATTCTTTTAAACTACTCTCTTTTTGGTAAGCATTTTAATTTTTTTCTCACTTGTTTCCAGTTATTGTAAATCATCCTACAAACAAATATCTAGTTTATAAATTTTTATTGCCTTTCAAATTATTTTCTTAGGATCAATTTAAAAACTGATTATTATTGGTTGGAAGGTATGACCACTTGTTTAGGCTCTTTTCAGCCTGTATTGCTTTCCTAAAACACCCCAACCTCACCCTCTCCCTTGCTGCTCTCTTACCAGGTGACTGGCTTTCTATTTCACAGAGAAAACAAGGTCTGACTAGCACAGATCTTACCAGGTCCTGCAGCCCTGCCCACCGGCTGATTAAAACAGTCACCACCTTTCCGCCCTTATGCACTCAGAGGAACTGCCCTCCTCAGCCGCCAGGGCCCCATCAACTATTCCTTTCAACTTTTCTTACTTCCATGTCGCTTTCCTTCAGCATGCAGATTTGCTCAATTGTCTCTCATTTTAAAGAAACCTTCCCTTGACCCTTCATAGGGATCTCTGCTCTTTAGGGCTTCTCTTTTCACAAACTTAACAGTTACTCAATTCTTCACATTTTTCAATTACTGACTTCTCAGTTGGTTGTATTAATAAACCCTTGGACATAGGAAGGTGGGGGAGCCAGATTCCTCCCATCTGGCTGCCAGTCCCAGTATTGCTCTCAAAAGAGGAAAGGAGAGATTCAAGAGGCTTCCATCCTTGGTCTTCACATCCCTTTCTCACACCCCAGGGCCAGTCCTCAGCAGCAGCATGCCCTGGGAGGGTGGACGCTAGAGGACAAAGGAGCATTCTGCCTGCTGCCCTCCCCTCTCTCAAGCCTTCTTCCTGTTTTCTTATCCTTCTTATCACTATAATCAGCCACAACAGTCTCAGCTCTGCATCTGCCCCCAGGATTCTCTCCCCCAACTCACAGTCACTCCCATCTCCTCAAGCACCCACACCCCTGGATGTCAGGCTATCCTCCCTCTAGCTGCTTAACAGATGCGCCAGCAAGGGGAGAAGTGTATGTGGCCTCTCATGTTGGAATTTTGAGCTTATTTTCCCATAGAAATATTCCCCCCACCCCAGGGGCTCTATGGTACAATAATTCAGGTAATTTGGAGGGTTTAAATAATTGTATGCATAACACTGATTATATATGGAAGTATATTTCAAACTTCAGTCAGTTGGCATAACATGGGGAATTCAAGTTGTTCATGAATAAAGGACATTATACATTTTTATCTCCCTCAAAAGACTAACTGTAACACTTGCACCTATGAGATGCTCAGTAACTGTTGATTTGATTCAAACAAGTACTCCCCCTGGAAACAGACTGCATTTATAATGTCAAATGTATAGCAAAAGTTCTGTAGTTGTGCCCGAGAAAACCACTAGGTGGTACTGTGAGACTCACAATGCGCTAGTGCCCAAAAGAAGGCAGCTGTCCCTAATAAACAGAGGCATTGAGGAAGACCAGAAAGCTTTCTGCCATCCACGACACTGGAAAGACAGCACCAAAGATCGTTTTCTATGCTATCTGCCCCTACTAAACACACACTTCAAATTCTACTGGCTTGATATTTTTCACAAAAAATGATCCTTTTACACTAATTGGATTTTTCAAGGCAACTCTAATACAGGAACATTCCTTAACCTAGAACTCAGTAAAACTAGTGGACTGTTTCTGGTTAGAGTTGGCAATCAGTGATAACTGCAGAAAACTGGCAGCCAACAGATCACACAAAACTTCTATAGTCCAGTACCATCATGCCCCATCACCATGAGGACCAAACTAACCAGGGCAAGGCCTGATGCTTCTGGCCACCCCAAAGGGTCACTGGCCAAATACCATAAAACAACTGCTATTGGGTAGGTTTTGAGGCACACACTGAGGACAGCACTATAGGCTATGGCAATGAGGCTGTTGAGATGGGCTCACTGGATCCTTGAGCAGAGTGGGAGGTGGGTTGCTCCAAGGAGTGTGAGACAAGTGTTGGAGCAGAGGAGGAGGTCTTTGGGGCCTCCTGAAGCTGACTGAGGTCAGGAGTGCCAATCACAAGGACAATGTCTGCCAGGGCCCAACAGCCATGTTAATTATGGTAACTTCTACGGTACACTTACTGCTGCCAGGTGCAGTTTTAAGCACTTTATGTGTATTATTAACTCATTTAGTTTTCACAACAACATTCAGAGGTGAGTACTATAATTGTCTCCATTTTTTAGCTGAGAAAACTGAGGGCCACAGAGTTCAAGTAACATGTCTGAGATCAGCCTCTGGGAGTTGAAAGTGGTGGTATTAGGATCAAAACCAAGGTCCCTGAACTCTACTGTGCTACACTTTCTCTCTAATGAGTAGACACAGCAGAGCCCTGGAGAGGGTTCTGCTTCTCCACACACAGCCAGGGAGGGAACAGAGATGATGTTCCCTAGGATCCCATGAATGGCAGTTATTCACCTAGCAGGAGCCAAAGGCAGATTAAGCTCTACACAATTCATGCCTCAGAATCTTACTGTGTGTACAAGATAGAAGGCTGTGCAATATAAATCATAGGTTACACATATATTGTCCTGTATAATGAGCATTATTAAAGTAACCCTCATACATTTTACCTGTACATTCTTTTTTTTTCTTTAACATTTTGGTTGCTATCTAGTTTTTTAAAAACAGCTTTGCTGAGTTATAATTGACAAATGATAAACTGCATACAATATGTACAATTTGATAAATATATGCACATACCCCATGAAGCCATTACCATAATCAAGATAAAGAACACACCCATAAGGCCAAATGTTTCCTCGTGCCCCTGCTTCCCAATATACCTCCTTCATCCCCAAGTAACCCCAAGTAACCACTAATCAGCTTTCTTGTCACTATAGATTAGTTTGCTTTTTCTGGAATATTTATAAATGTACTCTTTTTATATATCTTCTTTTACTTAGCATAATTATTTTGAGATTCATTCACATTGTTGAATGTAGCAATGGTTCATTCCATTGCTGGCAAGTATTCCATAAAAGAAAAAAAATCTTCAAGATTTTAAAAAAGAAAATCTTAAGAAATATTTAAGATTTCTTGAGATTTTAGCTATGGGTGTCATATCTGGGAAATCTTTGCCAAGTCCAAGGTCACAAAGATTTTTTTCCTATGTTTTCTTCTAGAAATTTTAGAATATTTGGTTTTACCTTTAGGTCTATGATTCATTTTGACTTAATTTTTATATATGGTGTGAGGTATGGATTGAGTTCACTTTCTTACTTATAGCTATCTAACTGTTCTGGCATAATTTGTTGGAAAGATTATCCCTTCTCCACTGAATTGCCTTTGCATCTTTGATGAAAATCAATTGACCATACACATGTGGGTCTATTTTTGGACTCTATTCTCATGCATTAATCTATTTATTTAACTTTATAGTATCTTTTTTTAATAGTAAAAAGAGTTAACATGAACCTACTATGTGACAGCCCTATGTAAGAAAATGTGCATGTATTACTAATTTAATTTCCACATCAATCTTATGAGGTAGACAGTCCATCTTGGTTTTCAGATGAAGAAGCAGAGGCTCAGGGAGGTGAAGTCATCTGTGGCTACACAGTCACTGAATGACTTTAAGTCATAAGTTTATGACTTAAACCAGGTCTGTCTAATTTCAAAGCCTGTGCTATTAACCACTTATAGCAAACAGAATAATGTCCCCTTAATATGTTCATGTCCTAATTCGTGAAACCTGTTGATATGGTTTCGCTGTGTCCCCACCCAAATCATCTTGAATTGTAGCTCCGATAATTCCCATGTGTAGTGGAAAGGGCCAAATGGGAGGTAATTGAATCATGGGGGTGGGTCTTTCCCATGCTGTTCTCATGATAGTGAATGAGTCTCACGAGACTTGATGGTTTTATAAAGGGAAGTTCCCCTGCACACGCTCTCTGGCCTGCTGCCATGTAAAACATGACTTTGCTCCTCATTCACCTTCCACCATGACTGTGAGGCCCCCCCAGCCATGTGGAACTGTGAGTCAATTAAACCTCTTTTTTAAAATAAATTACCCAGTATCAGGTATAGCTTTATTAGCAGCATGAGAACAGATTTATACACTTCTGTATTGTTACCTTACATAAGAAAAGAGACTTGTAGATATAATTAAGGATCTTTACTTTTTGTTGTTTTTGTTTTTATGTTCTTTTATTTTTTATTTTTTTCATTTTTTAAAACATTTATCCCAGATACTGAAGGTTAAGAATTTTGAGGTGAGGAGTTGGCTGGGCCTTTGAGGTTGGCCCAGTGTAATCCCAAGGGGCTTTATAAGAGGGCAACAGGAGGATCAAAATCAAGGAAGGAGATGAGACAAGGGAAACAGAGGTCATAGAGAATCATTCAAAAATGCTATGCTACTGGCTTTGAAGAGGAAAGAAGGGACCAGGAGTCAAATACAGTGGCCTCTAAAGGCTGAAAAAAGCAAGGAAACATTCACCCTCAGGGCCTCCAGAGATAACCAGCCTGCTGACACCTTGATCTTAGCCCAGTGAAAGTAATTTCGGACTCCTGATTTCTAGAACTGTTAAATAGTAAATCTGTATCGTTTAAGCCACTAAGTTTGTGGCAATTTGTTGCAGCAGCAATAGGTAACTCATATACCACTAACTCATATTTTAATTTGAGTAAATTATTTAACATTTGGGAGTCACAGCACCTTCATGTCTGTAATGGCCACAGTAATGTCTACTTTATAGAGCTAGGGTGATGAGAAGAGTGGGCCTGGCACAGAGTCATTGCTCCACAAATATTAGCTATGTGTAAAAAATATATTTCTTCTTCAGAAACCTCTAGGCATTGCCCCGTTAGGCCCTTAGGACTAACAGTGTTTTTTTGTTTTTTTGTTTTTTTTTTTGGTTTGTTTTTTGTTTTTCGTTTTTTTCTTTGAGATGGAATCTTGCTCTGTCACCCAGGCTGGAGTACAGTGGCATGATCTCGGATCACTGCAGCCTCTGCCTCCTAGGTTCAAGCAATTCTCCTGCCTCAGCATCCCAAGTAGCTGGGATTACAGGTGCCCACCACCATGCCCAGCTAATTTTTTGTGTCTTTAGTAGAGATGGGGTTGCACTGTGTTGGCCAGGCTGGTCTTGAACTCCTGACCGTGTGATCTGCCCACCTCAGCCTCCCAAAGTGCTGGGATTACAGGTGTGAGCCACCACGCCCAACCAGGACTGACAGCTTTTAAAATAGCCTATGGATACCTTGGTTCCTTGGTAGGAAAAGGGATCTCAGTTCTTGGAACATGACAGCCACTAGCCCTAAGTAATGGTTGGCAAGGCCAGAGCCTCACTGCAAGGAAGTCAGAGGGGTCCTAATGCTACCTGAGGCGGGTAGAGAGAGGCTCGAGCAGAAGGGGATGCTAACTCAAAACTACACTTGTCTCACCATAATGTTCTGAGGTTGGTTTTTTCTTTCCCTTAAACAAACATATTCCTATTTTTCAGTTCATTTACTGTCAACAAATACATTTCAAACCATGCCCCTTTATCAGGTTAATAGATTTTCTTACCAGTCAATTCATTTAGTCAAGAAATATTTACTGAGTACCCACTATATGAAAAGCCTGGTGCTAGTGCTAGGGTATCCAATCTAGACAGAAAGACAGATATTAAATAATGAAGTACACTCATAGATGGAAACTGTGGGCTGGGCATGGTAGCTCACTTCTGTAATTCCAGCACTTTGGAAGGCCAAGACAGGAGGACCCCTTGAGCCCAGGAGCTCAAGAACAGCTGGGCAACATAACAAGACCCCATCTCTACAAAAAAAGAAGAAAAAATAAATAAATACAAATTGTGATAAGTGCTATTTGGGAGAAAACAGGATGAGAGATGGAACTAAGAAGGGTAGCTTTGGTGGTTTACTCAGACAGGAACAAGAGGAAACACAACTCCTTCACTCATTCATTTATTCATTAATGAGTTATAGTACTGTTTGCCGTGAGTTGGCCATGAGTTCAGTGTTAGAGAATCAACAATATACATTAAATTAGGAGTCTTTAAACAGATATACACATAAAACAAGATTATGTATTGATTAGTTCATGAAAATATGGCCGGAGGCTCACAGGAACCTAATCCTGTGTTTCCCCAAGAGTTCAGTATTGGCTAATTCAGTATTCAAAGGGACTGTACAGAACTTCCATGAATCAGAATTGACTGTACTTTAACTTCAGAATTTTAAGTGCTATGAAAACAACTAGACAGGGTAATAGGTGATAGAGAGGTCAAGGAAGGTCTCTTGAGGAAGTGAGAGCGTAGTTTAGATCTCAGTGATAAGAAAGTTGCATAAAGGGAAGGTCTATCAGGAGCAGCAAAAGCAACAGCCCTGAGGCTGGAATAAATTTGGAACATTCTGTGCTAAGCAAGGTTGGTGGGCTGTAGGTTGGTGAAGAGGAGGAGGAAACAAGGTCAGGAACACTTGAGCACAGGAGCCAGGACCACAGGAGCCAGGACCACTGTAAGGTGTGCCCAATGGCAAAGAAAGACCACGGGGGAGTTTAAGCAAGAAAGAGGAGTTTAGGCATGGTCGGGCTGCCTAATGGATTAAAGAATGTGCCAAATGGATTGAAGGAGGCTGAGTGGAAGCAGTGATATCAACTAGGAGCCTTAGGAACTAACCGAAGTGAGGAGTGCGGAGATTTGGACAGGTTGCAGGTGGGAAGATAATACGAAGCAGATGGGTTTGAGATAGATTTTAAAAGAGGTGGAATTCACACAAGTTGGGGTGGTTTGGGAGGGGTAGGAAGGTGTGAAGGGAGACAGAGAAAGAAATCAAAGATGACTCCCAAGTTTCGCTAACTTAATAAATATTTATAGGGCAGTGTATCTTGCCACAGGCACTGTGCTGGGTGCAGATAACAGAGCCATTTACAATAGCTGACATTCTCCCACTTTCTTCCTGTCTCCACACTCCACACCTCTAACCCCACCTCCACCACCACCACCACCACCCTGGCCCAGGCCATCACCATCTTTCCCCTGGATTGTTGCAATAACTTCCTAACTATTCTCCCTGCTTTGGTCCTTGCTCCTGCAATTTACTACACAGTAGCCAGGACAACCTGATCCTTTAAAAACATGTCAGATGGAGTCACTCTTTTCTTAAATACTGCCAATATTTCCCCATCCTATTGGGTTAAGAGATAAAATCTTTACAGTGGCCTCTGGGGCTTTTAGTTCTTCCTCCTTACCCCCCTCATTGTCTCCTTTCTGTTTCTTAAAGTGAAGTGTGTTATCTAAGTCAACTCTGAGAGGATCCCCCTCCAACCCACCAAAAGAAGTTTTGTTAAAATAAAATTATTTAGCCTTTACATGGAGGAACAACATTAGGTTAGTTGTCTAAGTTCTAGTTATTTGTTTAAAAAACAGCCTTTTTCCTTGAAATAGTGGCATCGTAGTGTGAAGTACAGATAAATACTACTGTACTTTTGACTTTTAAAAAAAGTTTGAAAAATACTATTCTGATAAATGTCATAAGTTGCAGGCTGATAATGAGAGGGGGAGACCCCCTTGCCTTCTTCCACTTCCTGGTCTCCACCTCCTCCCTCCCCTCCCCTCTGGATGTGAAGGAGGGTGAAAAAGAAATAAAATACCAAAGAGCTCGAATTCGTGGTCAGGCAACTTGCTGATGCCACTGACCAGGCCATAAAGAGGCCCAGGGCCTAGGAAGATGACTTCCTTTTTGGTTCCCAGCATCTCTGCTATCTATAAGCCTTGAAAGAGTTGCAAATGATGTTATCACTACCGGCTGGAGCCCAGCACTGGGTCACATCCCCCATGTTTGCACAACCCAGGCTCCCTCCTGGAAATACCTCTGCCAACTAATAATTTACTGCCTTTGTCTTGTCTGTAAGTCCCCTCCCCTGCCTGCTCCCCACTCGCACTGCATATGAACTAGTGCATCAATGAAGCCAAAAGATTGTAAGGTCAGATGTCCAGCTAATGGACAATGACATCATTTTGTCTCAGTTTCCCCTTTAGTGTTGTAAACCTATAAAGGGGAAAGAAGCTACTTCTCAGGGAGCTTGGTAAATAAGGCTTTATCCCCCGCAGCTCCCAGCCAAATAAAAAGCCACTTCCTTCCTCAGGCCAGTGTTCAAGAGGTTTGTTTCCCGCCACTCCTGCTTTAATAACACTTTATGGTTATAAAAGGTCTTTCAATAATCATAAAATGAATTTTTAACAGACTGCTTGATCCAAGTTTGTTTCTCACTTTGAAATTCTCTAATTTTTTTCTTCAAAAAAATTTTCATTTTATATCCTAAATGGAATGGCATCATTTTAGCCCATGTACATTTTGATTGATCACTTCAGTTTGCAATATTCCTGCTTGCTTACTGCATATTAAAATATGATAAAACTGAGGACATAAGTTCTAAATTGTATTTACACTTACCCATGCTCTCCATATTTACTGGTTCCATGTCTTCACTAGCTAGAATATAATAAAAGAAAGTCAAATTTTTGAATCAAACATATCTCAGTTTGTTATAATCTTTACCAAACCTCAAAACACAAAATGTAAGTGCAAATATACAATAAGGATTTAAACTATCTTATCAATAATTAAATAGAGAAAATTGGAATAATTGTCTTTTACACAGTTATCTCTTAGTGATATGTTTACTATGGCATTCATTATATGGCGTTTAATTGATATTATAATGAAATTAGTCAAAAGTAAGAATAAATCTCCATATATCATATTCCTCATGCATTTGACTTTATGACACAAAATATTTTATTTCACTTGATATGTAAAACCATAATCATTTGGCTGCTAATAATGTACAAATACTAACTCCACACACACACAAAAACCTATTAAATGAAGAAATAATCCTACCAGCTAATATTGGCTTTGGGCTTTTTTTGCCACGTGATGACTTTTTCTTTTGTTTTTGTTTTGGAGCCATGGTTCTGACTTGGGCTGCATAAAGAGATGATATTATTAGTAAATTATTACAATTTGCAAATAACTTCTAATTTCAAATACTAAACATGATCATTTAATAAACTTAAGAATATATTTTCTAAGTTTTACCCTGGACTAAATCAACCTGTCTCTTCATAGAATGGGTGTTCTGTGACAAAGGTTTATTGCAACAACAATCTTACCGATGAGATCTTACTGTTCTGGTGGAGCTATTCAGCGGAAGCACACTGTGGTGACCAGAACAAAGTATCAGCCACAGGCCCTGCCATGGAAGCACAACAGAGGACTTGCCTTTCCCACCTCTCATTGAAGCTCCCATCCCAGGTAGTTGCTCTGTGCTGCCTTTTGCTGGGCTTCCCAACAAGTAGCTCACCACTGGGAGTCACAGGCCTACAACATGCATATGCATATGTGGTTTTTAAATTAACATAATTGAGATCACACTTTTGTCTTAGCATGTGAACATGGAACAATTAAGGCCTTATTTGGGCTATCAGAGCAAATGCCTCCAAAAGTTTTCCACAGAATTGCTCATCAATTTATATATATATAATTTTTTTTTCTATTTTATTGCACTTTAGGTTCTGGGGTACATGTGAAGAACATGCAGGATTGTTGCATAAGTACATACATGGCAATGTGGTTTGCTGCCTCCATCCCCATCACCTATATCTGGCATTTCTCCCCCTGTTATCTCTCCCCAACTCCCTACCCCCCGCTGTCCCACCCCTAGCCCCCCTAACAGACCCCAGTGTGTGATGCTCCCCTCCCTGTGTCCATGTGTTCTCATTGTTCAACACCCACCTATGAGTGAGAACATGCGGTGTTTGATTTTCTGTTCTTGTGTCAGTTTGCTGAGAATGATGGTTTCCAGGTTCATCCATGTCCCGACAAAGGACACGAACTCATTGTTTTTTATGGCTGCACAGTATTCCACAGTGTACATGTGCCACATTTTCCCTGTCCAGTCTATGATTGATGGGCATTTGTGTTGGTTCCAGGCCTTTGCTATTATAAACAGTGATGCAATGAACATACGTGTGCATGTGTCTTTATAATAGAATGATTTATAATCCTTTGGATATATCCCCAGTAATGGGATTGCTGGGTCAAATGGAATTTCTATTTCTAGGTCCTTGAGGAATCACCACACTGTCTTCCACAATGGTTGAACTAATTTACACTCCCACCAACAATGTAAAAGTATTCCTGTTTCTCCATATCCTCTCCAGGATCTGTTGTCTCCAGATTTTTTAATGATCACCATTCTAACTGGCATGAGATGGTATCTCAATTGGTTTTGATTTGTATTTCTCTAATGACCAGGGATGATGAGCATTTTTTCATATGTTTGTTGGCCTCATATATGTCTTCTTTTGAAAAGTGTCTGTTCATATCCTTTGCCCACTTTTTAATGGGTTTGTCTTTTTCATGTAAATCTGTTTTAGTTTTTTGTAGATTCTAGATGTTAGCCCTTTGTCAGATGGGTAGATTGCAAAAATTTTTTCCTATTCTGTTGGTTGCCGGTTCACTCTAATGATTGTTTCTTTTGCGGTGCAGAAGCTCTGGAGTTTAGTTAGATCCCATTTGTCTATTTTGGCTTTTGTTGCCAATACTTTTGGTGGTTTAGTCATGAAATCCTTGCCTATGCCTATGTCCTGAATGGTTTTGCCTAGGTTTTCTTCTAGGGTTTTTATGATGTTAGGTCTTATGTTTAAGTCCGTAATCCATCTGGAGTTAATTTTAGTGTAAGGTGTCAGGAAGGGGTCCAGTTTCTGCTTTCTGCACACTGCTAGCCAGTTTTCCCAACATCATTTATTAAACAGGGGGATCCTTTCCCCATTGCTTGTTTTTGTCAGGTTTGTCAATGATCAGATGGTTGTAGATGTGTGACGTTGCCTCCAAGGCCTCTGTTCTGTTCCATTGATCTATATCTCTGTTTTGGTACCAGTACCATGCTGTTTTGATTACTGTAGCCTTGCAGTATAGTTTGAAGTCAGGTAGCGTGATGCCTCCAGCTTTGTTCTTTTTGCTTAGAATTGGCTTGGCTATGCGGGCTGTCTTTTTGGTTCCATATGAAGTTTAAGGTGGTTTTTTCCAGTTCTATGAAGAGGGTCATAGGTAACTTGATGGGGATAGCGTTGAATCTATAAATTACTTTGGGCAGTATGGCCATTTTCACAATACTGATTCTTCCTAAACATAAGCATAGAATGTTTTTCCATCTGTTTGTGTCCTCTCTTATTTCCTTGACCAGTGGTTTGTAGTTCTCCTTGAAGAGGTCCTTTACATCCTCTGTTAGTTGTATTCCTAGGTATTTTATTCTCTTTGTAGCAATTGTGAATGTCAGTTCGTTTTTGATTTGGTTCTCTTTAGGTCTGTTATTGGTGTATAGGAATGCCTGTGATTTCTGCACATTGATTTTGTATCCTGAGACTTTGCTGAAGTTACTTATCAGTTTCAGGAGATTTTGGGCTGAGACGATGGGGTCTTCTAAATATACAATCATGTCATCTGCAAATAGAGACAATTTGATTTCCTCCTTTCCTAATTGAATATCCTTTATTTCTTTTTCTTGCCTGATTGCTCTGGCTAGAACTTCCAATACTATATTGAATAGGAGAGGTGATTTGTCTAGTGCCAGATTTCAAAGAGAATGCTTCCAGCTTTTGCCCATTCAGTATGATATTGGCTGTGGGTTTCTCATAAATAGCTTTTATTATTTTGAGATACGTTCCATTGATACCTAGTTTATTGAGAGTTTTTAGTATAAAGGGCTGTTGAATTTTTTCGAAGGCTTTTTCTGCATCTATTGAGATAATCATGTGGTTTTTGTCTTTGGTTCTGTTTATGTGGTGAATTACGTTTATAGACTTGCATATGTTGAATCAGCCTTGTATCCCTGGGATAAAGCCTACTTGATTGCGATGGATAAGCTTTTTAGTGTGCTGTTGCAATCGGTTTGCCAGTATTTTATTGAAGATTTTGCATCTATATTCATCATGGATATTGGCCTGAGGTTTTCTTTTTCTGTTGAGTCTCTGCCGGGTTTTGGTATCAGGATGATGTTGGTCTCATAAAATGATTTGGGGAAGGATTTCCTCCTTTTGTATTGTTTGGAATAGTTTCAGAAGGAGTGGTACCAGCTCCTCTTTGTATATCTGGTAGAATTTGACTGTGAGCCCATCTAGACCTGGGCTTTTTTTGGTTGGTAGGCTATTAATTGCTGCCTCAACTTCAGCCCTTGTTATTGGTCTCTTCAGGGTTTTGACTTCTTCCTGGTTTAGGCTTGGGAGGGTGCAAGTGTCCAGGAATTTATCCATTTCTTCCAGGTTTACTGGTTTATGTGCATAGAGTTGTTTGTAGTAATCTCTGATTGTAGTCTGTATTTCTGTGGAATTGATGGTGATATCCCCTTTATCGTTTTTTATTGCATCTATTTGATTCTTCTCTCTTTTCTTTTCTTTTTCTTTTTTTTTATTAATCTGGCTAGTGGTCTATTTTGTTGATCTTTTCAAAAAACCAGCTCCTGGATTTATTAATTATTTGAAGTGTTTTTTGTGTCTCTGTCTCCTTCAGTTCTGCTCTGATCTTCGTTATTTCTTGTCTTCTGATAGATTTTGAGTTTTTTTGATCTTGCTCCTCTAGCTCTTTCAATTTTGATGATAGGGTATCAATTTTAGATCTTTCCTTGCTTCTCATGTGGGCATTTATTGCTAAAATTTCCCTCTAGACACTGCTTTAAATGTGTCCCAGAGATTCTGGTACGTTGTGTCTTCGTTCTCACTGGTTTTGAAGAAGATATTTCTGCCTTCATTTCATTGTTTATCCAGTCAATATTCAAGAGCCAGTTGTCAGTTTCCATGAAGTTGTGCAGGTCTGAGTTAGTTTATTAATCCTGAGTTCTAATTTGATTTCACTGTGGTCTGAGAGACTTTTTGTTATGATTTGTGTTCTTTTGCATTTGCTGAGGAGTGATTTACTTCCAATTATGTGGTCAATTTTAGAGTAGGTGTGATGTGGTGCTGAGAAGAATGTATATTCTGTGGATTTGGGGTGGAGAGCTCTGTAAATGTCTATTAGGTTTGCTTGGTTCAGATCTGAGTTCAAGTCCTAGATGTCCTTGTTAATTTTTGGTCTCCTTGATCTGTCTAATATTGACAGTGCAGTGTTAAAGTCTCCCACTATTATTGTGTGGGAGTCTGTCTCTTTGTAGGTCATTAAGAACTTGTTTTATATATCTGGGTGCTCCTGTATTGGGTGCATGTATATTTAGGATCATTAGCTCTTCTTGTTGCATTGATCCTTTTACCATTATGTAATATCCTTCTTTGTCTCTTTTGATCCTTGTTGGTTTAAAGTCTATTTTATCAGAGACCAGGATTGCAACTCCTGCTTTTTTTGCTCTCCATTTGCTTGGTAAATCTTCCTCCATCACTTTATTTTGAGCCTATGTGTATCCTTGCATGTGAGATGGGTTTCCTGGATACAGCACACTGATGGGTTTTGGCTTTTTATCCAATTTGCCAGTCTGTGTCTTTTGATTGGGGCATTTAGCCCATTTACATTTAAGGTTATTATTGTTATGTGTGAATTTGATCCTGCCATTTTGATGCTAGCTGGTTGTTTTGCCCATTAGTTGACACAGTTTCTTCATTGTGTCGATGCTCTTTACCATTTAGTATGGTTTTGGAGTGGCTGGTACTAGTTGTTCCTTTCTATGTTTAGTGCTTCTTTCAGAAGCTCTTATAAGGCAGTCCTAGTGGTGATGAAATCTCTGAGCAATTGCTTGTTTGTAAAGGATTTTATTTCTCCTTCGCTTATGAAGCTTAGTTTGGCTGGATATGAAATTCTGGGTTGAAAGTTCTTTTCCTTAAGGATGTTGAATATTGGCCCCACTCTCTTCTGGCTTGTAGGGTTTCTGCAGAGAGATCTGCTGTGAGTCTGATGGGCTTCCCTTTGTGGGTAACCTGATCTTTTTCTCTGGCTGCCTTTAGCATTTTTTCCTTCATTTCAATCCTGGTATATCTGACAATCATGTGCCCTGGGGTTGCTCTTCTTGAGGAATATCTTTGTGCTGTTCTCTGTACTTCCTGGACTTGAATATTGGCCTGCCTTGCTAGGTTGGGGGAAGTTCTTCTGGATAATATCCTGAAGAGTGTTTTCCAGCTTGGATTCATTCTCTCCGTCACATTCAGGTACACCTATCAAACGTAGATTAGGTCTTTTCACATAATCCCATATTTCTTGGAGGTTTTGTTCATTTCTTTTTACTTTTTCTCTAATCTTGCCTTCTTGTTTTATTTAATTGAGTTGATCTTCAATCTCTGATATCCTTTCTTCTGCTTGGTCGATTTGGCTATTGAAACTTGTGTGTGCTTCGTGAAGTTCTTGTGTTGTGTTTTTCAGCTCCATCAATTAATTCATTTATATTCTTCTCTAAGCTGTTTATTCTCATTACCATTTCGTTAAACCTTTTTTCAAGGTTCTTAGTTTCTTTTTTGCATTGGGTTAGATGCTCATCAATTTTGACAGGATAGAACACTGGCTAAGGTCATCACCATGACATCAAATCCTTGTCATCTCTTCCAGGCTCACCTTTATTCCGTTCTGTTTAAATGGTTAGGAGTGTGACTGCAGTAGCCTGGCCAGCAGAGTTTTTAAACAGGCTGTACTTTTCCAGCTGAGTGACCTTGGGCAAATTACTTACCTTCTCTAAGTCTCAGTTTATTCATCTATTTAATGGGGATAATAATAAAATCTACCCCACAAGGTGATTGTGAAGACTTAATGAAATAAAGTGTCATCATCATCAACTCAGTCATCTCAGTCTGGTTTGCATCATTTTAACAAATCAACACAGACTACTATTTCATAGCCCATGGTCAAAGTATCACAAGTTTTATTTCATATCTAGATGCTCGATTACAAAATCTTATCCAAAGTGTGGATTGGAGTGTGTCTGTGTTTGTGTATAAACATCTTCCCTTCAGATTTTCTCATATGTATTTTTTTTTCAAATAATAAAAATGATAGCTCACATTGTGAAGTGCTTACTATGTGCTAGGCATAGTTCCAAGTATTTTACATGTATTTTTAATTTAGTCTTAACCACATTTATTGACATATAAATAAAATGACTTGAATTATCCATCATCTGAAACATTTATCTTTGTGTGGGGGAACATTACAATTCTTCTAGCGATTTTGAAATATGCAATGAATTATTGTTAACTATAATTTTCCTGCTGTACTATTGAATACAAGATAACCACATTTTATTATTACTATTATCTTCATCCCCATTTTATAACGAGAAAATGAGGCCCCAAAAGGTTCAGGTGACTCTCCTGAAGGGACACATAGAGCAATGGGCAGTGGTGTCTGACTGTGAGCCCAAGCAGCCTGGCTCTGATAGCCATATTCTTAATCTCTGTACTAGATGATCCCTTGGATTTCAGTGATAACTGCTGTGTTTCTGTACAAATGAAACTATTTTAAATCATTGTCTTTACCTAGAAAGGCAGGATTTGATTATATAATCCATATGATTCTGACAACTTCTATTTTTAAGATATTCTGCAATGAATGGATCTGACTCAACTCTTTAGATTGTCAAATGTCCTCCATATCACTTCCCCGTCTTAGCATAATTTTAAATCTTGCATCTATTTCTTTTTTCAGAAGATTACTTATCAATGTACCCCTTCTCCATATGCTATCCCAGTTGCATTTTAGTTTGATGTAAAATACTTAAAAACTTTTTTTTCTCCCGAGATGGAGTCTTGCTCTGTCACGCAGGCTGGAGTGCCATGGCATGCTCATGTCTGTAATCCCAGCACTTTCGGAGGCCAAGGTGGGTGGATCATGAGGTTATAAGTTTGAGACCAGCCTGGCCAACATGGTGAAAAACTCTTAACACCACTTAGACTCACCCTACGCACACACCATCACCAGCACCACTATTTATTCCACATATATATATTGAGTGGCTATGATGCACCAGATGCTATGCTAGGTGTTAGAGATACAGCAGTGAACAAAATAGGCAAAACCCCTCATGCAAGCTTACATTCTAGGGAAAGACAGAAAATGAACAAATAAAGAAGGAAAATGTAATTAGTATTTTAGGAGGTGAGAACTACTAAAAAGAAAAATAAGATAGGAAAAGGAATCGGACATTGGAACAAAGACCTGAGAAAGGAGAAAGCAAGAAACGCAGATATCTGGGAGAGAGAGAGTGTTTTCAGGTGCAGGGAACGGTACGTTTAAAGGTTCTGGAGCAGGATCATGCCTGGCATATTTAAGAAAACAGCAAGAAGGTCATGATGGCTGGAGTAGAGTCAGGGAACGACTACAGGCAAAGTTGATCAGAGAGGTGATAGGGCTATATTAGTCACTTTGCTGCAATAACAAATGACCCGTACATCTCAGTGATAGCCAATAACAAACATTTATTTATTCCTATGCTATGCACTGTGGTGTGGATGAGCTGCTTCAAGTCTTCTTATTCTGGGATCCAGGCTGAAGAAGCAGACTCTGTTTCACACATGCCACTTTCACTGCAGAGTAAAAAGCAAGAGAGCTAATAGAACTGCATAATGCTTCCTAACTTTCTCCTTGGCACTGACATATTGTGCCTCCTGCTCACATTCTTTTGGCCCAAGCAAGTAAGTCAATCCTGATAATGGGGGAGGGATTCTTTGCCTGGTTGGCAGTAGGTGGGGAATGTATGATCCTCTTACCCATAAGGGAGGTAATAGCTGGGTATGATACAATTGGAAACAACTACATAAAATATGCCACAAGAGGGGCTAGATCATGTTTTAGGGCTTTGGCTTTCACTCTGAATGAGGTGGGGAGTTACCGGATGGTTCTGAGCTTAGAAGTTACTTTACTCGATCTGTCCCACAATTTAAGGATCAATATGGCTGCTGTGTTGAGAAAAGACTGCAGCAAGGAAAGGGCTGAAGCAGGAAATCCAATTGAGAAACATTTAACAATCCATGGGAGAGATGAGGGTGCTTAGATCAGGGAGCTGAGAGTGAGATGGGAAAGGTGATTGGATTCTGGATATGTTTTGTTAAACAGAGCCAATAAGATTCATTGGTGACAATAATACAGTATCCATGCTGTATTTTCCACACTAGTCCATGCTGTATTAGTTTTTCTCTTAATGCTGTAACAAATTACCACAAATGTTGTGTCTTAAAACTATACAAATCTATTATCTTACAGTTTTGTAGTTCAGATGTCTGATACAGATCTCACGGGGCTTAAACCAAGGAGTCAGCAGGGCTGCATTCCTTTCTTTCCAGTGCCTCTAAGACAGAATTTGTTTTCTTGCCTTTTCCAATTTTTAGAGCCCACCATTTCTTGGTTTGTGGCCCCAGCCTCCAACTTCAAAGTCAGAAGGGAGGGTTAAGTCCTTCTCACGTAGCTTTCTCTGACCTTCTCTTCTTTGTCTCTCACTTTTAAGGACCCTTGTGACTACACTGGGCCTACCTAGATAATCCAGGATAATCTCTCTATATTAAGGTCTGCTGATCTTAATTTCATCTGTGACTTTACTTCTTTGCCATGTATGGTAACATATCCACAGGTTCCAGGAATTAAGAAGTGCTGCCTTAAAATTAAACTTGAACATAGGTATCAGTTTATAATCATCCCCCAAATAATCAAAGTAAGCAAGTGTCCTGTTCTTTTCAAGTGCTGTTACTAAGTGCTCTGTAGGTAATTTGAGTTTCCAATTTTCAAGGAAAAACAAAGTCAAATTTTCAGCAATAAATTAGGCACCAAAATTGGAACATGCATTAATGCATGCTGCCTTACCTGAACAGCTCATTTACTACTTTCACAAACGTTCAATGACTTTAGTCTAAATTACTGTCTAGTGACTAAGGGTAAAATGACCTAGTGACTACTGACCAGGTTGTTCTAAACGGTTTTAGAGGTCTTAATTCTTCTTCATTAAAAAGCATAATATCTACATTTGTAGGCACCATAGATAGAAACATTCATAACCTAAGTGAACCAGGTGAATATAGTCTAAATTGAAAGGAAAATGATTACTTTGGGAGTAGCCATCTTATATTGTATTTCAGTTTCAGGCAAAATTTTGCAGTTTATTTTAGTAAGTGTAGATTAGAAAAATCCTACCAACATTATGTCTAGAAAATAAATCACTTTTAATTGGGGGTATCTAAACCAAATGAATAATATACTCTGTATAATTTCAATAAACACATTTATTCAAGGTTTTTTTAATGCAGATCTTTCTTTTTTAAAAACAAATTCCTAATAAGAGATATTACTTTCAAATTACAGCAGGGCTTACTGAAGTTTTTTTTTTTTTCATAAAATTAACTGAATATTTCATAAAATGAATGTGTTATATTTTCCAAACTTTTTTGATTAAATTGCTTATTAAAAGATTATGAATACAAATCAAAACCACATTGAGATACCACCTCACACCAGTTAGAATGGCGATCATTAAAAAATCAGGAGACAACAGATGCTGGAGAGGATGTGTTGGTGGGAGTGTAAATTAATTCAACCATTGTGGAAGACAGTCTGGCAATTCCTTAAGGATCTAGAAATTGAAATACCATTTGAACCAGCCATCCCATTACTGGGTATATACCCAAAGGATTATAACTCATTCTATTATAAAGACACATGCACACGTATGTTTACTGCGGCACTGTTCACAATAGCAAAGACTTGGAACCAACCCAAATGCCCATCAATGATAGACTGGGTAAAGAAAATGTGGCACATATACATGACAGAATACTATGCAACCATAAAAATATGATGAATTCATGTCTTTTGTAGGGACATGGATGAAACTGGAAACTATCATTCTCAGCAAACTGACACAAGAACAGAAAACCAAACACCACATATTCTCACTCATAAGTGGGTGTTGAACAAAATGAGAGCACATGGACACAGGAAGGGGAACATCACATACCAGGACCTGGGGGGGTGGGGGGCTAAGGAGGAATAGCAGGGGGTGACAGGATTGGGGAGGGATAGCATTAGGAGAACTACCTAATGTAGATGACGGAGTGATGGATGCAGCAAACCACCATCATGGCACATGTATACCCATGTAACAAACCTGCATGATCTCCACATATACCCCAGAACTTAAAGTATAATAAATAAATTTTTTAAAAAAGATTATGAAAATTGTTCAATACCTGATCCTATGTTACTAAGATTACTTTGAAATATATATAACATATTTTCTGTTCCCAGCTGAAATCAATTTGTAATTATTAAAAGTAGCAGAAGAGCTATTTCATCTACTCCTAAAATAAAGGTTGTGACTAACCCAGTGGCTTGTGTTTTGACTGGTTTTCAAAGCATTAGAGTTGACTGTATTTCAAAACAGAAACTATGGAAGTAACACTTAGAAATGTTTAAGCCTTTTTATTAAAAATATTTTTGATATTTAAACTACTTATGTTCTTTGTAAATTAATTTACCTATTTCAGAATACCTTTTGAAGTATATAAAATAAAAGTACTTTGAAGTACAAAGGTCACATTTTCTAGACTGTATGTTAACAGCAAGAGACATTAGAGGTTGACAAAAGTAGGTACTGGGTAAGTCCTCTGCATAGCAGATCAAAACCTGTGATGGTGCACCACTTGATTACGAAGAACACTACATTCACAGCTGTCTATGATCTGGTTCCAACCTAACTCTCTAAATTGCCCATGACTATATCCTTTTATGATGCTTCTATTATTCAGGAGGTTAACTACTATAGATAAAGGCATAAGTGACATCAATTAAATTGTCATAATACAGTGATTTAAACAGCTATTAATCTCCTCTCTTCACTTTATTCATGTAATGCATTGTGAAAGTTGTCAGAATCAACATGGAGATACTTGTGTTTAAAACCCTGAAAAACAGAGCTAGGGAAGGCCATGAAGGGAGGGTATATCACAAATGCCTGATAACGAAAACTATCACAAAAGACTATACAAAATCACAACCTTGCATAAAGGCCATTGCCACTCTACACAAAAAAAAATACTTCTGGAAGGACATCTGCCTAGCAACTGCCTGTCCAACCTCAGACTGGTGTCAGTCTTTTCACTGATTCTGTAGCCAAGGATAACTATCTGAAGACAATAACATAATCCTCCTCATTTTTCCTTCAAAAACCTTTGTCTTCTTTTATCTCCATGAATATGCATATAGTTTACTACAGCACACATCTTCCCATTGTAATGCCTGCATGGTGTGGAGCAGGAGCAGCAGGAGGGGGTGGCAAGGAAGGGGATTATCCAGAGAGGGAGGGGGAGAAAGTCCTGGACTGTTTGGGAATGGATGGGATCCGTGTGAGGGTGGAATAAAACTGGAAAAGCTGACACAGTGAGGCAGACTGTGAGGGTATCGATGGCCATACTTCTATGAGTTTGGACTCTATTTTGTTTTGCAAAGTCTGGTGTGTACACCAGTGCAAGACTGCCTTGCAATGCTTTTAAAAATGCAGAGTCCCAGGCTCACCCCAGACCTGCAGAATCAAAAGAGGTCCAGTAAATTTGCATTTCAAATGAACTCCATTTCTACAATCTGGAAGATAATGCTACTGTGAATGATAGGGACCCACAAAAGTCATTATACAGGGAAGAGACCTGATAAGAGATGCATTTTTGGAGAGTTCTGAGGTTGGCCTCCTGAGTAGTTGTTCTGGTTAGACAACTACTTACAGTCTGCCTCACTGCATCAGCTTTTCCAGTTTTATTCCACCCTCACACGGTTCCCATCCATTCCCAAACAGTCCAGGACTTTCTCCCCTCCCTCCCTGGAGAATCCCCTTCCTTGCCACCCCTCCTGCTGCTCCTGCTTCCCAAATAAACATTTTATTTTAGAGAGTCCCCCTCTCTGTTTGCTATCTAGGTGTACAGCACATACCTGTTTACATGCTCCCATTTGTTGCCTGTGTGTATGTGTGGCTTATTCCCAGTCAAGAGATCTTGATTATGAAAGGACTTGTAGCACTGGCACCTTCTCTTTAATTGGGTTCTTCCTTACAAAAGTCTTATCTTCCCAGGTCTTCTTCAATTAGCTGACCTCATCTAGGTGGCCATCATTCTCTTTTCTCTTCCCAAAGAATTTATACGCTCATCATGCTTGCCTTCCATCTTTTTATTTTTATGTTATTTATTTTATTTTTTAATTGAGACAGAGTCTCGCTCTGTCACCCAGGCTGGAGTGCAATGGCACAATCTCAGCTTACTGCAACCTCTGCCTCCTGGGTTCAAGCAATTCTCCTGCCTCAGCCTCCCAAGTAGCTGGGATTACAGGTACCCACCACCATACCCAGCTAATATATATATATATATATATATATATATATATATATTTTTTTTTTTTTTTTTAGTAGAAATATGGTTTCGCCATATTGGCCAGGCTAGTCTTGAACTCCTTACCTCAGGTGATCCGCCCACTCGGCCTCCCAAAGTGGGATTACAGGCGTGAGCCACCACACCTGGCCTTTTATTTTATTTTTAAGAGATGAAGTCTCGCTTTGTTGCCCAGGCTGGTCTAGAACTCCTGGCCTTAAGCAATCCTCCTGCCTCAGCCTCCCAAAATGCCAGAATTATAGGCATGAGCTACCTCTCCAGGGCCAACCTTTTTTTTTAAAACAAACAGATTTAGAATAAAACCCAAGACTAACATCTTGGACCTCTGGTAAATGTGTCTCCAAGAACTATTGATTCTCAGTAAATCTTCACTAAGACCTGATTAAGCTTCAAGATTCTCCTGAGCCCTTTAGCCCTATTTTGGCAGGCATACAACATCCACCCCTAGAGACAACCATTCCTACAATGTCTCCTATTAGTCTATACTCTTGTTTCTTTCCCTCTATACCTATTTCCACTTCTTTCCAAGATTGGATATTCACTTATTTAAGTAGATGCTATCCTATTACTTCTTCCTTCCAAATATCTCCTGAATTCCAAGCCCTCCTCTCCTACAGCATCCTCTGGTTCAGGTCTTTAACACGTCCTCCAAAACTGGAGCCCCAACCCTGTTTTGTGCCATGAACCTTCAGCAGACTGGTGAAGCCCATGCATCAGATAAACACGGGATTACAAAGAAGATAGATTACATGGAAACATAGTTATTAAAATGTTTTTAAAATTATGATATAATAATGTGTACTTCTTTAACACATTAAATAACAAAATCTAGCAGTGGTTCTAATAAGTACCTTAATTGTGAGGTAATGATGAGTGTAAATAATATATTTACAACCTCCATAATGTAATATGAAAAGAACTATAACTTGCTGGCAAAGTCACAGGCCTGTGAGTACCACTGTGGTTTGTTACCAAATGCATACATTTCAATTGGTGGTTAGCGAAAATACATACGTAATTTTAAAAATCCACAGATTCTTCTCCCCCAATCCTCTGCCCTAAATCATGGACACTTAACTGGCCTCTCTGCCTCTGTTCTAATCAGAACAACTACTTAAGAGGCCAACCTCAGAACTCTCCAAAAATGCATCTCTTATCAGGTCTCTTCCCTGTATAATGACTTTTGTGGGTCCCTATCATTCACAGTAGCATTATCTTCCAGATTGTAGAAATGGAGCTCATTTGAAATGCAAATTTACTGGACCTCTTTTGATTCTGCAGGTCTGGGGTGAGCCTGGGACTCTGCATTTTTAAAAGCATTGCAAGGCTGTCTTGTACTGGTGGTGTACACACCAGACTTTGCAAAACAAAATAGAGTCCAAACTCATAGAAGTATGGCCATCGATACCCTCACAGTCTGCCTCACTGTGTCAGCTTTTCCAGTTTTATTCCACCCTCACACGGTTCCCATCCATTCCCAAACAGTCCAGGACTTTCTCCCCTCCCTCTCTGGATAATCCCCTTCCTTGCCACCCCTCCTGCTGCTCCTGCTCCACACCATGCAGGTATCTCTCTGCTTGCTTCAATCTGACTCATCATTCAAGGCCAATATTATCTTTTTCTCCAAAGCCTGAAGCCTCCCTGACTTCCTCACTCAGGCTGAAACAATCTTGTTCTTACTGACACTTTCCAATCACACTATGTGTAATTAATTATGTCAGGTCTTTGCAAAGGCAGGGAGCTTCAGACTCAGAGCTTCCTGAAAGATTACTGTGAATTCATTTAGCATTCACCATACACAAGAAGGAGAAGGTATTGAACAGCAATTAGATACTAGGTAAACTAGTCACTAGGGGAATAAGACAATGTCCTTACTTTCAAAGAGTTTGTGTTCCCTGTTCATCTTCCTCACTCTATATCTACTCCAGCCCTTTCTAAACAGTCCTGAAGTAATCTATTTCAGCCCATGTTAATATTTTATTCTTTGACCCCCGCCGCTAGACCGAAAATCAGAATCATGCTGTTTTGGCATTCATTCATTCATTCATGGATATATTGAGGTCCTACTATGTATGTGCTAGACAATATTCTAGCCACTGGGTATATATAACATGGGAACAAGACAGTACATTCCCTTAAAGTTCTTAGAGTGTCGTTAACCGCTCTCTCGTTGCTATTTTTGTCTCCCTCGCTAGGCTGGAAGCTTTCTGAAAGCAAGGAAAGACTTGTACTTTTTGTAGTCTTTACTGCCACTAGCCCAGCACGTCGCTGACACAGGGAGTGTTCAAATACCCTCGAAAAGAGTGAGTAAAAATACTTGTTTTCCACGCCCCCTTTCCCATTCAGAGCTTCCCTTACCTGATAGTGCTGAACCGAAAGAAAAGGAGCCTCCTTGCAGTGCCCTCGGGAAAATCTCCTTTGAAAGCTGGAGGTGGGAGTTTCACTCTCCTCTCTCAGAAAAGCAAATCCCAAGGGCACAACCGCAGCTCCTCTGCCGACTGTTGCTAGGACGCATCCGTCGCTGAGAAAAGAAAAGGCGAGTCCTCTGCAAGATTGACAAAGCACCTCTACCAATACAGTGTCCGCTCCCTAACAGTCTCTTTCAAAGTGACTTGTGATTGGTTGCCACGTTGTGACGTCACTTAACGCGACCCTGGTGAGGTCAACAGTTTTCCACTACAAGGAAAGAGTTTTCTGGCTTAGGTATATTGATGACAGTGGCCTGGCCTGACCCCAGGTCTGACAGGCTCAGTCCATGCTTCACATCCACCGCAATCTTACCCAGAGAATTTTTTTTGGGGTGTGGACCCCAAGAGCCAGGACAGAAGATGTTAAGGCTGCCCGCTCAGAATCCTTTCAGGCAGCTTTCCTGCTTACCCCCTGCAGTGAGCTGGGCCCTCGTGGGGATTGGAGAGGAAGCTGCGCTCCACTGGGTTTCGTGCGCCCAACCCTAATGGGTTACATTTCCCTCTTGCCAGAATAACTTTCGTTTAGAATTTGACTCAAGGTATGAGTCTCTGGGGAAGAAACTTGAATCCGTGAGTAACCCAAGGTTCATTTTATGTGATTAGGAGTCCTATGGGATTCACACGGTGAAGCTCAACTCTCTCAACACTGTTCTCCTCCTTTCCTTTAAAAAATAATTATAACTGCCTAATTTGTAAACTGGCAGAATTTAATAAAGTAATGTAATTGACTGCTGTAATTGGTTTAAATTACTTTTTACACCCAATTTAAATAAAATCTTTAATTGAGAAGAGGCTGATCATTTATAACATATGAGAGTTTAGGGGCTGGACGCGGTTGCTCACGCCTGTAATCCCAGCATTTTGGAAGGCCGAGGCTGGTGGATCACGAGGTCAGGAGATAGAGAGCATCCTGGCCAACACGGTGAAACCCCGTCTCTACTAAAAATACAAAAAATTTGCCGGGCGTGGTGGCGCGCACCTGTAGTCCCAGCTACTCTGGAGGCTGAGGCAGGAGAATTGCTTGAACCTGGGAGGCAGAGGTTGCAGTGAGCCAAGACCACGCCACTGGACTCCAGCGTGGGCAACAGAGTGAGACTCTGTCTCAAAAAGAATACTAATAATTATTATTGTAACTGCCTAATTTATAAACGGGCAGAATTTAATAAAATAATGCAATTGCTGTAATTAGTCTAAATTAATTTTTACATCCAATTTAAATAATATTGAGAAGAGGCTGATCATTTATAACATATAAGACTTTAAGGATCCTAAATGAAGATTTTTTTACATGATATGTAGAAAGATCATGGAGATTCTTTCAAATTTCTGAAGAATTTGTGTTCACAAATTTCGAATAAATTTTACCATGCAAATTATGAAGGGAAAAAAAACTAAAAAAGAGGTATTATGTAAACATTCTGACAACTTTTTTCCAGGCTTGTCTACTACCACACACTGGAAGATTCGTTTTCCCCTGGGCTCAGTCTTGAGTCCTTTTCTCACTCTTCACACTTTCCGGTGTCACCAGCATTATATATTCCCCTTAGCTTCAGTCATTACCTCTAAACACACCAGACTTCCATTTCTACATTCTCAGCCTAATGTAACGCTTACATTCCAGGTCTGGATTTCCTCTAGCTACTGGACATTTCCAACTACCTGTCTAGTTCAGTTAATGTTGTTTAATAGATGCTAAATAAAGATTAAATTGAGTAAATGAATGAATTACCATAGCATCACAACCTAGCAGAGCGAAAGTCGATTCATTATCTTTCAGAAACCTTTTTTCTTCATTTCCTACCCTATAGTATCATTGTCCATCAGTTGCAAAACTAGAAATCTGAAAGTCATCCTTGACTCCTCTTCTGCCCACAGTCAACATGTCACTAAGTCCTGTCATTTTTCTTTCTTGTCTCTCAATCCCTTTTCTCTTAGCCATCCTCTGCCTCTGCTTTATTTCAGATGCCTTATCTCTCACCTAGACAGTAGTAATAGTCTTTTGACTTGTTCTATCTCTTTCCTTTATTTGCCAAGTTGCCACAGATTTTCCAAATCACAGATTGAATCCTGACGTCACTCCTTAAATATGCTCAATCTGGCACATGAAACCCTGAATAAACAGGATTCTGAAAGACACTGGAAATAAATCTGGAAGGTAATTAGTTATTTTTCTACCTCATTTCCTGCCTCTGTTCCTAGCCTAACCTACATTTTAGTCCACTGCTTCTTAACTGAAGACCCTTAAGTGACAAGGTGCAAAGGAGCATGAAATCACCGGGGCCGGGAGTAGTACGTTGATGGAAAGGTTTATAACATGAAATTGACTACTGTAATGGAGATATATTTGTTTCATATAAAGAATTAATGAAGTTTTTGCATTTGGCTCTGTAATGGATTCGTGTTTGGTTTTTTTTATTGCATTTTAGGTTTTGGGGTACATGTGAAGAACATGCAAGATTGTTGCATAGGTAAACACATGGCAGTGTGATTTGCTGCCTTCCTCCCCATCACCTATATCTGGCATTTCTCCCCATGCTATCTCTCCCCAACTCCCCACCCCCCGCTGTCCCTCCCCTATCTTCCCCCGACAGACCCCAGTGTGTGATGCTCCCTCCCCTCCCTGTGTCCATGTGTTCTCATTGTTCAACACCCACCTATGAGTGAGAACATGCAGTGTTTGATTTTCTGTTCTTGTGTCAGTTTGCTGAGAATGATGGTTTCCAGGTCCATCCATGTCCCTACAAAGGACACAAACTCATCGTTTTTGATGGCTGCATAATATTATATGGTGTATATGTGCCACATTTTCCCTGTCCAGTCTGTCATCAAGTGGGCATTGGGTTGCTTCCAGGTCTTTGCTATTGTAAACTGTGCTGCAATGAACATTCGTGTGCACGTGTCCTTATAGTAGAATGATTTATAATCCTTTGGATATATACCCAGTAATGGGATTGCTGGATCAAATGGAATTTCTATTTCTAGGTCCTTGAGGAATCTCCACACTGTCTTCCACAATGGTTGAACTAATTTACACTCCCACCAACAGTGTAAAAGTGTTCCTATTTCTCCACATCTGTAGTCTCCAAATTTTTTAATGATCGCCATTCTAACTGGCATGAGATGGTATCTCAATGTAGTTTTGATTTGCATTTCTCTAATGACCAGTGATCATGAGCATTTTTTTCATATGTTTGTTGGCCTCACGTATGGCTTCTTTTGTAAAGTGTCTGTTCATATCCTTCACCCACTTTTGAATGGGCTTGTTTTTTTCTTATAAATCTGTTTTGGTTCTTTGTAGATTCTGGATATCAGCCCTTTGTCAGATGGCTAGACTGCAAAAATTTTTTCCCATTCTGTTGGTTGTCGATTCACTCTAATGACTGTTTCTTTTGCTGTGCAGAAGCTCTGGAGTTTGATTAGGTCCCATTTGTCTATTTTGCTTTTGTTGCCAATGCTTTTGGTGTTTTGGTGATGAAGTCCTTGCCTACGCCTATGTCCTGAATGGTTTTGCCTAGATTTTCTTCTAGGGTTTTTATGGTGTTAGGTCTTATAAGTCTTTAATCCATCTGGAGTTAATCTTAGTGTAAGGTGTCAGGAAGGGGTCCAGTTTCTGCTTTCTGCACATGGCTAGCCAGTTTTCCCAACACCATTTATTAAACAGGGGAATCCTTTCCCCATTGCTTGTTATTGTCAGGTTTGTCAACGATCAGATGGTTGTAGATGTGTTGTGTTGCCTCTGAGGCCTCTGTTCTGTTCCATTGGTCTATATCTCTGTTTTGGTACCAGTACCATGCTGTTTTGATTACTGCAGCCTTGTAGTATAGTTTGAAGTCTGGTAGTGTGATGCCTCCCACTTTAGCCACTATTAACTAAAATTGACAGAAAATTGAATAAACACAAAGAAACCTTAGGCAACTGTGACATGCTCATCCTGTGGTTTTGCACAGCCCCTGACATACTGCTGTGCAGATCTAGGAGTTTGTGGGTCTCAGGTTGAGAGCCAGAGCTCTGGTTACACAGCTCCTGACTAGTCCCCTGTGCTGTGCTGGGTTACAAGTGTGTGTCTGCTCATCCCACTGCCTGCACTTCTGCCTCTACCTCCATCTGTAATGCCTTTCTTCATCCTCATTACTTGGTAAAAGACTATTTATTTTTCAAGACCCAACTCAAATGTCACCTTCTCTGTAAAGCTATACAGGCACTCAGTAGAATTAGACACTTTTTCCTCTGTTTTTCCATTATAGCAAGTATTACATTGTGTTGCAATAGCTTGTTTACATAGATGTCTCCCCTTCTAGACTTTAAGGCAGGGATGGTGTCTCATTACTCTATATCTCCTTTGTAACCTTTATATCACACTGTGATATAGTGTCAAACATAGGTTTGTTGTTGTCACTTAGGGGATCTCACTATGTTGCTCAGGCTGGTCTTGAACTCCTAGGCTCAAGTATGTACCTTCTTTGGCATCCCAAAGTGCTGTGATTACAAGCGTGAGCCACCATGGCTGGCTGGACATAGGTATTTAAAATATATGTTTAATTATTTAATTAATTTACTATTCTTGGAAGCAAATCTAAAAGAAGCTTTCTAACAGAAGCTTCTTCGTATTTTTTCAAAGAATTTGCTTTCCTTAAAAAAAAATTATAATTCTTCACAGTCAGATTTAAGGAAGTAAGAATTATAACCTTGTGATGTGGCTGAGACAGAAGCCCTTCTGTAATCTTTTCTTTAGAGACACGCCAAGGGGATATCCATTTGATGGAATGAGTCATAAGTCGTAATACCAAGAAAGTTAAAAGTTAAATTGGAAATGTTTAGAAATTTCTTCATGTTATAAATTCATGATTGATTGACCATCTGCTCTTCATGGGAGTGGTCAGAAATGAAATATCTTCATGGTAGCTAATGAATATGTGCATGCTCTTCCAAGGGAGGTTGAATTGAATTTCCCTGAAACTTAAATATATGTAAAATCTAGTTTTAGTTTTATTGATTGAGTGAAAATCTAAAGAGTCAAGAAGTCATAATTAAAAGTATTTCTCTGATGTCTTTAACAACATCTTGATAAGTTTCAGATTGGGTTTACAAAAGGATAATCTCATAAATTGATATGAGGTAGATTTTTACTACTTATTATTTTGGTGAATGACTCAATCACCCTTTTTATGGATTTTTTTTTAAGAGTTAGCTTAGAAACTAGGGGTGGAGGATCCTATTTTATGCCTGGAATGGAGAAGTATTCTTGTATGAGCCCTAAACTGCTGGGATTACTACATATTTTTTGAGCGCCTGGGGAAACTACCACAACCTATTGCATGAGGCAGTGAGAAGCATCTGAAGAGTACTCTGCTTCAGAAAGGAGAAAGAGACAGAAAAACCTAACCCTGGTACAAATATTTAGCTGTTGGAAGAAAGGGACAATTGTGGCAATTCTAGAAAAAAATGGACTAGAACATCAATGAGAAATTAGAATCTATAAACATTAAGTTAGGAGATATAACATTAAGTTAGGAGAAAGTCATTATTACTACTGCACAGAATGGCTTGAGTCTACTGGGGACTAAGGAGGACACAGGCCCCAAGTGGCTCCAGAATTGCTGTCCTTTCCCACAAGAAAAGACAGGACCCTAGCACTCATCTGCAGTCCGCAGGCAGCAGATATCTCCAGAAGGGCCAAAGCAAGAGCCAGGGAGGTAAAAATGGGGCCATGTGGCAGCAGAGTGGACTTACTTGTGAGTATGGCTGAGACTTCACTCCCTACACCCAGAATAGTTGGTGGTGAGAGAGTCATTGTGTGGTAGTGATAGTCCTACAATATCATCAAGCATTAAAAGCCAGTAAATATCAGTTCTACATGTATAATTTTTACTGTCTTTAGAGCACTTAGAATATTTTTTAAAGTGAAGTCACTCAAATAATATTGTATTTAAAGTAACAAAATTATGTTGAAACCTAAATTTGTTACTTTCTGGATAGGTGGCATTAGACAAGTTATTAAACTCTCTAAATCTCATCTGAAAAATTTGGGATGATAAAGCTTTCCTTAGAGTCAGGCCAGATAAAGGGCAACAGCAACCACACTGAGCAACTAAGGATGAGGGCAACCAATGCTCCCCTAAGGAGCATTCTTCAAAAGATACCAAACTTCCGTGTCGTGAATTGCAAATAGACTGTCAGTTAGTTTGGGTTTCCACAGGGAAATTTTTACATATCACAAGAGACACAAATGTCTTTTGCTCTCAACCAAATAGCTTCAGATTGGAAATCAAATCTATGTTGAAAAATTTTGCCATGTAAAGGTACCAATCATGAGGGTCAACTGAAAGGCAATACTCCCATTCCTGAGTTCGGCCTGCTTTGATATCTACATTTTGATTTAATTTTTAAATTTTTTGAGATGGATTCTTGCTCTTGTCACCCAGACTGGAGTGCAGTGGCATAATCTTGACTCACTGCAATCTCAGCCTCCCAGGTTCAAGCGATTCTTGTAGCTGGGATTACAGGTGTGTGCCACCATGTCCAGCTAATTTTTTTGTATTTTTAGTAGAGATGGGGTTTCACCATTTTGGCCAGCCTAGTCTCGAACTCCTGACCTCAAGTGATTTCCCTGCCTTGGCCTCCCAAAGTGATGGGATTACGAAGATGAGCCACTGCACCCAGCCTGACACCTACATTTTGAACAGTTCAGTACTCTCCCCAAAAGTTGTCTAGTTTGGAAAAGCGTGTGTTATTATTTCAAATGTAAGGAAAGAATATATATGTTTGTTAACAGAAATCAGTTTTCCCCTATTTACACTAGATAAACGGTGAACACATTTTTAAGGGGTATTAGTAAGAATCGATGTCAAATTACGAGCCTGTCCAGATTGCCCACAGATATTAATCTATCCCTTCCCCATGGCATTGCCATGAAAACCAGAGAGTGCCTCAAATGTGGCATATTCTCAGCAAATAGTTGTGCAATCAGAGTTAATCAAAATTCCGTTCAAAATAAATGTATAGACATTACCTCTGCCCTTTGGTGACTATTAAAAGCAGATATGAATATCCAACTTTCTACAAGACATTTCCACTTCGATGTCTAGTACATAGTCATTAGACATGTAATACCTAAAGCCTGGCCTTTGCTTCAGTGCCGGCCAGGCTAGTTTATGAAATAACTGTTACCCATCTGCAATAAAAGTAGTTCTGAAATTGAGTGTTTAAAAACCTTTTAGCAAACGGACACAGTAACTTTATGTTATGTATGAACAGAATTGAGGTTTGTATTTCAAATGTCCTTATTTCATTCTTTTAGCAATTTGTGTTGTAATTTTACAGAATTATTAGTCTGTGAAAGAAATGAAAACAAAACCAAGTCAACTAACCCTTTAACAGATAGTCTGAGAAGCACGTAATAGATATCTCAAATACACATTAAAAACTGAACTGCTGGTTCTACCCAGATACCTGCTCCTCCTGCCATCTTTTTCATCTTAGTTGATGGCAATTTCATCTTCAGGGTCACTCTGCAAAAACTTAAGAGTCATCCTTCACACGTCTTCTTCCATCTTTCACACTTTTGGAATATATTTTCAACACTGCAGTCAGAGGGATGCACTTTTAAAATAAGTCATATCATGTCACTCCTCTGCTCAAAACCTTCCAATAGCTCCAGTTTCACTCCATTTAAAAACCAAGGTCCTCACAATGGCCAAAGTCCAGCATAACCTCGTTCGTGTTACTAGCTTCACATCCTACCATTATTCCCTGCAGCTCACAGCACTGCAGACACATTGGTGTCCTTGAGGTTACTCAGACACACTGGGCATGCATCTCCTTTTTTGTATTGCCTGTTCCCTCTGCCTGGAGAACTTAACAAGACAGCCTTCACGTTTTTGCTAAAATGTTAACTTCTCACCAGGCATGGTGGCTCATGCCTGTAATCCCAGCACTTTAGGAGGTTGGGGCGGGCAAATCACGAGGTCAAGAGATCGAGACCATCCTGGCCAACATGGTGAAACTCCGTCTCTACTAAAAATACAAAAAAATTAGCTGGGCGTGGTGGCACACTCCTGTAGTCCCAGTTACTCGGGAGGCTGAGGCAGAAGAATCACTTGAATCTGGGAGGTGGATGTTGCAGTGAGCTGAGATCACACCACTGCACTCCAGCCTGGTGACAGAGCGAGAAGCCATCTCAAAACAACAACAACAACAAAACAAAAACAAAAACAAAAAAAGTTAACTTCTCAGTGAGGCCTACTCTCTACTCTTTTTAAAATGCCAACTTCTCAGCACTCCTCATTCTCCTTTCTCCACTTTATTTCTACTCATAATATTTATCATCTTCTAACACACTATGTACTTGACTGTTTTTGTCCACTAAAATGTAAAGTCTACAAGGGCAGGAATTTTTGCCATGCTTACTGCTCCTGTCCCAGTGTCTAAGTCTATGTTGGCATATAGAAGGTATGCCACAAATATTCATTAAAGGATTTGGGACAACCACCTTGTAGAGTAGTTTGGCAGTACATATTTGAAGCAGAATTGGCCACAAGAACAGACTTCTTGGACACCGAACTAGGAAGGAAAAGGTGTTTTATTATTATTACAGCTGGGAGCCAGGCAACATGTTTTGTCTTAACTGCCAAGCTCACCTAACAAAGAGAAGCTCTGCCTTTATATGGCTTACAATCTAGGTACTACATGTGAAAGGATCTTAGGTTTACAGCCTTACAAATTACATGTGAAAGGGTCTTGGTTGATGGAGGAGTGGGGTGGGGGTTTGATCTTGTTTAAGTAAAAACAATGTCTTCTGCAGAGATTCCCCCGTACCATGTCTGCTACTTATAGGAAGGTGATTTAGGAGGCGCCAGTCGGCCAGCCTTTTCTTCTACTGAAATGCAGTGTGGAAGTCAAGGGGGAGGTGATCCTAGATGCCTGGGTCTCCTTCCTCATATTAACTAAAAATGAATACCTCCTATAATCTAGCAATTCTACTTCTGGATATTTAACCTAGAGCAATTTTACACATGTGCATGAGGAAATGGTTCATCGATGTCCACTGCAGAATTTTTTTTTATAATGGCAAAAGATGGCAGCAACCTAAATGTCCATCAGCAGTGAAATGCATAGAATGATACGGTATAGTCAATGAATTAGCATAAAGCTGCTAAGATAAAAAAACTTGAATATAGCTTAAGACAAAATGTTCAGGTAAGCATTAAAGATGAGGTACATAGCAATGCTATCTTTGTAAACAAAAACATGCATGAATGATTTCTGTATGAGAACATGTATTCAAGAAAAGTATTACAAATGGACTGAAATGATTCACATCAATTCATGATAGAAGGTTGCACTTGGGGAGGTTTGGTGTATAAGTCTATTCTCACACTGCTATAAAGACATTACCCAAGACTGGGTAATTTACAAACAAAGGAAGTTTAATTGACTCACAGTTTCACATGGCTGGGGAGGCCTCAGGAAACTTATAATCATGGCGGAAGAAGCAGGCACCTTCTTCACAAAGCCACAGGAGAGAGTGTGTGTGAAGGAGGAACTGTCAAATACTTATAAAACCATCAGATCTCCTGAGAACTCACTCACTATCATGAGAACAGCATGGGGGAAAACACCCACATGGTCCAGTCACCTCCCAGAGGGTCTCTCCGTTGACACATAGGGATTATGGAGATTACAATTCAAGATGACCTCTGAGTGGAGACACAGCCAAACCATATCAGTTGGTTCACTTTATAATGCTTTATTTATCATAAATTAGGAAGACCAAAAACAAAGAAAATGTAAAATCTGTTCAATTGTGGGGGTTGTGGGCATTGAATGGCATTAATGTATTGTCATTTTTGTACTTTTCTGTATTTGAAATTTTCTCAAAATTAAAAAAAAAATCATCTAGACTGTAAGATCCTTAAGAACAGCAACTATGTTTTATTAATATTTTTATTGACGGTATCTAATACCATTGCTGGAAAATAGGAGTCCTCAATAAATACCTGCTGAATATGTATATGCTAAAAAATAAAAATTTTATTGAGAAAAAGAAGAAATTAGGGGAGAAAGATGAAAGTTACAGATGTAAGAAGACAGGTAAAAATTATTTTGGATTTAAAAATGTGTGATTTAACACCCATGCTACCTGACACTTTCAGCTGAGCTATGTTACTCTAAAACAGATAGGAATTTTGAATATGAGGATAAGGATGTGGAAAAAAGCTCCCTTTCATCCAGCAGATACCAAGAATGTCATAGAGATCTACTGGTTTGAGATTCAGGAAAAAAAAATTGGAATTCTTGAAATCATAAGTTATTTTGTAGTTTTCACAATACTTTACATGTTTTAAAAATGTAATTAATAACCGTAATAATAAACTGAATGCTAAAAGTTTCAGAGGTTTCTTTTGGTTTAAAAAAGACAATAAAAGCATGATTTATTATTATCAACCAATATTCTGAAGAAGACTATATATTTGATTATATATGATAATGATCACTACCTGTCTTAGATATTTCATAGTAAAATTATTAAAAGAAAGCATTAATACAAAATAAATTCTAAATAAAAAATTCTAAGTTTTAAAAAGTAATTCTTCAAATGACAATTTAAAACACATAAAACAATTTCCTTATCTGATAGATTTCATTGTTGCTTTGTGACAGACATTCCAGATGAGAGAAAATTCCTCTCATTCTGCACTTGATGTTGGTTTACTTGTTAAACATGCTTCCAAAGTATTATCAGATTGCACACTGGGGTATCTGTTGCTTTATATAAGCTCATTTACTTTTTTAACAATGAAAGTATTTTGTTTCACAAAGAGCTATACCTTTAGTGAATATTCAAACTCTGGAAAATGCAGAAAACAAGACTGGGTATTCAAATACAGTCATGCATAGCTTAATGATGGGGATACATCCTAACAAATGCATTGTTAGGTAATTTTGTCATTGTATGAACATGATAGAGTGTACTTACACAAACCTAGATGGGATAGCTTTCTTTACACCTAGGCTATATAGCATAGCTTATTATTCCCCAGGCTACAAACCTGTACAGCATGCTACTGTACTGAATACTATAGGTATCTGGAACACAGTGTTAAGTATTTGTGTATGTAAACATGTCTAAACACAAAAAAGGTACAGTCAAAATAAGATATAAAAGATTAAAAATGGTACAGCTGTATAGGGGATTTACCATGAATGAAGCTGGCAGGACTGGAAGTTGCTCTGGGCGAGTCAGTAGGTAAGCAGTGAGTGAATGTGAAGGCCTAGGTCATTACACTACCGTAAACTATAAACACGTACACTTACACTACGCTAAATTTATTTTAAACATTTTTCTTTCTTTAATAATAAATTAATCTTAGCTTACTGTTAAGTTTTTTACTTTATAAACCTTTATTTATTTATTTATTTATTTTTGAGACAGGGTCTTGGTCTGTTGCCCAGGCTAGAGTTCAGTGGCACAATCATGGCTCACTGCAGCCTCTACCTCCTGGGCGCAGTGATTCTCTCACCCCAGCCTCCAGAGTAGCTAGGCCTACAGGCACATGCCATATCCCTGGCTAATTTTTAAAAATGTCTGTAGAGATGGGGTCTCCCAGTGTTGCTCAGGCTGATCTTGAACTCCTGGACTCAAGCAGTCTGTCCGCCTTGGCCTCTTAAGTGCTGGGATTAACAGGCGAGAGCCACCTTTCCTGGCTTAAAATTTTAAATTATTTATTCATTTATTTTTCATTGCACAATGGAAATGGTATGAACTTTTAAAAATTTTAAACTTCCTTTTGTAATAACACAGCTTAAAACACAAACACCTTGTACAGCTATACAAAAACATTTTATTTATATCCTTATTCTATAAGCTTTTTGCTATTTTTTAATTTTTTTAAACTTTTTTTTTTTTTGTTAAAAACTAAGACACAAACACACATATTAGCCTAGGCCTACCCAGGGTCAGGATTAACAATATCACTGTCTCGCACCTCTACATATTATTTCACTGGAAGATGTCCGGGGCAATAACAGGCAGGAACTGTCATTTCCTATGACAACACTGTCTTCTTCTGGAATACTTCTTTTAAGGCTATTTGACAGCTAGCTTTTTTTTCTTTCAAGTAGTAGTATACTCTAAAATAATGATAATAGTAAATACGTAAGCCAGTCACATGGTTGGTTATTATCATTGTCAAGTATTATGTACTGCACATAACTGTACGTGCTACACTCTTATAGACTGGCAGTACAGTAGATTTATTTACACCAGCATCTCCAAAAGATAGATAAGTAGATAACACATTGCTCTACAACGTCATCATGGTGACATTATTGCATCATTACATGATAGGAGTTTTTCAACTCTGTTATAATCTGATGAGAGGTGTTGTATAGGTAGTTGGTTGTCCACCAAAATGTGTTATAATAGTAATATACCATTTGGATATTCTAGCAACATCAAAAGCACTACACAGAATCACATGTTGAGGCTGGGTACAGTGGCTCATGCCTATAATCCCAGCACTTTGGGAGGCCGAGTGTCTCTACTAAAAATACAAAAATTAGTTGGGCTTGGTGGCATGCACCTGTAATCCCAGCTACTCGGGAGGCTGAGGCAGGAGAATCACTTGAACCCAGGAGGTGGAGGTTGCAGTGAGTTGAGATCGTACCACTGCACTCCAGCCTGCCCAACAGAGATAGGCACTGTCTTTAAAAAAAAAAGAAAAAAGAAAAAGAATCATCTGTTGAAATCACCAACGTAGGGACTTTTTTTGCTTCCAACACTTATTTCTTGCAATACTGTTAAAGATTAGCACAATATATTCATATAAATTTATTAATGTTTATTTGCAAGAATGACTTACTAACAAGTCCAGAAACACACACTTACAACATTGTAAAAGGTAAAAACAAGATTGACTGATTAGATGTCAACTGCTTCTCTTTTATGCACTCCTCTCCTGCTTTCCAGAAATGCTTATGTAAACCTTTGATGTCAGCGTTTCCTGTGTTTCTTTTGACTTGGTGTCAGTGTATTCCTTTAAGCCAGTAATATCATTATGTTGATTGTTAAATTTAATATTCTCCTTTACATTGTTTTAACACCTTGTCAGAAGTCAGTTGACCATATATGTGTGAATCTATTTCTGGATTCTATTTTGTTCCATTGTCTATATGTAGTCTATATGTCTGTCTTCATCAGTACCAAGTTGTCTGGCTTATATAGCTTTATAGTTATAGGTAGGATAAATCCTCCAGTTTTATCTTTCTTTAAAAAAATGGCTTTGGTTATTCTGGATTCTTTGCATTTGCTTCCACAGGAATTTAAGAATCAGGCTGAAATTTCTTCAGACATTTTGTTGAAATTTTCATTGAGATTGGGTTTAATCTATAAATGAACTTGGTGAAAACTGACAACAATATCAAGTCTTATAATTTATGAACATAGTTGATGTTTTCATTAATTTAGGTCTTTCAATAAAAAGGGGGAATCAGCATGTATAAGCACATCACATATGCCTGTTATAGTAATGAGTGCTCTACATGCAACATATTAATTAAAAATCACCATTCCTTTTATTAGCCAGTTTGTACATAAAAGTAAACGGGGTTAAGAGAAGGTAAGTGACTCCCTAGAGTTAAGTAACTCGGGCGGCCCCTCTCAAGGCGGACTGTCCCCCTGTAAGTAACTCCCTAGTTATCCAATAAGTGGCACAGAAGGGAATTTGGGCCCTTATCTGTCTGACTTCTAAAACCTGGCTTTTTCTATTGACCGGTCTTCATAACTCAGCTAAAACAAGGGTTAAGCAAGGGCTATCATTTGACTGTGAACCTCTCCGAAGTTCAGATTGCTCCTGAACAATCAAGCATTTCAAACTCTTACCATCAAGTAAAGAGATAGCATTACATTGTGTGTAGGATTATGGGGATTAAAGATTACCTTATATTTTCCAAATTGCACTTGAGAATTGACTGTGCCAATTATATCCTTTTTGGGTATCTACCTTGCTCACAGTATGTGGGATCCAGGTTAATGAACAGCATAAAATTATTGTATCCTGTTGCAAAAAATGTATTTCCATTTATAAGTAATCCATGCAAACTGGTTTAGGATTTGAAAACAGGTTTTATAAAAGGTTTGACAGGTATTGACCTCATTTCAGGAATACCCTAGTAGGGAAATTCAGTGACCTTTACCAACTTACCCGTGGCCAAAAAAAAAAAAAATAAGTAAAAATTAAAAATCAGAACAAATCCAAAGTAATTATAATTAAAATTAACCAAAGTTCCTGATCCATTCCTGATAAGGGGTATTAAGGTTTAATATTTAAAGAGAATTTATGAAGAAAAAGATTATGGTTAAAAGTCTACTTCAGGTATTTCTATTTACATTTCTTGGAAAACCTTCCCAAGGCTCTTTCTGCCCCAGCCCCCAATCTACAGAAGAATCTAGTGGACTATCTACTCATTTCACAGCACTTAAATGAAACTAGAAGACCCAGGGAGGGAACAAGGTTCAGGCTTGAAACGCTAAGACATTAAAGATTTCACCTTGTTTGCAAAAATCAGAATGCGAGGCTGCAGCCAGGCTTCACACTCACCGGCGCTAGGCGCTGGACATCCGGACCCGCGGAGCCGGGCAACCACCTGAGGGGCCTTGGCCAAGAGGGGTGGCCACCGCGCGCCAGCGGCAGCTCCTGAGCAAAGCCGGCAAGCCCCAGCGGGGCAGTTCGGCTTGCTCACGGAGAAAATGAGGGGCGTGATGGGGTGAGGATGGCAGAGAACGGGCTCAACGCCGGCTTCCTTCCGACGGGCTCCTGCGCCCCACCTGTGCTCCTGAAAGGCCGCCCCCTCCCGCAGGTAGGGCGCGGCGGGAACCAGAGCCAGGAGGAGTGTCACGAGTTAAAGCGGCGGGGGCGGAGGATGCGCGGGCGGCGGTCGGGGCGCTAGTCCTCGCGTCTGACCCTGGGCGGAGCGGGGCTCGAGGCTGCTGGAGCCGCGCGCTGACTTGCCCTGCGCCCTCGCCGCGGACACCGGAGCTGCGGCCGCTCCCCGCGGTCCCCCAGGTGAGCCCGTCGGCGCCGCCCCCGGGCGTCGGGTGTCGCGGGAACAACGCCGGCAGCGCGCAGGGAGGTCCCGGGAGGCCGGGAGGCAGCGAGCCGTCGGGGACGCGGCGGGAGGCCCGAGGCGGGCCGTCGGCGCCATGGAGGGCGAGCGGGCGGGAGCTGGGAGTGAGATGCGGCTGTTCCGCGCCGCCCCCGCGCCGCTCGGATTAGGTCAGTGGAGGCGCGCCCCTGCGGGGCCCGCGCGGGACTGGGCGGGTGGGGGCTCTGCTCCTTGGTCACCCTCCAGGCCGCTGCCCACCGGGGAGCCTGCGGCCCTGGCTCCGAGGGCTGGAAGCCACCCCGGCCCGGAGCTCCTGCGCTGGAAGGCTTGGATGCCGGCCGGGTCTCGAAACGGTCCTAAAGTGGCTCTGGCGGCCCCTCTGAAGGCGGACTCTCCCCCTGTTAGAGGTGGGGGCGACTGGAAGTGGGGGGCTCAGGCCCGGGTCCCTGCGCTGGCTGAAAGCAGCCGCCAGCTAGGCTGCGGCCGTCTGAGCTCAAGGGCAGTGCCCGGGGATGGCAGCGACCGCTTTGGGACATCGCTGCAACCCTCCGGCTCTTTCTCGCGCGGACTACCCGACGAAAGTCTCAACGCCTAAAAAAAAAAAAAAAAAAAAGAAAGAAGAAAAGAAAGGGAAGAAAAGAATGGAAAGAAAGAAAGACCGGAGAGACCAGTTTTGTGTCTGGTGAAGTGCGAAAGCGCTTCTGAAAAAGGAGGTTGCGTAACTTTCTCGCCAACTGGGAGGCCTTTACTATATGTATACACACTCCCGGGCTTTCTCTAATTTTCTACAGCTCACTTCAATCAAGCCTCTGCCCACCAGGAATAGGTAACCTGTGCGTGTCCGTTGGCTCCTTCTAAGAGCATGACTGCTACCTCGGTAGCCTCTCAGGATGGCCCCTTCGTCGGGTCGCCTCTCCTGATGGGGCCATTCGCCCACCCCTGCCTCCCGCGCCGGCGCTCCCGGTGAATGTAAAGGGTGGCTGTGAATACCTCCTTCAGCTGTTGGGGGTCCTGACCCTTTGCAGTTTTTAAAGTACACCCTCGGAAGGGCTTTTCAGACTGGGTAAAGCTAACGTTTAAAAGTCAGCTGCCGGTCCTGGTGAATGAGATGTCTTGCTTCCAGGACAACTCGTTGTGACGTGCTGAATAGATTAATGCTGGTTGGCTTATTTTCTCTTTGTTCCTGTGGGTTACTGTTACATGGTGTGTGGCTAGTGTGTTTAAAGTTTAATTTTCCCTGTATCAAAGTGGAAAGGGCTTAATGCAGTATATAACTCACCAACATGCTTGATCTTTTTTTATGCTATCACAGCTGAACATACTTATTAACTGCTTCATCATATGGTGTTCATATGGAAGCTTCGGTCAACATGAAATCATCTGCGTTTTAAGTCCCATAGATAAAGTCTCCTTAAATGCTGTTTAAAATATCTGCCTTTTTGAAGGAAAAAAACTGTTGAATGAAAATCCTGATGTATTAATAACTTTCTTTCCTTTATGACTTTAAGAATTACTGCATTTATGCTTGGACAGGCATTTTAGCACACACACATATATGAGCCATACTTTAATGAGTTATAATTATTTCATTTTGAAAGTACTGTGTATGCTATACAGTAAATATGTTTTATGTTTCATTTATTCAGCAGTATCCTTATTAATCTTCTCATTAAGAGTTTAAAAACGTTCCCCATGGCTTTTTTAATAGCCAATATCTATTGTTCGGAGACGTTGCGCTTGCTAAGAATGTTTGAATTGGAATCAAAAGTGGGATTCTAGACTTGGAAAGCAGCATAATATCTAAACAGTGACTTGTCAGATAATGTATGAATGCAGGTTACAATTTTCCTCCTTCATTGCCAAGTACAAGTTATTATTAAAATGTCAAATAAAGCCTGCCTTTCTATTCTGTATGGAAGGACCGTACTCACCAATGGTGCTTTAAAGTATTTTATTTTAAACAGATTTCCATAGTATAATATCAATCTTAGTCTTAGGGAAAATCCAAGCTCCATCCCAGTCTCTGGAGTGACTTTCTGTCACTTTGAAAAAGCTGGTTCTGAAGACAATGAAACCAGCCCAACTCTTTTCAAACGTACCCCTTCCCCAAAATAAGTATGAAGTACTTTGAAAATATGCTATAAATATAAGGGCTTCAATAAAAAGTCGTTACAAGTGATGCCACAGATTGGGAATTAGGCTTAAATTGAGTGCCTACTTTCCCCTTTGTAAAACAATTATGTTTCCTGAGGTTCATGCTGCCCCTTAGGGACCTTACTGGCTTTCTAGGAATCTGCTCTGTCTGCTGTGGGTGTTAGGTAGGTGAGTCTGCTTAGTGCTAGACTCTATGCAAAGGCTGTGTTTGCTGTTTTATTTAATGCTCACTACAGTCATAGGTATTTAATTCTGGCCACAGTCATAGAAAGGTAGGTGTTGCTATTCCCATTTTGCCAGGGAGGAAAATGAGGCTCAGAAGGGCTAAATGATTTCTCTGAGTTTGCAGAAATGTCAAGTCATAGAACCAGAATTAGAAACCAAACTGTGTCTTGGTTCTTTATACTACACCCTGCTATCTTTAACTCAGTGGTTTGAAACATTTTTTGATAATCTGTGAAAGTTTTAGTTACTTTCCAGGAAAAAGCATCCACAGCCACATATATGAAAGTTTGCATATAACTTCAGGGTCCACCTACCCTCTGAAGTCCTTCTTCAGGCCCTCAGATCTCTGATCCTGCTCTAACTATACTAGTGAGGCAGAAAATATATACATCCTATATATATGTACATATGATCTTTTAGTAATGGGAGCAGCCCCTGAATTTGGTAATTATTAACTAGGTGAAAATTCACTTCATAATTAAAACAAATAGAAAAGTAATATCTAACATCAGAGCTGATTCTGTAAACATCTAAAATGCAGTTTAAAGCAATGGTGCTTATTTGAAACCAGACTTTTGTTTGAGCTTCTTCCTGCAACAGCAAAGAATATGGACTTGTGTCTTTACTCACTAAATGGAAATGTTGGTGGTGGTTGTTTTTCCTCCCTAGAGATGGCAAATCCTGAGGTAGTTATAAGTAGCTGCAGCTCTCATGAAGAGGAAAATCGCTGCAATTTTAACCAGCATACATCTCCATCTGAGGAGCTTCTGTTAGAAGATCAGATGAGGCGAAAACTCAAATTTTTTTTTATGAATCCCTGTGAGAAGTTCTGGGCTCGAGGTAGAAAACCATGGAAACTTGCCATACAAATTCTAAAAATTGCAATGGTGACTATCCAGGTAAGCATCTCAGATCATGAGTTTGGTGAAAGCCTCTTTTAATAACAAAGAGAACTATGGACAGTGGGCGGTGGTGGTTGTTGTTGTTTATAACTTTTAACTATATGTATAATATAGAGCAATAACAGATAAGAAAACATACAATCTTCGACCCTTCTGTCTTCAACATTTGTGAAAAAGTTTGGCTTCTTTTTCTCACTTTTTTCCTTCTCATCTTTCACTAAGTTATAATTTTAGTCACATAATCTAATTAGTTTTCAGGAAAAGAAAACTAATATTTGGCTTCCAATGAAGAAGTTCAGCTGTTTTCTAAATAAGCCATGGAAACTAGTGTTGTCCAACATTAGGACTTTCTTTTCCTTCCTAGTTAGTTGCCTGAGAATTTCTCTCTACAGAAACTTCGAGGCTTCCTCCTACAGGCAAATTCTTAGATTTTCACAGCCCTGTGATCATGAGAACCATGCAATGGAAGAATGTGGAGTTAACTAACAGAAGAGGAGTGTCAGGAGCTAGTGAAACACAGGACCTCTTTTTAGTTCAAAGGGAGCTTTTGAATCTCATTTCCTTGGCTGCTTTTAACATTTTTGCGGGGGAGGAGGGGGAACCATGTTTTGTGATTGTTTTTAAATACTGGCTGTTATTTATTCTTATGAAAATATGTTTTCCCGTTGGTGAAAGTAATTATCTCTCGCTAAAAGCAAAAGGGCAAAATAAAAGCAGATTTTAATGAGAAAAGTAGATGTGATAGGTTTATTTTTATTATTACTTACTCTTCTTAAGTTGGTGAAAAATGCCTAAGTACATAAACAATTGGTATTGAAGGAGAGATTAAAAAACCAGGATATTACCAATTTTAACTGCTTATTGAGAATAAATGCTAATGATTATTAGAGAACCAAGGCAATTTCTACAATCATATGAAGTTGGTAGAATTCTTGCTTGTTTCTAAAGCTAGATGCTGTTTCCAGGGGAAACAAAAATTTGGTGACTACCCTGTTCCAGTACATTATTTCATGTAATTCTAACATTCCTACTGGCTTATTTTTCAGAAGAGGAAACTGATGTTTCCAGAGCTCTTTTAAAGTCACATGGCTTGGCCAGGTAGGGTGGCTGATGCTTGTAATCCCAGCACTTTGGGTTGCTGAGGCAGGTGGATCGCTTGAGCTCAGGAGTTCCAGACCAGCCTGGGCAACATGGTGAAAACCTGTCTCTACAAAAAATACAGAAATTAGCCAGGTGTGGTGATCATACCATTGAGTTCCAGCATGGGTGAAGGAGCAAGACCCTGTCTCAAAAAAAAAAAGTTGCATGGCTAGTCATTGGCAACATTAAGACTTTGAAGGCAGGCATTCTGTCTGTCATATCACCCTGAAAATGAACATTCAATTCTCAACCAAATATTTGGCAAGTTAAAATTGAAATTCTTAACCTCTGAGTGATAATACAATGTGTCACAATAGTGAAAAGTTTATGTGTATTGTTTCTTAAACAGGAGGAAAAGCCTGTATCAGTTGAATATGAAGATTAATAATAGGTACCACTTGAGTGTTTGCCATGTGCTAAACATTTTATAGATGTCATCATGTTCAATTCTTTTTTTTTAAGATGGAGTCTGGCTCTGTCACCCAAGCTGGAGTACAGTGGCCCCATCCTCGGCTCACTGCAACCTCCACCTCCTGGGTTCAAGTGATTCTCCTGCCTCAGCCTCCTGAGTAGCTGGGATTAGAGACACACACCACCAAGCCCAGCTAATTTTTTATTTTTATTAGAGACAGGGTTTCACCATGTTGGCCAGGCTGGTGTTGAACTCCTGACCTCAGGTGATCCACCTGCCTTAGCCTCTCAAAGTGCTGGGATTACAGGTGTGAGCCACTATGCCTGGCCCATGTTCAGTTCTTTTCTTTTCTTTTTTTTTTTTGAGATGGGGTTTCACCGTGTTGGTCAGGCTGGTCTTGAACTCCCAACCTCAGGTGATACGCCCACCTTGGCCTCCAAGGTGCTTGGGATTACAGGCATGAGCCACCACACCCGGCCCATGGCTTTTTGTTTTTTTTTTTTAAGACAGGGGTTTCACTGTGTTGGTCAGGCTGGTCTTGAGCTCCTGACCTCAGGTGGTCCGCCTGCCTTGGCCTCCAAAGTGCTTGGATTACAGGCGTGAGCCACCACGTCCGGCCTCAATTCCTAAAACAAGTTGGAGGTAGGTAGTGGTATCCTCATTTCACAAATGAGAACCAGTGAGGGGCTTGGTAAGGAAAAGGACCCTGTCATAGCCAGCAAACTAGAAGAGTAGAACTGATACTCAAATTCAGATTTATTTTCTCTAAGATTTATCTTCTTAATTACCTCTTAATTTTCAGGGAGCTCATCTAACCTTCTTATGTTTACTGGGGTGGTCAAAAGAAAACTGGCAATGGTTTAAGATGTTAAGGCTGCTAGTAATAAGCAAGTAAAAGGTGTTTAGGTAAGTTTTTAAAAGGAACTGAGGGGTTCTTCATTGTGATGTTTCCTTAATTTGTATCAGAGCAATCAAACCAATATTAGATAAAGACAACTTTATAACTGAGCAAATGAGGGTGAATTGGTAACAGATTCTCTCAGGGAAAATGTGGTGGTTCTTCTGTTAAGTTGGTGATTTTGTGTTTGCAACAGCAAAAGAAAGATGTTTACAATGATAGACAGCCTACTAAAAATTTCTCTTTTCCCAATACCTGGCTTACTCTATGAATTATAGCAGTTTTCTCTCAGCCATTGTTATTCCTGTCTGCCACTAAACCTTTGAGGGCGGGGACCAATTGTCTTCTCATTGTATCCTTAGTCCCTAGCTCATTGCTGACACATGGGAAGTACTCATGTATTTGAATGACTGGTAAGAATATCTTTGGGAATTCTTTGGGGCTGTTTGGTCATCAGCTTCAACAGATAAAAAATCCCCAGAATATCAAGATATCATCTCATTGAGGACAATTAAAGAGGCTCTTCAGAAATGGGAGTTAGGTGCAGAGATGATTAGGTGATGATATGTGTGGGGTGCAGACCGTATCTCATATGTGGAAGGGAGAGGGGGAAAAGATTTATCTGCTCTATTTTTTCTGATCAAACCTTGGATTACTTTGTGTGCATGACGGGTGGCTAGAACTTAGATTTAGTCTGTCAGACATGGGTTTCAGTTTTGACTATACTGACACTGGCTAATGATGTGACTTGAAAAAATTATATAACTTCTCTGAGCCTCATCTCTAAAATTGGTGTATTAGGAAATATACTACAGGATTAGTACGAGGAAAATTCCTGGAATAGTGTATGGAACACAGGTGCTCAACGTTGTTCCCACCTTCCATATAAATATACTCTGCCTCACTCTGGGGTTTAAGAAAGAGTGTCGTTTCTCAATTTACAGCACGTGGGGTGTGTGTGTGTATGTGTGTGTGAGAGAGAGAGAGAGAGAGGTTTGGGTGGGAGGGAAGAGAAGATGAAAGAGAGACTTAGAGTATGGTAAGCTTTTAGGTATAACCGAAAGGCCTTAGGTTAACATGACAGCAGTTTGTGTGTGTGAACAACTGAGTTTCATGTAAAACACTGAGGTCAATCCTGCGTGACTATTAAGGACACATTATGTTAATATAATTTAGACATGAGTTGAGGGGTTTTGGTGATCCGACGTAGGAATATAGTTTGTGAGTGAACAACTGAGTTTCATGTAAAACACTGAGGTCAATCCTGCATGACTATTAAGCACACATTATGTTAATATACTTTAATTCAGACATGAGTTGAGGGGTTTTGGAGATCAGACATAGGAATATAGTTTGGTCACAGGACTTGGACTTTCTTAGTGTATTATCCACCTGCTGCAAAACCTTCTTGATGTCCCAGAGAATTCATTTTAAGCTCTTCTATTTGCTGTTCAAGTCCCCGTACCTTCTGCTCTGCTTTTTCTGCCCACATTTTCCAACCTCTTACCTTTTCTTTTTTTCTTTTAAGCTGGTCTTGTTTGGGCTAAGTAACCAGATGGTGGTAGCTTTCAAGGAAGAGAATACTGTGGCATTCAAACACCTTTTCCTAAAAGGATATATAGACCGAATGGATGACACATATGCAGTGTACACACAAAGTGATGTGTATGATCAGATAATCTTCGCAGTGAACCAGGTAAATCGAGTGTGTGCATTATTGGGAAAAAACAGACTGGAAAAAATGATGGCAATGTACATAATAGAAACTAACATTCAAGTGGAGAAGGGTGAACATTTCTGCTTGGAAATGACACATACAAAATTATTTAAAAATTTTTTTAAAAAATATCGTCAACAAAATTTTGTAAAACTTGAAGTTGAGAAAAGCTTTTGTTTAGTAACACAAAGGCAGAAACTTTAAAGGTTTAATTAAAAGAATCAGACTTAGGGCTTGCCATGGGAATCTGGAAGATTTAAAATTACTGACTATGACCCTGGGAGTAAGTAGTCATTAAGTCTTCAGAGCTGAAAGTACACTTTCAGGGCCCCTTAACAAATAATGAGAATATTAACTTTTCAGAGTGTGTACAGCAACCAAGACCTAAAAATTCACTTGAAAGTAAGTAAGGCCTTTATGTCATACATGACAATGATGTTATTGTGACATTGTCTAACTGCCAAACAGAAAACAAGCTTGTTTTACATATAGACGAATACTGTATTTTATTGTGAGTTTCTAATGTATATTTTTGCCATAAAGAGTACTTTCTCAGGACCCCAAAATTTTGAATTTGTAGGTATCATTGAAAGTATCTTGGATGTCAGTATTCCCAAACTGGGTTAGTTTGTAGAACACATTTCAAAATTATTACAATTCTTCAGAAAATTATTATAGTGCGATCATGGCTATTCATTTTCTAGAGACAATCTATGCATAGTGAGATGGTAAACTGCTGAATAAAATACATATGTATGGCACGAAGTCTTTCTGTTGGCACTGGGATTGGGAAAATGAGCCAGAAATCTAAAGTAATAGAAATAAGTTGCATAAACTGTTAAACAGAATTATGTTCTACAATTTGTAGTTGTTAAGAGCATAATGATGGAGATACTCTGTTTTTAGAATTTTAAGTTTATTAAGTTTCACTAAAGCTAGTCTGATTTAAACTGGTAGTTAGGTGTTTTTGTTGGGAAGGGGAAGTGGGATCAAGGCAAGAGGTAAACAGTCCATTAAATTCTTTTTTGTTTTGTTTTTTTTGAGAGACAGAGTCTTACTCTGTCACTCAGGCTGGAGTGCAGTGGCACAGTTACAGCTATCTGCAGACTCAACCTTCTGGGCACAACTGATCCTCCCACCTTAACCTTCCCAGCAGCTGGGGTCATAGGCATGTACCACCATACCTGGCTAATTAAAAAAAAAAAAATTATTTTTGTAGAGACGGGGTCTCCCTATGTTGCCCAGGTTGCTCAAACTCCTGATTTCAAGTGAGACTTAATAGTTAAGGTGATTGTTACTGGGAGGAACTGACAAATAGGGTAGTGGCATCTCCATTCTTAGAAGCATATCCATGACTATTAGTTATCCCAAAGGGTTTAGCCCCAAGGTGTTATCCTATTGGATAATCTCCAGGGCTCATTTTGATCCAATACTGTGATTATAACAGAACTGCTTTTTGTTTATTATATATGCTTCTATATTTGAATGTGAGAGACCTACTTATTTTCTTTTTAGGCTATCTCTTGGCTTTCCTCTTATTTCTTCAATCATTTCTGGGTCAGCTTTAATGGTTCCTTTTCTTTCATGTGCCTCTTAAAATTGAGCAGTCCTCAAAGCTTGGTCCTTTTCCTGCAGAAACACCCTCCACTACCCAGCCTCAGCATCACCATGATGAGGGGGACTCCCAAGCGGTTCCCCACAATGCCAGACACCTACCTCACAAGCACCTCAGAACTGCCCACCCAGAGCGGCTTTGCATTCTCCTCCCACCCATCCCTCGGCTGTTTCCTCTTTCCAGTTGCTTAGGTTGAAAGGCCTCAGGGTCTTCCAGGAATCGTTCATTCTTGCAGCTCAAACATAGTTTATAAATTCCTCTTTCTGGTTGGCTTCCCTTCTTTCCTACCCCCTTTCCCTACTACCTCTTGCTTTTGGTGCCACAGCATTTAGCTAAGGACATTTAATGTGTTTCTTATTATAACCCAAAGGCTGACGTGGGACCTATGGATCTGACTGAAAATGCCTTCTCTCAAGGCAGAGCTGGAGAGACCAGGAGGGATGGATGCCCAGTGTCGTTAAAGCTCCACCAAGGCCTCCACCACTTGACTGTTCTGTGCAATCTCACCATCGTTAGTTCCACCAGTTAGTTCCAACCATCAGTTAGTTCCAACCATCATCTCATACCACGTTTCTGTCCCAGAACCCTCTGACTCGGGCTCTAGGGCTGCCTTCTAGCTGGACACAGCCCTGCTGCTTCCCTAGATTACCCAGTTCTTACCAGATGCTCAGACTTGCACAAAGAGCTGAATGAAGAGCTCAAGGAAGTCTGGCTTTCGCGTGTACAGTTAATGTATGTATTATATAACACAACTATATGGCGTATATAATTATAATGTTAACAGGTACCTGCAGCACTAGGCCTCAGATCTTTCACAGTTCAAGATCTTAAACGGTTTAAGACACAAGATTCTGTGGTCAGGAGGTTCAGACCTCTAGGTGATTCCTGTGGGGACTGCCCCACACTTACACCTGGACTCTGGGAGGGTTGTAGTGCCCCATCACAGCTGTGACTGCACTTCGTGACCCCTGCTTGCCTGTCGCTATTTACCTCTCATTACACATCATATGTTCTAGGCACGCTAGTCTACTGGCTACCTTAAATGGAAAACAAAACTCTCAAAACTGAGTATCTCCAGCTTTATTCTACTTTAACCCTGTATGCCAAACATCATGTTGTTTAATAGCTTAGGGAGCTTGCTTCTACTACCATAGATTTCTGGCTCACTTTCCCAATCCTAATGCTAACAGAAAGCTTGGTGCCATAATCATCTTTCTTATCCTAACAGTTAACCAACTCGCTGTGCACAGATTAGCTCTAGTAATAAAGAGCTCCATTCCATTATAATAGTTTTTCACCTCACCATTAATTTGACAAATATTTGAGCACCTACTATGTGCCTGCAGGGCTGGTGTTAGAACAGTGGATTGATAAATTCCCTGTCCTGTGGAACTTGCATTCTAATGCAGGAGATCGATTTTAAACAAGTTTAACAAAAATCTTTTGCTTTAGGGTAGTGATGAGTGGTATGAAGAAAAATAAACCAGCGTAAGGCAGTAACACTAGTCTCAGAGTGGTCAGAAAAGGCCTTTCTGAAGGCTGGAAATCTGGGGAAGAATAGTCCAGGCTGAAGGAGTGGCAACAGCAAAGGTCCTAAAGCTGGAAAGCATTTGGTATGTTTGAGAAAATGCAAGGGAGGCAAGTATGAGGGGGCAGTTAGGGCCAGAGGAGCTGGGGACCAGGTCCCTCAGGACATGGAAAGGACCTTTGAATTTTATTCTGAGAGTGAAGCCATGGAAGGGCTTTTTGTAGGGGAGAGACTAATAATATACATAAGCACAAGCTAACATGTATTCACTCAAATATTTATCAAATTGTATCTATTATGTATCAGGCACTTTTTTGTGTGTGCAGGGGTCCTGCAGTGAACAAATAGACAAAGTCGAGGAGGTCATATTCTCATTGGAAGAGCCAGGCAGTAAATAAGTATATAAGAGCATCATCTGTCAGTTTGTTATAAGTACTGTGGAAAATAAAGCCAGCGAAGTGACTAGCTGGAGGTGGTTGGGAGAAGGTCCCTCTGACAAGGTGACATGTAAGCAGACAGCAGACTAAAGAGAGGACAGGCAGCCTGTGTCTATCTCAAGGAAGAACCTTCCAGGTAGGAAGAACAGCAAAAACAAGAGTCTGGAGGAGGTATATTTTGGATATCACTGTTCTAAGGTCTGTACATGCATGAATTCACTCATTCCTTGTATCAATCTTACGAGTTCTAGATGGAGACTAGACACAGGTGAGAGGGAGGATTGGAGAGACAGAAGCTTAATTTGTCCAGGGAAGAAAGGATGAGGGCCATATCAATGAAGGTGATGAGAGACAGTCTGATTTGTGGCGAGGAGGCTCTGATTGATTGATTGATTGACGGATTTGAGATAAAGTCTCATTCTGTTACCCAGGCTGGAGTACAGTGGCACAATCTCAGCTCACTGCAACCTCCGACTCCTGGGTTCAAGCGATTCTTCTGCCTCAGCCTGCTAAGTAGCTGGGAGTACAGGCGCATGCCACCACGCCTGGCTAATTTTTGTATTTTTGTAGAGATGGGGTTTCACCATGTTGGCCAGGATGGTCTTGATCTCCTGACCTCGTGATCCACCTGCCTCAGCTTCCCAAAGTGCTGAGATTACAGGCATGAGCCACCGCGCCTAGCCAAGGCTCACATTTTTAAGTGATTCTTGTGTGGAGATAATTTGAAAGTCATGCATGACTTTCAGATGTACTGGAAGTGGAATATCAGAGAAATCGACAAAAGAGTCTTTCTTAAGTTTTGACCTAAACAACTGACTGACTTACAGAGTAATTTATTGAAAAGGGAATTACTGTGGAAGGAGCAGGTGAGCAGGTGTTTCTGTTTGCACATTTACTAGAGATTCCTCTTAGACACTATAGACATTATGTAGGCAGATTGCCATCCATGTATGGTATTCAGTGGAAAGGTCAGAGCTAGAGATGCGAATTTGGAAGCTGTCAACATACAGGTGGTATTTGAAACATGGGACTGGTTGAAGTCAACTATGGAGAGAATGTGGATAGAGGTTGTGACCTGAATCCAAAGATACTCCAAAATACAGAGGTTAGCAATGGGAGAATTCAGCAAAGGAGACCATGAAGAAATAATCAGAGTCCCAGAAGTCAAGTAAAGAAAGTCTCCCATGTAGGAGGAGCATTCAACTGCATCAGATACCATGGAGATATTAAGTTATAGGAAGACTGAGAACTAGGCATCAGATTTGGTAACATGCAGCTCATGGGTGACCTTGACAAGGTCCAACTCAAAATCCATCCCATATTAGAAATTATTTTCTTCATTTGTCATATCATGCTTCATACGTATCTTTTAGCAGAATTATTTTCTGTGTCGATCACACAAAGTTGCTAATTTCAGGAGTGACAATGACCAATTGTACCAAACATATTACTCCAAAACACTTTGTTTTGGAAACATGTCTGTAAACATCCACTAAAAATTTCAGTTGACTCCAAGACACCATAAGATTCTCACTTGTAAAAGTACTTTTTTAATGTAAAGGATTCACTAGGATAGGCAATATTGCCATAAAGGTGATTAAATTATAATCTTGCAAAGATGAAGTTTAAAACAATACTTTCTTTAAAAAAGGTTTTGCTGGCTAACCTATAATAATTGTATCCTACTTCTTACACTACAGTGTTAAAGTACAACTCTGACCTTATAGACGATAGTTTAAAGGTAAATAAAATGTATATTTACATTGAATGTCACAGTCAGTTCCTAAACATAATTCTTTAAGGGAAGAAAGAACGCAAAGATTATGTGGCTTCAGACTAATTTTGCAGATAAGGAACTAGAAGGTCAGAAAGGTTGTCACAGAAATGAGGCTGGAATCTAGAACTCTAATTCAGGCCCATTGCCTTCCAAGTGCACAGCAGCAAGTCACTTACCCTGTTTATCTAGGTGAATGTCTCTATCCTAAGGGGGAGGTGGGAACCTGCCAGTTTCAAAGGTGGGGAGGGAGGGGAGTCATGGCTAGGGGAGGGGAGTCACTTCTGCCCTGGCTAGCATTCCCATCTTCTGTTTCTTGTTTTGGTTGAAGTACTTGCAGCTATACAATGTCTCAGTTGGGAATCATGCTTATGAGAACAAGGGTACCGACCACTCTGCTATGGCAGTCTGTCAGCATTTCTACAAGCGAGGAAACATCTACCCTGGAAATGATACCTTTGACATCGATCCAGAAATCGAAACTGGTGATGTGCTTCTGTAACCTAAAACCCCAATTTTTAATGCCTCAATTTATATTTAAAATCAGTAATTTTGTCTTTGAAAACATTGATTTGTTCTGTGGTATTAGGGCATAGTAAGAATGATGCAGCAGTTACTATGTGTCAGGCAGTGTTTTGAGCCCTTTACTGTAACTCAAGAATCCTCAAGAAAACCCAGCAAGTCAAGGATTATTATTATTATCCCCTTTTATAGAAGACTAAAGTATGGCTCAGAGAGTTAAGCGATCTGCCTAAGGTGGAGCTAGAAGAGCAGCGCTGAAATTTGGCCCAGGCTGTTTGTGCTCTTAGCTACCATATTCCACCATCTCTTGTGCAGGACATGCCAGTGAAGTATTAATAGACAGATATTATGCTTGTAAAACATTATGCTTGCAAACTCTTGGTGTATATAAAACTCTCTTGCCCCAATACTGCTTCACTATCATGCACTTTTTGGGGCAGATTGAGGGGGAGGAATAAGAATCAGAATATGCAATAGAATGGCTTATTTTTCTTAGCAAATTCTATTTTGCAGTTATACCTAAAATGTTAACTTAGGTCATTGGCTAAAAAAATAAGTATTCAAATACTTTTGACAACAGATTTTTTTTTGAGAGATAATACTGATAACAGTACCAACTAGTGAAAACTTTCTCAAATGCTGTCTCCCTTTTTTGGTGTGTGTGGGGGGGGTGTGTATTGAAGAAACATTGTTAGCACAGAATATTTTAAAAATAGATCCTTCAAACTGCTTAGAAAATCTTATTGTAGTTACTTCAAGCGCTTCAAATCCTATGCTTAAGATGCAAAAATGGGGAGGGACTCAAAGTTTAGGCTTTAAAAGGAAGAGAACATTCATGTAACAATGAAATCGAGTTCAGGTCTTTGTGTAGCCTCCACTCCAGAAATGTTGTAGCCACTTAGGTCTTAAAAACAGATGAGTCATGGTAACCACGTGGTATCAATGTTTAGCTTTTAAAATTTTAATTCCAAAAAATATTAGAATCTGAATAACTGGTCTTAAATGTATCAGCCTTTCGAAATGCAGTCCTTTTTATTTATTTTAAGTACTAGATCATGTTTTCGTTCCTTTCTATGGCAGATTGTTTCTTTGTAGAGCCAGATGAACCTTTTCACATTGGGACACCAGCAGAAAATAAACTGAACTTAACACTGGACTTCCACAGGTGAGGGGAGCGGATAGGGGTGTAATACATTTGTATGTATATAGTTCCACAGAACTAAGATTGCCTTTGTTTTCTAGACTCCTAACAGTGGAGCTTCAGTTTAAACTGAAAGCCATTAACCTGCAGACAGTTCGTCATCAAGAGCTCCCTGACTGTTACGACTTTACTCTGACTGTAAGTGTGGGCCAGGCTGAATTTGGTTCCAGTCTGGAGAAGAATTGTTTTATCTAGTTGTGTTTCATATGCTTGGATTATGGTGTGATCAAGAATACAGGATGTTTTCACTTGAATGTGCGTAAGGGAAACACTGATAGATCTAGCTCTATTTTGCTATAACAACAAGTTTACTTATTAATTATGTCTTCTGCACCTCAGTTTAAGTTCTAGGAAAGCAGGGACCTTGTTCCAGTATGAAGAACAGTGACTGGTATAGGATAGATTTTCCAACACAAGAGGAACAGGTGTTTGTAGTTTCCATGTGGTTGGCTCTCAGCAGTCTATGGCTGTCAGCTAAAGGTTACTGCCAAGAGTTCTTGTTACTTAGTTTCTTCGCCATGGATGTTTCCATGTTTGGAGTTTGTAGTATACATCTTTAACTTATTACAGTTTACCTTCAAGTTATACCACTGCATATAGTGTAAGAACCTTACAACAATGTACTTCCATTTCTCCCATCTTGGCCCCTGTGCAGTTGTTGCTATATAGTGTATTTCTACATGTGTTATAAACCCACAATATATGTTATATTTTCTTTAATGTGTGTTTTTGACTGTTTTCCTGTCTTCACAGATAACATTTGACAACAAGGCCCATAGTGGAAGAATTAAAATAAGTTTAGATAATGACATTTCCATCAGAGAATGTAAAGACTGGCATGTATCTGGATCAAGTAAGTGATGAGCATTACTAGTTTACAGAATGGTTATTAAATACTGTAAATGGTTATTAAAATATCACCCTCCGGATATCTGGAACAGCAAATGGAAGATTAGACCTTTTTCAAGTCCCTAAATCTCCACAAATAGATCAACTCTGATGTTTCAGGCAATAGGTAAGTCATGAATAACTGAAATGGGCTTCCTCTCCTTGTGACCTCACTTGCCCACTCATGAGCAAGAATGTACTCACAGTCCCCTGCCACCAAAACCCTACATACATCTTCCCAGACCAATACTTATTGAGTGATACTCTATACCTACTGCCACCTTAATTTTCCTCATTTTAATATTTTTAAATGTCCTTAAGATAGGGAGAATCCTTATTTATTTATTTATTTTTCTGAGACAGAGTCTAGCTCTGTTGCCCAGGCTGGAGTGCAGTGACGCGATCATGGCTCACTGCAACCTCTGCCTCCCGGGTTCAAACGATTCTCCTGCCTCAGCCTCCTGAGTAGCTGGGATTACAGGTGCATGCCACCATGCCCAGCTAATTTTTGTATTTTTAGTAGAGACAGAGTTTCACTGTGTTGGCCAGGCTGGTCTCAAACTCCTGACCTCATGATCCACCCACCTCAGCCTCCCAAAGTGTTGGGATTACAGGGGTGAGCCACTGTGCCTGGCCAGAATCCTAATTTTTACGGATGAAGAAACTAAGGCTCAGAAGCCAGGGGCAAGTCAAGTAGAATGTGACCCCAAAGCATCCCACATATTATGATCGTCTTCTGTCCATTTAAAAGTATACTAAAAGAGGAAAGGATCTATTCTTAGAAATATAGACAAGAATTCAGGTGTAGACTAAATACTGTCAAGAATTTTGGGGCTGAACTGGAGAAAATTGCCTGGAAAGAATTTATCTAGTTTTCTAGTCCCTCATAAGTGACATCATGGTACATTGTACTGGACTTAGTGGTCATTAGATGAGGAGTTCTCAGATTCTAATCAGCAGAAGAATCATCCTGGGTACCTGCTCCAGTGCAGTTTCCCCAGCTGTATATAAGCCAGTAGTTCTGGGGTGGGACCTAGAAATGTGTAAATAGTCCTTATGCAGCCTATACCTGGATAATCACGGTTCTAAAGTTTCTTACTAATTGATTTGCCAAGTTCCAAAGTAATAATGAGATAGAATAAACAAAATGAAATTTTGCTCCAAAGTAATAATGAGATAGAATAAACAAAATGAAATTTTGCCATCATAGTATTTTTTTTCACTAATAGGTAACTTCAAATATATGAGGCTCTTTAATCACATTTGAAACACAAGCCTTTTTCATCATCTGTATACTTTATAATGCTTCTCCACAAACGCCAGAATCAGAAAAATGAGAGCATACCCAAGTGTCTGGCACCTAGGCGTTCTCTCAAATGTTTGTTTCTTAATTTTAAGTTTCTCTAAAGTCAATTTAGACATTTATGTAGCAGTTAGGCTCCTTGGCAGATATTAATGGGATGCTTCATGATAGAACTAGTCTTAAGTACTTTCTCTTTTTGTCAGCAGAGAGCAGTCTAACTTATTAAATAGAGACAAGCTCTGTGGCAGAGTGTACAATGGTTGACACCTCTGCCCATCTCTCTACATTGGCTTCAGCATGCTGGCCAGGACTTCACACTTTCGATTCTCCAAAATCTCCATATAGGTGGCTCTTTCTTGTCACTCAGGTTTCAGCTAAAACCCACTGCTCCCTCACTGAGGCCTTCCTTTACTGTGCAATATAAATGAACCTCTCTTCCATATTGCCCCACACTAACCTCTTTCATATAGAGCAATCATTCTCAGACTTTAGCATCACCCGGAGGGCTTGCAGAAACCCAATTCAGTGATTTCTGATTCAGTGGGTCTGGAGTAGGACCTGAGAATGTACATCTCTAACAAGTTTCCAAGGAATGCCAAGAACCACTGACATAGAGTGACAGACACTGGGAACAAACTGCAGAGATTTTACCCCAGCTCTTCTACTGACTAGCCCTGTAACTGTGGGGAAATCATGTGACCTCTCTGTGCTTCAGATTTCTCACCTGCAAAGTGGGGATAATCATGCTTACCTCATTGGAGTTGCTGTGAAGATCGAATAGGTTAATATGTATAAAGTGTTTAGAGCTATGCCTGGCAAGAAATGTGCTTAATACATGTTATCTATTGTGATTATCTTCTTTATATTACTTACTCATTTCTAAAAGTATTTTGTTATGTGTTTACTTCTTTGTAGTAGAATAGAAGTTTGAAAAGATCAGGGACTTTGTCTATCCTGTTTACCACTGTATCCTAACATTTAGAAAAATGCCTGGCACACAGTGAATGCATAATAAATATTGTATACCTAGATAAGTATATTTTAATAGAATATGCAGGGAGGTGGGCCTGGGCATGGTGACTCATGCCTGTAATCTCAGTACTTTGGGAGGCTGAGGTTAGAGGATCACTTGAGGCTAAGAGTTTGAAACCAGCCTTGGCAACAAAGTAAAACCCTGTCTCTACCAAAAAAATGTAAAATTAGCTCGGTATGATGGCACATACCTATAGTTTCAGCTACTAGGGAGGCTGAGGTGGGAGGATTGCCGAGCCTGGGAGGCTGAGGCTGCAGTTAGCTTGATCTCGCCACGGCCCTCCAGCCTGGGCAACAGAGACCTGGTCTCGAGGGGAAAAAAAAAGAATATGCAGGGAAGCTAATTGTATTAAGAACAAAAGACCATAGGCTTATAGTTAAAGATATTAGAATGATAGTTGTGGTAAAAAAAAAGGACTTTCACCCTTCTTTAAATACTAATTGGAAGACCATCTATCAGGGCTTCTTTTCTTTGTTGTCTTACCAGAAAGAATGCTTGAATTATTTAAATGATTCTAAAAAGAAGATGTCACAGTATTAATGTCCCACCACATAAGCACTATGTAATCCTCTTTGCTTTCAGTTCAGAAGACACTCATTACATGATGATCTTTGATGCCTTTGTCATTCTGACTTGCTTGGTTTCATTAATCCTCTGCATTAGATCTGTGATTAGAGGACTTCAGCTTCAGCAGGTAGGGGATGTTGCTTTCCAGGAATGCTACTGACATTTTGATTGACAGAGACATTCACTGTGCCTCATCTCTTTTCCATAAAGGAGTTTGTCAATTTTTTCCTCCTCCATTATAAGAAGGACGTTTCTGTTTCTGATCAAATGGAATTTGTCAATGGATGGTACATTATGATTATTATTAGTGACATGTTAACAATCATTGGATCAATTCTAAAAATGGAAATCGAAGCTAAGGTAATTTTTTTCCTAATCACGCTATTGTTAGTGTCAGATTTGTATTAATGGTAATTTACTTTTCCAGAATTTGAGAATTTTCAGAATGAATTATTTCTTCTAAACTGTATATCAAGTAGACTTGAAATTGGTAATGGTGATTTTCTTAAATCTAGTCAGGAGGTCGCTTAGGCAGAGTTTTTCAAAGTGTGACGCACAAACCATAGCATCAGAATCATTGGGTGCCTGGTAAAAGTGTACCATGTTAGACCCACTGAATTCAAACTCTTCGGCGGGGTCTGTGAACTCTTACACACACCAAAATTCATACACAACCAACGTAACTAATGTAAGAGTTCTAAAAAAAATCTTATAAGAAATGCTAGAATATTTAACAAAAAGGAGTGGAGCTGTGGGGGAAAGTGAGGTCAAGGCACTATGCCAAGCAAATGGCATGCTTGCATTTGTGTCCTCCATCAATTCAAAGTGAGAACACTCCCATTTTCTTACTTTCCCATTGATGTGCTATGAGCTTATCCATTTTAAGACTAACCTAGCCTAAAAATCAACTGTCCCCAGAAAACAAAAATCAAATTTAAAACACTGATATTGTTCAAACTAATCTTGCTCAAACTTACGTTTCCCTAGTCTTGATGCAACTGATTGAGTCTCCTGGGGAGTTGGTTATAAACCTGGGCAGAGACCCCAGATGCAATCGTTCAGAGAAGACAGGAGCTTATTTTTCTCTTATGTAACACTATGGGTTTTACAGATTGCTGAGTAGCTCAACTTCCCATAGTCATTCAGGCACCCACGCTCCTCCAGTTTTGTTTCTCTGCCATTCCTTAAGGACTTGCCCTGACTGCATAATTATTGCTGGGTTGCCTCAAACAGATTGCAGCTTATGGGAAGCAAAAATACAGTATGGTGGAAGCTCTCCCATAGACTGATGGCTTGGCTCAAGAACGGTAGAATTTATTTCTGTACATATCCCACTGGATATAATTTAGTCAATCCTAACTGCAGAAGGAGCCAGGGTACACAGCCCAGGCATGTGCCTAGGAAGGGGAGAATGGGTTTAGGTCAACACTTAGCAGCTGCCACTATATGTGGCTGTGGAATGTATCATTGGAATAGATGTTTAACTTCAGGGACAAACAAAAAACCAAAACAAAAAAGAGGAGTAAGGGGAGATTTGCAGCAAATCTTTATTTTTACCAACCTCAGCTATCATTAATTTCAGTGAACTCTAAATGGTGTCCAAAAATATCTTTCTGTATTTTTCTAGACCATTCACTGCCGCCTCATAAGTGATCATATCATGTTTTCTTCTCTTCTGAAACCTCTAATACCCTTGTCCTGTCGTCATTCTAAGCTGATGACCTTACTTCCTGTTTCACAAAAATAATAGAAAAAGACCGAGAATTTCCACATTCCCACCTCATTTATCTGCCTCCTGGCATCAGTGCCCATATACAGTGCTTTTTTTCTATGGATGTATTGTTTAGGCTACTATTCAGGGCCAACCCCTCCACCTGCCTACCAGAGGTCATCACCACTTGTTTATTCAAGGGCACAGCTCCAGCTAGGTTTACTTCTCTTGAGAATCATCAGTTTCCCCCCTCTCTACCAGGTCATTCCCATTACCATGTTTTTGTCCTTTTTCTTAAGAGATAGTATCTCAACCCTAAATCCTCCCCCTAACTTACTACCCTCATTTATTTAGCAAAAGATCTCAAAAAAGTAGTTAATCTTGTTATTTTTTATTCTGATCCTCTCCTACCACCCCCCGCTTTTGTTTTTAAGAGACAGGGTTTTGCTCTGTTGCCCAGGCGGGAGGGCAGTGGTACAATTATAGCTCACTGCAGCCTAGAACTCCCCCACTTAGAATTCTTCCCTGAGCTCCAGACTCGAATATCCATTGTCTAGTCTATATCTCCATTTGGATGTCTGCTTTTTCTCTCAAATTTAGCACACCTAAAACAGAACATCTAAAGCCCCCACCTCTGCACACCAAACCTGCTTCTCTCATAGCGTTTCTAATTTTGGTTAATGGCAACTCTCATCAGTTACTCAAGCCAAAAACCATGGATTCATCATAGACTCCTCTCTTTCACTAATCTCCTCTTTCCCACATCTAATCCAAGAGGAAATCTTATTGTTCTACCTTCATTGGCCAGGCACTGTGGCTCATATAATCCCAGCACTTTCGGAGGCTGAGGCAGGAGGATGGCTTGAGCCCAGGAGTTCCAGACCAGCCTAGGCAACATAGTGAGACCCATCTCTACAAAAAACAAAAGACATTAGCCAGCATGGTGGCATGTGTCTATAACCCAAGCTACTTGGGAGGCTGAGGTGGGAGGATCGCTTGAGCCCAGGAAGTCAAGGCTGCATTGAGCAGCCACTGCATTCCACGCTGGGTGGTAAGAGTTAGGGCCCTGTCTCCAAAACAAACAAACAAACAAACAAACAAAATCACCTCGTCACCTCCACTATTACCAGCCTGGTCTAAGCTTCCATCTCTCATTTATATTAATGCAGTAGCCTCCTCACTCCAACAACCTGCTCTCAACCACAGCAGCCAACATCTGATCATATCACCTCTGTTTGTGGTTCTCAAATTTCCCCAGTTGAGTTAGAGTAAAAGACAAAGTTGGTAAGTGCCACCTTAGCTCTATAACTGTTTACCCTTTCTGTTGTTCACTCCAGCTAGATGCACTATCTTGTCAGGTACCCTCCCGTCTCAGGGCCTTTGCGCTTACCGGTCCCTGTGCCTGGTAGGCTCCTCCCCTAGATTTTTGTTTGACTTGCTCCCTCCTTCCTTTCAGATCTTTGCTCAGATGCCTCCTTTTTAGTGAGACCTTCTCTGATCACTGTATTTAAAATGACAAACCCATACCTATTCCTTATCGCCGCCTCTGAATTTTCTCTTCAGCAGTTATCATCAGCAAATGTCCCAAAGTTTCTGTGAACTTATTTATATTGTCTCTCTTCCCTCTACTAGAATGTAAGCTGCATGAGAGCAAAGAATTTTGTTTGTTTACTGCTGTATTCTTAGCACCTAGAACAGTGCCTGACTCATAGCTACCTCAATATTTATTGCCTAAATGAATTTCTGCTTTATAATCTGATTATATTTTTCCACTCTGTCTTAGAGTCTAACTAGTTATGATGTCTGTAGCATACTTCTGGGACCTCTACGATGCTTGTGTGGCTTGGAGTCATCCGATACCTCGGTTTCTTTGCAAAGTACAATGTAAGGAATTCCATGGATCTCCATGCTGTTGGTATTGCTCTCAAAGTTATTGCATTGCTTTGGCTAAAGGACAAGAGATTCTAATGGCCTCTCTTCCTTTCCCAGCTCCTCATTTTGACCCTTCAGGCAGCACTGCCCAATGTCATCAGGTTCTGCTGCTGTGCAGCTATGATTTACTTAGGCTACTGCTTCTGTGGGTGGATCGTGCTGGGACCTTACCATGACAAGGTACTGATAAACAACTTTTTCCCTGTTACTATTAAGCTTTTAGTATAGTGCCAGTGGCTTGTTAACCTTTTTCAATGAACTCCTTCTATTTTGTGATTCAGCCTTAAAATGTTGAAGGTAGTATATCTAGTGCCATATTTATAAAGTGGTAAGTTGTGACTAACTTGAGAGAATATGTGATATACTCAGCTATCTCAAGTTCCTTCTTGTAATGTATCAGGTAATTAAGTCCCATTTACCACCAGTGAAGTCAGGTTTAGTCAATTTGATTCATCAGTATATCCAAGAGCAATCTATTCAGATAAGCCTTCTCGAAATGTGACTTTATTTAAAAAGTAGCATGGGGGAAACTTGTAGAAATATTTGAAATTTTGTTACCAGAGCTATAGTCTGGAATGGAATATTGTGCCTTATTTTAAATGAAATAAATTTTAAAATGAGATGTATGAGCATGCATGGTTGGGACCTGGGTATCTCTGCACAGGCATTTCAAGGTCTCTTTAAGGTAAAGGGCAGTTGCAATGCTTGATTCAGAAAAGCACTGAGGATGCAGACCAGCTCCTGCATTTCATTCAGGCTACTCCAAGAGAGAGCTGCTTGGTCACAGGGAAAAAAAATAGTAGGCTTATACATGTTATATGCATCACAAAGCAAATGTGTGTGGTTACCTCAGATTATTTGTTTTAAAATGGTAACTTGGGTTATCTGGTCCCATTATGTTTAATATAATGTCATGAACAAAAGGCTCCAATGGGAGGGAACATGGAATAAAGTGAACTTTTTTCTTTTCCAGTTTCGTTCTCTGAACGTGGTCTCTGAGTGCCTTTTCTCTCTGATAAATGGAGATGATATGTTTGCCACATTTGCAAAAATGCAGCAGAAAAGTTACTTGGTCTGGCTATTTAGTAGAATTTACCTCTACTCATTCATCAGCCTCTTTATATATATGATTTTAAGTCTTTTCATTGCACTGATCACTGATACATATGAAACAATTAAGGTAGGTTTATCAAGAGCCGTAAGTAGTAGCATTGTTCTGTAACTTGTAGTCACGGTAAAATCCAGTACCTAATGGTAGAAGACAAGTTGATGGAATGTTAATTTCTTCAGGATAGAGAAAAAGGACCTTATTTTTAGAGATTGATAAACAGAAATAGAGGAAAAACAGAATGTCTGGAATGCTGAAAGCCTTAGTCTCTAGGTAGTTAAGCTTTTTCACACAAGCTTTCTAACCTTTTATTAGAATTATAAGTGTCATTCAAAGTCTGAGGGGCAAAGAGTAAAAAACTGAAAAAAAAAAAAGAATTATAAGGGTTAGTAGATACTGGGTGAATAAAACATATGGCATTTCAGAAAGCCAAAATATTGTAGGAAGATAAAAAATCCAATTTTTATAAAGAAAAATTGACCCCCTTCGTTTGGACTGTGTGTAACTGAGCCAGTTACTCTTTGCAAGGTCCTGCAGGACACAAGCCCAGGGGTCCAGCCTCCAGAATAGCAAAAGGATTAATGGGTCCAGTACTAACCAAGCAGCTTTATACAGTCAGATACCTGAACTGAAAAGCTATTGTCATTCATATTAGATCTTTTAAAAATCAGTTTGAGCCCCTTGAAATATGGAAAGGCAGAATAAATAGCCATATATGTTTAAATTATTAATAATCTTACACTATTAGGCATATTTGTGGCATAGACACTTGAACGTGGGGATTTTCTGGGGTATGAGAGGGGTAAAGAAACATGAAACCATGTGGTTGGCCCCAGGGATAAAGAGAAGGCCTTGGTTTGGAGCTGATAATGATGAGTTCTTTCCTCGTGAAGCCAGGGCTGTGACTTCATCCTTACTGAACAAGATTGCAGGGACCGAATGTCCTTGCTTTCTCATCTGCTCAGCAGATGTGTCCTTAGGGTCACCAAGACAACTGGGAAAGAACATAGTTGTGACTTCAGATCCCTCCCAATGGTGCTCTAAAATTTCACTGCCTCCAACTCTGTATGCAGAGAACTTATGTGTTATTCGAGGGTGACATCTGAGAGCTCTAAGGGTAACGTGAGTTTTCACCTTTGATGACATAAACCTGAAACTCATATTTTAGATGTTAACCTCTTGCCATGGGCTCAGAGCACTTGCCAAATCGGAATGCTAAGTTACTTCTGATCGTTTTTAGTCACAGCATGTCCTAGAAATTTTAGGTCCCAAACTGATATAAATATGAGGCCCTTAAACTTCCTGGAAGACTGACTCCAAAAGAGTGTGCAGATTGGAAAGGTCCCTTAGAGCATTCAGATCTTTGTTCAGACACCTGGGCTAGCTCAGGAGCGTCCAAGACTGTGCTGAGAGGTCTTCTGGGCAAGGCCAGAGATGTCCATCCCTCAGCCTGCTAGAAAACCTTGTGAATTTAGATCCACTGGGCTTCTTGTGGCCTGAACCAGGTTCATCGAAAATGCCTGCATCACATTGGTCTCAAAGTTGCAGGGCTGCAGGGCAGAGTAGTGACAAAGGTTCTCATACTTGGGATGGGGCTGGCTCAGTTCTCCCTGGAAGGAGGACTCAGACTTAGACTCAGTGTGCCCATTTGAGTTTCAGTGGACCCAGAAAGAGAGCTCAGGTAGGCAGCTGCAGAATCCCAGGCCCACTTTACCTCCGCCAAACCTGAGTGACTCCAGAGGCGACATCTCTTTGCAGGTCCTCAGAAGTAATTATACTATCTATCTAGAGAACCCTCTCCCTTGCCAAATGATCCATTTTGAATTTGAAATGAACCTGATTTCAAAGGGCTTATTAATGAGAGCTTTTAACATTCTTCTGTATAGCATTACCAACAAGATGGCTTCCCAGAGACTGAACTTCGTACTTTTATATCAGAGTGCAAAGATCTACCCAACTCCGGAAAATTCAGATTAGAAGATGACTCTCCAGTATCTTTATTCTGCTGTTGTAAAAAGTAGCTATCAGGTTTATGTGTACTTTACAGGAAAATATAATGTGTAGCTGAGATGAAAGACTGTGGATATTCTGAGATCAGATATAGTATGTTTGAAGACTATTATTTTGAGCTAATTGAGAGCTATAATTCAACAATAACTATGTTTATATTTTTAAAAGTAATATTTAGTGTCTTTGTAGTTTTATGCTGGGTTTGTTTTAAAAAATAACTTTAATGAGGAAAGCTACTGGATTATTATTATTTCTTGTTTATTTTGCCGTGGCCTTAGAATGTATTCTCTGTGCCTCCCTTTTGCTTTGTTACTTACTTCCCACTATGCTGACTGTGGACTGTGTAATTGGTGGAAAACAATCCCTGGTCTGACTGTGACTTCGGACAACTCAGTAACCCTGGCTTGGACCACTCTCAGGAGTCCATCCTTGAGAGAGTGGGAGTAGTTACCATATATACAGTAATCATTATATTTTAAAATCTTCTCTTAAAAGGAAGAATAAGAGTGCACCAGCTAACAATGTGATACAGTCATGTGTCGCTTAACGACAGAGATACGTTTTGAGAAATGTGTCGTTAGGCGATTTTGTCATTAAACATCATAACATGTAGTTCCACAAACCTAGATAGTATAGCTTACTTACACACCTACGCTATAGCCTGTTGGTCCTAGGGTACAAATCTGTACCACATTTTACTGTATTGAATACAGTAGGCAATTATAACACAATGGTAAGTATCTAAACATAGAAAAGTTATAGCAAAAATATGGTTTTATAATCTTCTGAGACCACCATTGTATATACAGTACATCATTGACTGAAACATCATTAATCAGCATATAACTGTATTTGGTTATGAAAAACAACTGTTATTTGATTCTGTTTTTGTTCTTAAAAGGATCAGGTTTTTAAATACTCATTTACAAGTTTTCTATCCTTCAGTATTAAAGTAGAAAGTAAAAAGAGTATCTTATACATGCATGAAAATTAAAGCACATACCAAATGCATTTTTGATCCAGAAGTGATTATTTTATTACTACTTGAGCAGCCTGTTAAAATTTGTGATGTACTATACCTTTCATAGGCACATTAAGTCTCACAGTGAAGTGTTTTGGGGTCAGAGGTGGTGGTTTCATGGGGCAAGTTTCTATAGCTCACATTAAAATCGGGACTAGGCACAGTTTCTCATGCCTGTAATCCCTGCACTTTGGAAGGCCAAGATGGGAGAATTGCTAGAGCCCAGGAGTTCGAGACCAACCTAGGCAACATAGTGAGACTCATCTCTACAAAAAATAGAAAAAAATTAGCTGGATGTGGTGCCACATGCCTGTAGTCTTAGCTACTTGGGAGGCTAAGGCAGGAGGATCGCTTGAGCCCAGGAAGTCAACTGCAGTGAGCTGTGATCATGCCACTGCCGTCCAGCCTGAGTGACAGAGTGAGACTCTGTCTCAAATATATATACATATATATGCACATGAAAACAATTATGCTTAAAATTTTAAAGTAAGAGAAATGTGTGCTGTAAAAAGACATAAAAATAGCCTCTACTCCTTGTAGACTGCTGATTGAGAATTACAGGGTTTTTCAACACATGAATATTTATTGTGTGTACTATTTATACAAATAGAAATGAATTCAATGATGTGCAGTAAAGATTTTTTCAAAGCAAACTCTTTTTAAAAAAAAACAACCTGATTTTTAAATTTGTGATTTTGTTTTACTGAGATTTTATTATTTAATCATAATGACGGTAGTAATCATGACTCCAGGTGTTGAAGTGGGAGGTTTTATAACAGGTATAAGCTATTTCTGTAGTACCTGAGGCTTTAAAAAAATAAAAAAACAATCTAAATATCTAAGTAACTATTTTGGGGGGCAGTTCTAATATTTGTAATGCTGTCATTTTTAGAAGTTACTAGAATTCTATGTGAGTTTTGAAACCATGTTTATTATCTGATAAATCCTTTTCTTTACACCTTGTGAGATTTTTAGACTAACACTTCAGTGGAAACATGAAACCACTGACCCAGCGTTGGGCCTGGAGTTTTGCTTTGCTCTGAAGTCATGTTTCTTCTGTGGAATCACAGCCAATGACTTGGTGCCTTCCCATCTCTCTCCTGATTCTCCAGGCTCTCTTATTGTAGCAGGAGTCCCTGATAAATCCCGAGGCTTACCTTTTGGTAATGATGTCCATGAGAGAATAGCCCTACTGTCTACTGAAAGAAATAGCACTGACTGACTTTTTTGAACTGTCCTCAAACCAATACAATGGTTTGATCTGGGTAGGCGGATAAATTACCAGCCAGTCATTTTAGAGTTCTCCTTACATGTATATATGTATCACAGAGAATGCCAAGGTAGTTGTAAGAAAGAGAGAGAATGGAAGTCATTTTTTCTTCCAGTCTTCTAGTCTCCTTAGCCCAGGAAATCAGGGCTAGTATTTGTTGATGATACCCCCTTTTTCTGGAAGTCAGATTTCCTGTTCCCTCCTCCTGCCGTAATGATTTTTAGGGTTGTAAGCCAAGGGGATATTTTCTCTTTTCTTTTTTTGCGATAGAGTCTTGCTCTGTTGCCCAGGATGAAGCCTGGAGTATAGTGGAGTGATCGCACTTCACTGCAACCTCCACTTCCCAGGTTCAAGTGATTCTTGTGCCTCAGCCTCCTGAGTAGCTGGAACTACAAGTGCACACCACCATGCCTGGCTAATCTTTTTGTATTTTTAGTAGAGACAGAGTTTCACTATGTTGGCCAGGCTGGTCTTGAACTCCTGTCCTCAAGTGATCTGCCTGCATCAGCCTCCGAAAGTGCTGGGATTATAGGTGTGAGCCACTGAGCCCAGCCCACTGGGGGATCTTGTTAAAGTCATGAATGTACAGGTAATACCAGCAGAGACTCTCTCTCTCTCTCTCTCTCTCTCTCTCTCTCTCTCTCGACTACTTTATCAAAGCCTAACCATATATTCTTATTCATCACGTCCTAGTAGGAGGCCAGGAGTCTGCTATTTTTAGCCGGCACACAAAGTGATTCTGATACAAGTGGTTTGTGGTGGCTGTGGGGCTCAGAGTTGAACCAGGAAGATAAATCCCTTTGTTGGGGCTACAAATAAATAGTTGTTTATAAGTCTCAGGATTCAGAATGGTCTTCTATCACTCAAGAGGAACTACACTAGTCAAGAGAGAAACCCCAAGAAAGTGGGTTTATAGATATCAACTTGGATATTTTAGAATTTTGTGTCTGTAAAAATCATTTTTGTTCAGACATTGATTTTGCTGATGCTACATTTTTTAAACAATTCAGATCCCATTTTCTCTTTTCACTTAATAAAGTTTTAAATTATCTAATTGTATTGAGTTTTAATCTTTTTTATCCCCACCACACTATTTTCAAATTAATACATAAAAATAGGTGTATGGATTAGAACAAAAAAGGCAAAACTCATTATTTGCAGATATGATAATCTATATAGAAAGTCTGATAGAATCTACATAACACATGGGTCAAAGAAGAAATATCTGGAGGCTGAGGCAGGAGGATCACTTGAGCCCAGGAAGTCGAGGCTGCAGTAAACCATGATTGTGCCACTATATTCCAGCCTGGGCAACAGAGTGAGACCTTGTCTCAAAAAGAGAAAGAAAGCAATCTTGAGAAATTAATTATTTTGAAATAAAAACTAAAATAAAAAGTATCAGGAATTGTGGAACACAGTAAAACCAATGCCTAGAGGAAAATTTATAGCATTGAATGCATATATTAGAAAAGAAGAAAGATCTAAAAATCAATCTTCTAAGCTTCTACCTTAGAAAATAGACAAAGAAGAGCAAGTTAAAACCAAAGGAAGCAGGAAAAAAAAAAATTATAGCAGACATTAATGAAACAAAACAGGAAATTAGTGGACAAAATCAAAACCAAAAGCTGTTTCTTTGAAAAGATAGATAAAATCGGTAAGCCTATAGCCAAGCTAAGAAAAAAGAGGGAAGACACAAATTAATACCAGAAAGAGGGAGCATCACTACCTATTTCGTGGGCATTAAATGGATAATAATAGGAATGAATCTATGCCTGCAAATTTGAAAACCTGGGTGATAGGGACCAATGCCTTCAAAGACACAATTGCCAATTGCCAAAACTCACACAGAAGAAACAAACATAATAAAAGAATCAATAATGAATAATCTTCCAAAACAGCTCTAGGCTCAGATATTTTCACTGGTGAATTCTACTAGACATTTAAGGAACAAATTATACCAATTCTGTATAATTTTTTCCAGAAGACAGAATTGGAATACATCCTAACTCATTCTGTGAGACCAGCATTAACTTAGTATCAAAGCCAGAGAGAGATTATAAAAAAAGAAAACTAAAGACTAACATCTGTTATGAACAAAAATTCTCAGCAAAAATATTAGCAAATCAATTTCAACAATGTTTGAGAAAAATTGTATACTACAAGCAAGTGGGATTTATTCTAGGCAGCAAGGCTGATTCAACATTCAAAGCTCAGTTAATGTACTCCATCACATCAACAGGCTGAAGAAAATATATCACGTGATCATATCAATAAATACACAAAAAGCATTTAAAAAAAATCCAACATCCATTTATGAAAAGGCCTTCAGCAAACCAAAAAAAACGGGAACATCATCAACTTGATGAAGAACATCTACAAAACAAAAACAACAACAAGAAAAATAGAGTTAACATCGTACTTAATGGTGAGAAACGTAAGACGTTTTCATGCTAAGATCAGTGACAAGGCAAGGATGGCCCCTCTAACACTCCTTTTCAACATGTCCACTCTTAACACTCCTTTTCAGCGTCACACTAGAAGTTGTAGCTAATGCAATACAATATGAAAGAAAATAAAAGGTATTCAGATTGGGAAAGAAGAAATAAAACTCTTTGAGATGACATGATTATCTATGTAGGAAATCTGAGAGAATTAAAAGAAACAACTGCAACTAATAAGTAATTATAACAAGATTGTAGGATACAAGGTTAATATACAAAAATCAGTCACTTTCTTGTATATCAGCAATGAACAATTAGAATTTGAAATTAAAAACAATATCATTTATAGAAGTATCCCCAAAAATGAAATACTTGGCTATAAATCTAACATTATGTAGAAGTTCTATATGAAAAAAAAACTAAAACTCTGATGAAAGAAATCAAAGAACTAAATAAGTGGAGGGATATTTCAAGTTGGGAAGAATTGACATCTTGACAATATTGAGCCTTCTTTTTCAAAAGGCTCAATATTGTCGAGATGTCAATTCTTCCCAACTTTATCTATAGATCAACACAACCCCAAATTAAGATCCAAGGGAGTTCTTTTGTGGATATCAAAAAACTGATTTTAGAGTTTATATGGAGAGGCAAAAGACCCAGAATAGACAACACAATATTGAAGGAGAAGAACAAAATTAAAAAAAAAAGGAACTGCCTAATGTGAAGACTTACTATAAAACTACAGTAATCGGCCAGGCGCAGTGGCTCATGCCTGTAATCCCAGCACTTTGGGAGTCCGAGGTGGGCGAATCACGAGGTCAGGAGATGGAGACTATCCTGGCTAATACAGTGAAACCCCATCTCTACTAAAAATACAAAAACTTAGCCCCGTGGATATCACTTATTTTTTAATCCACTTGTTGATTGATGGGCATTTTATCCACTCCTTTATTGATGGGCATTTGAGTTGATTCCATATTTTTGCAATTGCGAATTGTTCTGCTATAAACATGCATGTGCAAGTGCCTTTTTTGTATAATGACTTCTTTTCCTCTGGTCCCATTACCCATTACCCAGTAATGGGATTGCTGAATCAAATGGTAGATCTACTTTTAGTTCTTTAAGGAATTTGGACTGAGCGTGGTGGCTCACACCTGTAACCCAGCACTTTGGGAGGCTGATGTGAGTGGATCACTTGAGGTCAGGAGTTCAAGACCAACCTGGTCAAAGTGGCAAAACCCAGTCCCTACTAAAAATACAAAAAAAAATTAGCCAGGCATGGTGGCATGCGCCTGTAATCCCAGCTACTTGGGAGGCTGAGGTGGAAGAATAACTTGAATCCAGGAGGCAGAAGTTGCAGTGAGCTGAGATCATGCTACTGCACTCCAGCCTGGGAGTGCAGAAGCGTCTTAGTTTAATTAAGTCCCATCTATTTATCTTTGTTTTTGTTGCATTTGTTTTTGGGTTCTTGGTCAGGAAGTCTTTGCCTAAGTCAATGTCTAGAAGCATTTTTCCAGTGTTATCTTTTAGAATTTTTATGGTTCTGCACAGTGAAAGAAACAATCAGCAAACAGACAACCCACAGAGTGGGAGAAAATCTTCACAAACTATGCAACAATTGCAGAATATACATTTTCATCAGCACATGGAACATTCCCCAAGATCATATGATAGACAACTAAACAAGTCTCAGTAAATTTAAGAAAATTGAAATTATATCAAGTACCCTCTCAGACCACATTGGAATAAAATTGGAAATCAACTACAAAAGGAATTCACAAAACCATGCGTTGAATCTACAAGTTACTTTGGGCAGTATGGCCATTGTCACAATATTGATTGTTCCTAACCATGAGCATAGAATGTTTCTCCATTTGTTTGTGTCCTCTCTTATTTCCTTGAGCAGTGGTTTGTAGTTCTCCTTGAAGAGGTCCTTTACGTTCTTTGTTAGTTGTATTCCTAGGTATTTTATTCTCTTTGTAGCAACTGTGAATGGGAGTTTGCTCATGATTTGGCTCTCTGTTAGTCTGTTATTGGTGTATAGGAATGCTTGTGATTTCTGCACATTGATTTTGTATCCTGAGACTTTGCTGAAGTTGCTTATCAGTTTAAGGAGATTTTGGGCTGAGATGATAGGGTCTTCTAAATATACAATCATGTCATCTGCAATAAAGACAATTTGACTTCCTCTTTTCCTAATTGAATACCCTTTATTTTTTATTCTTGCCTAATTGCTCTGGCTAGAACTTCCAATACTATATTGAATAGGAGTGGTGAGAGAGGGCATCCTTGTCTAGTGCCAGATTTCAAAGGGAATGAGTCCAGTTTTTGCCCATTGAGTATGATATTGGCTGTGGGTTTGTCATAAATAGCTTTTATTATTTTGAGATACGTTCCTTCTATACCTAGTTTATTGAGAGTTTTTAGCATAAAGGGCTGTTGAATTTTGTTGAAGGCCTTCTCTGAATCTATTGAGATAATCATGTGGTTTTTGTCTTTGGTTCTGTTTATGTGGTGAATTATGTTTATAGACTTGTGTATGTTGAACCAGCCTTGATCCCCGGGATGAAGCCTACTTGATCATGATGGATAAGCTTTTTGATGTGCTGTTGCAATTGGTTTGCCAGTATTTTATTGAAGATTTTTGCATCTATGTTCATTGTAGATATTGGCCTGAAGTTTTCTTTTTTGTTGAGTCTCTGCCGGGTTTTGGTATCAGGATGCTGTTGGTCTCATAAAATGAGGTGGGAAGGATTCCCTCCTTTTGTATTGTTTGGAATAGTTTCAGAAGGAATGGTACCAGCTCCTCTTTGTATGTCTGGTAGAATTCAGCTGTGAGCCCTTCTGGACCTGGACTTTTTTTGGTTGGTAGGCTATTAATTACTGCCTCAACTTCAGCCCTTGTTATTGGTCTGTTCAGGGTTTCAGCTTCTTTTGGTTTAGGCTTGGGAGGGTGCAAGCATCCATGAATGTATCCATTTCTTCCAGGTTTACTAGTTTATGTGCATAGAGTTGTTTGTAGTAACTGATTGTAGTTTGTATTTCTGTGGAATCTGTGGTGATATGCCCTTTATCGTTTTTTATTGAATCTATTTGATTCTTCTCCTTTTCGTTTTTATTAATCTAGCTAGTGGTCTGTCTATTTTGTTGATCTTTTCAAAAAACCAGCTCTTGGATTTATTAATTTTTTGAAGTGTTTTTTGTATCTTCTGATAGATTTTGAGTTTTTTTTTATCTTGCTCCTCTAGCTCTTTCAGTTTTGACAATAAGGTGTTGCTTTTAGATCTTTCCTCGTGGGCATTTATTGCTATAAATTTCCCTCTAGACACTGCTTTAAATGTGTCCCAGAGATTCTGGTACGTTGTGTCTTCATCCTCTTTGGTTTCACAGAACATCTTTATTTCTGTCCTCATTTTGTTGTTTATCCAGTCGACATTCAGAAGCCAGTTGTTCAGTTTCCATGAAGTTGTGCAGTTCTGAGTTAGTTTCTTAATTCTGAGTTCTAATTTGATCTCACTGTGGTCTGAGACTGTTTGTTATGATTTCCATTCTTTTGCTTTTGCTGAGGAGTGACTTACTTCCAATTATGTGGTCAATTTTAGAGTAGGTGTGATGCGGCACTGAGAAGAATGTATATTCTGTGGATTTGGGGTGTAGAGCTCTGTAAATGTCTATTAGGTCCGCTTGGTCCAGATCTGAGTTCGAGTCCTGGATATCCTTGTTTATTTTGTGTCTCGTTTATCTGTCTAATATTGACAGTGGAGTGTTAAAGTCTCCCACTATTATTGTGTGAGAGTCTAAGTCTCTTAGTCATTAAGAACTTGTTTTATGTATCTGGGTGCTCCTGTATTGGGTGCGTATATATTTAGGATCGTTAGATCTTCTTGTTGCATTGATCCTTTTACCATTATGTATGCCCTTCTTTGTCTCTTTTGATGTTTGTTGGTTTAAAGTTCATTTTATCAGAGACTACGATTGCAACTCCTGCTTTTTTTTTGCTCTCCATTTGCTTGATAAATCTTCCTCCATCCCTTTATTTTTAGCCTATGTGTGTCCTTGCATGTGAGATGGGTTTCCTGAATACAGCACACCGATGGGTCTTGACTTTTTATCCAATTTGCCAGTCTGTGTCTTTTGAATGGGGCATTTAGCCCATTTACATTTAAGGTTAATATTGTTATGTGTGAATTTGATCCTGCCATTTTGATGACAGCTGGATGTTTTGCCCATTAGTTGATGCATTTTCTTCATTGTGTCGATGGTTTTTACCATTTGGTATGTTTTTGGAGTGACTGGTATTGGTTGTTCCTTTCCTTGTTTAGTGCTTCTTTCAGGAGCTCTTGTAAGGCAGGCCTGGTGGTGACAAAATCTTTCAGCAATTGCTTGTTCGTAAAGGATTTTATTTCTCCTTCGCTTATGAAGCTTAGTTAGGCTGGAATGAAATTCTAGGTTGAAAGTTCTTTTCAAGGATGTTGAATATTGGCCCCCACTCTTTTCTGGCTTGTAGGGTTTCTGTAGAGAGATCCGCTATGAGTCTGGTGGGCTTCCCTTTGGGGGACCCAACCTTTCTCTCTGGCTGCCTTTAGCATTTTTTTCCTTCATTTCAACCCTGGTGAATCTGCCGATTATGTTCCTTGGGGTTGATCTTCTTGAGAAATATCTTTGTGGTGTTCTCTGTATTTCCTGGACTTGAATGGTGACCTGCCTTGCTAGGTTAGGGAAGTTCTCCTGGATAATATCCTGAAGAGTGTTTCCAGCTTGGATTCATTCTCTCCATCACATTCAGGTACACCTATCAAACGTAGATTAGGTCTTTTCACGTAATCCCATATTTCTTGGAGGCTTTGTTCATTTCTTTTTGCTCTTTTTTCTCTATTCTTGCCTTCTCATTTTATTTCATTCAGTTGATCTTCAATCTCTGATATCCTTTCTTCTCCTTGGTCAATTCGGCTACTGAAACTTGTGTATGCTTCGTGAAGTTCTTGTGTTGTATTTTTAGCTCATTAATTGTTTATATTCTTCTCTAAGCTGTTTATTCTAGTTAGCATCTCATCTAACCTTTTTTCTAGGTTCTTAGTTTCTTTGCGTTGGGTTAGCACATGTTCTTTAGCTCCGGGGGAGTTTGTTATTACCCACCTTCTGAAGCCTGTTTCTGTCAATTCATCAGATTCATTCTCCATCCATCTTTAATCCCTAGCTGGTGAGGAGTTGTGATCCCTTGGAGGAGGAGAGGCATTCTTGTTTTTGGTGTTTTCATCCTTTTTGTGCTGGTTTCTTCCCATGTTAGTGGCTTTATCTACCTGTGGTCTTTGTAGTTGGTGACTTTCAGATGGGGTCTCTGAGTGGATGTCCTTTTGTTGATGTTGAAGCTATTTCTTTCTGTTTCTTAGTTTTCCTTGTAACAGTCAGGCCACTCTGCTGTAGGACTGCTGGAGGTCCACTTCAGTCCCCCGCTCACCTGGGGATCACCCACGGGGGCTGCAGAACAGCAAGGGTTGCTGCCTGTTTCTTCCTCTGCTATCCTCATCCCAGAAGAGTACCAGAAAGATATCAGCCTGAGCTCTCCTTTATTAGGTGTTTCTTTGGGTATACAGGGGTCGTGGAGCTGCTTGAGGAGACAGTCTGTCCCTTACAGGAGCTCAAGTGCTGTGCTGGGAGCTCCACTGTTATGCTGAGAGCTGCTGGGCAGGTACCTTTAAGTCTGCTGCAGCAGAACTCATAACCACCTCTTTTCCCAGGTGCTCTGACCTAGGAAGGTCGGCTTTATTTATAAGTTCCTGACATGCTGCTGCCTTTTTTTATAGATGCCCTGCCCCGCACAGAGTAGTCTAGTCACAGTCTGCCAGTAGATGTGTTGCTGAGCTGCCACTGGCCTTGCCCAGCTGCTGTGTGAACTGCCTCGGTAGTGGTGGACTGCCTTGGTAGTGGGGGATGCCCTTCCCCCTCACTGAGATGGACAGTCCTGGGTCCAGCTGCACTTGCTGCAAAACTCTCAATCTAGAGCGTTTCAGATTGCTTGTTTTGTGGGGGTGGTACCCACCAAGCCAGATCACCTGGCTCCCTGTCTCAGCCCCCTCCCTTTCAGCTGAATGGGCGACTATGTCTCTCAGGTATTCCAGGCACCAGTCGAAATGGCCACCCCAGACTTGTGTGAGTTTCTGCACACCAACCCGGCACTGGCTGAAACCGCCATGCTGAAAACTCGTGGTGCTTTTTGGCCTAGAAATCTCCTGGTCTGTGGGCAGTGAAAACTTGTTTGGAAATGCGGTGAGTACTCACCCTCTGTGCTGTTCTCGCTGGGAACTGCACTCAGAGAGCTGTTCCTATTTGGCCATCTTGGATCCTCCCAAGATTCTTTCTTTCATCCTGACTTTCAATAACCTGATGACTATGTGCCTAGTTGATGTTCTTTTTGTGACAAATTTCCTGGGTGTCCTTTGAGCATCTGGATGTCTAGATCTCTAGCATGGCCAGGAAAATTTCATTAATTATTGCCTCAAATAAATTTTCCAAACTTTTAGATTTCTCTTCTTTCTCAGGAAGACCAATTATTCTTAGGTTTGGTTGTTTAACATAATCCCAAACTTCTTGGAAGCTTTGTTCATTTTTAAATTCTTTTTTTCTTTGTCTTGGGTTAATTGGGTTAATTTGAAAGCCTTGTTTTTGAGCTCTGAAGTTCTTTCTTCTAGGTGTTCAATTCTATTGTTGAGACTTACCAGTGTATCTTGCATTTCTCTAAGTCTGTCTTTCACTTCCAGAAGTTGTGATTGTTTTTTATTTGTGTTATTTCTCTGGAGATTTTTTTTGTCCATATCCTGTATGATTTTTTTAAATTTCTTTAAGTTGGTTTTCACTTTTTCTGGTGCCTCCTTAAATAGGTTAATAACTGACCTTCTGAATTCTTTCTCTGGCAATTCAGAGATTTCTTCTTGGTTTGGATCCATTGCTGGTGAGCTAGTGTGATCTTTTGAGAGTATTGAAGAACTTGCTTTGTCGTATTACCAGAATTGTTTTTCTGGTTCCTTCTCATTTGGGTAGACTATGTCAGAAGAAAGATTTGGGGCTCAAGGGCTACTGTTCAGATTATTTTATCCCATGGGGTGATACCTTGATGTGGTTCTCTCCCCATTCCTCTAGGGATGGGACTTCCTGAGAGCTGGATAGTGATTGTTATTGCTGTTGTGGGTCTAGCCACCTAATGGAGCTTGGGCTGGTACTAGGGAGGGTCTGCAAAGAGTTCTGTGATGTGATCTGTCTTCAAGTCTCTCAGCCATAGATACCAGCACCTGCTCCAGTGGAGGTAGTATAGGAGTGAAGTGGACTCTTTGAAGGTCCTTGGTTGTAGTTTTGTTTCATGCACTGGCTTTCTCAAATGCTGGTTGTGCTAGCAGTGAAACTGTCGCGTGGACAGACTCAGGACATCTGGTTTGCCAGGATGTTACAGGCAGTGGAATTACCTGTTGTTTTCTCCTTTCTTGTAGGTTGTTCTTTTATAAGTTGCTGTAATGGCCTGAGTTGGTTGGGCTCCAGCCAGGAGGTGATGCTTTCAAGAGTGCATCAGCTGTGGTAGTATAGGGGGGGATACACGCTTGCCCTAAGTTTGCCTGGAGAAGTATTTTGTTTTCTCAGGTGATGCATGGGGCCATAGAGCCCCCAAGAGATTAAGTCTTTTGTCTTTGGCTATCAGGGCAGGTAGATAAAGACCATCAGGTGGGAGAAGGGTTAGGATGTCCAAGCTTAGACTCCTTGGGTGGGGCTTGCTGCAGCAGCTGTGGGGGATGGAGATGTGGTTCTCAGGACAATGGAGTTATGTTCCCAGGAGGATTATGGCTGCCTCTGATGCATTGTGTAGGTCACCAGGGAAATGGGGGAAAGTCTGCAGTGACAGGCCTCACTCAACTCTTCTGCAGCCAGCAAGCGCAGTCTCACTCCTCACTCCCTTTGTGCCCCCCCCACCCCACAACACCAAGTTTTCATCCTGGCAGCCAGTGATCAGGGCCTAGATTCCCCCCCAGGCTACAAGCCTCCCCACTGAGAAAGCCAGCAGGGCTTTTAGGCCCCACCCCTCCCAGCCTGCCACTGCTTCTGTGCCCTATCTGCACTTTCCATTTATCTCCCTTCCCTGAATTCTGCACAGGAAAATTCATGCTTGGTCAAAATTATTACAAAGCTCAACTGTAAGTTTCCTTCTCCGTGTGGTCCTTCCCCAATTCCATTGGCAGCCCCTCTCACAGGACCCCAGTGAGACAAAGTCAGAAATGGCTTCCCTGGTGACTGGGAGCACCTACAGGGCTCTTTACGCTGCTGCATCTACTTTTACATTTTGCTCAGCTCTCTAAATTCATTTAAGCTCTAGGTAGGGTGAAATCCCTCTCCTGTGATCTGGATTTTCAGGTTCCTCAGTGAGGATGTGTGTTGGGTGGTAAGCTTTCCCCCTTCACACTCACCATTTTTCAGCTTTTGAGATGAGGTTTTGCTCTATTGCCCAGGCTGGACTGCAGCCTCGAACTCCTGGGTTCAAGCAATCCTCCTGCCTCAACCTACTGAGTAGCTAGGACCACAGGTGCATACCACCAAACTCAGCTAATTAAAAAAAATTTTCTTTCATGCAGAGAGGATCTCTCTTTCTTGCCCAGGCTGGTGTTGAACTACTGGCCTCAAGTGATCCCCCCACCTCTGCCTCCCAAAGTGTTGAGATTACTGGCATGAGCCACCATGCCCAGCCTAAAGAACTCTTAAACTCAACAATAAGAAAATAGACAACCCCATTAAAAAATAAGAAAAAGACCTGATGAGATACCACAGTAAAGAAGACATACAGATGAAAACTAAGTATATGAAAACACACTCAACATCATATGTCATTAGGGAATTGCAAATTAAAACAACAAGATACCACTACACACCTATTAGAATGGCCAAAACCTGTAATACTGAAAATTCCAAATACTGGCAAGTATGTGGAGCAAGAGGAACTCTCACTCATTGCCGGTACAAATGTAAAATGATACAGCCACTTTGGAAGATCGGCAGTTTTTTATAAAGCTATGCTCTTCCCATACAATCCAGCAACTGTACTCCTTGGTTTTTAAAAAAAGGGAATTGAAAACTTGTCTACACAAAAACCTGCATACAGATATTGATAACAGCTTTATTTATAATTGCTTTATTTATAAATTAAAACTTGGAAAAAAACCAAAAATGTCCTTTAGTAGATGAATGAATAAATACGCTGTGATATATCCATTCAATGGAACATTATTCAGTGCTAAAAAGAACTGAGCTGTCAAGTCATGTGAAGACAAAGAGGAAGCTTAAATGCATATTACTAAATGAAAAAAGCCAGGACTAGCGTGGTGGCTCACGCCTGTAATCCCAGCACTTTGGGAAGCTGAAGTGGGTGGATCACGAGGTCAAGAGATCGAGATTATCCTGTCCAACATGGTGAAACCCCGTCTCTACTAAAAATACAAAAAATAGCTGGGTGTGGTGGCACACACCCATATTCTCAGCTACTTCGGAGGCTGAGGCAGGAGAATCGCTTGAACCTGGGAAGTGGAGGTTACAGTGAGCCGAGATCATGCCAACACTCCAGCCTGGCGACAGATCGAGACTCCATCTCAAAAAAAGTGAAAAAAGCCAATCTGAAAAGGCTACATACTGTATGATTCCAACTATATGACAATCTGAAAAGGAAAAACTTGTGACAGTAAAAAAATGAGTGGTTGACAAGGGTTGTGGGGGAGGGGATGTATAGATGGAGCACAGAGGATTATTACAGTAGTATTTTCATCAATTTGGGCTGCTATTACAGAATACTACAGACCGGGTGGCTTAAGCAACAGAAATTGATTTCTCATAGTTCTAGAGGCCAGGGAATCCAAGATCAAGGTGCTAGCACAACTGGTATCTGGTGAGGGTGCACTTCCTAGTTTGCAGACAGCCATCTTCTCATTATATTCTCACATGGTGGAGAGAGAGAGAGTATCATCTCTCCTACCTTTTCTTATATGGGCACTAGGGTACTAATTGCATTCATGAGAGCTTGACTCTCAAGACCTAATTACCTCCCAAATGCCCCATCTCCAAATATCATCACATTGGGGATTTAGGTTGCAACATATAAATTTTTGTGGGGGGTGGGGGGATTGGTAAAGTAGGAGCAAACAGTTAGTCCACAGCAGTCAAACTATTCTGTATGATACTATGGTGGTAGACATATGTCATTATATGTTTGTCAAAACTTACAGCCTGCACATAAGAGTGAACCCTAAAGTAGGGACTTCGGGTGATGATTTGTCAATGTATATTCATCAGTTATAACAAATGTACTACTCTGGCGTAGGATGTTAACAGTGTGGGGAGAGGCTATGCATAGGTGGGAACAGGAAACATACAGGAACTTTGTACTTTCTGCTCAAATTTGCAATAAATCTAAAACTGCTCTAAAAATAGTCTATTTTTAAAAAATTAAAGTAAGAATAAATATTTCATAATACATGGAACACAGCCAGTCTCTTCTTTATATATTATGTACAATTATCTTGACACTAAAGAGTTAAATAGTTGTAAAGGAGACAGTACAATCCACAAAGCCTACATATTTATATCTGACTTTGTGCAGAAAAAAAACAAGCCAACCCTGAATTATAAGATAACTTGCTGAAAACTGGCTTACTTGATGTCGAAAAATTGAGGTCCATTAATATCTCCCACCACATGCAAAGTTAAAGTACAATGGAATTTGATATGAAGGATAAAACTATTACAGAAAATGCAGAAGAATGGTGAATTAAGGGTAGAGAACAGCTTCTTTAAAAAGATCATAAAAGCACAAACTATAAGTATTAATATACTTAATATTGATGTCATATATCAAAATTAAGTACTTTCATCCAAGGAAAAACACCATGGAAAAAGAGATAGATGACAACTGGAAGAAAATATTTACAATGTTTAAAACTGGCAAAGAATTAATATCCACGACATACAGAACACTACTTGCACATCAAAAAATTTTGGAAAGGATATGAAAGTAGGTAAATAAAGGGCATCATTTTTCTCCTATTTTATTCTATTTTCTCTCCCCATATTCTTCACAACAAACATTGTTTTTACCTGTGCATCCTAGAAAATTGTTAAGATTGTTGCATTTTTACTGTTAGCCTGTTTCACATTTTCTTCTCTTTCCTTTGTTGTTGTTGTTTGTTTATTTATTTTTATTTATTGATTTTTTTGAGACTGGGTCTCTGTTGCCCAGGCTGGAATGTAGTGGTGCAATCTTGGCTCACTGCAACCTCGACCTCCCAGGTTCAGGCAATCCTTCCACCTCAGCCTCCCAAGCAGCTAGAACTATAGGCATGGGCCACCATGCCCAGCTAATTTTTGTATTTTTGGTAGAGACAGGGTTTCACTATGTTGCTCAGGCTAGTCTCACACTCCTGGCCCCAGCAATCCACCCTCTTGGCCTCCCGAAGTACTGGGATTATAGGTGTGAGCCACCGTGCCCAGCCTATCTCACATTTTCTAGGCTACTTAAAAAAAAAAAAATCCCTTTTAACACTAAATCAGTGAAACTTCCACATGAAGACAAACTGCTAGAGAAATTCAAGACCTTTAGGTTGTAAATTTAAAATGCCATATTATAAAACACTGTTGAGCAAAAGATTCTTGTGTTATTTGGTTATTGGTCATTACAAATTTGAATCAGGGCACAAAGCTTTTTGTGCTGTGATATACAGAACAGAGCACAGATGCTTGAAAGGATTAACACAGCACAAAACAATGTCCATTACTGTCCACTGAAAAATGAGCCACGATCTTTACCATAAACAAGTGACTTTTTGAAAGCTAAAAACTTAATGCCTACTGTGAACTAAATTTGCTAAGTAAGACTGATTAGATGGCTGAAAACTTTAGTATGTGTTATATTTATAATAAATCCTTCAGCTATCTGACTCCAGTAATTTTCCACTCTCACGCTTCTCCCTTCTTCTCCACCTTCAATTCCCGCACACACTCAGATTAAATATTTCTTAGAACGGTGCTACTTACAGAGTGGGAGCAGCAGCAGCAGCAGCAGCAACTTCTTGCTAGAAATGCAAAACCTCAGGTCCTACTGAATCAGTCTGCTTCAATAAAAACTCTGGTGACTCATGTACACATTAAAGTTTGAGATCCCCAGATCTCCCTTTTGAAACTATTTATCCCTCTGCAGGGGTTCCCAAACCCCAGGCTGCAGACTGGTACAGGTCTGTGGCCTGCTAAGAACCAAGCCGCACTGCAGGAGGTGAGCACTGAGCAAGAGAGCAGCGGTTCCATTAGATTCTCACAGGAGCGGGAGCCTTACTGTGAACTGCGCATGGGAGGAATCTAGGTTGCAGGATGTGTGCTCCTTTATAATCCCGCTAATGCCTACTGATCTGAGGTGGAACAGTTTCATCCCAAAAACATCCTCCCCCCATCCCCTGTCTGTGGAAAAATGGTCTTCCATGGAACAAGTCCTTGGTGCCAAAAGGTTGGGGTCTCCAGTCTCACTACGTTGTGCAGGCTAGAATGCAGTGGTTATCCACAAGCTGGATGATTCCGCACCTCTGATGAAAAGGGCTCAAAAACAAGGCATTTTTGCCTAATATTCCTTTGGAAGTGACTTAAAAGAGGGTCAATCATGTATGCTTTTATATACATCGTCTGTCCAACTACTTCTTCCTGGACACGCATATTAAGACAATTATCTGGCAGAATATTCTTTGCCTGAGCTAAACCCAGAGATCTTTTAAACGCTTGCTGACTCACAGAACCTGGCACTCCAGGCTTTGCTGCTGCTACCTGGTGAAGAGGAGGGGTACGAGCTCTAGGAGGCCGTCGGTCACGTCCGAACTACCAAGCCGACAGGACTAGGAGCCGAACACTCCTTTTGGTCATGCACTGCCGACTCTCATCTTTAAGATTCATGACCGATTGTCTGTTCGGTTTCTCACAGGCGTCTTCCTTTCGTGTACCAAGAGGGAAGAGCAGCGGCGGCCGCAGCAGGGCCCTGGGGTTTCGAGTCCAGCCGTGGGGTCGGGCGCCCCTCCCTCCGCACCCGCCAGGAGATGCGGACGCTCCCTCCCGACTCACTCCCGTGCCTCCCGATGCGAGCTCAGGGAGACTCGTTTCTCCTATTCCTCGAGCGCTCGCCGCACTTTCTAACATCTTAGAAATATGACCCTTGTCACAGACTTTCGTGATCGTGCACTTTAAAGAAAAGCCAGAATGAATAAACTTGTCCGAATGAACTTGTCAGTTTAATGTGACGTCCTGGAGGGGAAAGGACCATGTCTTTCTCATCCCAGAGACCACAGCACCCAGCAGTCGGCTTGGCGCTCAGTGTTTCCCTAAGTATCAAAACAAGAATGACCAAAGAAACAGAAAAATGAATGCATGTAGAAACAAGAAATGAATGCATGAAAGAGTGAGGAAAAGAAAGGGCCAGGCGCAGTGGCTTACACCTGTAATCCTAGCACTTTGGAAGGCCGAGGTAGGAGGATCGCTTGAGTCCAGGAGTTCAAGGTTGCACTGATCCACGATCGAAGCTCTGCCCTCCAGCCTGGGCGACAGAGTGAGACCCCGTCTAAAAAAACAAACAAACAAACGAACAAAAAACCCCACAAAAACAAACAAACAAAAAAGACAGGATCCCCCAGAGGGCCGCGAGTGCCGGATGCCGCCGTCCGGGGCCGGTGCGGAGGGTGTGTGGGCCACTTTGTCTCAGCGCCCACCGTCGGGGATCCCTCTGTAAGGCGCTTCTCCGGCAGACACCCCAACCCAAAGCGGGCCGCACCGCCTCGCTGGACCCTTGGTAGGAGAGCGCGGCGGCTGCGGGCTGGTGCCCAGACAGGTGCAGCCGTCCCACGCTCGGCGTCATCCTGCCGCTCCCGGGCCGCGCCACGCCTCGAGGCATGGAGGCGCTAGACCTGCCGGTGTAGAACTGCGCCTCGGGCCTGTCCTGGGGCTGCACCACAGCTCAGTGCCCCAGAGCGCCCCTTGGTGCGCCCCACGCCTCGCTGGGGGCCCCACCGCGGCCCCCATTCGGGACTGCTTACTTCCTCCGCTCTTATAGCGCGCGCGCGCGCCTTGGTTCATTCCCCCACGGCCCCCATCCCGCCTCCGCGTCACCGCCCCCAGTCTCCCGGGGCGCGGGGAGGCTGGTCCGCTGACGGGTGGACTAAGGGCCCCAAGGGGGAAAGCTCCGGTTCTGGGTGGGAGGCGGCGGGGCGGGGCGGCGCCTCGGGGGGCGGGGCGGGGCGGGAGCGCCTGGCCACGCGCCGCATCCTGTCCGGAGCTCACAGAGCAGCCTTTCAGCCGCCCGAGCAGGGCCCGCCGCAGCCCGCCACCGCCGCGCCTGCCCTCGGGCCGGGGTCTGCGCGCACTGCGCGTCCGGTAGGAAGGGTAAGAGAAGGGGGGCCCGCTTAGAAGGGCTCCAACTTCAGCGGACGCGTTCTGGCGAGGGCGGAATGAGTCTGCTGTGAAGGATTTTTCCTGCTCCGAATCCCGAGACCCATGGAAAGTTTTGAAGGAGGAGGCGTGGCCCAGCAGCCTTATCGTTTTCCCCCAGGCGAGGATTCCGGAGAGAGGATCAGGTGTTTTCAGGTTAACCGTCAGGTGAGGAGTCTGGGCTGCATCTTTCAGGATGCCGGACTCTGGAGAAATCCTCCTAAAGTCGATGGCTTTACTGTCCCAGACTAGAGCTTGCTTGCTGCCTTGGGAATGCTTGTATTAACTGCTCCAGTTAGTTAAATAAGGCTGGGCTGTGCCTTCCAGAACAAACAGGCCTTTCCCTCAGGTGGGAGGGTTGTAGCGTGGCTAACCCCAGTTCCTCGGCCTTTATGAAAAGGCGCACAGTTCAGCCGGTTGGCGCTGCCAGCGGACTCCTCCTCTGTGGTCAAAGCTCCAGTCACCCCAGCACAGTTAAGCGAGGTTGTGAGTACAAACAGGCCTTGGCTCCCTCGTTCCCTGCTCTCCAAACAGATATATATAAATCTGAAATATATATGTATGTGTGAGTGTGTGTGTCTCTGGTTGTACAGTGCTTGTGGGAAACAAAACTGTGTGTCGTAAATTGAAAATAGAAGAAAAGGTTAGTACGAGAGAAGTGGGAGAGGTTTCTTATGGGTGTCAGGATGTAGATTCTGATATTTTATGTTGAAGGAACCAACTACATAGTTCTCCCCAGAAATGGGATGTGGGTTTCACACTCAGCAGCTGCTCACCACCTCTGTGACGTGATAACCAAAATCGGTCAAGTTTTGGGAAATTTGATAGCTTTCTCCTATTGAGTCAGAAGTTTCTTGAGACTTGAGCCCGTCTTCCTCTTCATACCTTAAGAGGAGTCAACGCCCTCTGCCATGAACTTTCCACAGGCACACCCTTCTCCTTTAGCAGGCCCTTCCTAGGTCAGTTTCTGTGGCCAGTACTCTAAAATCGACACATTTTCCATACAGAAGCCATCGTAATACCAATTTTATTTAAGCTCCTGTAATAAAAACTGGGTGAATCCTGGTAAAGTGTTTGAGGTAGCCATATTTTTTTCTGTGAGGGAGGAATATATCAAAAGTGTTGCTTTTATAAATAGAGTAATAGATATAAATATTTTAAAGAAGCAAGTGAGAAAAACTGAGAGACACAGTTTGAGGAGAGGGCACAGAATACAGAACTGAAAGTCAAGAATGATCATATTCAAAAGCTGATCTCTTTGGCTAGGTCTCTGTCAGTGAAGCGAAACCTAGAACAAGACAATTTTAAAACCGGTGGAAAAGAGATGGCTTTGTGACTATAGCTTTCAAAGTAAAAATAGTGGCCAAAGAAAACTCTTCTGTCCATAAAAAATTAAAAGTGGACTTCCCTGAAGCCGGGCTGTTTTCTTTAGCTAAGGCCTAGAATCTAAGTTCCTTTTTTTTTTGGAGATGGAGTCTCACTCTGTTGCCCAGGCTGGAGTGCAGTGGTGCAATCTCGGTTCACTGCAACCTCTGCCTCCTGGGTTCAACCGATTCTCCCACCTCAGTCTCCCAGGTAGCTGGGATTACAGGCGTGCCCCACCACACTCAGCTATTTTTTTTGTATTTTAGAAGAGACAGGGTTTTACTGTGTTGCCCAGGCTGGTCTCAGTCTCTTGACCTTGTGATCCACCTGCCTCGGGCTCCCAAAGTGCTGGGATTACAGGCATGCGCCACCTCGCCCAGCCAAGTCTAAGTTCCACGTGTCAGTTCTGAAGAATTAAATCAGCCTTTAGTGAGCTCTTATGTCACATGTTAAGGGATTCATAGAAAAAAGTACAGGCATATCTTGTTTTATTGTGCTTTGCTTTTTTTTTTTTTTTTTTTTTTTTTTTTTACAAATTGAAGGCTTGTGGCAACCTTGTATCCAGCAAGTCTATTGGTGCCATTTTTCCAACAGCATGTACTCACTTTATATCTGTGTCACATTTTAGCAATTCTCTCAATATTTCAAACTTTTTCATCATTATTATTATATCTGTTATGGTGATCTGTGACCAGTGATCTTTGATGTTACTGCTGTAATTGTTTTGGGGTGCCATGAACTGTGCCCATATAAGACAGGGGAACTCAACAAATGCTGTATGTGTTCTGACTACTCCACCGACCAACCATTCACCTGTCTCTTTTCCTCTCCTCAACCCTCTTTATTCCCTGAGACACAACAATATTGAAATTAGCCCAATTAATAACCCTTCAGTGGTCTCTAAGTGTTTGAGTGCAAGGGACAATCACAGGTCTCTCACTTTAAAGCTAGAAATGATTAAGCTTAGTGAGGAAGGTATGTTGAAAGCCGAAGCAGACCAAAAGCTAGGCATTTTGTGCCATTTAGCCAAGTTGTGAATGCATATGAGAGGTACCTTTTTTTTTTTTTTTTGAGATGGAGTCTCGCTCTGTCACCCAGGCTGGAGTGCAGTGGTGCAATCTCGGCTCACTGCAACCTCCATCTCCCGGGTTCAAGCGATTCTCTTGCCTCAGCCTCCCGAGTACCTGGGACTATAGACACATGCCACCATGCCCAGTTAATTTTTTGTATTTTTTAGTAGAGACAGGGTTTCACCATGTTGACCAGGATGGTCTTGATCTCTTGACCTTGTGATCCTCCCTCCTCGGCCTCCCAAAGTGCTGGGATTACAGGCATGAGCCACCGTACCTGGCTGAGAAGTTCTTGAAGGAAATTATAAGTGCTACTCCAGTGAACACACAAGTGATAAAGAAGCAAAACAGCCTTATTGCTGTTATGGAGAAAGTTTTAGAGGTCTGGATAGAGATCAAACCAGCCCCAACATTTGCTAAGTCTAAAGCATAATCTAGAGCAAGGCCCAAACTCTCTTCAGTTCTTTGAAGGCTGAGAGAGGTGGTGAAGCTGCAGAAGAAAAGTTTCAAGCTAGTTGAGATTGGTTGATGAGCTTGAAGAAAGGAAGCCATCTCTATCACATATAAGTGCAAAATAAAGCAGCAAGTGCTGATATAGAAGCTGCAGCAAGTTATTTGGAATTTCTAGCTAAGATCAGTGATGAAGGAGGCTACTTTAAACAACACATTTTCAATGTAGACAAAACAGTCTTCTCTTGGAAGGAGATTTCCATCTAGGACTTTCCTAGGTAGAGAGGACAAGTCAGCATCTGATTTCAAAGCTTCAAAGAGCAGGATGACTAGTTAAGAACTAGTGCAGCTGGTAACTTTTAAGTTGAAGCCAGTGCTCATTTACCATTCCATAAATCCTAGGGCACTTAAGAATTATGTTAATCTACTCTGCCTCTACTTTGTAAATGGAACAACAGAGCCTAGATGACAGTACATTTGTTTACGGCATGGTTTACCTTTTAAGCTCATGGTTGAGACCTACTGCTCACAAGATTCCTTTCAAAATATTAATGCTCATTGATAATGCCTCTGGTCACCAAAAAGCTCTGATGGAGATGTACAAGGAGATGAATGTTGTTTTCATGTATGTCAACACAATATCCGTTCTGCAGCCCATGGATCAAGGAGTAATTTCAACTTTCATGATTTATTATTTAAGAACTGCATTTTGTAAGATTATGGGTTGCCATAGAAAATTATTCCTCTCATGAATCTGGGCAAAGTAAACCCTCTGGAAAGGATTCATCATTCTGGATGCTATTAAGAACATTCATGATTCATGGGAGGAGGTCAAAATATTAACATTAACAGGAGTTTGGAGGAAGTTGATTTTAACCCTCACGGATGGCTTTGAAGGGGTCCAGACTTCAGTAGATAAAGTATTAGTCAGTGAAAAAGTAATTGTGGGTTTTGCTGTTACTTTTAATGGCAAAAAACACAATTACTTTTGCACCAGTCTACTAACCACAGATGTGGTGGAAATACCCAGAGCACTAGAATAGAAGCCTAAAGATGTGACTGAATTGCTGCAATGTCACGATCAACCTAGAATGGATGAGGAGCTGTTTGTTATGGGTGAGCAAAGAAAGTGGTTTCTTGAGATGGAATCTACTCCTAGTGAAGATGCTATGAACACTGTTGAAATGGCAACAAATAATTTAGCATATTCCATAAACATAGTTGATAAAACAGCAGCAAGGTTTGAGAGGACTGTCTCCAGTTTTGAAAGAAGTTCTACTGTGGGTAAAATGCAATCAAACACCATTGCATGCAACAGAGAAATATTTTGTGAAAGGAACAGTTAATTGATATATCAAACTTCATTGTTGTCCTCCTTTAAGAAATTGTCCCAGCCACCCCAACCTTCAGCAACCACCACCCTGATTAGTCAGCAGCCATCAACAAGGAGACAAGACCCACCACCAGCAAAAAGATTACAGCTTGCTGAAGGTTCAGATAATTGTTAGCGTGTTTTAGCAATGAAGTACTTTTAAATTAAGGTGTTTTTTTTTTTTAAAGACATAATGCTATTGCAGACTTTTTAATAGAGTATGGTACAGTGTAAACATAACTTTTATATGCACTGGGAAACCAAAAAATTTGTGTGACTTGCTTTACTGTAATATTTGCTTTATTGTGGTGATCTGGAACCAAACTTGCAGTATTTCTGAGGCATGCCTGTCATTTTATTTCCAGATTTCATTTTATCAAACTGCAGTGTTCTGTTCAATATTAAATGTTTAAAACCGTATTTTCAGTTTGTTTATTTGTTTCCTTTGGCAATCATCTGAATTTTTTTTTTCTCCCCCACTCTTCTCAGCCTGCCTATAGCTGAGCTTTCTAGACTGTTTTGAGCTTGGGCCTCAGCCCCTTTTTTTCTGATGTGAGAGACTGTGTCCAGGGCATGTTGTCCATATTCCTTTTCCCTCAGCTGGGTGAGTTGTTTCTTTTCTTGTCTTTTGAAGGTTGGGTTTTATTTTCTCCCCTTGAATATACATCTCTGTAGTTTCAGCCTAAAACATCTGCCAGGTAATAATTGGTAACTCATGAGGCATAATATTCTCAAAAATTGTCTTTGGTGTAATTCTAGAAGACCCACAATTTAAATGGTGGCCTTAAAAAAAATCATACTACTTTATACCAACTACAGGAATTTGGTAGAGATAGAGAGAACATAGGGATTCACCAACATGACAATGAGGCAGGCTTGTCCAAAATTAAGGTAACCTCAATGCTTTGAGGAAAAAATGATGAATTATTTCTTTATAACTTCTTTTCCTTAGGGAGGGTCATCACCTTGACTTTATTAAGTTGAGCTCTTACTGAAAATGTTGAAGAAAGAAAAGTATTAGAGGAAATATAATAATTCCAGTCATTTTCCTCAGCTTTAATGGCATGTGGAATCCTTTATTGCTGAGAAATGGAGTTTCCCTTTCTTTATCTCTGCCTCAGAGAACTGTTTCTTCAAGTTTCCAAAGGAGTGTGGCTTGTTTAGAACAAGAACCTTGAAAAAATGCAGCTCTAGTTCTGCTTTTCTGCTGTTCTGAGGCAGCCAAGTGGTGCTCAGAGGCGACTTTTAGGAACTTGGTGGCACGGTTGTCAGTAGGGAAACTCCTGAAAGGTCGGCATGTTCATCTTTCAGGAGCGGCTCTAATGGAAAATGAAAAGTCCCTATGGCCTTCCTTCAGGGAGCTTCTTAGGATTAGAATGACCATGTCATTTATGTTCTGAGAGCTGTGCTAAGAAGGGAACCAAAGTTTTCTTCTTTGCCTTTTTCCCCCTCAACTTCATTGAGTTGAGGCCTAGCTACCCTACTCAGCTACCTCAAAACCTCAGTTGGCTAGACATTTTTCTTCTTCCTCTCTTGTGAGACTAGCAGATCACGAGGAAATTTGTTCATAGTAGGAACCGGAGACTGAAAAAATGATTTGTGAGTTGTTAGGATTGGTCCAAAGTCTTTCATCTATTGGACTGCCCCTGACGTCATCCTGGGCCAACACAGTCATTACTATAGAAACGTTGACTTTTAGTCTCTGTATCTATCCTTCCTTCCACCCTCTACCCCAAACCAATCACACACAAAGTAAGGCAGGGAAATACCTGACTACCTGATACATACCAGACTCTCTTTTTTGAAATATCCCATTTTAACTCATAATGATAATTCAAGAATTCACATTAATTATCAAAAATGAAGAAAATATTGAAAAACTTGATGAAGAAAATTAAGATTACCTATAATACTACCTCACAGAGATTGTAAAAATATCAGGTGTTTTTTGGCTGGTTCATGTTCTTCTAGACTTTAAAATGTCTATACACACATATAAAGATTTTTTTTTATTTTCCAGCCTGGGTCTTGTTCTGTCACTCAGGCTGGAGTGCAGTGGCACAGTGATAGCTTATTGCAGCCTCAAACTTCCAGGCTCTAGCAATCCTTTTGCCTCAGCCCCCTAACTAGCTGGGAATACATGTCCCTGCCACCACTCCTGGCTAGCTTATTTATTATTATTATTTGTAGAGATAGGGGTCTCCCTATGTTACACAGGCTGGTCTCAAACTCCTGGGCTCAAGGGATCCTCCTGCCTTAGCTTCCCAAAACTCTGGAATTAAAGGTCTGAGGCACCATGCCCAGCCTATGCTGATATTTCAGGTCTGAGGCACCATGCCCAGCCTATGCTGATTTTTGAAAAATAGCAGCATAGGCTGGGCATGGTGCCTCAGATCTGTAATCTCAATCTATTCTGTAACTGAAAAAATTACAAAATGTCATAGACATCTTCAAGTCAGTGCAAAGTTACAAATAGGGCTGCGATTAACATTTTTGTAACTATCTTTCTAATTCATTATTTAAAAAATTGTATTATAAATCCATAGAAGTTTGATTCTTAAGTCACAGATACTTTTATAGATACTGCTCAGGTGCCAAAGTTTACATTTCTTTTAATAGTTTTTAAATCATTCCTCATAAATAAAAAATAAGATAGGTTTTTACCAATCTGATTGTTAGTAAGTTTTTATTGTTAAATGTTCACTGGATTGTTCAGATCCGTTGCCTGTAATATTGGATTGTCTCTTTTTTACTAATAGTCTGGAGCTCTCTACAGGTAATAATAGATAGTTAAGTTTTGCCTGTGTAAATACATTGCATATTTTTTTCCAAGTCTGTTTGTCTTTTAACTTTTTGAAGTCTTAAATTTTTATGTTAAGAGCTGTCAGTCATTTTTATATCTTCTAAATTTTTTTGTACTTAAAAAGGTATGTTACTGGGCATGGTGGCTCATGCCTGTAATCCCAGCATTTTGGGAGGCCGAGGTGGGTGGATCATGAGGTCAGGAGTTAAAGACCAGCCTGGCCAACATAGTGAAACCTCATCTGTACTAAAAATATAAAAATTAGCCAGGCGTGTGGTGGGCACCTGTAATCCCAGCTACTCAGGAGGCTGAGCCAGGAGAGTCGCTTGAAACTGGAAGGCAGAGGTTACAGTGAGCTGAGATCATGCCACTGCACTCCAGCCTGGGCAACAGAGTGAGACTCTGTCTCAAAAAAAAAAAAAAAAAAAAAGAAAAAAGAAAAAAAGCCATGTTAAATTATTTTTAAAATCCTATATCTTATACTACTATCAATTTTATTTTAAAAATATGTCTACATTTTATTTTTGCATTCAGTTTGAGAGAATACTCTAATTTTCTCTTTCCCAAATGGATAGAAAATTATTATAATAACAACTCATTGAATAATTTATTCTTTGGAAAGACTTTAGGAATAATGAGTAAAACAAAGTAGAGTTTCTATCATCAGCAACCAGGCAACTAAATTACCTACAGCTCGCTAATGTACCTTGACTAAGCAAGACTTACTTTTGAATATACTTTTAATTCACTTTTTAATATTGATATTTTAGACTTTCTATTATTTTTATGTTTTTAATATTGTTGTTATTATAATTTGATCACAAAAGGTATTAACCAAGGAAAAGTTCATGTAGTCAAAGTTGGTGTCTCATTATTGATTCATTTCTTTTTTCCAACAAATTTTCATTGAAAACATATTATGTGTTAGATACTGTGCTGTATGCTGGGCTATTTGATAATAAGCAAGACCCACCCTTCATTAAGTTGTAGGAAAGACCAATAAAGATTGTGATTGTAATTATGAAGGAAATAAAGTCATGATAGAGGCAGTGGGGAAGGCCACATTAATAGAGTGGTCAGAGAGCCCTCTCTACAGACGTATCATTTGTGCTGAGATGAAGGATGACAGGAAGGAACCAGACACACAAAGAGCTAGGGGAACCGCATCTGAGCTGGTTTCATATTTTTGCAGTTGCAAATTGTGCTGCTATAAACATGTGTGCAAGTATCTTTTTTTCATATAATGACTTTTTTTTTTTTTTTTGAGACAGAGTCTCACACTGTCACCCAGGCTGGAGTGCAGTGGCACAATCTCCACTCACTGCAACCTCTGCCTCCCGAGCTCAAGTGATTCTCCTGCCTCAGCTTCCCGAGTAGCTGGGATTACAGGCATCTGCCACCAAGCCCGGCTAATTTTTTTGTATTTTTAGTAGAGATGGGGTTTCACTATGTTGGCCAGGCTGGTATTGAACTCCTGACCTCGTGATCTGCCACCTTGGCCTCCCAAAGTGCTGGGATTACATGAGCCACCAAGCCCGGCCCATATAATGACTTCTTTTCCTTTGGGTAGATACCCAGTAGTGGGATTACTGGATCAAGTAGTAGTTCCACTTTTAGTCCTTTAAGGAATCTTCACACTGTTTTCTATCGTGGTTATACTAGTTTACATTCCCATCAGCAGTGTAAAAGTGTTCCCTTTTCACTGCATCCCCCACCAACATCTATTTTTTGAACTTTTGATTATGACTATTCTTGCAGGAGTAAGGTGGTATCACATTGTAGTTTTGATTTGCATTTCCCTCATCATTAGTGATGTTGAGCATTGTTTCATGTTTGTTGGCCATTTGTATATCTTTTTTTGAGAATTGTCAATTCATGTCCTAAGCCCACTTTTTTATGGGATTATTATTATTATTATTATTTTTCTTGCTGATTTGAGTTCCTTGTTGATTCTGGGTATCAGTCCTTTGTCAGATATGTAGATTGTGAAGATTTTCTCCCACTCATTGGGTTGTTTGGTTGTCTGTTTACTCTGCTGATTGTTTCTTTTGCTGTGCAGAAGCTTTTTTTTTTTAACACAGAGTTTTGCTCTTGTTGCCCAGGCTGGAGTGCAATGCTATGGCACAATCTCAGTTCATCGCAACTTCTGCTTTCCAGGTTCAAGTGATTCTCCTGCCTCAGGCTTCCAAGTAATGAGATTACAGGCATGTGCCACCATGCCCAGCTAATTCTGTATTTTTAGTAGAGACGAGGTTTCTCCATGTTGGTCAGGCTGGTTTCAAACTCCCAACCTCAGGTGATCCGCCCACTTTAGCCTCCCAAAGTGCTGGGATTAGCCACCACACCCAGCCCAGTTTCATTCTTCTACGTGTGGCTTGCCAATTATTCCAGCACCATTTGTTGAATAAGATATCTTTCCCCACTTTATGGTTTTGTTTGCTTTGTCAAAGATTAGTTTGCTATAAGTATTTGGCTTTATTTGTGGGTTCTCTATTCTGTTCCATTGGTTTATATGCCTATTTTTATATCAGTACCATGCTGTTTTGGTGACTGTGGCCTTATAGTATAGTTTGAAGTCAGGTAATGTGATGCCTCCAGATTTGTCTTTTTGCTTAGTCTTGCTTTGACTCTTCAGGCTCTTTTTTGGTTCCATATTAATTTTAGGATTTTCTTTCTAGTTCTGTGAAGAATGATGGTGGTATTTTGATGGGAATTGAATTGAATTTGTAGATTGCTTTTGGCAGTATAGTCATTTTTACAATATTGATTCTACCCATCCATGATCATGGGATGTGTTTCCATTTGTTTGTGTCATTTATAATTTATCTTAGCAGTGTTTTGTAGTTTTCCTTGTAGAGGTCTTTCACCTCCTTGGTTAAGTATATTCGTAAGTATTTTATTGCAACTATTGTGAAAGGGGTTGAGTTCTTGATTTAATTCTCAGCTTGATCTGCAGCTGAAGCATTTGGATGAATGTGTACAGATCACTACTTTGAGCAGATGGGTGGAGGAACAGGTGGAGGGCAGCTTTGAGAGACCAATTAGACCTGTGGATGGAGCTTCAAAAAAGGGATTGCAAAAGAGAGATTTGCTGTATATGTAAATATGGAAACCCACATCATGTGGAGAGTATTTAAAGTCATAGCATTGGACAAGCTGTTCTAGAACAAAGGATGGAGACTAGAGCAACCCATACTGTGCCCCAAGGCACTCTGACATCAAGAGGAGGGAGGTGTCCTGGACACTGACAGAAGAGGCTGTCCCAAGGAGGCAGTGGTCAGCTGTATCAAATGCTGCTGAGCCACTAAGCCTGAAAAGTGTTTGTTAGAATCTATAGCAAGAGATGGTTTACCCTGAGTGTTTTAATGGAGTGATAGAAATGGGAACCCAGTGTTTTGTTCTAGAGAATCTATACTACAAAGTCAGCTTGAGGAGGTAAATGCTGGATTCATTCCATCAGATGGCTTTACTTTTTTTTTCTTCTCATTTTGTTAATGTGACCATGTAGAAGTTTCCTGAATGTATGGACTAGGATGGCTGTTTGCCAAAATGTCACACGTTTTTAATTTTAATTTTTCTTTTTGAGACAGTGTCTTGCTCTGTTGCACAGACTGGAATGCACTGGTGTGATGATGGCTCACTGCAGCCTCGATCTCCCCAGGCTTAAGTAATCCTCCCACCTCAGCTTCCCAAGTAGCTGGGACTACATGCCCAGCTAACTTTTTGTATTTTTAGTAGAGATGGGGTTTTGCCATATTGCCCAGGCTGGTCTCAAACTCCTGAGCTCAAATGATCCGCTGCCTCGGCCTCCCAAAGTGCTGGGATTACAGGCATGAACCACCACACTTGGCCATACTGAGTTATTTTATACTTTAGTATTAATATGTTGCTTGCCTTCAACAAAACAGGAAGAAGAGAGGAATGGATACTGCACAGGCAACTAGTAGTGTCTGTCACAGAAGTCTCTCAATTTACCTTTCAGGCTTCCTTTTCCAGGAAGGGATTGAAGGATATTCTCCACAAAATGAGAGAGTAAAGAAAGAAGCAGACATGGGATCCAAGAGATGGGGACTGCAGTTTAGGAAGGCTGTGAAGGAATTCCCAAAGTTATGGCCTTGAAAAGTGATTAGAAAGCAACCAGGTAGATTTGAGCAAAAGGATGAGGGCTGTAGGAATTGATGTCTCCGTGGAAGAAGGAAATTGACAGGGTACCCGGCTTGTGTGTATTTAAGAGTGCTGTCAGATTCAGCCAGAGTTTATTGATAAAGTTATAGTTGACATGCAGAAAACTAAACAAATGGGGAAAAGGGTAATTAACTCCAGGAAAATAGTTCAAATGAGGAAGAATATAACATTACAGTATGTGAATAGCTCAACTATGAATAGTTTTTGCATATTCACTTCATAAAATCTGAATGTTAATTTATCCAAAATTTGTATTAAAACTTTGTTAGGAAGATGAGTGGGGAGGTGAAAATAAATCCATATTTTCCAACGGAGAATATGAATTGATAATATCTAAAATGAAAAAATAGTGGCATAAGTATTATTTAGAAATTTTAAAGTAAATGACTTTTAAAGGACATATAAAAGTAGTTACACCTAAGGAACAGAAATCAGAGGTGGAATTTATTAAAAATTCATTTAAAATTATTACAGGCCAGGCACAGTGTCTCACACCTATAATCCCAGCACTTTGGGAACCCAAGGTGGAAGGCTCATCTGCGTCCAGGAGTTTGAGACCAGCCTGGGAAATGTGGCAAGACCCCCATCTCTACAAAAAATTTAAAAATTAGCTGAGCATGGCAGCACATACCTGTGGTCTCAGCTACTCTGGAGGCTGAGGCAGAAGGATTGCTTGAGCCCAGGGTGTTAAGGCTCCAATGAGCCATGATTGCATCACTGCACTCTAGTCTGGGCGACAGAGTGAGATCCTGTCTCAAAAAAAGAAAAAGAAAAGAAAAATACAGTTATGTACATTATTAAATTTGTTTGGGGGAAATAAAGATGGTGGGGAATAGGTGAGACCAGATCGTGCAGAGCCACACAGATTTGGGTTGCTGGTGTGGGGGAACTGGGAGGCTGGTTTTACCATTCACTGTAATGAAGATACAGAATGAAGGATGGATTTGGGAAGTGGTTTGCCCTGCCTACCCTGCCTCATCCTCTGAGGCTGGTAAGATATATTTGTGAATAAAAAAAAGAAAATTCTGGCCGGGCTCAGTGGCTCACGCCTGTAATCCCAACATTTTGGGAGGCCAAGGTGGGCGGATCACCTGAAGTGAGGAGTTCGAGACCAGCCTGGCCAACATGACGAACCCCTGTCACTAGTAAAAATTTAAAAATTAGCTGGACATGGTGACAGGCGCCTGTAGTCCTAGCTACTCTGGTGGCTGAGGCAGGATAATCGCTTGAATCTGCAAGGTGGAGTTTACAGTGAGTCAAGATCATACCACTACACTCTAGCCTAGGTGACAGAATGAGACTTCATCTCAAAAAAAAAAAAAAAAACAAAGTTCGTGTGCTGCTACACCAATATATGATACCTAAACAGATCTGGTAGGAAACATGATGCCTATTAAAATTATTTTCTATTTGTTTGTTGGGGCTAGGGGAACAAACATCAATTTCTTAAAGCTAACCAGTTGATAATATCAATTGGGACAACAAAGAACAACCTCAGCTAAGGTGTGGCCAGAGCTCTGAAACAATAAGGAAGTAGTTCTGAATGTTTTTTATAACATTTTCCCATCAGTTAAAAGAACATCCACCGTCTTTAAATATGTATTCATTTACATATCATATGCAGAACCATATGTATATTATGAAACAGATAAAATGAACATTTTGAGGAATGGGATAGATGAGGATATTAAAAATGAATTGCCAGTCTGGGCACAGTGGCTCACGCCTGTAAATTCTAGCACTTTGGGAGGCCAAGGCCTGAGGCTTGCTTGAGGCCAAGAGTTCAAGACCAATCTGGCACAGCAAGATCCCATCTCTATTTTTTTAAATTAAAATAGAAAAAAAAATGAATTGCCAAATGCAGCAACTTCATATTATGACTTCATAGTGTCATTAGCAAATATCTTATGGTACCATATATACTTAGAGCGGTACACTTCATTGAGCAATCATGGTATTCTTGATAAATCTGCTTTTCCTCCGCAGCTTCTTTTCAAATCAGATATGCTTTTCATATTTTATTTAAAAACCCATGGTTAACAAAATTTAGAGTGTTAGCTCTCCTGCTTTTTTATGTTAATTTGGGCTTACAGTAGTTTTACAATAAACCTAATTTTTTGCAATAATTCTTTTTATTTTTTAATTTTGTGGGTACATTGTAGGTGTAATATGGGATTACATATTACATATTGTAGGTATAATATGGGATTACACCTACAATGGAGATGTTTTGATACAGGCATGCAATGCATTATAATCACATCATGGAGAATGATGTATCATTCCCTCAAGCATTTATCCTTTGTATTACACACAGCCCAATTATACTCTTTAATTATTTTTAAGTGTACGATTAAATTATTATTGACTATAGTCACCCTGGTATGCTATCAAATACTAGGTCTTATTCATTCTTTTTCTTTGTACCCATTAACCCATCCCTACTGCCCCTTCACCTGCCACCACTCTGCCACACTATTCTTCCCAGCCTCTGGTAACCATCCTTCTACTCCCTCTGTCCAACAAATGAATTGTTTTGATTGTTAGATCCTACATATAAGTGAGAACATACAATATTTATCTTTCTGTGCCTGGCTTATTTCACTTGTCATAATGATCACCAGTTCCATCCATGTTGTTGCAAATGACAGTATCTCATTTTTGTGACTGAATAGTACTCTATTGTATGTATGTACCACATTGTCTTTATCCATTCATCTGCTGATGGACGTATAGATTGCTTCCAAATCTTAGCTGTTGTGAACAGATCTGCAACAAACATGAGCGTGCAGTTACCTCTTCGATTTACTGATTTCCTTTCTTTTGGGCGTATACCTAGCAGCGGGATTGCTGGATCATATGGTAGTTCTATTTTTAGTTTTTTGAGGAACCTCCAAACTGTTCTCCATAGTGATTGTACTAACTTACAATCCCAGCAACAGTGTATGAGGGTTATCCTTTCTCAACATCCTCACCAGCATTTGCTATTGCCTGTCTTTTGGATACAAGCCATTTTAACTAGGGTGAGATGATATCTCACTGTAGTTTTGATTTGCATTTCTCTAATGATCAGTGATGTTGAGCACCTTTTCATATGCTGGTTTGCAATTTGTATGTCTGCTTTTGAGAAATGTCCATTCAAATCTTTTGCCCATTTTTTGATCAGATTATTAGGTTATTTTTTATAGAATTGTTTGAACTCCTTATATATTCTGGCTATTAATCCCTTGTCAGATGGGTAGCTTGCAAATGTCTTCTCCCTTTCTGTGGGTTGTCTTTTCACTTTGTTGATTGTTTTCTTTTCCGTGAAGAAGCTTTTAAACTTGATTTGATTCCATTTGTTCATGTTTGCTTTGGTTGCCTGTGCTTGCGGGGGTGTTGCTCCAGAAATTTTTGTCCTGGAGATTTTCCCCAATGTTTTCTTGTAGTAGTTTCATAGTTTGGGGTGTTAAAGTATTTAATCCATTTTGATTTGTTTTTTATATGGTGATAGATAGGGGTTTAGTTTCATTCTTTTGCATATAGATATCCAGTTTCCCCAACACCATTTATTAAAGAGACTGTCTTTTCCCCAGTTTATGTTCTTGTCACCTTTGTCAAAAATGAGTTCACTGTATGTGTGTGGATTTATTTCTGGGTTCTCTATTCTGTTCCATTGGTCTGTATATCTGTTTTTGTGCCAGTACCATGCTGTTTTGGTTAGTAAGCTACATGGTATAATTTGAAGTCAGATAATGTGATTCCTCCAGTTTTGTTTTGTTTTATTTTTTTCTGCTGAGGATAACTTTGGCTATTCTGGGTCCTTGGAGGTTCCATATCAATTTTAGGGTTTTTTTTTTTCTATTTCTATGAAAAATGTCATTGGTATTTTGATAGGGATTGCATTGAATCTGTAGATTGCTTTGTAGTATGGACATTTTAACAATACTGATTCTTTCAATTTATGAATGTGGAATATCTTTCTGTTTTTTGGTGTCCTCTTCAATTTCTTTCATCAGTGTTTTATAGTTTTCATTTAGACCTCTTTCACTTCTTTGGTTAATTTCTAGGTATTTAATTTTATTTGTGGCTATTGCAAATGGGATTACTTTTTAATTTTCTTTTTCAGATTGTTTGCTCTTGGCACACAGAAATGCTACTGATTTTTGTATGTTGATATTGTATCCTGCAACTTTACTAAAATTGTTTATCAGTTCTGTTTTTCAGTGGAGTCTTTAGGTATTTTTCCAAGTATAAGTTAATCTCATCTGCAAACAAGGATAATGTGACTTCTTCCTTTCCAATCTGGATACCTTTTATATTGCTCTAGCTAGGACTTCCAGTACTATGTTGAATAACAGTAATGAAAGTGGGCATCCTTGTTGGGTTCCATATCTGAGAGGAAAGCCTTTCAGTTTTTCTCCATTCAGTATGATACTAGTTGTGGGTATGTTGTATATGGTTTTTATTATGTTGAGGCATATTCCTTCTATATCCAGTTTATTAAGAATTTTTATCATGAAGTAATGTTGAATTTGATCAAATGCTTTTTCAGCATCAATTGAAAAGACTGTATTGTTTTTATTTTTCATTCTGTTAATATGGTGCATCACACTGATTGATTTGCATATGTTGAACCATCCTTGCATGCCAGGGATAAATCCCACTTGGTCATGATGAGTGATCTTTCTAATGTATTGTTGAATTTGGTTTGCTAGTATTTTAGTTGAGGATTTTTGCATTAACATTCATCAGAAAAGTTTGAATAGCATTGGTATTAGTTCTTCTTTAAATGTTTGGCAGAATTCAGCAGTGAAGCTGTGATGTTAATAGTGTGTCAACTTGATTGGATTGAAGGATACAAAATATTGATCCTGGGTATGTCTATGAGGGTGTTGCCAAAGGAGATTAACATTTGAGTCAGTGGGCTGGGAAAGGCAGACCCACCCTTATTCTGGGTGGGCACAGTCTAGCTGCTAGTGTGGCTAAAATATAAGCATGCAGAAAAATGTGAAAAGAGAGGCTGGCCTAGCCTCCCACCCTACATCTTTCTCCTGTGCTGTATGCTTTCTGTTCTCAAACATCAAACTCCAAGTTCTTCAGTTTTAGACCTCAGACTGGCTCTCCTTGCTCCTTAACCTCCAGATGGCCTATTGTGGGAACTTGTGATTGTGAGTTAATACTTAATAAACTCCCATATATGTGTGTATATATTAGTTCTGTCCCTCTTGAGAATCCTGACTAAAACAGAAGCCATCATGTCCTGGACTTTTCTTTGCTAGGAGACGTCCTATTACAGCTTCAATCTCATTACTTGTTATTGGCCTATTCAGGTTTTGGATTTCATCCTGGTTCAATCTTGGTAGGTTGTGTGTGTCCATTTTTTCTATATTTTCCAATTTATTGGCACATAGTTGCTTTAGTATCCAATAATGATGTGAATTTCTGTAGTATCAGTTGTAATGTCTCCTTTTTCATTTCTGATTTTATGTGTGGATCTTTTCTCTTTTCTACTTACTCTGGCTAAAGCTTTGTCAATTTTTTTTAGCTTTTCAAAAAACCAACTTTTTGATTCATCGATCTTTTATATTATTTTCTTTTTTAATTTCATTTATTTCTGCTCTGATCTTTATTTATGTCTCCACTAATTTTGGGTTTGGTTTGCTATTGCTTTTGTAGTTCTGTAAGATGTATCATTAGATTGTTTATTTGAAGGTTTTTTTTTTAATGTAGGCACTTAAAGCTATAAACTTCCCTCTTAGTACTGCTTTTTGCTGTATCCCATAGATTTTGGTAGGTTGTGTTTCCATTATCATTTGTTTCAAGAAATTTTTAAATTTCCTTCTTAATTTCTTTATTGATCCACTGGTCATTCAGAAGCATATTATTTAATTTTCATACATTTGTATAGTTTCCAAAATTCCTTTCGTTATTAATTTCTAGTTTTATTCTGCTGTGGTCAGAAAAGATACTTAATATTATTTCAATTTTTTGAGTGTTTTAAGACTTGTTTTGTGACTTAACCTATGGTCTGTCCTTGAGAATGATCCATGTGCTGAGAAAAAAAAATGTGTATTCTGTAGCCATTGGATGAAAAGTCCTATAAATATGTATTAAATCCATTTGGTCTCTAGTGTAGATTAAGTCCAGTATTTCTTGTTGATTTTCTGTCTGGAACATCTATCTAATGCTAGGAGTGGAGTGTTTAAGCCTCCAGCTGTTATTTTATTGGGGCCTGTCTCTCTCTTTAGCTGCAATAATATTTGCTTTATATATCCGGGTGCTCCAATGTTGGGTGCATATATATTTAAAATTGTTATATCCTCTTGCTGAGTTGACCCCTTTATCATTATATAGTGACCTTTTTTGTCTCTTATAGTTTTTGTCTTGTATAAGCATAGCTACTCTTGCTCTTTCTTGGTTTTCATTGGCATGGAATTTCGTTCTCCATCCCTTTATTTTCAGTCTATGTGCATCTTTATAGGTGAAGTGTGTTTTTTTGTAGGCAACAGATCAGTGGGTTTGTTTTTTCATCCATTTAGCCAGTCTACGTCTTTTGATTGGAGAGTTTAGTCCATTTACATTCAATGTTATTATTGATAAGTAAGGACCTACTCCTGCCACTTTGTTTTCTAATTGTTTTGTGGTCTTACCTTCTTTCTCTTCTTCTTTCTTGTCTTCCTTTAATGAAGGTGATTTTCTCTGGTGATATGATTTAGTTTCTTGCTCTTTATTTTCTGTGTATCTGTTGTATGTTTTTTGTTTTGAGGTTACCAGAAAGCTTGCAAATACTATTGTATAAACCATTATTTTGACCTTATAACAACCTAACCCTATTTGCATAAACAAACAAGCAAAAAAAAAAAACCTAACAAAAACTCTGTGCCTTGACTTTGTAGCAACTTTTAAATTTTTTGTTGTTTATATCTCATTGTACTGTCTATGTCTTGAAAAGTTGTCATAATTATTATTTTTGATTGTTTTGCCATTTAGTGTTTCTACTTAGGATAAGAGTAGTTTATGCGAGGCAGTTACAGGGTTATAATATTTTTTGTTTTTCTGTGTACTTTTTATTACCAGTGAGTTTTGTACCTTCAGGTGATTACTTATTGCTCATCAGTGTCCTTTTCTTTCTGATTGAACTACTCTCTTTAGTATTTCTTGTGGAACAAATCTGCTGTTGATGAAATCCCTCATCTTTTGTTTGTCTCCGAAAATCTTTATTTCTCCTTCATGCTGAAGAATATTTTCACCAGACCTACTATTCTAGGGTAAAGTTTTTTTTTTCTTCAGCACTTTCAATATGTCATGCCTCTCTCTTTGGCGTTAAGGTTTCCACTGAAAAGTCTACTGCTAGATGTGTTGATGCTCCATTGCATATTATTCTTTTCTCTGGCTACTTTTAGGATCCATTCTTTATCCTTGATCTTTAGGTTTGATTATTAAATGCCTTCTGGTAGTCTTCTTTGGATTAAATCTGCTTGGTGTTCTATAACATTCTTGTATTTGGATATTGATATCTTTCTCTAAGCTTGGAAAGTTCTTTGTTATTATTACTTTGAACAACTTTCTATTCCTATGTCTTTCTCTGCCTCCTCCTTAAGGCCAATAACTCTTAAATTTACCCTTTGAGACAATTTTCTGGATCCTATAGGCATGCTTCATTGTTTTTTATTCTTTTGTCTCCTCTGACTGTGTGTTTTCAAATAGCCTATCTTCAAGTTCACTAATTCTTTCTTCTGCTTGATCATTTCTGCCATTAAGAGACTACGCTGGGTCAGACCTGAAGCCAGCACAGCACTGAGTCTTGCCCAAGGCCTGCTGTAACTACTCACTGGCTACTGCCTATGTCTGCTCAAGGCTCTGGGACCCTACAATTAGCAGGCAGCAAAGCCATCCAGGCCTATGTTCTTCCCTCCAGAATGGTGCATTCCCCCAGGCCTCTGGTGGGTTCAGAGGTGCTGTCCAAAACTCAGGGACTAGAATAAAAAACCTTAGAAGTCTACCTAGTATTCTGTTGTATTGTGCCTGAGCTGGCAATCAAATTACAAGATGCAGTTCTTCCCAGTCTTCCTTCCCCTTTCCAAAAGTAGAGGAGCTCTTCCCCATGGTCACCACCACCAGAGTCCCATGGGCAGTACTGCCAGACTACCACTGATGTTCTCTTAAGGCCCAAGGTTTCTTAAGTCAGCTTGTCATGAAGGCTGTCTGGCCTGGGACTCATCCTTCAGGGCAGTGGGCTCCCTTCTGGCCCAGGGAAGGTCCAGAAATGCCATCCAAGAGTCAGCTCTTAGAATTGAGGACTCCACTTATTGCTCTAGCCCCCATAGCCAAGATGAAGCTGAAACCAGCAAGTCTCAGAGGCTCACCTAAGGCCCTCAACTTAGTACCTGGGTGTCGCTGCTGCTTATTCAGTGCCCAAGGTGATGAATGCTGCCAGGACTGGTCTTCCCTTCAGGGGAACAGGTTCCCTTCTGGCCCAGGGTGTGCCTAGAAGTATTGTCCAGGAGCTAGGGCCTGGAACAGAGGCCTCATGACCCTGACCCATGCCCTATCCTGCTGTGTCTGAGCCGGTATCCAAGATGCAAGACAAAGTCCTCCCCCACTCTTCTTTCTCCCCTTCTCAAGCAGAAGGAAGGCATCTTTTTTGGAGCCACTAGTTGTGCAGCCTGGGGTTAGGGGCGAGGTGATGTCAGCACTCCTTTAGCTGCCCTGGTAGCTTGGTAGATTGCCTGCCCCTCTAGTCCACTGTCTCTGGGCCCAGTTCAGCACTAGGACTCGCCTAAGAGTTGCAGTCCTTGTGGCTTAAATTGCCTTTCAAATTCACTTAGAGACCCAGAGCACTTTAGCCTGCAGTAGTGAAGTTTGTGGAAACTCAAGTTCCAACCACAGGGACCTGTGACTCCCCTCTGGCTAGTGCTGGTTTAAATGTTCCCTCTGTGGGTGGGCATCAGCTGAATTTGGTCCAGTTTTCCTTTCTGTTCTAACAGGACAGCACCGAGTTTACTGCCTCATAATTGCTGTGCTCTCCCTCCCCCAGTATGCAGAGGCACTCTCTGTACCAGGTGGCCACTGCTGGGGGTGGGGGAAGGGTGGTGTCAGTGATTCAGAACTGTTTTTTCTACCTCTTCAGTGCCTCTTTTAGCAATACAAAGTTAAAAACTGGCAGTGTGAGTGCTCACCTGATTTTTGGTTCTTATGAAAGTACTTTGCTTACATAGATGTTAAATTGGTGTCTTCTTGTAAGGGGATGATGATTGGAGGCCTCTCTTCTGCCATCTTTCTCCACCTCCTGGGCTTTTGCAAGAATCTTTATGTCCTTTGCCTATTTCGCAAGGGTTATTTCCACGAAAACTAGATGATACATTCTAAAAATGCTTAAATGGGCCCACATAAACCATAGGAATATGGATAGGAATATGCTGAAAGTCAATGGGGGCATCACCATCAACCCCCTAATTTGGGAAGCTTGAACAATTTCCCCAGGATGCCTCACATACCTAAGTGAAACACAGGCACCTGATACTTTGTTTTGTTTTGTTTCGTTTCGTTTCCTTGAGATAGGATCTTACTCCGTTGTCCAGGCTGGAGTGCAGTGGCACAATCATAGCTCACTGCAGCCTTGAACTACTAGGCTTAAGCGAATCTACTGCCTCTGCCTCCCGAGTAGCTGGGACTATAAGCATGCACCACCACACTGGGATGATTTTAAAAAGTTTTTGTAGAGACAGAGTCTCACTATATTATCCAGGTTGGTCTTGAACTCTTGGCCTCAAGTGATCCTCCTGCCTCAGTCTCAAATCCTAAGTGTTGAGATTACAGATATGAGCCACTGTCCAGTCCCATCTGATGTTACTCATCAAGTGAGGGCACCTTAGGTATGATAGGTAATAATTCATATATTAAATCTTGGGAGATCTTCTTTGTTTTCTAAGTTAGCACAATTAGAAGCTCTAATACTTCCTTCTCACATACCAGTGAATGGTCTTGCATATGTCCTTGTGCACAAGGACCCCACTTTGGAGACCACTGTGGCAGGGGATAAAAACAACTTTCAGGCCCCTTGTCAAGTAGGGTGAGGATCACATAAGCCAAAGGCAACAGCAGCCTCAGTTGGTCAGCTTATTTGCTGACAAAATATCATCACTGAAACTGGTGTGTGTATTTGCCTGGGGCAAAGGTCAACAGCCTTGTTCTGTTCTCATAGGGGTTTATGACCCCAGTAAGGTTAAGAATCACTGGTATCTTGTTTTGTTTTATTTGTTTCACAACTTCAGGCTTCCATAGACTCTTAGTCATTGGTTTGATAAAACTGAAATTGCCCTTGATCATATGACAGCCTTAAACTTAATCAATGTCACACAGTTCTGATTATCTGTGGAGAGAGCAGTTTTTCTGAATGCCAATGTCACATAGTCCTGATTATCTGTGGAGAGAGTAGGTTTTCTTAATACCTGACAATAGCTTTGTTGTGCCTCTCTCCTGTTTTCTTAACAGTACCAGTCTCAGCCTTCTTTTCTTTCATTTTCCATTCCAGCATCTCTAGCTTTTATTTAGCTCACTGTATGGGTGGCTTTCTATTCTATTCCAGATCTTATTTTTATGCCTTCAAATACTGTGCTTTTTTTCTTTGATATTTTGGTCTTTAGTGGTGCCATTATTAAGCTTATAAAAATCCAGATCATGCATTTCCTATGGTTTAATGAAACAAATAATTCATAAGAGCTGTGATTGTTCTTATGTATTTCATGCAATTTCAGTTGCGTGACAGCCCTGTAGCTGATGGGTCAGTGTAATTTAGATCTTCATTGATTTCTGTTCCTTAAGTGGTTTTATGGTGCAGTTACTTTCACTTCCCCTGACTTATGTTAACACAAGTTAGCAACTCTATGCTTTTCTTAAACTGTTGGTGATTTTCATTTGTGATGGAAGTTGCAGTGTTTCTCCCATCTGCTGACCTAATTTTTTGTTTGTTTGTTTGTTGTTGTTGTTCATTTTTGTTGCCCAGGCTGGAGTGCAGTGGCAAATTCTCAGCTCACTGCAACCTCCACCTCCTGGGTTCAAGCGATTCTTGTGCCTCAGCCTCCTGAGTAGCTGGGGTTACAGGTGTGTGCTACCATGTGCGGCTAATTTTGTATTTTTGGTAAAGACGGGATTTCGCCAAGTTGGCCAGGCTGGTCTTGAACTCCTGTCCTCAAGTGATCTGCCCTCCTTGGCCTCCCAAAGTGCTGGGATTATAGGCGTGAGCCACCACCCCCAGCCTCTGCTGACCTAATTCTTGCTTATGAAGCTGTGGTTGTAGTTTAAGCCTCCTGTAAAACACCCATCAGAAGGTATATAGGATAAATATGTATTAAATAAAAGAATGTTTTAGTCCTATGATATTGTCTTATCTCTCTCTCTGCTTTAAAAATTTTTTTCTCTCTTCACTTTGCACCATTTTTTATACAATTTTATTTTTGTTATAGCAATAAGCTATCATGTGTGTGTGTGTGTGTGTGTGCGTGCGTGTGTGTGTGTGTGTGTGTTTAGGTGTAGGTTCTATGGCTTTATTCTCAAGGGCTTACGAATTCAGTACACACCATTACATATGCTCTTTTTGTTAAATGAAAAAGCATATTGTGAGTCGTCGGGAGGGATGCTTTAGCAACACTGATCCACTACAGTGATGGTGGTTAACACTAAATTCAGTATCGCTGAAACATGCCCACAAGAGCTTCTTATAGGGATATTCTCAGGAGGCCTGAAAGTCCATGTTTGGGGATGTTGCTCTCAGGCACAGTTAAGATGCACCTTTTTTCTTGGAAATGCCTCCCTCAATACACCGAGTCACATCGTCACATGCCCCCGTAGCACTTACCGCACCATCTATTATGACTCTTATGGGCTTTCCCACCAGCTCTCTCACCTCTCTCCCCCAGAGTCAGAACTCTGCTTCCATAATATTTACTTATTTTACAGCATTCATGGAGCTCTTTGATAGTTATGCATCGACAAGTCTGTCTCTTGTACTGGACACCAAGCATGTGCAGTTCAGGGCTGTTCAGCCTTGTGTACCCAGCACAGTGCTTGCTCCACAGACTAAGTGCTCGTTAAGTTGGTCAGATTGAGTCAAAAGGTGACTGTGTCAGGCTTAGGACAAACACATGTTTAAGGTCTTCACATTCTTTTGAAATGAGACTCATTGTAGTGATTGGTTTTTCATTTTTTTCTTTCCGAGGCAGAGTCTTACTCTGTCACCCAGGCTGGAGTGCAGCAGTGCCATATCGGCTCACTGCAGTCTCTGCCTCCTAGGTTCAAATGATTCTCCAGCCTCAACCTCCCAAGTAGCTGGGATCACAGGCATGTGCCACCACGCCTGGCTAATTTTTGCATTTTTAGTAGAAATGGGGTTTCACTATGTTGGTCAGGCTGGTCTCAAAATCCTGACCTTAGGTGATCCACCCACCTCTGCCTCAGAAAGTGCTGAGATTATAGGCGTGAGCCTCCATGCCCAGCTGCCTCTGGAACTTCTCACTGTCCAACTTCAAGTTAGGGTTCCCATGACTCCCTCTTTGGGTTTGATTAATTTGCTAGAGAGGCTCACTGAACTCAGGGAAACACATTTACTGGTTTATTGTAAAGGATATTACAAGGGATACGGTGAAGACATACATAAGGTGAGCTATAAGGAAGGAATGCAGAGCTTCCGTGCCCTCCCCAGGTGCAACACCCTCCAGGAACTGCCATGTGTTCCACAAGCTCTCCCAGTTCTGTCCTCTTGGGCCTTTTATGGAGACTATTGGATAGGCATGATTGACAACCATGTAGAAATGTGACTGACAAAAAAGGTATGATTGAACACTAATAGACTGAGTGGAGAGACCCAGCAAGGCCTGTCTGTTCAGATCCTTCTGGCCTCTTTAGGCAGCTTTCCTTCTTCCAGGGTTTTGGGCAGGACCCCTTCTGAAATGGGAGTCTTGTGACCTACAATCAGACAGGGTAGGTCAGAGAATTTTTTTACGGCCGGCTCCTACACAGCAAGGTGGGGAAGATGCCTGTCTTTGGGACAAAAAGGAGCAGGTGAAAGGATATCAGGAGAAGGTCAGAGAGAAAGATTCTGTTTTCTGAGACCTGCTCCAAGGTGCCTCAACATTATAACAAAGGCTATGAGAGTTATGAGCTAGTAGCTGTGGACAAAAACCAACATGTATATACATCATGATATCACAGATGGTAAGCATGATTATTTTCTAATGTGTCTAATTTCCAATATACTTAGTCCTGTTTCTGTCTTTAGTCTGTTTCATGTCACTTGGTTTCCTCATGTGCTTAGTTAGATTTAACTATCTGCTTGTCATTGTGTTTTATAAGTTATTTGTTAGAGTGTCAAGTCTTAGGATGAACCTAAGACACAGAGTTCTGTGTGTATTTTCTGGGATATGAAGAACATTTCCAGTCTGGGGCCTCCAGAACCAAGCAGGCTCACAGTTTGAAGTTCCCTGGCACACCCAGGTGTGAGGCTCAAAGGTTTATGAGCCTTATTTCATGATGGCCTGGTTTATGGACATTCTTTATCAGGATGGGTCTATTTTAAAATTTCCTTTTTCTTTTCTTTGATTTGGAACTACTCTGGCCTTCTCTGTAGCCCTATAAGTTTGAAGACAGGCAGTTTTGATGCCTTTGGGCCTAGAATCTTGGCTCTGTTGTCTCCTTTTCCTGAGGCCACAGAATGGAAGCTGAGTGTACTTGAATGGCAATTGGCTCTTACTTCTCTAGGTATCCCCCGAAGATTGACCCAGGAATTCTTGCTCTCTTTAACTCTTCAGTCTTTTACAGGTACTTCCTCACCCCCCTCAAGAAGTATGTATCGTTATCTAGGATTTTTCTTTTCCTTCCCTCCTTCCCTCTGTCCCTCCCTCCTTGTCTCCCTCCCTCCCCTCTCTCCGTCTGTCCCACTCTCTCTTTTCCTCCGTCCCTCCCTCCCCCATACTCTTTGTCTACCCTCCTTCCCTCTCTCCTTTTATTCCTTCCTCTCCTCCTTCCCTTCTCTTCCTCTCTCCCTCTCTTCTTGTGTTCTCTCTTACTTTCCTCCTCCTTTCCTTCCTTTCCAGCAGATAGTTCTGAATAACTTAGTCCACTAATCCTAGAAACAGGAAATCTAAAAATCTATTTAGAAATAGTAAATTATTAACAACTGACAATAAGCCTTAACATGGGCATCCCCTTTTGGGATTCTTTCAGACTTGTCAGTCAAGGCAGATAACATAGATGATGAGTCAGTATAAAAATATGTCACTTACATATTTCCAGTAAAAAGATCCCTAAAAATGACCCACAATTATAAAATCTTTCCAAGAAATGAGTAACTTGAATGATTAGCCTAACTTACCAGAATTTATTCATTACACTTGCCATCAAGATACTTCCTAAGGCAAGAAGCCAAACTTAAACTGGCTTATACCACAAAGGGTATTTGTTGGCTTGAATGGAAAGACTTCAGATGGATTACTTCAGGAACAGGTGGATCCAGGAATTCAAATATTATCATTAAGCATAGTGTCTGTCTGTCTGATCTGTGTTAGCTGTAGTCTCTGGCAAGCTCTCCTTTGGTGGTGAGATGGGTTTTAGGAACTCCAGACTCACAGTCTATGCTCGAAGTCAATGATCTCCAAACTTTGTTGATTATGTACCCAATAATAAAAGTTGAGCATCATAGTCCCAATGTGTATATATTTACACATGATATGCTACTCGATACTACTTTTATGTGTTATATAATGTATATTCTTTGTTATGTTGTACATATGCTGTAAGTTATATTGCTATGTTGTATGTATATTCTATGTTATACTAGTTACAGAGTTCAATTTTTAGTTTTTAATATAAAGAATGAAATAGAAATGCTAATATTTTTTATACTCCCAATGGATTGTTTTCTAGACCCCACTTTGGGACTATAATAACCATCCTATGAACCACGTCTCATCAGTTCTTTTTAGCCTAGCTTGAGTCATGTGCTCATTCCTGAATCCAGAGTCCTTGAAATAGTAAAAGCAAAATGTTATTAATATAAAGTGACAAATATCTGAGTAGGCTTAAATAGAGAGATGCTGTTTGTCTTTTTGAAGCTACTTATATTCTGGAATCATATAATCACTGATATTTTATCCAATAAAGGGGTCATAGTCCTTCTTTCAGTACGGTGTCACAGAACAAAGATTCTCTGCTTCCATAACAATCTAATTCCATTAGTTTATACTAAGTTTCTGTAACGTCATACCTGGAGTATCATGAAAATGTCCTATCTGGTTTTTGTTCATATACTCACACACACTCACACAAACACAAAGATACATACTTTCTCCAGTGACAGATGAATGCTGTATGTTAAGATGTAGGAATTGATGAGTCTTTCAAGTAAAATCAATTTTTTATAATTCTTGGCTGTTTTGTTTTTAATTTTTAATTGTTTTTTGAGAGGGAGTCTTGCTCTGTCACCCAGGCTGGAGTGCAGTGGTGCGATCTTGACTCACTGTAGCCTCTACCTCCTGGGTTCAAGTGATTCTCCTGCCTCAGCCTCCCGAGTAGATGAGATTATAGGGGCTCACCACCACACCCAGCTAATTTTTGTATTTTAGTAGTGACAGAGTTTCACCATGTTGGTCAGGCTGGTCTCAAACTCCTGACCTTAAATGATCTGCCCACCTCAGCCTCCCAAGTGCTGGGAGTACAGACATAAGCCACTGCACCTGGCCGAGATTGGCCGTTTTGAACAAGTTTGGTAGCTACGTGGAAAAGTAGGAGATAGAAGGTCTGGAATAATTTTTCAGATTTTTTTTTTTTGAGACAGAATCTCATTCTGTCGCCCAGGCTGGAGTGCAATGGTGTGATCTCGGCTCACTGCAACCTCCGCCTCCCGAGTTCAAATGATTCTCCTGCCTCAGCCTCTTGAGTAGCTGGGATTACAGGCAGGCGCCACCACCCCTGGCTATTTTTGTTGTTGTTGTATTTTTAGTAGAGACAGGGTTTCACCATGTTGGTCAGGCTGGTCTTGAACTCCTGACCTTATGATCCGCCTGCCTTACAGGCATGAGCCACCACACCTGGCCAATTTTTCAGATTTCTAAAGAGAAATGGAATTCCCTGGTTGGAGAGAGAGTTCTGTTTAAACAGGTAAAGCAAGTGAATAGAAAGTATTTTTTTCATGAACTGGGACAGGCTTTCCTGGGTATTTAAAATTGATCTTCTGTGACAGAAATGCAATGGCACATCATGATTCTGAGATGAAAGAAGAATGTCTAAGGGAAGACCTGAAGTTTTACTTCATGAGCCCTTGTGAAAAATACCGAGCCAGACGCCAGATTCCATGGAAACTGGGCTTGCAGATTTTGAAGATAGTCATGGTCACGACACAGGTAACTTATATTATTATCTCATTTGGTTTTTCCCTTACCCCCAGACAAACTCTTTTCATGTGTTCTGTACTTGACTTTTGTTCTGAAAAGTCCACACTCAAGTTTATAAAACTAGAATTGTATTGACTCTGGAGAGCAGAGGGTAGGTTGAAGTTCTGTTTAGAAGATGATCTTGTCTTACTAACAGATCCTGAGGTCCTCTGTATACAGATTCTGTAAATACTGAATAAATGTAGATCTGTGGTGAGGCATTTCTATATCTGAGTGGCGCACATTTGTGTTCTTGAAATCTCTTTATTAAACACACCTTATTCAATATACTTTCAAAATCTGCATTTTTGTCTTCAGACTTACCGAATCCTAAGTTTTCCTTTTATCATACCAATGTGCTCTAAGTAAATACTGATCCTAGGCACTATCAGGATTATACAAAAGCTACATTTGGACCTTTTATTTGCGTTCATATTGTTGAGCTCTTTATTAACGGTATCAAAACGGCCATCAGAGTTTTCCTCTAGTTTTGGGCCTGTATTGCTGAACCAGTATTGGGGAGGCTTCTCTGTAGATCAGTGGTTCCTAACCCTGTTACACAGCAGGAGGTGAGTGTAGGCAATGGAGCAAAGCTTTATCTGCCTTTATAGCCACTCCTGATGGCTTGCAGTACTGCCTGAGCTCTGCCTCCTATCAGATCAGTGGTGACATTAGGTTCTCATAGGAGCACAAACCCAATTGTTAACTGCACATGGGAAGGATCTAGGTTGTGTGCTCCTTATGAGAATCTAATGCCTGATGATCTGTTACTGTCTCCCACCATCCCTAAATGAGACCTTCTAGTTGCAGGAAAATAAGCTCAGGGCCCCCACTGATTCTACGTTATGGTCAGTTGTATAATTGTTTCATTATATATCATAATCTAATGACAATAGAAATAAAATGCACAACAAATGTAATGCATCTGAATCATCCTGAAACCATTACCACCCCCATCTCCAGTCCATGAAAAAATTATCTTCCACTAAACCAGTCCCTGTTGCCAAGAAGGTTGGGGATCACTGCTGTAGCTAACTGTATTTGAAACACATGCCTTTTTAAACTGATTTGGGGATATTTAGCTCTATTGGTAAATAATCATTCTGTTATCAGTGTAGAAGTGTGTAAAGATGTTATTTCTGGAACATAAAAATAAATACTTAAAAAATACCTTCATGTAGTTTTAGAAATGGGAGAAGGTCCCTGCCATAACTAGAGTTGCTTCTTTATTCTGTGTCATAAAGAGACTTCTCAGTGTATGACATGCCATATGTACCAACTCATCAAGTTTAGGGAAAGCAAGTTACTTCAAAAGAAACAACAAAGTTGAGATGCAAAGACATTTTTAAATGTGTATACTTATTATTAGCTTATTTTCATTCTTGGATTTGAAGTTTTGATTTGGTAACCAGTAAAATAGATACATTGATACATTGTTAGTATTATTTGGAAGAAGAAGAAATAATGTCCCCTTTTGTCAGTTGGTTAATTTTAATTGTTTCCCAATTTCTTTTCTTGTTAAACCAACTTTTTTCAATTATTTGATCTTTTAGCATTACTAAAATTCTAATTTACTCAAGCATAAAATATCATTGCCATCTGTATTAGTGTCTCCCATTGCTATAAAGAACTACCTGAGACTGGGTAATTTATGAAGAAAAGAGATTTAATTGACTCACAGTTCTGCAGGCTGTACAGGAAGCATGGCTGGGGAGGCCTCAGGAAAATTACAATCATAGGGGAAGGTGAAGAGGAAGCAGGTACATCTTCATATGGTGGAGCACAGGAGAGAGCAAAGGGGAAGGTGATATACACTTTTAAATAACCAGATCTCGTGATAACTCACTCACTATCGTGAGAACAGCAAGGGGGATGTCTACTCCCATGATCTAGTTACCTCCTCCAACATTGGGGATTACAGTTTGACTTGAGATTTGGACAGAGACACAAATTTAAACCATTATCACCATCTTTGACTTGCTTTCTTTTTCCTGATACTTCCTAAATCTTATTCATTCTTCCTTCAAAACTGCATCTATTTATGTTTTCCCACACTCACTATGTTCTCTCTAGCACAGACTCTGTAGTTAATTAAAAATAAATGGAAATCATCTCATATTCTGGGCATTCTGTTGGGAATACAACTGTGACTGTATTACCAGTGCTGCTAACAGCTAATAGTTAGCTTCATGTTTGCCATGTCCCAGGCACAATATATGTTTTGTGTACGTCAACTCATTTCATCCTCATTACAACCCTGTGAGGTTGGTACAATTATAATACCCTTTTTATGGATGAAGAAACTGGAGCAAAGGGAGTTAAGTAATTTGCTTATAGTCCTTCAATTAGTAAGTGACAGAGCTAGGATTTGAACCCGGGTAGTCTGGCTCTGGAGTCTGTACTCTTCTCATACTGTTTCTGTTCTAGATATAGGTCCTGTCTTTAGAGTTTGCAGTGTAGGAATATAGGTTAGTTAGTTAGGCTGCTTCTAGCTTTGCCTTATGCCTACCTTTCTTATCCATGTACATTCAATGCTAATATCAGCTTAATTTTTTATAGAATAGCCTTTATTATGTCATTCTCCTAGAAGAAAATTTCACCTCTCTAGTCTGGAATTCAGAGTTCCAATCTCCTTCAGCTTGTCTTTCCTACAAGTTTTCATCTACTGTTTCTTACCCAAATCCCAGCCAGACAAGCCAACCCAATGATTCTCGTCCACATCCTGTTTGTTCCTCCAAGTCCAGAGTGATTCTTTTTCTCCCTCACCTTTCAGGTACTATTTGAAGTTCCATCTCCCCCGCTGGGTCTTGCCTGACCATCCGGCACATGGTTTTCTTCGATACATCTTCCTGTCTACATCACTAATTTTATCTTTTCTTAAAGATGGGGGGTCTCGCTGTGTCAGCCAGGCTGGAGTGCAGTGGCACCATCATAGCTCGAGTTTGAGCATTACTGCAGCCTCGAACTCCTGGGCTCAAGAGATCTTCCCACCTCGGTCTCTTAAGCAGTTGGGACTATAGGCACATACCACTGCACCTAGCTTTTTATTTTATATTTGTAGAGATGGCGTCTTGCTTTGTTGCCGGGACTGGACTTGAACTCCTGGCTTCAAACAATCCTCCCACCTTGGCCTTCCAAAGTGCTGGGATTACAGGCATGAGCTACTGTGCCTTGCCTACTAATTTTACTTTTAATAACAAAATATTTCTGGGACCTATAGTTTGCTTTTCATGTGGACATACCCTGTTTCCCCTAATAAAATTCGGAAGGATTAAATTTTGTTTCCATACAGGATCATTCTAACAAATTTTGCTACTTGGGTGATATCTAATTGGAGCAGATGTTTTGATTACCTTTCCCTCCATAACACCTCACTTTTCTCTCCTTCTCTTTTTCTGTCTTTTTGTGCTCCATCCTCAAGTCTAATGGGATGGATATGAGGGTTGATGAGAAAAAATTTTTTAAAAAATTTCTACTCTGCATTCTGCAGTAATTTATAATCTTGAAGGAGGTGCCTATATTCTTTTGCTAGTTCTACTCTTTCCCTCCCATATACTTTGTACATAATTAGAGCAGTATCTTGTTTTTACCTGGTACAGAATATTTTATCCTACATTGATTTCATAATGAGGTCTTAAATTCACAAGCTTTGCCAGACTACACTTATAAGTAATTATTTTTCTGTCTTCTATCATACTTTCAGCAAATCTTAATGTCTAATTAGTGGGATAGGATGCATTTTGCTGTCAACTCCTTTAAAAAAAAACCCAGTCATTTGGCCAATACCATCATCCCTTATTCTTGCTCTGCAGGGAGTGTTTGGTTCTGTCATAGCAAGAAAGGGATTTTGCACTTTCCTCCACAGGGTTTGTCTCCTTAGGAGATTATTTGAAAATCCCAAACTTCCCCAGTGCTGGGCCATACTTTTTTATCTTGGCTTGTTCTATGAATAGAATGGAGGAAATTTCTTGCTCCTGATGCCAGATAGGGGAGGTTACAGTCAGAGATTACAGTGGAGTTCTCTCATTCCCAAAGCTGAGTTTTGATGAGCTTTGAGTTTAAATAAAGTTATGGCTTCAAATATCAGCAAACTATATACCACTTTCATGATCAATTTGTTCATTCCCTAATTCACATTCTTTTTGTATTTCTTTAGCTTCACTATTAATGTGGGAGGAATGGGTCTAATATCCCTGCCTCTAGAGTTAAATTGGCAGCATTTCAGTTTAAAAGGTTGTGGGACCAAGAGTTTGAGAGAACAAACAGACTAGAATCAAACAGACCTGGGTCCAGATCCTTACTCTAACGCTTTCTGGATATTCCAACCTGGATAAATTACTTGACTTCAGATTGCGTATGTATAAAATGGGATTATATTCATCAACTGATTCAGTATTTGACGTTGTGAAGGGCATTATTTCATTTCCTGAGTATATGATGGTAGGGAAAAAGGAAAAACATTCCTGTCCTTGCAGAGCCCCGTGTAATAGCTCCCTCACAGGGCATTGAGAATTAAGTGAAAAATAATAATTTTAAATTTTTAGCACAATGCTTGGTTCTCAGCAGATAAGAGCTGTTATTCAATACCATGCAGTGTTGTTCTTGCTCACACTGTACCCCAGCTTGGCTTAGAGTAAGCACCCAGCAAACTTTGATTGAAGAACTTCATTCATGTGTGGTATGTGTACCTGTTTTTTTCATATGTGTCAGTAGTTTTAATAAAATTTGGAACAATCATGTGTGTGTTGTTTCCCTGGTTGACATTTTAGCTTTCAAAGAGCAACATGACGTTTTCTGGTTTCTCCTACAGGTACCATTGGCAGACATCACATGCTTAGAAGAACTTATAACCTTCTGTTGCTTAATTTTCAGCACAAATTGGATGATGTGGGACTTCTTATCTAATGTTTCCTTAGAATAGCTGGGTTTTAGCAGTTGCACAATCCTTTGACATGGCATTTGAGGAATGTGACATGGTGAGATTCAAATGCTGAACAGTAGCATCTGTGTACATTCTCAGTGATAGTTGCCTTTCCTAATTCTGAAAAGCTAGCACTTAAATTTTTTAAAAGAAGCATCCCAAAGAACTTTTTCAGCAGAAGAAAGTTGTTTTTATAGCATAACAAAGATGACTTTGGAATTAGACTTGGTTTCCATTCTGGTTAGGTGACTCAGGCAACTTAATGAGGCTAAATCTCAGTTTCCACATATGTAAAATGGAATAACAATAGTAACATTTTCACAGACCACTTGGGGTAAATGAGACACTGCATGTAAAGCAGTTAGCACAGTACCTGGCACATAATAATTGCTGAAAATGGTGGCTATTTTTCCTAATTGTTTAGTATTTTTTAAGAAGTCAGACAACATATAAAAGCTAAAAAATATAAACCACTAAAAAAATCTTATGCCTATATGTTGTTTGCATATGCAAATTAATATTAGCTATTTTACTTTATTTATTTTTTTTAGAGACAGGTCTTGCCATATTGCCAAGACTGGCCTTGAACTCCTGGGCTTAGGTGATCCTCCCACCTTGGCCTCCCAAGTAACTGGGACTATAGCCACAGGCTGCCACACCCAGCTAAATTAACCTTAGTTTTATCTGAATTGTTCAGAATTGATATCTTGTATATTATTGTTCAGATGTATCATCTTGAACCATGGAATGACAACAAATAGCAGAACTGTCAGGGTCATCTAGTTATACCTGCTAATTTCACATAGGAAGAAAACAGTCCCAAAATTTGATGGCTTAGTTGAGCAAACTTGGAGCAAACTTTCTAGTCTCATTGTTTTATAAGGCAGCTGAAGAGATCACTTAGGGAGGTGGGGGAAAGGTGTGTGGGCTGGGGTTTATAATGATTTGACTACTATCACTGCCTGTGTGTGTATCTGAAAGAGACAGGACGCCAATGAGAGTGCATGTGTGTGAGAGAGTGTGATTGCACACTTGTGTATGTGAGAGTGGATGCATGATGGGGTATGTGTGTCGCTCTGTTTGTAGTTTCCTAGGTTTTTTGTAAACTGTTGATACTGACTAATTTCCTCCCTTTATTGGGTACCAAGAAGAAAACTTTCACTTCCAGTGAAGAGAGCTCTTGGGTTCCTAAATTCTGCCAGAATACAGTGAAAGGGAGAATAAGTGGACATTTATTCAGGACTAGGTAGATGCTTGGTGACAATGAATGGGTTTGACATTATATAAGTAAAGCATGCTCTGTTATTCTTTCATGTGCTTTGATACTGTAGAATTTGGTGAAAATTCTTGCAGAGCTGGGTTAGTTGAATTCCTTTGACAACTATTACCTCCTAGGCAGCGTAAGTATTTATGTAGGCTACTTTCCAAAAAACACTTTTAAAAGCCATGCATAAAACATAGTTGTGATTTTTAAAAAATACTACAATTTCTAAATTTTAAATCAATACAATGAGTTATTGCTTTACTAAGTAATCAATTTTGAAAACAATTAATTTGAAATCCAAGTATGACAAAAAAGGATTTAGACTTAGCTGATTGGGATTCTTTCTTTCTTTAATGAAAGGCTGGTAAGGTCGCTAGTCATCGGGAGTGGTAATCTCTTCTAATTTTATGCTATTTCGAATTGCTGGTGTAGCTTGATGAGGTTATTAATCTTTAGGATTTGTATTTTGACATTGATGCTATTAGTATAAACCAAAACAATTGATATTATTTTCTGATGTTTATAGGTAATGGCTGATGATAGTGAGACAACATTTGCCTCCCCTGATAAATGGTATAATTCATGTATTTCTATTTTATTTCTTAGCTTGTTCATTTTGGTTTAAGTAACCAGCTGGTGGTTGCTTTCAAAGAAGATAACACTGTTGCTTTTAAGCACTTGTTTTTGAAAGGATATTCTGGTATAGATGAAGATGACTGCAGCTGCAGTGTATATACTCAAGAGGATGTCTATGAGAGCATTTTTTTTGCTGTTAATCAGGCAAGTGTTTTGTTGTGAATGATCTATACTTTAACAGTGTATTGATACTTGGCTTTGTCTTAACAAACAAACAAAAATTAAACATATGTTAAAAATATTCCAATGTAAGTTTTGCATAGTCTGCCAAAAAATGTATTTTGCTATTTCAGAAGCTATATTTTCACACAAAAGAGTTTACCTATTTTGACTTTTTAAAAAAGATCTATCCTTTTAATTTATCACTTCATACTTACTGCTTTTGGAAAATTACCCCAGATCTAATAGCAAGAGTAGATTTTTAATCTCAGAAGGCTTGATGAAACCTTAATATAAAAATCAAAGATTCTGGCCTTGATGTGGTGGCTCATGCCTGTAATCCCAGCACTCTGGGAGGCTGAAGTGGGTTGATCCTTTGAGTGTAGGAGTTTGAGACCAGTCTGGGCAACATTCTGAACCCCATCACTACCAAAAAATATATATATATATCAGGGATTCTGTGGTCTTAATTGTGATGTTTTAGCATTAGTAACCCTAGCTGAATCTTAAGAATATGTAATGTAAAATAGTTGTATCTAGACAGGTATGAGAAAGCAGATTGGTAGACTCGAAGAAATAATTTAGGAAAGAGAAACCTTTCCTGTTCTTTTTCATTCATTCAATAAATATTCAAGTATCTGATATGTAGCAGGTGCTATTCTAGACATTGACGATGCAGCAGTAAATAAAATGACAAAACGCCTTCCTTTATAGAGCTTAATTCTAGAAGGAAGAACTAGACAAAAAGGAGTGAAATATGTAGTATCAAATGTTGGCTCCCTGAAAACACCATGCAGAAAACATGTTGATGAGCAAAGCTGAGCTTATTAGAGTGGTAAGGGAGATGCTATCCTGATCAGATGCCATATTGCCTTGGGTGAGGAGGGAGTTCTTCAATGTGAGGGGAGCTTGATTAGAACTAAGTAAGGATGATAATATAATAGCTTAGGACTGGTGGACATGGCAAGCTGAAGATTGGGGAGACAGTTTCAAAGAATCTTGGAGTTGTTTTCAGACAAAATCTTCCAATTAATAATCTATTTCAATGAGTTTTTTGGATGTTCCTGAGGTAATACAGGAACTCTTATGGTCCAGGGCAAAAGTTTTCTGGGATAGTAAAGTCATATTAATGAAGACAGGGCCACTAAAGCCCTATTAGTGCAGATAGCCAACAGTAAAACCTTGTTAATGTAAGCTCAGGTGAGCTAATGTTTGTTCATGTTAGTCAATGATGTAAGCTGTGGAGTGTGGATGGCTCGTGTCCTCAGTAGATGTTAGAAAGTAGTAACTGCTAAGGAGTAAAGCAGGGAAGGAGATGGGAAGTGCCTGCGTGTGGTGATGGATGTTTGTGATTTTCTTTATTTGTTTTTACTGCATTTATTTTATTTTAAATTGGCAGGACATAATTATACACATTCTATAGTTATGGGGTACCATGTGATGTTTTGAGATATGTTCGCAATTTTCCTTGGCTTGGGGAAGGAAGGCCTCATTGAGGTGCAGAATTGAGAGCTGAAGGAGTGATTAAACCAAGCAGGTGTGTACATGGGTCTCCAGGCAGAGGGAACAGCCAGGGCCAGAGGCAGAAATATGTGTGGGAACTCCAGGAACTGCCTGGAGGCCAGTGCAGCTTTGTGGGGGTGGAGCCAAGGGACTGGAGTAGGAGATGGGACCATAGAGATAAGGCAGGACCTTGGCTTTGGTTTAGTGAAATGGGAGCCGTCCATCACCGCGTTTAGTTTCGAGTTCTGTGAGTCAGTGTCTTGCTGAACAACCTGAGATTTCTTTGTAGTATTTTAAATTGGGAAGTTCTATTGAGGGCCGTGATGTAAACAATACAAAGTAGCTAAAAGTACATTCTATATGCTATAACCTCTGATCAAAGTTTTAAAAGGTCATATGTGGTTTTTATTTGACTATTTTTTAACAGTATTATCATCTAAAGGACATTGCCCTGGGGACCCTTGGTTATGGAGAAAATGAAGACAATAGAATCGGCTTAAAAGTCTGTAAGCAGTGTTACAAGAAAGGGAGCATGTTTCCTTCCAATGAGACACTGAATATTGACAACAACATAGAGCTCGGTAATGCAGTGATAATTTCACGATGTGTCTTTATCATCTTCTGGTAAGAGCAAAAATGCCCTCCTGTGCTAGCAACCCACATGGAACAACTTTGCTTTGATGAGAGCTAATGTGTTAGGGGCTGGCACTCTAACATTGGCCTGCAGAGGGCTTTGGCTCGGGAAACTGGGGTTGTGGCGATGGGACAGGGTCAGCATTTGTGGATCTCTTTGGAGCAACTCAAGATTGTTGGTTTTGGAGTAAATGCACAGGTCCTGTTTTTTAGTTTTGTTTTTTTTTTCCCTATGAGGGGGTGATTAGGCTTTTTGAAAAAATGGCCTGTATGTGTTAAATGAAATAATATACATAAAGATGCTTTGTACACTTGTTTTTATTATTTGTAAAATATAGAAGTGCTCTTCAAAGGTGAATTGTGATTAATAACTCATTTTCTCTCTTAGGAGATCCCTTGGCAACAAGTTAATGTCTAATCAAGTTGAATTGTTTTGTGCTATTTTGTTAGCAATTAAGAGCATACCATATGTAAATGCGAGGTGTTTGACTTAAGACTTTTTTAAAAAAATATTGTTTTACTATTTTATTGTATTGTTATTCACTCAGCAAACCTCTGATGTGTAGTCATCATGTCCAGAGCACTCGGTTTTATTGCTGGGGTTGCAAATTAATCAGCTGTGGCTCCTCAAGTACCAACAGTTCAGGAGTAGGGGTTCTAACATCAGTATAAATTTGGAATGGTTTTATTAAAATTAGAGCTTCACATTGATGAGTTCATTTGATTGTACTTCCTGTAATCTGATCTTAAGATGCCTTAATGACACAACAGGAGAGTACCCTATAAGATAGAGGTTTTAATTGTTTCTATAGGCTGCCCACTCAGAATCTCTTGGTGAGTAAATGTGTCATGTGCTCTTGACTCTGAAAGAAGCAACCCATGAGCCGGCATCATCAAGGACATGTGTGGTATCTGGCTCCCACGGTGCTTTCAGAGAACATCTGGAGGAAAGTTTGCCTGGTTCTGTAGCCAGCAACATTGAAATGTCACTTGTCACTTGTCTTATCTCCCTGGAAGCTTCTGCTAACCTGAGATCTATTTGGTAGTCCACCTACAGGAGCTAATCCTGTTTTGATCTTTTACCTGGGTGGTCACCTATGCTCCTCCCTGTAGGTGATTGCAGTCAGTAACTGTGACAGGAGGACTTGTTCTGTTACCCTCTGTTTCAAGTAAGCCATCTGTCCCTTGCCCTTTTAAAAATAGGTGACTCAAATTGGATGTACCACACAGCAGTTTTACAGTAATTCATATATTGTTTTTCTCGATTCATTTTTCTTGGAAAATTTATTAAAGAAATGTGGCCAAAGTCAATCTCAGTAGCTAGACAGCACTGGCAATGCTGGAAAGCAGGATTATTTCCTGACCATTGGACAGTCTTTGCCTTGTTCATTTCTCTCAGAATATGGAATATGTTTAACTAAATGGACAGAGGTTGGTTATTATTTGACTTTATTATTATTATTATTTTTGAGATGGAGTCTCACTCTGTCACCAAGCTGGAGTACAATGGCACGATCCTGGCTCACTGCAACCTCCGCCAACCAGGCTCAAGCAATTCTCCTACCTCAGCCTCCCAAGTAGCTGAGACTACAGGCATGCACCACCACACCCAGCTAATTTTTACATATTTTTTAAAATTAGAGACGGGGTTTCACTATGTTGGCCAGGATGGTCTCCATCTCTTGATCTCGTGATCCACCCCCCTCGGCCTCCCAAAGTGCTGGGATTACAGGCCTAAGCCACCACACCCAGCCTAATTTGACTTTAAGAGAGATTGCTTAAATATGTTAATTGTATGCTTTGACTTATTAAATGTAACTTGTCAAAGAGAATCTTCAGACATATCTAAAAGGTATAATGAAGATTCTTTGCATATATGATACTGGATTTTAGGCTCTCTTTCCTTGGATATACTGAAGGAAGCCTGCAGATATAAATAGGATTGAGTTTGACGTCATTCATTTGGCACTCTAGTTGATGTAGGTAAATTAGCAGAAGCTGTTCCAGATTAACTGCTCATGAATTTTGCACTATCTTTACTATTAAGGGAATCATCCCTCAGTGTTCTAAATGCCAATATCTGCCTATATGCCCAGCTTTCCTGGTGGGCTTATATTTAACTGCACAACTGATTGTGTAGATCAAATTAGTGTTTCCCCTAACTTATGCTAATGGGTATATCCCTCCTGGTTCTGCCTCTAGAACTACAGCTTTCCAGGTCAGCCTCATTGGGAGGACTGTTACGAATCCTGTTAAAAAATGTTTGTTTATTTGTTTTACAACATTTGGGTAACTAACATTTTAATATAGTGTTTCATTTTCTGTAATACAATTTTTGAATGTCTTATATTCTTCTTTTCCACATGTTCTTAGCATGAGACATTATGACCATTATATCATTTTTCCTGCTGTTTTAAGAACAGCAGGAATCTACTCCCCGCGCCCCCCCACAAAGGATTATTTATTTGACTGGAATATTCTGTGAGATTCATATTCATTTGAATTATGAGGCTGTTACTGTCGATATCAGTTTATTCTGCTTGAAGTGTGATGTTTTACTTAGGGCTTTTGCTATCTTGAAAAAAAACCTCAAAACTCAGTTTTGTTGCCACCAGGAGATTGATGGCCTCAGTAGCAATGACTATAAGGGGAAGGTCAGCCAGACTTCAGAGAGTTCTGAATGAGTATTTAAACAAAGTACAACCCTATAATTACAAAGTAATACAAAATCTGAAAAACCAAACAGACTTTTATAAAGCAAATTTTACAAATAGTATAAAATTAACTAACAATGCTGTCCAATTTCTGTGAATCTAAGATGCCGATTTTTTTAAAGACTCATCTGCTTTAGAGATGTTTAAAAGTGAGAAATGTTACATCTCAGAATAAATGAAATACAGGAGAAAAAGGCCTAGGACAGTGCGTGGCATAGAGCTCTTGAACATGTTTCTTCTTTCAGAATGTAGTTGTTTACTCAGATCAGTTTTACCTTTTTTTTTTTTACTTCACCTTAGAATAAGAATGTTAGAGATAGGAGGACTTTAAATATCATCAGTTTGACCTTTACAGTTGAGGAAACTGATGCTTAGTCAAGGTAAGCAACTAGGTCATGCAATGATTTATTGACAATAGCTCTTTGCTACTGAAAGACCAGCAACATGGGCATCAGCTGGGAGCTTATGAGAAATACAGAATCTCAGGCCCCACCCTAGAGCCACTGAATCCAAAAGTGCTTCTTAGCAGCAAGTTCCCCAAGTGGTTCACACACATTAAATGAAGCACTGGTTCAGTGCTCTCCAACTAAAGATCTTTGACTTCACATAGACGTCTTTTTTTACTGACTTCATCCCATTCTCCACTGTTCATCACTACCTCCTGCCTTCATTGCCTTCTGGATCCAGCTAAGCAACCTTTGTGCATCAATATCACATTACAAATGCTGGCAGAATGCTTGCCTCTCCTCCCTTCTCACCTGGATCCACTCAATCACCATTAGTCCCCAGCCTCTTCCCCTCCCGGTGCCCAGCACCTCAGTAACTGATGCTTACTGGAGAAGTGTGCCAGATCAGAACACTCTCATCTTCTTGCCAGCATGTCTTCAAAGCTCCTTGCATAACTTCCTTCCACTTCTTTTTACCCTTGTGTTACAAAGGAGCACAGAGGTGACGCCACAGTTAAAACCCTCATCAGAGCAGTGGGACCACTCCTTTCAGTTTCGGAGGAGTCATGCCTTTTCTCTAGAAAGGTATACCCAATTTGCATCCCTAATCCAAACTTCCCTGAGCTCCACGCTCCTCATATATCCAACTGACTGCTTGACAACTCCACTGTGTTGCTGAATAGGAATTTCAAAACCACTGTGTCTAAAACAGAACATTTTAAACCCTCCCCCATCTCCCTACCTGCCCCGTGGCCCAACCTGTTTCTTTCTTAGACTTTCCAATTTTGAAAAATGATATTAACATTTTCATATCATACTGTAATATTCCCAGTTATTCAAGCCCCATACTTGAAGTTGCCAATTTCCCCATTTTCACTGCCGCCACTGTCATCCAAGCCACTACTTACTTAGGTGGTGTTCCTGCTTCTGGTCTTACCTCTATCAGCCCCTGCCCTGCCCTGCAGAAACCACAGTGGTAAATCAGGTCATATGTCTTCCTGGCTTAAAAATCATTAGTGGCTTCCCATCCCATTCAGAATAAAATCCACAAGTCCTTATAGAAACTAGCCCCTTGCCTGCCTCTCCAGACCCCTGTCTTCATTTCTCTGTTGTAGCATTGTTTCTGTTTGTTGAGCAAGCCAGGCTCTTTCTTGCTTGGAGGGCTTAGTGCTTAATTTTTTTCCTATTTGGATCTATGCATAGCTGGTTCTTTTTCCTTTTAGGAAAAAGGTTTCAGTTCAAACATCTTTCGTACCTTGAGAGTCACTCCCTATCTTTCCTAAGGTGGACTGTCCCTCTGTATTAGTCTACTGTCACATTGCTAATAAAGACATACCCAAGACTGGGTAATTTCTAAAAGAAAGAAGTTTAATTGACTCACAGTTCTGCATGGCTGGGAAGGTCTCAGGAAACTTACAATCATGGTGGAAGGGGGAAGCAAACACATCCTTCTTCATATGGTGGCAGGAAGAAGTGCCAAACAAAGTGGGAAAAGCCCCTATTAAAACCTTCAGATCTCATGAGAACTCACTCATTATCACAAGGACAGCAGCATGGGGATAACTAGCCCCAAAATTCAATTACCTCCTACTGGGTCCCTCCCATGACATGTGGGGATTATGGGAACTACAAGGTGAGGTTTGGGTGGGGACACAGCCAAACCATATAACCCTCCTAGTTATTCTTGTTTATTTTGTCTTCACAGTACTTCTCACACTGTGAAATTATCTTGTATAAATTTTACTTATTGTTATCTCCCCCACTAGAATGTGAGCTCCATGAAGATGGTGACCATGTCTGTCTTGTTCATTGCTTTACCTTCAGTGCCTAGCACAGTGTCTGACTTTCAGCAAATATTTACTGAATAAATGAATGAGTTGGGTACAGAGCCTGTGTCTTTGATGTTCTTCTGAAATGCGTGCTCAGAGGTCAGCCTCCTCAGTGCACTGGCAGAACTCAGGCTCTAGAACCAAGCACAAGTAGATTTAACTTTTGGATAGCCAGTAGCTAGCTGTGTGACTGAGGAAGTTTCTTGGCCTCTCTGGGCCTTGGTTTGTTCATGTGTGAAATGGCCGTAATAGTGCCTATCTCACAAGGTTTCTTTGAAGATTAAATGGGATGATGCATTAATTGAGAGAACATATAAAGTCCAGCACAGCGTCTGGTTTTGGACTTAAGTGCCCAATATGTTTTTGCCATTTTTATCATTAGTCTTTTCCTTAAAAAAAGTTTCTTTTGACCAGCTGCCCTCACTGTACTAGTTAAGATCTAGTCAGGAAGGCCAACACTGAGTTGTTCCCTGACACTAATACTGCGTCTACCAAACACAGGGAGACACACTCTCTGCAATGATCTTTTAAAAATATGTCTATTGAGTTGTCTGTTCAGCTCTGGGCCCTGTTTTTGGCTCAGGACATCTAATTTTCATTAAATATAAGTGTATCCCGTGTATCAGGACGTATTTTGAGTGCCAGGAAGATGCCAGGCCATGGGTGTTTAACGAGGTGCGACAAAATTGTGCTCTTAATCTCAGAGACCTCATACTCTAGTTGGAAGGATATAAGCAAATGAGTTGCAGTTGTGGAATAACACTTTTAAATAATCAATCAATGAGTTTGCCAACATTCAGGAACACCTAGTAGGTGCCAGGCGCTGCATAAAGCCCCAGCTTTTCCATTTCAAAGCCAGCACGGAAGGGGTTGCAGCAGCCTGGGCGAGGGCCGCCCGTGCTGGTTTCGTACCAGTTGTGTCACTAGGTCTCTGTGGTCTTGGAAGCTGCTTGTCTTTAGAGCTCCCTGTTTCATGCCCTGTAAAACAAGGGTGTTAGCCCACACAGTCATGAGACTGATTTTTATGTGAGGTTCTTGGAATCATTCTTCTATCATTTACAGCGCATGATTTGTTTTTTACTTGAATACAACCTGTGTTCCTTTTCTTTCTCTTTATTTTTTACTTTGAAAAAGTGCTAGACTACCAGAAAAGTTACAAAATAGCACAAAGATTTCTTGTGTATGCTTCATCCAGATTTCCTCAATACTAACATTTTATCACATTTGCTTGATCATTCTTTCTATGCATAAATATTTCTCCTGGAGGTACAGACATGCTGTTCCTTTGCCTCTAAATACTTCAGTGTGCATTTCCCCAAAACAAGAATATTCCCCTACACAACCACTACACAGTGCTCAAAGCAATGAGTTAGCATTGAGACAATACTATAATCTACCAACCCTATTCACATTTCATAAATTTTGCTAATGTTCTTCATAGTAAAATAAAAACTGCACCCAACTCCAGGATCCTACTCAGGATAACATCTGGCATTTAGTTATCATGTCTTTTCAGTCTAAAATTTCTTGGTTTTTATTTGTTTAACTTTTATGATCTTGATACATTTAAAGAGTAAAATGTCTCTCACATTGGGTTTTCTGTTTCTTCATGACTAGATTTGAGGTTATACTTTTTTTTAGCAGGAATACCACCCAAGTGATGTCATGTGATTCTCAGTTCATTGTATCAGGATGTACATGTCTGTTTATCTCATGACTGTGATGTAACTTTGTTCACTTGGTTAGTGTGGTGTCTACCAGGTTCTCCACTGTGAGGTTACTATCATTCTTCCTGAATAATTGGTAAGTGTTTTCTGGGGAGATACTTTGAAACTCCCTAAGTAACCTGCTTCTTGTCACACTTTTGCCCACTAGTTTTAGCACCTAATTCTTGCCTGAAACAATCATTTCTTGTTCTTTCATTGCCCTAGATTGTGTTCACTTAGACCTTCAGGCTCTCTCTAAGGACCCTCCGGACTGGAAGAACTCATCATTCTTCATACTGGAATTTTATCGGTAAATACATTTTAAAGTGTTATTCCCAGAGGTGAGGGTGGGAGAAGGAGAATTGTATAGTAAGATTATGACAATTTATACCTTTCAATGTATTTTATTCAGGCTCTTACAGGTTGAAATCTCCTTTCATCTTAAAGGCATTGACCTACAAACAATTCATTCCCGTGAGTTACCAGACTGTTATGTCTTCCAGAATACGGCAAGTATCTTAGTTTACTAGCCACTTTCTTTTATTTTTCCCTACATATTTTGTTGATGAAGAGTATAAAACATACCAGCCTACAATATGTTAAATGCAGTCGTGCTTAAACAGATATAGTGATACAATATGGTACCTTTTTTTTTCCTGAGACATAGCCTCGCTCTATCACTCAGGCAGGAGTACAGTGGCGCAATTTCAGCTCACTGCCATCTCTGCCTCCCAGATTCAAATGATTCTCATGCCTCAGTCTCCCAAGCAGGTGATATTACAGGCATGTGCCACCATGCCTGGCTAATTTTTTTGTATGTTTATTAATAGTAAAGACAAGACAGTGTTTTGCCATGTTGGCCAGGCTAGTCTCAAACTCCTGGCCTCAAGTGATCTGCCCTCCTTGGCCTCCCAAAATACTGGGATTACAGGCATGAGCCACCATGTCCAGCCTCATTATGGTAGTGTTGATCCAGAGTCCATTACTTCTGAAGATGAAGCAAGCCCTTTTCAACTTTTAAAAACTAAATTTCTACATTGAAGAGTTTAAAAAATTGGCTTTGACTCTCTACTCTCCCAATACATTTTTTTAAATGTTTATGAAGGTGTTTTAAATGTCTATAGTGTTCCTCCGAGCTTTAGAGGAAGGTCTTTGCAAATGTTGTAGGAAACGTTTTCAAACCTTGAGGCATAAACTGCTCCACTGACATGAAGACCAGTTTGCAAAGGAGCAGTTGTTTCACTTTTTATTTTGGGAGGGGGCGTGTATAGTAGAAGAGACAGTTTACTTGCTCTGTCGCCAGGCTGGAGTGCAGTGGCATGATCTTGGCTCACTGCAACCTCCACCTCCTGGGTTCAAGCAATGCTCCTGCCTCAGCCACCGGAGTAGCTGGGACTATAGGTGCATGGTACCACGCCTAGCTAATTTTTATATTTTTAATAGAGATGGGGTTTCACCATGTTGGCCAGGATGATTTTGATCTCTTGACCTCATGATCCACCCACCTTGGCCTCCCAGAGTGCTGGGATTACAGGTGTGAGCCACTGCGCCCAGCTAACAGTTCATTTTTATGGGGGAGAGTAAGTTGCCTTCTCATTTTCATAGACTTTCTTTCTCTGTTTTTCTCTTCTTTCCTGTTCGTTAAGGGGCTAAACTGAATGCCTAGCTGAAAGTTGTATATACTGTCATTTAGCAATTCAGAAGAGTGTTTCATTCAACTATCAATAAATACTTAATGAGTCTTAACTATGCAGGAGGCATTTTGCTATGCCCTAGAGGTACCCTCAGGAAAGCTTACAGCCTAGTGGTGGAAGAAGAAAAACAAGTCAATGAAATAAAAGTAACTACAGATTGTGATATGTGGTAAGGAAGAATGTCTCCAGCTGCAAGCTCTCCAGGGTGGGTTGGCCAGAGGAGAACTGGGAGCATCTGCAGGGATGAGGAGAGAGGCAGGAGAGGAGCATGGAGCTTGGTCTGCAAGGATGAGGTCATTGATGACTTTGTCATGATATGGTCAGAAGTGTGGGTTTTAAAATATTGGCTTTTCATTTTTATTTTGTTATTTGGACTTCTGTCTGCTTTGAGAAAAGCATTTTAGGGGCTCTCCTTGAGAAAACAGAGACCTTGAGTGCCAGTGCTAGTGGAGGTTTAGTCATAACTTACAGATATAGAAATGAGGATGGTATGGTTTAACTCTCAAATTTCTGGTTTGATTGTGTGATCTTCTTGGGCAATCTTGGCTTGTGTTCAGAGACCAACAGGTACATGTAGATTTGATCACCTATATATCCGGCTTTCCAGGCTCTGCCAGTGAACTTTTGGGTTTTCTTAATGTGTTCACCCTAATAAATATTTGGCATATGTCACTGATAAACTGTAAATATGTTTTATTTACAGTTGATTTAAATGATTGATTTAAAATGATTGACTTAAATTTCATAAGGTAGAAGATTGAGTGTATGTGGACATCTTGAGTTCAGCCTGCAGGCTTGGAGCAATCTTTGTTCTTTCTGAAAGTATTATATGTAGCTCTGGAAACAGACAGAAAAATAAATTCTAGTCTAACAGAAACTAGAATTTCATAACTAAAGAACTAAATTGAAGGAAATGCTTTTAAGTTCAATACAGAATAATAAATCAGATAATTGTGTTCTTTCAAAGATTGGTGAATTTGGGTTTTTATTCCTGGGACTGGTTGTTTTGTTCTAGGATTTCTCTGAACCAGATATCTGAAATCCTGTATTTAGTAAAAACTTTACATATTAGCCCTTTCAATCACATTTGTTTAATTAATAACAGAAAGTTGTGAAGAAATCCTGTGATGTGAACATTTTCAGTGGTATAATTCTCTTTGTTGCCTTATTTTATGTCTTTATGTTCCTTAGCCTCTAATTGTAGTTGTGTTTGTTTTTTACAATTTTGACTTAAGACCTTCATACTAGAGGACTGAGAGATTTATATAGCGCCATTACTATACTGGGGTATTCTGAATTTGATTATAAATTTACCTCTACTGTTGAGTTTTATGCTTTCACATGTTTTTATGATTCTAATTATTGTTCTTTTGTTTCTAGTTTTAGTGCTCCCTCAAGCATTTCTCGAAAGGCTAGTCAACTGGTGAAAATTTCCGCTTGTCGGGGGAAAGTCTTTATTTCTTCTTCATTTCTGAAGGATAGCGTTTCTGGATATGGTATTCTTGACTGACAGTTTTTTGTCTTTTTTTTCTTTAAATCCTTTGAATATATCATTTCATTCTCTCCTGGCCTGCCTGGTTTCTGCTGAGAAATGTGCTGATGGTCTAATGGAGATTCCATTATGTATGACTTGATGTTTTTCTCTTGCACCTTTTAGAATTGTCTCTGTCTTTGACTTTTGACAGTTTGATTATAATGGGACTCAGAGAGAATCTTTTTGGGGTGAATCTAACTGGGGATATTTGAGCTTCCTGGATCTGGATGTCCATATCTCTCCCAAGACTTGAGAAGTTTTCAGCTGGGTTATTTCAAAAGACCTGTCTTCAAGTTCAGATTTTTTTTTTTTTTCCCTGAGACAGAGTCTCAATCTATTGCCCAGGCTGGAGTGCAGTCATGTGATCTCAGCTCACTGCAACCTCTGCCTCCTGGATTCAAGTGATTATCATGCCTCAGCCTCCCCAGTGGCTGGGATTACAGGACCCTGCCACTGCACCCAGCTAATTTTATATCTTCTATTAGAGATGGGGTTTCACCATGTTAGCCAGGCTGGTCTCGAACTCCTGACCTCAAATGATCCGCCCACCTTGGCCTTCCAAAGTGCTAGAATTACAGGTATGGCCACTGCACCCAGTCAAAAATTCTTTTTTCTTTGTTTGATGTAGTCTATTGTTGAAACTCTGAATTGTAATTTTTTATTTCACTCATTGAGTTCTTCAGCTCCAAGGTTTTTGTTTGGTTCTTTTTTATGCCATGTATCTCTGTTGAATTTCTTGATCAAATCATAAATTATTTTTCTGGTTTTATTGAATTGTTTTTCTGTATTCTATTATATCTCACTGAGCTTTCTTAAGATCGTTATTTTGAATTTCTTTTCAGGCACTTAATGAATATCCTTTTTTTAAGGGCCTGCTATTTGAGAATTATTATATTCCTTTGGGTGTTGTGTTTTCTTGCCTTTTTGTGTTTCTTGTATTCCTACATTGTCATCTATGCATCTAGTGAAATAGTTGTTCTTTCCAATTTTATGGAATAGTTCTCATAGGAAAAGACTTTTTCCTGTAGATGGGCCCTAGGGTGTTGGTTGGGGATAGTGCATTGGCTTTGGTTCTGGGCAGACTCAGGCAGTGTGATGTCCATGCAGTTTGTTCAGTTGTAATCCTTGTCAGTGATGTCTGTGATTGGCTGAGTGGCCTAGGCTGGGAGAGTTTTTAACAGCAATGGCGTAGTTTTGCTGAAGACAGGGATGCCAGACTGGTTGTCAGTCTGGACATGTGCATACATGATAAGCAGCAGGTTGTGTGGCAGACTCTTCAACTGGGTGGGGGCAATTGCTGGCTGTCAGGCCAGATGTGCATGGTTGTGGTGGGCCAATAGGCTGTGAGGCTGCCTCTTTAGAGATGTGAGGTCGCTGCTGAACTGGCTGTCAGGCCTGTGGGGGTATAGAGAGGCAGCCAACTGTGTGGCACAAGGTGCACAAACACAGCACACCAGCCAGCTGTTTGGCAACTTCCTGCTGTGTAGTTCTGCCTGTTCCCAGGATCAGGAGCAGGAAGGGGTTCTGGATGGATTCACATATCAGGGTCTCAGATGTTCCATTAGGTCTAGGCTCTGGGCAGCCAGGGTCATGGTGTTGCAGGCACCTGTGTGAACATGGTAGAATAATGGCAGGACTTCAGGGATGGAGAGAGACAATAAGTACTGGCCCCAGGGCAGAGACAGAGCAGATCTGTTTAGTGATCTGGTCTCAAAATGGTGTCATGCCATAGCAGCTTAGGTCACAGAGGTGAGGAGTGCACAACTTCCACTCTGGGGCAGCGTGGCTACATGAACTCCCAGTCCCAGCGCCTCTCCAAACTGGATTCAAAGCCTGTGAGGACTGGAGGGCTCCCCTGTAGCAAGGACTGCTGGCATTCTGTGGCAGTAATGAGGACCACCGGGAGCCTCTAGCCTAACATTTTCCTATCCAAAGAGATCCCACCTGGCTCTAAGCTGATCCTGGCTGGGGAGACAGTGTGGCAGAGGCAGGGTGCCTTGCTCCCCCTTTCTATGTTGCTGCCCTAGGCTTCCATGCTCCACAGGATTTTGCTGCTATGCTGGTGCTCTCCAGTGTACTTCTTCAGTGATTTTAGTCAAATATAGTTGTTTATTATTTTGGTCCCTTTGTGTGTGTGTGTATGTGTGTGTGTGTGTGTGTGTGTGTGTGTGTGTGTGTGTGTGTGTGTGTTGGGGGAAGGGGGGAGCGGTGCAGGAAATGAGTGTCAGGTAACTCTTGTCAGCCATTTTGCTGGCCTGTGTAATTCTCTTTGGATCAGCACACTGGATGCCAGTGATTTTTTTTTCAAAGCAGAGTTGATCTAACATGTTATACTTTCTTCTGTGTTGTAACCTCTCTATACATTTGTGTCTCCAGATTATCTTTGACAATAAAGCTCACAGTGGCAAAATCAAAATCTATTTTGACAGTGATGCCAGAATTGAAGAATGTAAAGACCTGAACATATCTGGATCTAGTAAGTATGCTATTTACTTGCCCATGGGGATTATAGATGACTTTTAACACTTTATTTTGGGGGTTAGGGTATTTAGTTTGTTTGCATGGTAGTAGGAAGAAAACTGCATCTTGAGCATTAGATGCTGTAAAGAATATCTTAAAGCTTTGTATTTTTGTTTAATTCAGCAAATGTTTATTCTACCCCTCCTAGAAGAGGTAGCATGACTCAGTGGTTAGGAACTTAGCTCTGGAGCCAGAATGCCTGGGTTTCAATTCCAGTTCTGTTTACTGTGCCTGTGATCTTGGACAAATTACTTAACCTGTCTGTCTCAGTATCTTTCTGTGTAAAATGAGACTAATAATAGTGCTGTTTGAGCATCCCAAGTCAGAAAAATCTGAAATCAAAATGCTCTAAAATTTGAAACATTTGAGCACTGACATGACTGACGCTCAAAGGAAATGCTTATTGTAGCATTTTGGATTTTGAATTTTTGGATTTGGGATGCTCAACCAGTAAGTATAATGCAAATATTCTGAAAATCAAAAGAAATCTGAAATATTTGTGGTCCCAGACCATTCTGGATAAAGTATACTTAGCCTAAACTTACCTTCCAGGATATTCTTGAATATTAAATGAGTTAGTGTATAAAGCAAAGCACTGAACACAGGAGTTGGCATGTATTAATTGCTAGGCATTATGTGAAAAGGAAGAAAATGCCTTAGTGAGGGAGACTGATATGCTTATGAAATCTGTGATATGTTACGGAGAGAAATAAGTGGTATATATACAAAAAGTACGAGGAGAAAGAAAGCAAAAGTTTGAGTGGGGCAGAGTGAGAAATAAAATCTAGAAATGATTCTTGGAGAAGGTATGCTTTGATCTGAGCCTTGGACAGTGAGGAAGGGTCAGGGCCGCCAGAGCCCAGAGAGCAATCACTGCAAATGCTGGGTCATTTACTCAGTCACTGCTCGGAAAACATCTCTTAATCCACGTATTTAAAATGGGCTACTACTGAGCGTGGTGGCTTACACCTGTACCCCCTGAACTCTGGGAGGCTGAGGCGGGTGGATCACTTGAGGTCAGGAGTTCAAGATCAGCCTGGTCAACATGATGAAACCCCATCTTTACTAAAAATACAAAACTTAGCCAGGCATGGTGGCACACACACCTGTAATCCCAGCTACTTGGGAGGCTGAGGCAGAACTGCTTGAACCTGGGAGGCGGAGACTGCAGTGAACTGAGATCATGCCACTGCACTTCAGCCTGGGGGACAGAGTGAGACTTTGTCTCAAAAATAAGTAAAATAGGCCGGGCACAGTGGCTCACTCCTCTAATCCCAGCACTTTGGGAGGCCGAGGTGGGTGGATCACGTGAGTTCAGGAGTTTGAGAACAGCCTGGCCAACATGGTGAAACCCCATCTCTACTAAAAATACAAAAAATTAGCAGGGCATGGTAGCAGTTGCCTGTAATCCCAGCTACTTGGGAGGCTGAGGCAGGACAATCACTTGAAACCTGGAGGCCGAGGTTGCAGTGAGCCAAAATCACACCACTGTACTCCAGCCTGGGCAACAAAAGTGAAACTGTGTCTCAAAACAAACAAATAAACAAACAAACAAATAAATAAATAAATAAGTAAAATAAATAAATAAGATATAATGGGCTACCTATGGAATCTGTTCTGTTTGCTCAGTAAATGATTGGGATGATGTAAATGATGGATGCTCAGTATTTTTTACTTTGCAAATTTTGTTTAAATGACTTTCCTTTCCTTTTGACCAGATTATCAGAATGAAATAAAATGTAAAATAACTATGGCTCCTGTTTTAGATTTGTTGTAAACTATATTTGATTTGTGGCCTGCTGCTTTTCAGTTGTATAATATGTCCTGATGATTTTGAAGTTTTGGTTTCAATAATTTCACCGACTGACTTAAGCCTCCAATTACAGTTTTGGTTTCTGTTAAAAAGTGGTTATTGCCGGGCGCGGTGGCTCACGCCTGTAATCCTAGCACTTTGGGAGGCCGAGGTGGGTGGATCACCTGAGGTCAGGAGTTCAAGACCAGCCTGGCCATCATGGTGAAACCCCATCTTAAAAAAAAAAAAAAAAAGAAAAAAAGAAAAAAATAAATAAAAAGTGGTTACTATTCCCCAGCATACATCACTTTCTTACAGACACACAGAGATCTGGGGCATATTTTCCAAGTCCAAGTATAGGATGCAATTTTCTGTGAAAAGAAACTAACCTTTGTCAAATATGTGATTTGGAATATCATTATAAAGGTGATAATGATGGAAATTTCCAAGCCAGTCAGTCAAACGCATTTCCAGAACAGTGAGTGTTTCCTTCTGCCTGCGGGGCTCTTTGCAACATAAGGGGTTTTCCTTGCTTGTGCTCAGTAGAGAGTATCTCTAGTCCCCTCCTGTGGCCAATGAGGAGAAACACAAGCCTCCTAGACCACTGGGATTTACATATTCTCCTAGAGGTGTGTCTTAAGAAACCAGGTTCTATCACTAGGAGAATGTGAATTTAAAATAAAAATGAAAGCCTTAAACAATGGATGTTTAGAAACCATCTTAGGAAATGGACTTTTTCACCTATGTGAAGCTGTCTGGTGGACTGAGATTGCCTTGGCTTTGGGGGACGTGGACAAGGACAAGGGTGACATCCGGTGGGACCCTTACACTATTTCTAAAAGTTCAGAGACTCATTCACACCCACACGCTTACCCCAAGGCTCCTCTCTCCCTCCTTTGTCTTTACCCATATTGAAGCAAAGTATGCAGGTGAATGTCCCTTTTCTCCTTCCTTCCTTCCTCTCTCTTTCTCTTCTTTCTCTCCCTCCCTCCCTCCCTTCCTTCTTTCCTGATGGAGTCTTGCTCTGTCCCCCCAGGCTGGAGTGCAGTGTTGCAATCTCGGCTCACTGCAACCTCAGCCTCCTGGGTTCAAGCGATGCTCCTGCCTCAGCCTCCTGAGTAGCTGGATTACAGGCACCCATCACTCAGCCCGGCTAATTTTTTTTATTTTTATTTTTATTTTTAGTAGAGAGGGGCTTTCACTATGTTGGCCAGGCTGGTCTTGAACTCCTGACCGCATAATCTGCTCACCTTGGCCTCCCAAAGTGTTGGGAGTACAGGCATGAGCCACCGCACCCAGCCTGAATGTCCATTTTCATATACAAACCTCATGCTGCCTTTTGTGACTCCCAAGTCCCCTCTCCAAATGTGCCATGTCTTTATTTTACTTGGTTTCATAAATATAGCATTTTGGAGATGAGGGACTTGGGGAGGAATTAGCGGGGATTCCTCCTTGGCGGGATTCCCCATTGATGGGTGATATAGATGGTATTACAAGGAAAGGATTTTAGTAAGTTTGGGAAGCCCTGGGCTAGAGTCCTCAGACAGGCTAGTGGTGGTGCATGTAGGACTTTTCAGGGCCTTAGAGGGGCTCAGTGGTCTGTGGGACTCCCCCTAAAAATGTTGGCAAGAGCATCTTTCTGGACTAGTGTATTATAAACCCAAGTTTGGAAATGTTCCTGTGGGGTAACTTGGTTTCAATAGAGCAAGAAAGCAATTGAGATGTTCGTAAAATACATATTTTTTAGCATACCAAACTAGTCTTCTCAGTAATTCAAAGAAAAACAGACTCCTATACTGGATTCTGTTAGGAGGGCTGGTTTCTGTTTCTAAGCCTGTTTGTTTCCCCATCTGTAAACAAGGTCCATTACAAGCTGTCTTAGAGATTTGTGTTCTAGTTATATGTCAGAAAGGAAGGTACTAGATGCTGTCCTTGCATTTCATTAGAATTTCAAGTCTTATCTTCTCAAGAGCTGCCTCTGTATCCTCTGCCCCATTCCATGGATCCAGGAAAAAAGTAAAAATCTTGCATTATGATAGAGCTAGGTTGTTTTCTTAGCCACCCATTAGATGACACCTCAAGATAACTCTGAGTGTAAAATGGCTAAAGGTAAATATAAATAACTGGACACTGTTCTAACACGCGCTTCACATGGACTGTTCCACCTGGTTCTCATGACAGCCCCAGAAACGGGTACACTTGCCCTCCCCATTTTGTAGCTGGGACATCTGAAGCTTAGTAAGATGAAATTATTTGCTCAGAGAGTTGCATTTACCAGCTGGCTGTCTCTGCTCGCCACCCACTGTAGCAGCTGCTTTGCCCCTCAGACACTCATGTCAGTGTCACTCACATCTTTGCATTATTAAATCCAAGGCATGTCTGTTCAGCGCCGTCTCTGCAGAGGTGTTGCTGTGGAGGACTCCAGCTGCAGCCTCTCCTCTGAAGGTCACCTGCGCCTGGTTCTGTTTGCTTCTCCTCTGGCCTTTCTGCTCCATCTCATTCCTGAGCTCATCTCCTTTTCTAATTCTCAAGCATCGCTCCCCACCCCCCACTCCTGTCCTTCCCAGTGGTCTCTCTGAGAGGACGTCACACCCATGGCTTTAACTGCCACCAAATAGTCCTTTCTTGTCTTGAATATCCAGAGTGAACTTGGTTTACCAAAGACAGGAAACCAGGAATCCTTCTTGTTCTTCCTTATTCCCCAGGTCCAGTTAGAGACCAGGCCACGACTCTCTCCATCTCTTGCGATTCTGTGCCTTCTCCTTTCGCTCTGCCCCAATTTAGCTCAGACCATCGTTAAGTTCTAACTTAGATTATTCAGTGGTCTTATGTGCTGCTCGATTCTCTTCATTTATTTGTAAGTATGCTGAAGCATTATGCTAAGCACAGGTTCTGTATTTGTTCAACTCTACTGTCTTAGTCTGTTTTCTGTTACTTAGAATGCCTGAAACTGGCTAATTTATAAAGAAAAGAAATGCATTTCTTTCAGTTCTGGAACCTAAGAAGTCCGAGGTTGGAGGACCACTTCTGGTGAGGACCTTCTTCCTGGTTGGGACTCTCTGTGGAGTCCCAAGGCAGTGTAGGGCATCACATGGTGGGGGGGGCAGTGAGCATACTAGTTCAAGTCTCTCTTCCTCCTCTTCTTCCTCTTGAAGCCATTCTCTTGATAACCCATTAATCCATAGGTGGATTAATCCATTTATGAGGGCAGAGACCTCATGACCCAATCACCTCTTAAAGGCCCTCCCTCTCAATATTGTCACATTGGGGGATTAAATTTCAACATGAGTTTTGGTGGAGACAAATAAACCATAGCAACTACTTATGGGCCCTGCTTTACAGAGCCAGTCACTTGGTGTGGAAGATGGATGCTGAATGATAAAACAGTAACCACTGTAAGTGTCTGCTATTGTTATTTTCCTGAGGCTGTTTTAAGGGCTCTTTTCAAATGAACTTGCATAATTTTCACAATAGCCCTATGATGTAGGTATTTTTTAATTCTACCCACTTTTCAGAGGAGGAAACTGAGGCACAGGGGTTAAGCAACTTCCTCAAGGCTGTACAGCTTCTGAGTAAAGAGCTGAGATTCAGAACCAGGCTGTTGGGCTCCAGAGACCATGTTCTTTCTCGTTCTACACTGTCTCTGTGTGCGTGCTGTGCTGCCTTTGCAGTTGTGATTACAAGGTCAGTGTCTGTTGTGCAGAGGAAAGTAAAGAAGCTATGGGTGTGTGTAGTAACCGAGAACCATGAAAGCATATAGGAGGGGGCTAAGAGAGATGAGAATTTAAGGAATTCTGTTCTGAGATGGGAGATTTTTCGTTTGGAACTTGAGGCTGAAAATAAATAATCTGAACCGTGCGTGTGGGAGAAGTGCTGTTCCAGGCAGATGGACCAGCATGTGCAAAGTCCCTGAGGCAAGAGCAGGAAAGAAGGAAGACCAGTGTGGCTGCAGGGTGGAGAAGGTGGGGGCCAGGCAGGAGAGAGCCAGGCTGGGATCTGGGACACTATCGTGAAGTCTGAGAGAAACGAAGGTTAGTTTCATCTCCCTCTCGTACATTCTCCTTGCTGTTGTGTGCTCCAAACCAAAAATCTGATTACCACTCCCCTCCTTGCTTCCATTCCAAGAAGGAATTTTCTCTACGTACAGAGAAGGCTTGTAGAATTGGCTCCATGTCCTGGGAAAGTGCACAGTGAGGTTGAGAAGCAGAAGTGGGGGATTCTGAGTGGTGGTGTTTTAATTTGTTTGTTCTCTTATTAATGGTGAACTTGATGTCTCTGCTTTTATGTGAAAGAATTCAGAGTATGCCAGGAGTTTTGCCTTTTTTTTTTTAAATGGAGCCCAAATGGCTCACTTTCTGTTGAATTCTATTCTACGGTAAATGTTTACATATAAATTTGAGTGCATTTATTAGCAGTTCACAGCTTTTAAAATGTAGAGCTTTATATCAGGGAATGTTTTACCTTACACATGTACATCTGAGTGAATGCAGTGTGATTTGTTTCTGATATTTACCATTTTGTTTTAACAGTAGGCAAAAACATTTATTGTTTGAACTTCTTTTTCACACTGCCATTTTGTTTGGAAATTATTCTCCAGTAAGGCGTGTTTAATATTTGAATTCTGTTTTTATTCCTCAGCTCAGAAAAATGCTCAGTATGTCCTGGCGTTTGATGCATTTGTCATTGTGATTTGCTTGGCATCTCTTATTCTGTGTACAAGATCCATTGTTCTTGCTCTAAGGTTACGGAAGGTAAGAGTGTGTTCGCCTTCTCTTCCTGCCCTCTTGGCCCGCGCCCTCCATTTGCCCAAGCAGCGGACCACCGACGCTGGGCCACCTGCCTCTTTTGGAGCCCTTTCACTGAATTAGGTTCCTCTGAGTAGTTGCCCCTATGAGGCATTCGTCAGCCTGAGGTGTAGGAAGCGAGTAAAGGCTCTGAGTGTGTCAGGTGGATCAGATAATTATCCTGCTTAAAACTGAGCTGGTAAGTGCAGACACACAGTGGTGAACTCTCAGGCTTTTGAATGTTTCCAGAATAACGAGGTCCTCTTCAATTCAGGAGTGATCTGAAGAACAGAGTAATAGCATGTGTGGGTTTCATCTTTTGTCTTCAAATTGGAGTTCATTTTGACAGGGAGGCATGGTAAATGGATTATAATGAAGCATAAAATACTTTACTCTGTGTTTAAAATAGTTTTTAAATTCTCCTCTGAGTTTCATTTTGCCTTTTAACCCTCAGGGCTCTTAGGAATGTATATCTCCGCTCCCCCACACATCTTATTCTGGCTTGTGGCATGTGTGCAAATGCACACTGAGGTCAGGGGAATTGGAAGTCCACAGAGTACCATTTGCAGAGCAGGGATGTAGTCTGCATTTGACTTTGCGTAATCCTGACCTTTGGCAATGTCCTTTGTAAATATCCACCTCTCTTAAATGCTCCCCGATCGCCTTCATGTTCTGAACGCAAAGTTAAGGTCCTGTCCCTGCCAAGGTGAGGGGGCTTGTATTTGGAGCACGCGCTCTGGAGCCGGCCTGCCTGGACTTGGATCCTGGCTTAGCCTCTTGATGTCTCAGTTCCCTCCTGTGGATGCTAGACCTGCCAGAACCTGGTTCATTGGGTTGTCATTGGAATGAACGTGTTGATAATATGAATATTTGGAACGGACTGTGTTCTAGTTATGGCAGGAGCCTGCTGGAGTTAGAGCATACGTATTTCATGTCTGAGGTAGCGTCACAGACAATTGAATGGTTACTCAGTTTACAGGGGAAAGTATGTGCCGTAACTTCCACCTTTGAGGTGGACCTGGGGAGTTGGAAACGCAATACCGTGTCCTTTTACAGGTGAGAGCACGGTTTTGCACTTGCCTTCTCCTTCCAGAGGGCAGTGTGGTTTGTAAGAAATGCTTCTTTAAATGTTTGCCGTAGAGATTTCTAAATTTCTTCCTGGAGAAGTACCAGCGGCGTGTGTGTGATGCCGACCAGTGGGAGTTCATCAACGGCTGGTACATCCTGGTGACTATGAGCGACCTAATGACAATCATTGGCTCCATATTAAAAATGGAAATCAAAGCAAAGGTGAGGGAAGCCCATTGAAAGTCTTCTGTTCTTCATCTTCTCCCGGATGGCCACAGGCATCTTAAGACGTACGATCCTTTGGAGACCACTTGATTCTTGTGTCTTGCCTTTTCTCACAGCAGCACAAGTGAGGCCTCTCCTGGCTTGGTTCCTCATGAAGGGAAAGTAGGAAGCCGTGGAACAAAACTTGGCGACAGCTCCAGAATAGTGACTAAACTTGAGAACACTGGTTATTTGGGCCTCGTTTTTCTTTTTAAGTTGCAAAGGAGCAGCTTACCCATAAACCAGTCCCTTCCCTGAACCTGCATGCCAAGAGCCTGTGGGGAGGATTTATGACCATTGGGTGCTCCGACGGATGGGGTGAGGGCAGGAACGTCAGCGTGGCTGCTACAGCCTGGCCCTTTGTACAACGTAGTTGATTTGATCTCCTAACTAAGCCTCAACTCCTCCTTCACTGCACCAGTTTTCTGTCCACTCTCTGCTGTTTGCCAGAGGTCCCACCAGCCTTAACTTCTAACCCTAACACGCCCGCTCCACCCATCCTGGCTCCCTCTGGCTTTCTTCAGGCCTCTTCCTCTTTGGCTAACTGTGACTGCAGCCTCTTCACCCGCTTTCCCATCTTGCGTTTCATATCCCTGAGATCCATGTACATAGGGACTTTTCTGGAAGTGTCTATCTGGCTGTTATCATCCTTTTCTACCTCTTGGGGCCTCCTTCGGGATGAAGCGGTCTCCCTCAGCATGGCCCCTGGGGTCATCACCATCCAGCTCTGCCTCCCGCTCCTGCCTCCGCTCTAACCCTGCCCCTCTAGGACGTCTTGTCAGCATTGTGCCTTTGTTCAGCCTTTGACCATTGACCTGTGACGCTTCCTCCCAGCCTGTCCTGCAGGCCCGTCTTTGCTCTGGGGTGGAGTCTGTGGCAGTCCCTCTGTGATGAGCTAGGCATTGTGTCTTTCACTGCATTTAGCATATTATGTGAGAATCAGGTTTGTGTTTTGTCTTTTCTACTAGCCCTAGATTTTCCTGAGAGCAGGAGCTGTGTTAGCAAATCATGTTGGAATTTTCTTTCAAAAGCAGCTGAATTGTATTGTTTGATACTTAACAAACACCATTAATTTATATCCTCGAATGCCTAGGTCAGTGATAAATGCAATTTCTGCTTCAGAGTATTATTTGGGAAAAAAATTTAGTTCAACTAATTGAAATACTAAAAGAAACGAGAAACACATTTGGAATTATATTCTCTGTTTTTCTTCTTCTTTTCTTTAAAGAACTCTTACTATCACCTATAGGGAGGCAGATAGTTCTTTTTTTTATAAATTGGTTTAAAGTAAGGTTAATAAGCTAAGCGGAATCAAATAGTTTACGCATTTGTCTCGTTTTCTGTTTATTTATTTTTTCATTCCTTAGAATCTCACGAACTATGATCTCTGCAGCATTTTGCTTGGAACCTCGACGCTCTTTGTTTGGGTCGGAGTCATCAGATACCTGGGTTATTTCCAGGCATATAATGTAAGGATGTGGCACTGGGCAGTGCCACTGCACTTGACCCTCATTTATTCTTTGGGGTCTCATAGCTACTTTTCCATTTCACCTGGCCTATTAATTCTTTTCTTTCAGGTGCTGATTTTAACAATGCAGGCCTCACTGCCAAAAGTTCTTCGGTTTTGTGCTTGCGCTGGTATGATTTACCTCGGTTACACATTCTGTGGCTGGATTGTCTTAGGACCGTACCATGACAAGGTATGCAGCACATTCTCCCTTCTGCACATGGCCACATGGGACTCTTGATCACGGGTTTCTAGCACTTCCTGGCTTCTTAGTCTTCTCTATCACGTACCCTTGACATCAGTAAGCTCTCATCTTTTTATCAGTTTTCTTTTTTCTTTTCCTTTTCAGGATATAGAAGTGACTACAGGATATTGAACCAAGAACTGTACAAGACTAGAAAGCATGGATTATAGTTGTCTGGGACTGGCTTAAGGGGTCACATAGTTACCCCAGTGACCATCAAATGGGAAATGTTTGGACATGAGATCACTATATTAAAAATGAAAATTAAGTGAGGAAAATTCTTATTAAAAATTTCCAATTTAAAGTATTATGTTTTTCATCCAAGTTAACTGAGAAGAATGAAGATGGGCAGAGACTGCCTAGAACAACCGTAGTAGGTTTATGATAGAAGTGGTGACATGTCTTGTCTCTGCAGATGGTTTTGGTTACAGCATCATCTTTGTGCCTTATTAAACACCAGTATCTGAATTCTAAACTATTACCAAACTTCAGTTAGCATTGTAATCTCAGGGACATCAAAGTTATGCTAAGATGTTCTTGTTATAAAATGATACATTTGGTTGGTAGATACATCAGGAAATGAAACTAGGTAAGCCTTGTTTTTAACCCAAAAAAGTAAAAGGAGTTATTTCATCTTATGGCTTTTCCTCCATGGGCCTGTGGCAGTTGGAATGATAGAAACAACAAAAATAGCAGCAGCTAACACTTCCTGCGTGTGTGTTAGACATCTGCTGGGCTTTTCTGTTTTCTTTCTTACTTACTCCCCACAACAGCCCAGGGTACTGTTTTCCTCACTTAGGTGCTCTGAAAGGAGAAAAGAGGTTAAAAATATCAAGTATTGCTTCCAAGTTTGTATACCAGTACAGCCTTAAGTTTTGACCTTGTTAGTACCATTAACCAAAGAACATATGATCAAATCTGGTTTACAAACTGTTAACCTTCTATCAAAAGGTTTAAGATTAATGTGTAGCTTACTCTTCTATCAGAAGGTTTAAGATTAATGTATGGCTTACTCTTTGTTATATGTATGGCTTCCTCTTTGTTATTATTCTGATAGCTGTCCTATCAGAATAATGCCAAGTAACCTGGCACAGTCAGACTTTCTCCTTTTCAAGTGTCACATTTAATATGTCTAGAGAGAATTACTGTTTTTCCTATTTGAGATATTATATAATTAACAAAGTGACAACCTCTGGGTTAGTAGTAAATCTTGGTAATATTATTGCTCTTCAATACCATGTCACTACTTTAAAGGTGACTCATGAGAAAAAATTATTCTTTGCTATGATCTCTGATTTGGAGAACTTACTGTCAGAGTCTGGAAAAATGTATTTTTCTTCCTTACTTGCCTCATGCTCTGAAAGCTTTTCCACCTCTTTGTCACTAGAGGACAGTGTTACACTGTGTGGAATAAATACTGTGCCTGAGGATTCGGCTTTAATTCACTGACCCCAAGGTCTCTGGACAAGTGGTCCCATCTCCTTTGCACCCCACCCTCATCTCCCCTACCTCATCATTATTCTGGAAGGTGCGCAGATAAGGTTGCTTGAATTTTACTAGATGGCTACCATTCTCAAATGCTGTCTGTTAGGCATGGTGCCCAGGATTCTTCATCTCCCTTGCTGTGTTAACCCTTCCCTCCCCTTCTCTGTGAGGAAATCTGATGATCCTTTTACAGAAAATAGGTACCTTAATATATTAAATAATATTCCTGAAATTACCCAGCTAGAAAGTGGCAGAGATGGGATTCAAACCCAGGTCAGCCTGACTCCAGTATCTGTGCTTTGACACATACTCTATAAGGCTTTTCTTGGTATTATCTAAAACAGATCATTGCACGAGAGCATTTAGTCTGACAAGAAACAGGCTTGTACTTGGAGATCAACTATGATTGGACAGCCATGTAGTCAGTCTCATTCTCTCAATGATGTCAAGGTCACCTCGTGGAAATTGAGGTTATTTGTTTTATAAGCCTGACTGCATTTCCGTATGTTCAATTTTGTCCTTTCAAAGGATCTAGGTGAAATTGGGATGTTCTGAGCCAGCACTGTCCAAGAAAAATGCAATCTGGGCTATAACTGAGAGCCTTGCCTATACTGTAAAATGTTCTAGTATATACATTAAGAAATAAAAAACCAATGAAATTAATTTCAATGATATATTTTAAGCCTAATATACCTAAAATATTATTTCAGCATGTATTCATCATAAAATATTGAAATATTTTACATTCCTTCATACTAGTCTTTTTGATCTGGTGGATATTTTATCCTCACAGCACATCTCAATTTGAACTAGCTACCTATTGGATGCTGGCTAGCCACACGTGGCTGGTGACTACCATTATGGACATTGCAACTCTAGACTTATGTCTGTCACTTACTATCAGCTTTCCCTTTACCCACCCCCGGGAGGAGTGGAGGGGATAGGGGATGTCTGTAGGGTTGCCCATAGGTCTGTTTACGGCATCTCTCACCAGGCTGATAATATTGGGGAAATGCACAGCTGAGTTAATTCACCGAATGTACAAGTCAGGGGGAGAGAGAAAATGTCAGTCTGGTTTTGGAATTTTGTGTTTTTCTTCTCCATATTGCTGCCTCTTTGAATCTGAAGTTAGAATATTTTATTGCCCCTTGCATCCTTTCCCCCAAATTAATCCAAGCTGTCAGCGTGTTCAGGCTCTGCCAGCGTCTGAATCAGAGGACTTTTAGGATTACCCGAAGCCTTGAAAAGCTGAGCATTCCAAGCGGGCCTTTTTGTAGGATTTTTAGAATCACAGCAATCTTGATTGTGAAAGCTAATTCTTTCTTTAAAACAAAACCGCTAAAAGAGACATCAGGAAAGTGTAATTCTACACTATTGTCTGACTGATAGCTGGGGTCTCATAACACTCCAGCTTCCTGTCTTCCTGTTAGGCATCTGATTTCAGGGGCTCAATGGTAAGGGAGTCAAGATACAAAAAGCATCCTCCTGATGTGCGTTCCCAGCACTAATGGACTTTGGCACAATGCCCTTTCAAAATGTCTGGACACCAAGGGGCGAGAGACAGACTGTTAATGTTCTTCCAAACCTCATCTTGAATTATTAAACATTACTCTAATGTGGCTTTTACATTTCCAGAGGACTTTTTTCGTCTATGAGGAATAAATTGTACCCTTGCATTGTCCCCATTTTACAAATGAGAAGACCAAGGCTTGAAAAATTGTTGGACTTTGCTGATGCCATGGGTCAAAGCTCAGCAGACTCTGCATTACATTTTCCTCCTTCCAAGGCCTCTGGTTTTAGCCAAGCACCTCTCATTCAAAAGAACCATTAGCCAGCTAAAACATTTTGCCTAAAGTTTGCATGAGATTCTTGGCATCAGCTCTTAAAGCAAATATTTATGTCATTCTCTGACATAATCCATTGCAGGTTATGTTTTCATTGAAATGAAAGGTTTTTGGCCCAACTGAAATTTACCATTTGTGAAATGAATGGTTGGGTTCTCGCTGTGGTCCCAGAGAACCTATGGGGACTGTTTATGGAAATAGCCATTTAATATGTATTAAATGTCTACTGTGCACCCAACATTGCTAGGTTCTTGTAGACCAAGTTCTTGGAGGGCAGGAACTATGGCTTGTTTCTCTTTACATTCCCCAGTCTCCAGCTCAGTACATAGACCATGGTAGGTGCTCAACAAGTTTATTGAACAAACAAAAAGCAATGAAAGAGAGAGAGAGAGAGTGTGTAATACCTGCTTTCCAGGGGCTGTGATCTCTCAAAAACCAAAGGAATGCCCTACAAATGTGGTCCTTCTAGACTGGAAGCACATTAGGACCTTGAGTATTTTTAAGCTCAATTCTACTACGGCATTTGGCCACTGAAACGGACTCTGGTTCACAGCCACTTCTTGTACAAAATGGGAGGGTGTTACCAAACACCTAAAATTGACTGGGTCTCTGTTTAACTCTTTGGTGTGTTAAAATAATTCTCATGTTTACAAGAGGAGGAGGAGGTAAAATGGTTATGAATAATGTTAACATTGAGATGGATATTGTGTCTAGCCTGATAAGTAACTAAACAGAAAATTAAGAAATGAATGTAACCTGTACTGACCAACTAGCTATTTGGAGTTGAAACCTGAAGCACAGACAGTTGTGCTTGGAGTTAGGGGTTCTTGCAACTAGAGAAAGGAGTTGACTGGATTCCAAAAGAAACTGAGAAATATGAATTATTAATGGTGCTGTCAGAGTTGTAATTAACATCCATAGAAACCAACTTTAGTGTCAACGTTTTCAGCTTTATCTTCAATGTTTTAAGGCTAGTGTAGGGTATGGAAAATATTTACTCTGGCAACCCCCGTTTTACTGTTAAATAATCTACATATCGTTAAGTGATTTGTTCAATTGGTATTTTCCTCTAGGTCTTTATGGAGAAGGACTTGAGTTCTTCAGAGATTTTGCTGATGCAGTAAAGCCATGAGTGGGATCCTTGTTTGGGGTGCATTTGTGGACCCTCTCCCTTGGCCACCAATTTTGCTTGCCTGGTCCAACCACATGGCTTGGCTAGTAGTGTAAGGTGTGGTATTTGTATCTAGTTGCAGGACAGGGAAGTGTGCGTAAAAATAATTAGAAGACCATCCGTAGTTCATTCTGTGATTCTTACCAATATGGAGTGCAGAGAAAGGACTAGAAATACCAGGGCACTCTGTCTTGAAGCACACTCTGAATTAATTCTTGAACATTGGCTTAACTGGACACAGAGAAGAGAAAGAAGGATACAGCAGGTGAGGAGAATAAATTCCATGAGGAGAAAATGTAGAGATGGGCCTGGTGTTAGAAGAGATAAGCACAGCGTGTTAATATTGACAAGGAGGATGCTGGACACAGTGGCTCATGCCTGTAATCCCAGCACTCTGGGAGGCTGACGTGGGCGGATCACAAGGTCAGGAATTCGAGACCAGCCTGGCCAACATAGTGAAACCCTGTCTCTACTAAAAATACAAAAATTAGCTGGGTGTGGTGGTGCGCACCTGTAGTCCCAGCTACTCAGGAGGCTGAGGCAGGAGAATTGCTTGAACCTGGAAGGCAGAGGTTGCAGTGAGCCGAGACCACACCATTGCACTCCAGCCTGGGTGACAGAGTAAGACTCTGTCTCAAAAAAAAAAAAAAAAAAAAATTGACAAGGAGGAGATGTGATGAGGCTGCATGAAGGAGGAACTTACCACAACCTTCTTGGTTTGGACTTTTATTTTGCATCCAGACTTTGTATAATCTCACAAGGAAGAAATGACCTGAAAGCCATCTTCTTCAAGTATAGGTTTTCCTGCAGCTTTGACTGGGGAGAGTGAAGAGATTAGAGTAAAAGAGACTTCCTTGGAAGTTTCTGTAATAATTCAGAAATTCGTGTTGACATCACAGTAGAGTAGAAAGGGCGGATTGGAGAAACATGTGATAGGAACGGACAGGTCTTAGAAGACCGAAAGGAAGAAGAGTAATCAGTTCAACACAGAATTTTAAGGACTTAATTATTTTGGAGTGGTTCTTTGGTAGGAGATTGGAATCACTGACAGAAATAGGGCAATTTTTAAAAAAAGCTCATTTTTCTGGTTAGGGTAGTGGAAAGTTTTGTTGGCATTTCCAAGGAACGATCGTTATATAACAAATGTCAGCTGGGTGCCATGGCTCATGCCTGTAATTCAAGCACTTTGGGAGGCTGAGGCGGACAGATCACCTGAGGCCAAGAGTTTGAGACCAGCCTGGCCAACATGGTGAAACCCTGTCTCTACTAAGAATACAAAAATTAGCCAGGCTTGGTGGCACACACCTGTAGTCCCATCTATTTGGGAGGGTGAGGTATGAGAATCACTTGAACACCGGAGGCAGAGATTGCAGTGAGCTGGGATTGCACCGTACTCCAGCCTGGGCAGCAGAGTGAGACTCCGTCTCAAGAAAAATGAAACAAAAAACCCCACAGTGTTCTCTAAGTATAAAAACATAAGAAGACGCTTATGTTAATTAGGAGAAAAACTGGGATCTAAACTTGTTAGATGATATGACCACAAATATATAAAAAAATACATCGGGGGAAAACTGAGGGAATTGTCAAGAGATCAACTTTGAGAGTATAGAGAGGTGTGTGTGTGTGTGTGTGTGTGTGTGTGTGTGTGTATGTGTGTGTTTTAAAGAGACAGGGTCTTGCCCTGTCCCCCAGGCTGCAGTGTAGTGGCACAACCTTGGCTCACTGCACCCTGAACCTCCTGGACTCGAGATTCTCCCACCCCAGCCTCCCAAATAGCTGGGACTACAGGCGTATCATCATGCCCAGATGATTTTTGTATTTTCTGTGGAGGTGGAGCTTTGTCATCTTGCCCAGGCTGGTCTCAAACTCCTGGGCTCAAGTGATCCTCCAACCTTGGCCTCCCAAAGTGCTGGGATTATAGGCATGAGCCGCTGTGCCTGGCCCAGAGGGGATTTTTGAATAATGTTTTCCTACTTCTTACGTTGTTCTAGCATCTTAAGATAAATAAGTTACCGCTACTACAAATGACAAAAACAATGTTAACAAAACAAGCTAACCGGATACTGGCTGCTTTTTAGAATACTCTATTTCAGAAGCTAATTTTTATTTCTTCCTACAGTTTGAAAATCTGGACACAGTTGCTGAGTGTCTGTTTTCTCTGGTCAACGGTGATGACATGTTTGCAACCTTTGCCCAAATCCAGCAGAAGAGCCTCTTGGTGTGGCTGTTCAGTCGTCTGTATTTATATTCCTTTATCAGCCTTTTTATATATATGATTCTCAGCCTTTTTATTGCACTTATTACAGATGCTTATGACACCATTAAGGTAAGTAATTATCAATATTTGCTGCCAAAAAACATCACTGCAAATTCTGTATAGATTATAGGAAAATAGCATATTTTAAAAACTTACTTAAAATATTATAGTTCAGATTTTGATGTAGACTTTTTAAAGGCTGGAGATGAATTTTAGGACATTGTCCCTGTTACCCGCAGCAGGGTGGATCGGTTTGGAGGGGTGGTGGGAACAGAACGGAAGTGGGGTAAGGATGAGTGGAATGAGGTGAGTAAGGTAGTCGGGCTGCTGGCCTCAGCCCTGATGGATAAACTTGCCAGTGTGGCCACCTGAAACTTAGCTTTGAGTCATAAGTTTCAGGGATGAGAGGTGACTGGCACCCTCACAACTCTCAGATATTGCTGCAACTCACACGGGATGATATGGCTACTGTCATGGCACAGGTTTCCTTTAAATTTTGTAAACTAAGGCTTTTGTGAATACGGTCTTCCTTTAAATTATGAAAGCTAAGGCTTTTGTGACTGTTTAGTTTCTCCCTCCCCTCCCCCTCCCCTCCCCTTCCCTCCCCTCCCTTCTCCTTCCCTCTCCTCCCCTCTCCTCCCCTCTCGTCCCTTCCCTTCTCTTCCCCCTCCCTTCCCTTTCCTTTCTTGGAGTCTCACTGTCACCCAGGCTGAAGTGCAATGGTGCAATCTCTGTTGACTGCAACCTCTGCCTCCCAGGTTCAAGTGATTCTCCTGCCTCAGCCTCCTGAGTAGCTGGGATTACAGGCGCCAGCCACCATACCTAGCTATTTTTTTTGTATTTTTAGTGGAGACGCGGTTTCACCATCTTGGCAGGCTGGTCTTGAACTCCTGACCTCGTGATCCGCCCATCTTGGCCTACCAAAGTGCTGGGATTACAGGTGTGAGCCACCGTGCCCACCCTAGCTTCCTACTTTCTTAAGCTACCTGATGGGTTCTGTATCCTTTCAGACTAGGCCCATTTAACTGATTTGGGTGCTGGTATCATCTTCACAGCAGATGGTCATGCTTAGGAAACCCTGCTTCAGGGTCAGTGACTGAAAAACCAGGTGTGCCTGCCTTTGTCAGGGCTGTTTTCTGCTTAACCGCTTTCTCAGGATAACGCAGAAGAAAGCCAGTCCATTGGGAAAGCTCCTGAATACCTTCTGAGTGTGTGGGGGAGATAAGGTTCAAGTGGGAATGGTAGTTGGCTCTCACAGCAGGGCTTGCATGGAGAAGAAAGAGGTGCACAGTCCTGCTACAGAGGGGCAGGGGAGCCTCAGTGTTGAAGCGGGTTGTCTCATTAAACATGAGGAGAAGGAGTCTTTGTGTCTGCTTGGAAAAATCTACTGTCTTCTGTCCCACTAAGTGACCAACTTCCATAAAAGTAGAGGAAATAGTGATTACTTCCTAGGCAGAGTCTACATTGCCAATGTGTATGTGGAGTGGGAAGTCTTATCTAGTCTTGCTGTTAGCATTAAAGCTTAAGACATTTGTTTTAAGAGAGAGGGTCTTGCTCTGTTGCCCAGGCTGGAGGACAGTGGTGTGATTCTACCTCAATATAGCCTCTAACTCCTGGGCTCAGTTGATCCTCCTGCCTCAGCCTCCAAAGTAGCTGGGACTACAGGTGCACACCACCATACCCAAATAATTTTTGCATTTTTTGTAGAGATGGAGGCTCACCATCTTGCCCAGGCTAGTCTCAAACCCCTGGGCTCAAGCGATCCTCTCTCCTTGTCCCCCAAAAGTGCTGGGATTACAGGCATGAGCCATTGTACCCAGACTAGACTTTTGACTTTTGATTATTTCCTTCATTATCTTTTTTAAACAAACTCTCCCTGGTTCTCCTCTGCTTTCTTTCTGAAGTTTTTCTCTGGATTGTTCTCTGTTCCCATAGTGTCCCTGGCTTGGTGTTCTGGGACTGACAGATTGATTCATCATTGTTAATATCAGTTCTTGAATCTGAGATAGCAATGTGGGAGAGTTTTATTTTAGTAAAGGTGGGCTTGGTTTGTTGACAAAAGAGCAATTTCTCATGCTCTGTAAATAAGGTAACGACATTGTGTACTTTCTAAAGAAATTCCAACAGAATGGGTTTCCGGAAACGGATTTGCAGGAATTCCTGAAGGAATGCAGTAGCAAAGAAGAGTATCAGAAAGAGTCCTCAGCCTTCCTGTCCTGCATCTGCTGTCGGAAGAGGTCAGTATCATGTTTAAGCTCCATGCTTCTGTAGTGGGCTGCTCTGTTGCCTTAAGAAAAAGCCCCTGCAATAGTGGGAAATAATTCATCTTTCTCTTCTTTCCTCCCACTAAAATTGGCTTTAGAAATGAATTGTTTCTTCTACAACAGGGTTGTGTAGAAAGCTACATGATGTGATTGTAATCTCTTAGGAATACTATAAGACTATTAAGAGAAGGCATAAATTATGTCCCTAAAGTCAAGAGGCTGAACTCTTAAGTGGCCCAAATAAGAGGTCAAAGCTCTTATTTTTAGAGGTGGAACTCTGGGAATGTCAGAGGCATTTCCCCTTTTCACAGTATGTGGTTCAAGCAACCTTTCTTGATCAGAGCAGGAAACGTCCCTGCAAGGAGGCCGTCCACGTGCTTGGTTAGCAGTGCACACCGGTAGCTCTTCTTTGCCCAGCTGTGCTTTGCCTGCTGTTCATCAGGACATGTAGGAAAATGGTCTAGACCTCAGCGGACAAAGCGTATTGCATAGTGATTTGCGGACTAGAATGGGGGTCAGGTGAAGACTATTTTTTCTGATGTGCCTGTGTTTGCTTTCATCTGAAGTCAGGGGGTGCCAGTTTGTAACTAAAAGTATACCCTACACATGTTTTTTCTTTTTGGAAGGATTCTCTAACCCATATTCCTGAAGGAAGCTAGTAGAGCATAATCGCTATTTAAAACCGCAGGATGTATTTTTCTGTTAATCAATTCATATAGCATCTTGGGACTTACAATGATGCGATTGAACAGATCGAGAGGATGTCTGGTGAATAGAAAATGAGGTCTGAGAAGAGCTGTTTCCAGAACCGCACCTTATTTTCTCAGAGCACTAAATCGTTGCTGTGAAAGCTGGGATAAAGGAAATTAATTTTCTTAATAGGCAGTTGCCTCCTAAGAGGTACCTTGTATAAGGAAAGTCTCTCAAAATCTTACTATAAGGGGGGAAAAACTTCATTGGAAAATGTAGTCATGAATTCTAAAAAGTAACGGATAGGTCTTTGGTGTTTGTGACACACGAAGTCCTGGGAGGTTATTAAATGTTTTCTCATGCAGCCCTATGGAACAAGTGAAAGATTTAAGATGTGGACCCGAAGACTTTTGGGTAAGATTGGATCTGAGCGGTGACACGCAAGGAGCAACAGCAGCAGACAGTTCGCCCTAAGGTGTGCTGAGGGTTGTTGCAAAGATGCATGGTGAGACAGAGGGTCTGCTCCTCATGAAGAGTGAAAGAATTCGAGGGAACAAGAGAATCCACCAAGGAGATCAACTGAAGAACTAGGATGATGAAAGTTTTGAAAAAGAGGATATCAAAGAATAAAGACAGAAGTAGCTGTAACTATGTTTGGCCAAATGATGGTCCCGGGTGAAGTCAGCTATAACAGTTTCAGTGGAATCATCAGACCAAAGCCTAGATCCCAGGACCCTGTGGAGTGAATGAAGGGCCTAGGACCTGATGGAAGGAAATAGATTGTAATGGGACCTTGAGAAAAGCGAAGGCTTTGACTCCATCAAAAATTAAATATAGCTTGATGTGTTTAAAAGCTAGGAATGGGGCTGAGTACGGTGGCTCATGCCTGTAATCCCAGCACTTTGGGAGGCCAGGCAGGAGGATCACTTGAGCTCAGGATTTTGAGACCAGCATGGGCAATGTAGTAAGACCCTGACTTTTTAAAAAATAAAATAAAAGCTAGGAACAGAAGAATGGACTGAAATTGAGGAAGGCTGTGAATGGAGGGTAAAGATGAATATAAAGATTCAGTGCTGCAAAGGTTGGTCTCTATGCCCCTGTCTGGTGACCAGGACAAATGACACCTGCTATCCCAGTGCTGTTTCCTGCAGAGGATGGCTGTGGTTGCTTCTCTTCAACGAAACAATCCAACAACCAGCACACATTTGATCCTCCTTTGAGTTATTGACGGAGCCTCTAGCCTGAGCATCAGAACACCTGGGTTTTTCATTTTGGACACTGCCTTTAACCAAGTGTGTCCTGTGACCTCTCTTAAACCACTTGGATGGACCAGATGACCTCTTAAACCTCTTTCAGTTCTAAAATGATGTGGTTCTTTGGGAGAGAGATGCTTGGTTGAACAGATGCAGAATTAACCTTTCTCTTCCTCTACTGCAGTGAAGGAGGAAAATTGGCTGTTCTAGTCATTGATAAGGCCTTGTTAGCGAAGGGACATGAAGATTTCTTTTTTTTTTTTCCAGAATCAAACTGATACACTTATTGAGTAAAACATAAATGTGACATGCCTTTTTTTAAAAAAAATTTTACTTTAAGTTCTGGGATGCATGTGCTGAATATGCAGGTTTGTTGCATAGGCATGCATGTGCCATGGTGGTTTGCTGCACCTGTCAACTTGTCACCTAGGTTTTAAGCTTCACATGCATTAGATATTTGTCCTAATCTTCTCCCTCCCCTTTCCCTTAGCGAAGAGGCCCCAGTGTATGATGTTCCCCTCCCTGGGGGCACGGAGGTTCTTAAGAGACAGGTGACTCCTCACAGTGTTTCCAAAGCATCTACTCAAACCGCAAACAGCGTACATTGTCCTTCTTTATTATATATTTACTTATTTATTCTGAACATTGGTAAATAATCAGAATACATTGCTTGTCTTAATTTTTCTTCCTCATATGTTTCACTCAACATGTCTATAATCTGTGTGAGCCTAGAATACAGAGTATTCCTATTGCTCCTCAAAGATTTTAAATTACTGCGTTTTCTCTTTTCTCCTTTCCCTTTCTGTTACAGGAAAAGAAGTGATGATCACTTGATACTTATTAACTAAAGTTCTTCTGCTAAAGATGATTAAAGTTCAGGCCTCCTTATTCAGTGGCTGGGCAGAGGAACCCCAAATGACTTGGACCAGCAGTTCCAAAATAACTCTCTTATTTACTTGTGGAGTAGGAAAGAGGACTTGTGGTTGGCCAGCTGACCATGACTGAAGTTCCAGCTTTACTTTTTATAAACTTGAATGATGAAGAATGGACCATAGGCTACTACTGGGCATTAGTGCAATTGAACAGCTATAATAAAATTCTCTATTAGTCTGTTAATTTATGACATGATCTTGGAATGGAAAAAGATCACATTTCAGAGTGTGCAGAACGGTAGTGTTTAAAGCCATGTCATAAATATGTGTGTTTATTGTCAAATAAGGATTTGTTTTAAAGGTGATTCTTGGGTTTGAAGACATTTGTTAATTCATGATCTGTACAGAAATGAAGTTGGTTGCAATACCAATCTAGAGACTCCAAGCTGGTGAACTATTAAGCCATTTAAACATCACCCTTGGCCAGGCGCAGTGGCTCACACCTGTAATCCCAGCACTTTGTGAAGCCTAGGCAGGCAGATCATTTGAGCTCAGGAGTTTGAGACCAGCCTGGGTGACGTGGCAAAACCCCATCTCTACAAAAAATTCAAAAATTAGCCAGGTGTGGTAGCAGACATCTGTAGTCCCAGCTACTTGGGCAGCTGAAGTAGGAGGATCACCTGAGCCCTAGAAGTTGAGGCTGCCATGAGCTGTGATTATGCCATTATCCTCCAGCCTGGGTAACAGTGAGACCCTGTCTCAAAAAAAAAAAAAAAAAAAAGATCACCCTTAAATAAACAAAAAGGCCTCATGCTCATGCAGTGGACTTTTCTTGGCCTGTTTTCCTGTGGGTTTTCTTCAGCATGATACAAAGCAACTGTTGGCATAGCCGGTGGGGATGAGTAGGAAATGGAATCATTGGGCTGCCTCATCACTGTGCTAATGGTCGTTTGTACACACACGACATGTGGAAGTGACCTGTAGCAGTGGTCACTCATTTTAACAATTGAACTCCACTGTGTTGGGTATTTACCTTTGTCTAGCCAAGAAATATGGTATATTTTCTCTAAATAAATTTATTTTTATCATTCTATATGGCACTATTGCTATTTTTTGCAGTGTCTCTAAACAACTTCCTAGTGAAAAATTCAGATCACATTTCTCTTAACTACTTGGTCTCCAAAAGGGATTTCCCAATTTCTTAAAAGCAGTGAAGGAAATACAGAGGCTAGGATATAGAAGTCATTCAATAAATATTTAAGAGGATAGCTTGAGAGATGAAGATCACTTCATGCACAGACTCATTTCATACTTGAGCTATCTCAGTGCTCAACTATTTAAAAGTTATTGGTAAAGAGGAGAATTTGAATTAAGCAGGACCCCCCTTCCAGGGCTCTTCCTCTCTCTCCTTGGCCTCAGTCGCCCCTCCCCACAGTCCCCTACCCAGTTTTCCTCCTCATGTCACCTTCCCCCTCCTTGCTCCGACTCCATTTCATATGCCTGCACCAAATCTAGGAAGGGAAAAATCATGCAGTTAATACCGTTAAAGTTTGTTAAGAGAGTAAATGACCCATGTCTACACACAGAAAACTTTGCTAAAAATTATCATTTTAAACTTTCTTTTTTGCAAAATATGTGAAGAGTTTTGTTTGATTTTTAAACCAAGACACCATTAAACTTGTGGTTTGGGGGTAATTTGCGTGACCCCAGAATCAGATATGTAATTGGACCACTTGTTAACTTCTGAGTGTATTGTCATATAATTAGTTTTGTCTCTGAAAAGAATTGCCATTTTTTTCTTTTTTTTTAGTGGGAGTCTTGCACTGTTGCCCAGGCTGGAGTGCAGTGGTTCGATCTTGGCTCACTGCAATTTCCCTCTCGGGTTCAAGCAATTTCCCTGCCTCAGCCTTCTGAGTAGCTGGGACTACAGGCGCGCACCACCACACCCAGCTAATTTTTTTTATTTTTTCAGTAGAGACGGGGTTTCACCATGTTGGCCAGGATGGTCTCAATCTCCTGACCTTGTGATCCGCCCACTTTGGCCTCCCAAAGTGGTGGGATTACAGGCATGAGTCACCACGCCTGGCCCAAGAATTGCTATTAACAGCCTTTCACTTATTGTGCAGTTGTGACTGCCGTTTGAATAGAAGATTAATGATGGTCTTTCATGCTCATATTATTCTTTTATTGGCTTTCATGTTTTATTTCTTTCTCTCCAGCTGGACAAAACCGTTTTAAGAAGAAAAATGTTTTTCAGGGTTACCCCACATCTATAGTAAACATTGTTTTCTCCCTTTTTAATAATGTTAAACAATTGCCACTTTATCAACTGTATTGTCTGTTTGGATTTTATTGAACAATACTGTCTCATAATTCTGCTAATAGACGCATCTGGGATAAATCATTTTCTCTCTTATCATTGGCCTCCACTTAGAGAGTTCTCTGTGAAAGTTAGGAGACACATTCTTTCTGCCTGCTGGTTTCATTTTGGCATTTCCAACCCTTGAATTCACTTCCTTGGCTAGTGTGACACAGTCAAAACCGTATGCAACATCTTGAAGCTTGTTCACTTGGGGTGGTGGGAGAGAGTGTGGGCATAAGAGACATCTAGACAGACTTGAGGTAAAATTCCAGCTTAATGGGTGAGCCCAGTGGCTCATGCCTCTAACCCCAGCACTTTGGGAGGCTGAGGTGGGTGGATCATGAGGTCAGGAGTTCAAGACCAGCCTGGCCAACATGGTGAAACCCCATCTCTACTAAAAATACAAAAATTCGCTGGGCCTCTAACAGATGGTGGGCCTCTGTAATCCCAGCTACTCAGGAGGCTGAGGCAGGAGAATCGCCTGAACCTGGGAGGCGGAGGTTGCAGTGAGTCGAGATGGTGCCACTGCACTCCAGTCTGGGTGACAAAGCAAGACTCTGTCTCAAACAAAACAAAACAAATTAACAAACATCCAGCTTAACCTAACTTTCAGGCCCTGAACAAGTTACTTTCTTCCTCTAAGTGATGAGAAACCTCAACCAAGACTGGCACTTAAGTCACATAATTCATGCAGAGCCTGGCATTGAATTCATTTCTGAGCTGTTGTTTCCCTTTGATTTTCTACCATGTTTGCAATAGTTTCCATGGGAGCATGGAATAATCCAGATATGAACGACTTTGCTTCTGCAACCTGTCTGCCTCAGCTGTCCTCCTCCTACTATTACCTGAGTCTCCTTGGACAGGTCACACCATGCATCGATTTCCTCATGCATAAAATGGGGGGGATTATGAGGATTAAATGAGTCAAACGCAAAGTGCATAGAATAGGGCGTGACTCCTAAGTGCTCAGTAACTATTAGCTCTTCAAAAAAATGCCTTACTAACGTAGTCTACAAATGCACAAATCTAATTCATCTGGGCCAGCCAGGAAGATTTTTATTTTATAATGAGCTAACCACACACTTCTTGTGGATTTTGTTCTAGTTAGGACTTCAAGTGTACAAAAGTCTCCCATCCAGCCCTGTCCTGGAGGCAGTGATCAGTTCAGCTCTGAGAAGCTCACACCTAGCCATAGAGGAGCAGCAAGGAGAAGCAGCCTAAATGCCTGGGGCACAGCTTTCAGTCCTGTTAGAAGAGAAAAGGTCCAGGAGGTGCACAAGCTGTCACAAAGCCCCAGCCCTTCACCCTGGGTGAGACAGACCCTCAGTCCTCTACTAAGAGCCCACTCCCTTAACCAAACTTGTCAGAATGTATGAAATTGAGGCCCACTTGCTTCTCAACCCATTGCTGATTCAAAGTTGTGAATGCAAAAGAGTGAGAGAAGATAGGAAAAGCTTCTCATGCAATTCCAGGCACTATCCCCCACTCCTGCTGAGGACCTATACCCCAACAATTCTAAGAAGGGTGCACTGAAAGGGCACAGTGGAAGCCCACGCTTGGAATCATGGGTTTATGAAAAGCACAATAGCCCAGCCTTTTGATCTAGGGGTAGCCAGTTGCTCTCTTGTCCCTGTGGACCTTCGTGTAAAAATAGCACAGCACTGTCATTGATGTTCAAGGGCCTTTCTAAAGTAATTGGGAAGGTATATTCAATAAACTACCCATGGTCTTGGCCACAGAGTTGTTTTTGACAATATCAAGAGCTGTGATGCTTACAGGTGTGATTCCAGATATCTGAACAATTCACTTATGAGGGCCACATATTGCAGTAACATTAGATTAATAGACTTCACTTTACTGCTAAATCAGTTCCATCTTTATTTTCTTGTAACTTGGGCAAATTTTATTTTGCTTTGCTTCACTTGAAGTTTGAACATTTTAACCATGTAGTCCCTCCTTGTTCACAGAGAATATGTTTCAGGACCCCCAATAGAGACCTTAAACGCCGAACAGTACTGAATCCTGTATAGGTTGAGCATCCCTAATTCGAAAATCCAAAAGCTGAAATGCTCCAAAATCTGAAGTTTTGAGTGCCAACATGGCTCCACAAGTGGACAGCTTCACAACTGACCTCCTGTGATATGTCACAGTCAAAACTTTGTTTCATACTCAAAATTATTTAAAATATTATATGAAATTAACTTCAAGCTATGTATATAAGGTATATATGAAGCATAAATGAATTTCATGTTTAGACTTGGGTCCCGCCCCAAGATATCTCATTATGTGTATGTTAATTCTTCAAAAGATGAAAAAATCCAAAAGCTGAAACACTTCTAGTCCCAAGCATTTTGGATAAGGGATACTCAACCTTTACATATTATGTGTTTTCCTATACATACATACGTATGATGAAGTGTAACTTATAAAGTAGGCACAGTAAGAGGTTAACAATAACAAAATAGAACAATTATAATAACAACATGCTGTATTAACAATAATAAAATAGAACAATTAAAACAACACTATACTGTAATAAAAGTTATATAAATGTGGTCTCACAAAATATCTTACTATACTGTATTCACCCTTCTTATGATGTGAAATGATAAAATGTATATGTGATGAGATGAAGTGAGCTGAGTGACACGGACATTGTGACGTAACATTAGGTCACTACTGACTTTCTGATGATATGTCAGAAGGGGGTCCCGGATCATTGAGCCATGAGCATCTCAATGGTTAGATGTCAGGAGCAGACGATGCTGATGACTAGTGGATGGGGAGCGTTTCAGAATGGACACTCTGGACAAAGCGAGGATGCACGTGCCAGAATGGGTGGGATGAGACAGCATGAGATTTCATCACACTGCTCCAAATGGCAGGCAACTTAAAGCTTATCAAGTATTTATTTCTGGAATTTTCCATTCAATATTTTCGGACCAATGGTTGATCTCTAGTAACTGAAACCACAGACCGTGGATAAGGGGAACCTACTATATTACAATGAGGTTATGTGTTTCTCTACCAAATATCTAGAATTTCACCATTTGTAAAGCATGCATGAAGTAGCTCTTGGGGGAGGAGTGATGAGGACCTCACAGGCTAAACCCTAAGCACAGCATTCTGATATCAGGCACTTGAGGAAGGACAATAGGCACAGGAACAGGAAACCCGTGGTTTCATGTCTTGATGCAGATGCTGACCTCTGATTTTCTTCTTTCCACTTGAGATGTTCCAGCCTCTGGATACTGCTGGCATGCAGGGCCAGCTTTGTGGCTATGTAATCTGTGCATTCTCAAAGACTCTTGTGCTTGGCTTAATGGTCCACCATCAGTCTTGAAATTCTTAATGTTTCTTGAACAAGGGACCCCACATTTTCCTTTTTCAGTGGGCCCCACAAGTTATGTAGCTAATCTTGATGATGGGATTATATAACTCAGCGATTAAAGCATGATTTTTAAAGAGAAGGCTAGGAACCCACGAATGTACTTTTAAATGTAATAAATTAATAAAAGAAAAGCATGAACCTGAGTTGGAATTACTTTTTCAAAAAACAGACTTTATTTTTTAGAGCAATTTTTGGTTTACAGCAAAATTGAAAGGCAGGCACAGAGAGTGCTCATGTCCCTCCTGCCCACACATGTGCACAGCCTCTGCCGTTAACAACACCCCACACCAGAGTGGTATATTAGCTACAATCCGACCGATGAGGCTGCACTGGCACGTCATTACCGCCCAACGCGCATGGTTTACATTATTGTCATTCTTGGTGTTACACACTCTGGATCTGAACAAATGTGTAACATGCATCCACCATTATAGCATCATACAGAGTAGCTTCACTGCCCTAAAAGTCCTCTCCTCTGCCTAGCCATTTTCCTCCCTCACCACCACCCCACACCTGAACTCCTGGCAACCTCTAGTCTTTTTACTGCCTGTAGTTTTTCCTTTTCCAGAATGTCATATAACTGAAATCCTATAGTGTGTTGCCTCTCCAGAGTGGCTTCTTTCACTTAGTGATATACATTTACGTTTCTGCCTCCTCTTTCCTGGATTTGCTTTTCAACAGGCATTTAGGTACACCATTTTCCGCTGTCCTCACAAATAAGTGGCTGTGGAGCCACTTCCTACCTTACAAAGATGGAGATTAACTTCTGTGGTTGGTGATATTGATCAAGGTTCCCACATTACGCCTGCAGGCTGAGTGCTGAGCCGCTCTCACTTGTCCCATGCCCCACCCTCCATCAGTGAAAAGCCTCTTTTCTGGCTTTCCATTTAATGTTTCTCCCTTAACAGAGACTTAGTTTAGGGTGGTTCACATTCTAAACTCAAGCATGTTTGCCCGGTTGCCATGTGACCTCCAGCCTTGTTAGGGAAAATACAACTCATGATTGTTTTACTATGGGCTCATTTGTAGTAAGTGCTGCTGCAAACCAGTGTGTGAAAGAGGTGGCGAACGTTTCTCTTGCCATCTATCTTTGCCAGAGAACCAGGGAGTGAATATGAAGCTAAACGAGTTACAGACAAGCATTTCCACACCACCTTACATAACAAGGACAGCAAAACTCTGACTTCTTAAAGACCTCCGCGAGCTATTGGCTATGGTGAATGGGAGAGACAATTTATTAGGGTGATGTATGTTTCTTAGTTTCTAATGATACATAAATTATCCCATGAGCCATGATACATATGGCTTAAAGAGAATTTTAAATGAAAGCAATTTATTTTCTAGCACCACTAATTGCCTAGCAGCAGTAAATTACTCATCCCCCATGGCCTATGGGCTGTGGTCATTACTCTCTCCTTGAGGTTGAGCAGATGTCCCCCCAAGAGGAGCGTTTGCTCTGAAAAAGTGGATTTATATCCTCGCTTGTGAGCCTGCCATGCTAGGTCTAGAGAGGGAGAGGATATTAATCATGCCTTTCGAACGTAGCACTGTGTTTGTGCCTTCCTGCATGTGTTATCCACGATGGCAGGACAGTGAGTTGAGTCTCAGCTCTTGGTTTGCCTTTGGGGGAAAATCAGAGTGCTGCTATCAATAATTAATCTCCTCTGGCTGGTTGGGGGGAAGGGAGGCATGGTTTGAAGGATAGACTTAGCTAATAAGCATGGAAGTTTCCTAGATGACAAGTTAAACAAGGGAAGTGATAAGCATCATTAGTTTTGGGAAACACTAGATAACTACATGATATGTAGAAGGAAACTGGTGGTGCTATCAACAACCATTAATTTAGCACATTTTTGTTGATTTCCACTACTGTGATAAATGCTAGACGAAGGAATGAATGACAAGCATCCTGCCCTCACCACTTTTGGTGTCTAGTGGGAGAGACAATCACAGGAAAAAACAACGATAATACAAGGTCAGCCCAAGGTACTATATGAGAGCAGAATGGAGATAGCTTCTACCTGCCTGTTGAGGAGACTAGGCAATGCCAGAACTTAGATTTGAAGAATATGTAGTATTTGACCAGATGGCCATGGTGTGGGATGGAGGAAGGGCTTTCTGGACGTGGGTTACAATGGCAAAGGCCTGGACATCAGAGAGAGAGGCTGGTCAGTTAGGAAAATGATGCTTTGGCATGGTCAGAGTATAGGCTGTATACAGGGGGAAAATGACAGCCAGGACTAGAGAAGGAACAAGGCAAGGCCACAGGAGTATGTACGCCATGGGAGGGGAGGGCTTTAGATCTGAGAACTGCATGACCAGAGAGGGCAAAACTGTGGAGGACGGGCTGAGGAGGAGGGAGGCAAGCAGAGAAATCAGTCACAAAGCTGCTGCAATCATCCAGATCAAAGAGAGAGAGAGAAATGCCATTACCCTGTAATTAAACACAATCACAAACACAGCGAGAAATGTGCCTTAAAAGTATCTCTCAGAAATACACCAGATTGGTGTGTATGTGTATGTATATATGTATAAAATAAGTATATATTATGTGTATGTATTATATATGTATATGTGGGTATATATGTATGTATATATAGGTGTGTGTGTGTATATACAAATATATATATGTTTTATCTATCTGTATATACTGTTATCGCCTGGTATCCATGGAGAATTCGTTCCAGGACCCCTGTGGAAACAAAAATCCATGTATATTCAAGTCCCTGATATAAAATATTTGCACCTAACCTACACATATTTTCTCATATACTTTAAATCATCTTTATGTGACTTATAATACCTACTATAATGTAAATGCTAAGTAAATAGTTATACTGTATTCAGGGAATAATGACAAGGAAAAAAGTCTATACATGTTTGTTACAGATGCAACCATCCATTATTTTCTGTTCGTTGAATCCACAGATATGGAACCCATGAATCTGGAGGATCAACTGTGTATTTTTGTTTCTCAAAAGACTTTTCCTCTAATTACGCTGTCATTTTCTTAAGGGTTCATGCTTTTGAACTATGCATTTGGAGGGGAGGGTCTCCTTTCGTAGCCTCTATTATTGAGAAATTTACATTTGTTAGGATGAATGGGTTCAATGTATATTTTCACCACATGCAAATTGCTTCTTGTCATGATTTTAAGAAAAGAAGCATACCCAAAACTTTCTGTTTCTGCATCATCCCTTCCCCATAGCTCCTATACCCACACACTCTGAGATGCTCTGGCCTTGGCCACCGGCAGTTTTGTGTCTATTAAGTTGTCAAGATTTGGTGTAACCACTAACAAAATCAGCTTGACATCCGTATTCTGATGCTTCCAGACTGCATAGGGACTTTGTAAGGACTACATCCTACCCTCAGCCTCCCACCTGTGACCACAGTCAAGATCTGGGAGTGGGATCACACAGGTTTAGAGCTTGATGAGGCTGCCTGGGAAAGGAAGTTGTTGCAAGTAAATGCCAGGAGGTGCTTTGCCTCTGCCTCCCTTTGGCTAGGGCAGTGTGTGGGGGTGGCCATGGGGAGACGGAAGGGAGGGTGAACTGATGGAGGGACTCTCAGACAGGATTGCTTTGTGCCCACTCCCACGACTGCCTTCATTTGGAGGGTGGTAGTAAATACAGCCATGTTGGAGGAATGTTTCTGGGCCAAGATAGCCTGAGACTGGGGGAACAGGGCAAAGAGAGCGGCATGTCCCCCCATCTCACAAGAAAAGGTGGAGTTGTATAAATGGCTGAGTGCATGTAGTACTGATCTGCCTCCTTCCATCCAGACCCTGCAGAGATGGTCAGTAGTTTGTGTTGAGACCAATCCCAGTGACGCCTCCTTCAGACTCTCCCAGCCCCAGTGACTGCACCCCACAAGGATCAGAGGCGTCAAGCTCCTAACATTTCCTTAATTAAAACCCATTTATGCTGGAAGTTACAATTTTTTGAATTTTTACATGAGTGAAAAATCAGACCTTGGCAATGACCTTGAGCAGCAGGATATAAATAACTCCTACATGCTTAGCGTTCCAATAATGGAACACTAGGCATAAGTGGGTTTAATGTATGAACCATATGGGGTGCAGGGACAAAAAAACACTCATTAGGATTTTCCTCATTTCTCCAAGCCAGGTCAGGGGAGCCAGGCTGTATGTTGATGGTGAGAGAACTCTCGCCATTCTGCCGGCTTACTAGGAAGCAGAACACCCATCTCCAGCCCTGAGGGGCACAGTGGGCAACCTGGCATAGACCCCGGAAGGTTCAGCTCTTGACAGCATGGGAAGGTTCAGCTCTTGACAGCATGCTCAGAAGGCTAACCCACAGCCTTAAGGTGATTCACTCCAGCACAGTGACTCTGCATGACCAGTGAGGCACGATGAGGGGAAACCATCATTGTCCAAAGTCACTTCCGAACAATGAGCCACCAAGTCCTGGTTTGATCTCTGGGGGAAAATGCATTTCAGCCCCAAGCCAGAATAACATGAAGACTGCTTCCCATATCTTATCTCTTGGCAGCCAAGTTTCTTGAATAGCTTTTAAGGAAATATAGTAACAGTTGGAGGAAGGGGGTGAGTGGATCGGTGATGATCCATCTACTAGGCTTTTATCTCCCTTGCATAAATGGCTCCATGGCCCACCTGGAAAAGGTAAGCATAAGGAGAAGAGATGACAAGCAGATAAGGGAATTTTAGGGTGGGGAGTTCACAATGACATGACTACACCCCTCTCCCACTTTTCTCCAGGATGAGGGAGGTCCTGACTTTTAGCCTTCATGCAAAATACTCTTGTCAAAGTTTCCACATTTATGTGACTGAGATAAAAGACCGGACATTTATTATTTTACATTAAAAATGAAGCAACTAAATGGGATAAAACCCACAGATATATATTTCTTCCCCATTGGCCTTTTCAAAAATGGCAATCCATTTTCACAGCAGGCAGCTTAGAACGTCAAGTTATTGGGACAAAAATGGGTAAAAGCCAACTGAACCAGTATCATCAACCGGTGTCATTCAGCACCTTAGGACCATGTAGCCAAAATTCCAGATAGATTACAGATTTAAATGTGAAAATTTAAGCCTATAAAAGAACTAGAAAAAAATTACCGATAAATACTGATCTGATCTCAGAAGTCAGGGCTTTCTGAGTTTAAAGCTGCACAGGCTGTACATGGTGGCTCACGCCTGTGATCCCAGCACTTTGGGAGGCTGAGGTGGGTGGACCACCGGAGGTCAGGAGTTTGACACCAGCCTGGCCAACATGAAACCTCGTCTCTACTAAAAAGACAAAAAAATTAGCCCGGCGTGATGGCGGGCACCTATAATCCCAGTAACTTGGGAGGCTGAGGCAGAAGAATCGCTTGAAGAAGAATTGCCTCCAGGAGGCGGAGATTGCAGCACTTTGGCAGGCCGAGAAAGGAGGATCACTTGAACTCATGAGTTCCAGATCAGCCTGGGCAAGATGGTGAGACCCTTTCTCTACAAAAAAAATAAAACAGAAATTAGCCAGGCATGGTGGCCCACGCCTGTAATCCCAGCTATTCAAGACCTGTGACTGTGTCACTGAACTGCAGCCTGGGTGACAGAGTGAGATCTTGTCTCTCAAAATAAATACATACAAAAAAACAGAAAGCACACCGAGGAAAAAACCATTGCAGCATATATGACTGGCTTAGTGTCCATACTGTATTAAGGTATTAAGAACCATTACTAACTCCTGGAGCCCCTTCCGCTAGGACTGTTTTCTGTCTCTGTGTTTCATGTGCCTATCAAGGTTCCTGGTGAGTAGCAGGCCGTCAACAAATAACATATTTTTAAAAAGCTATATTTGGTTGAATGCACACTATGTCCATGTATTATTGCCACTCATCTCAGCCAACATACAGATTATATAACAGGATCTCCATTTTACCAAAGAGAAAACTGAGCCCAGAGTAAGTAGAGAATCTGGTTTCAAACCCAAAGCTTCTGACTCTGAAGCTTTCTCCATTCTTCCCTTTCTGCTGCCTGCCTTCCAAATGAATGCTTATTGAATAGAATTGAATTGCAGAAAAAAATGTTTAGCCTACTTAATGAGAAATGTGACTTCTATTTTCAAACCACACCTTGTTAAGCAACATTCCTTGAACTCAAACAATGCTGGCATTCAATGGAAAATAATTTTTAAGTTGGTGGAGGAGTCGAAAGCCCCATAGAAGCTCCAGCTCTAGGCGGGGCGCAATGGCTCATGCCTGTAATCCCAGCACTTTGGGAGGCCGAAGTAGGCGGATCATGAAGTCAGGAGTTCAAGACCAGCCTGACAAACATGGTGAAACCCCGTCTCTACTATAAATACAAAAATTAGCTGGGCATGGTGGCGCGTGCTTGTAATCCCAGCTACTCAGGAGGCTGAGGCAGGAGAGTCGCTTGAATCCGGGAGGTGGAGCTGAGATTGCACCACTGCACTGCTGCCTGGGTGACAGAGCAAGACTCCATCGCAAAAAAAAAAAAAAAAGAAAAAAAAAAGAAGCTCTAGCTCTAACACTAAATTGTTTATTGATTTAGACAAGTTGTTAAACTGCTCCAAGTCTCAGAATCCTTATCTGTAACACAGGGATAATAAAACTGAGAGTACAGAAAGGTTACATAATTTGTCCAAGGTTACAGAGTAGTAACTGCCTGAGTGAGCAGCTTGTCTTTACAGCTGGGTAGTTCACAAGGTTGATGTAATATCTAGGAGAAAATGAATAAAAGCAAGCTTTGAAAAGGATAAACTGGACACATTTGGTGAATAGAGAGACAAGTTAAATAATAAGCCTGTTTTTGTGCAAGAATTGTGAAAATTAGTTTGATATGCACATCTCAAATTTCTGGGTGTGTTCTTCTTGACCTACTATCTATTTTTAAAGTTCTATAGCTGAAAATACACACTGGTAGCCTGACTATCCCCCTCCTTTCTGCCCCCTTTACAGTAAACCAGTCTGGCAGTACTGATTAATGAATCAAAGTCAGCTTGCCCACAATTATAATCTTATCTAACTAGCTCTTAAAAAAAAGATAATTGCATTCACTGGGGTGGAGTTTCTGGCATGTGCAATAATGAATCACCAAATCGTGATTTTTAAAAGATAGTTACCTCATAAAATCTGGACTCAGCCCCTCTTTCATCTCACTGGCTAGAAGCCAGGAGAGTCAGTATTAACAATGTGTTTTAATACCACTCATGTACTTTTCATGATTAGATGCAGTATTTGATCATCGATGAAGTCAGCAGTTGGACATGCATCTCAATTACTGTACCTTTCAGAAGATGCCCTTCATATTATCTCCCTAAATTACAGAATTTATTTTACTAAACTATTCTAGAGAAGGTTGCATAGGCGACTATGAAAAGGATATAATACAAATACTATAAGGCATAAAGGGGATGTCTTATACTTCAGTGCATATTTCCTAAGAACAAGAATAATCTCTTATGTAATGACAACACAATGTTCAAATTCAGAACTTTAATAATGATGCAATGCTTTTATCAAATCTGCAGCCCACAATCCGACTCATCAATTGTCCCAATAATTCTCTTTATACCATTCTTTCCCCCTCTCACACAGGATCCAATCCAGGGTCACTAATGAATTTAGTTGTACCTCTTTTGTTTCCTTTAATCTGGAATAGTCCCTCTGCCTTTCATTGTCTTTCATGACACTGAGATTTTGGAAGAATACCGGTCATTATCATTATTTTACATATAGCCCCTTAATCTGGATTGGTGTTTTCTCATGATTAGATTCAAGATATGCATTTTTTTTTGGCAGGAATACCACAAAAGCACTGTGGTGTCATGTTGTATCCAGAAGTGCATGCATTGGTCTGCTCTCATTAGCGATGTTTATTTTCATCCCGGTCATGGTGTTGTCCAGCTTCTGCATTGCCAGGGTGGAGCACAACAGGGGATCACCACCTCGATCTCCTGTTGTGAGGAGCATAATTGATACAACGTCCTGGCTGACACACTCAGACTCCATCTGCATGGGGACCACACTTCACACTGATTTCTTCTGGACCATGGTTCTATTAGTATCCCAATTACTTTCTTTTATTTTGCTTTTGTTTTGTGTTTTCTAACTCATATCAGCCACCTTAAGAATTCAGAATAAGGCCCAGTGCGGTGGCTCATGCCTGTAAACCCAGAACTTTGGGAGGCTGAGGTGGGAGGATTGCTTGAGCTCAGGAGTTTGAGTCCAGCCTGGGCAACAGGGCAAAACCCCGTCTCTACTAAAAATACAAAAATGAGCCAGCTGTGGTGGTGCGTGCCTATAGTCCCAGCTACATGGTGGGGGTGGGGCTGAGATGCTAGGATGGCTTGAGCTGGGGAAGTAGAGGATGCAGTGAGCTGAGATCACGCCACTGCACTCCAGCTTGGGCAACAGAGTGAGACCCTGTCTAAAACCATAGCAAGGCGTGGCAAGACGTTCTAGTCTCATGCTTGCAAGAAAAAACATTCTTTACTAAAATAAAAACTAAGAAAAAATATTTTTTACACTCAATACTTACACTAGTTTTTCTTCATTTTGGATATATATGTAGCATGTTCAGTGATAGAAAGGTGAATGGTGAGAACTCTTTTACCATTATATTTACTTATGTAAATATAGAAATGATGGTAGTTTTACTCTTAAAGGTTAGGCAAAGTGTACAATAATTGATAGGTGAGCTATTACAGGCATGTTTAAGAAGTGGTAGGTAAAGCTTTTAATACTAACAATCCATTATTGGAGCGTGGGTTCAAAATAAGAATAACACCCTACACTTACATAGTACTAAAACGTTTGCAAAAGGCTTTCACATATATTATTTAGTTTTATCCTCACAATAGCCCTGTGCTAGGTAGAGCAGATATTGTTACCCCTACCATATGTATATATTTTGTTTTATGTTTTCTAACATATATATTCTACCATATATATATATGGTTAGAAAACATAAAACAAAACAAAAAATATATATATGGTAGGGATGTATGGTAGGGATATATGGTGGAGATATATGGTAAGGATAACTATACACACACACACACACACACACACACAAACAGAAATGGGACAATCATATTATTTCACAAACATAAAAATTAAAGAAAACTAATTGAAATGCCCATGGATTATAAAATACATATTTGAAACCTGGCATAAGAAACACCTACTCTGTTTCTGAAACTACGTACTCTTAAGCCTGGAAATTTTTCTTTTATAATATTTAATATAATTGCTAATACACTAGAATCAGTGTTTCCAACCTGCAGAGAACCCTCACTTAAATCTGTAATTCCTTTTACTGCTCTTTGCAATTAGGATTTAATAAATAAAATAACACAAGTACTGAACATGAATCCTTTTCCTTTGATATTTCTGAACATTTTAAGCAGCTTTTAGAGTGCCGTGGGGTTAATTAAAAAAGAAAGATGAGAACGAAACTTAGTAATTTTAGATATGATTTATTTGGGAAGTGGGATAAGAAGGTGTTGTTATTTTTTTCCCTGGTAAAAATACTTCTCTAAATGTTGCAATGAAAATTGTGAGAAAATGGTTTTATAGACAAAATCTTGCTTTTTAGCAAAGTAACGTTTTGAAGAATTATTCTATTTGTGGTGATCCTTTTTATCCCAAATAACACATTTTGCCTTACAGTCTCTTTTGATGGACATTGATAGAGTTACACAGGCTTTCTTTTAGTATTTGTTTAGTATATATTTTTATTAGATGATTTAAATGCATCTCATTCAAGTAGCATGTAGCTGGATCTGTTGGTTCAATTGCAATATCTCTATTTGAACCCAGTTGTTTATTTTGCTTACATTTTTTGTGATTTCTGATATATTTGGATTTATTTCAATAATCCTAATTTGTGTTTTCCATAAATCATGTTTTTTTCTTATTTATTTGCCTCTTCCTTTCCTTCTATTGGATTAATGGAGTTTATTTCCTTCTATTTCTTTTATTTAGTATTTACTCTTAACCTCTTTACTTTTTACCTGACTTAGAAAAATTCAAAGTTAATAAAAAGTCTCTATGCTACTCTTCCATAATATAGGAACCTTAGACTTCTTGCCTTAGGGCATCCCTGATCTCCATTTACTCTCTATGTTTTTCTTGCCTAGTATTTTAGTTCCTTTTTTCATCTCCCTCCCTCATTAATTGTTATTTTTGCTTGTTGTCTGGTATAGGCAATGTTTATTTGAATTTACTTATCTTTTATAGCTTATAAAAGTGAAAAATTTTAAACATCAGTTTATTCATGTTTTTACCATTTACCATAGGAAAAATGCTTTTTATGCTTTTTGCGCACACTATTTCTTTTGGGATTTGATGTTATTCTTTTGTTGGTGGCTCTTTGAGTCTTAGTCTTCATCTCAAACATCCTTACTTAACCTTCAGTTTTCAATAATTCTTTATTTGAAAAGTAAGTCTGGCGGAGCACAATTTCATGTATGTGAGGTTTTTTATTTTTTAAAACATTAGGAGTTCAAAATAGGCCTTCACAAGCCTATGATCTTAAAAATATAAGATTTACCTTTATGGGTTGATGGATCCCTTAGATCAGAGCTGGCTCCAATGGTGAGCACCAAATGGCCCTGCCTCCTGTCTTTGCTACCTGCTGAGGATGCTGATACGTGAAGTTTCTGGGAAATGAAATCCCTTTACGAAGACTTTTTAGGATTCATATCCTTTGCCCACTTCTTGATGGGGTTGTTTGTATTTTTTCTTGTAAATATGTTTAAGTTCCTTGCAAATTCTGGATATTAGAACTTTATCAGGTAGGTAGATTGCAAAAATTTTCTCCCATTGTGTAGGTTGCCTGTTCACTCTGATGATAGTTTCTTTTGCGGTGCAGAAGTTCTTTGATTTAATTAGATCTCATTTGTCAATTTTGGGTTTTGTTGCAATTGCTTTTGGCGTTTTTGTCATGAAGTCTTTGCCCATGCTTATGTCCTGAATGATACTGCCGAGGTTTTCTTCTAGGGTTTTTATGGTTTTGGGTTTTACACTTACGTCTCTAATCCATCTTGAGTTAATTTTTGTATAAGGTGTAAGGAAGGGGTCCAGTTTCAGTTTTCTGCATATGGCTAGCCAGTTTTGCCAGCACCATTTACTGAATAGGAGTTCTTTTGTTATACTGAACTATTTTCTTTTTAAAGTGTCTTGCTATATTTTTAATTTTTTTTAACAAGATCAACTCACATGTGAACAGAAAATAAATACACTATTTCTCAAATTACCCATTTAAACCTAATATATAGCCTGGCCTTTTACCTACCTTTTGGGTGAAATTATCATAAATATTCTAATTGTTGTTAGATAACTAGGCATCCTGTGATTATTTTTAGACAAAGAACAGTCTTGTTTCAGTAACTATAATGACCTACCTAGTATAATAATTAAATTTCTAAATTTCATTCAAAGTTAAACCTCTCCTTCCAAGGTTTCAGTTTTTCAAGGCAGGAAACTGAAATGGAGAGGGGAGTCTGGTTGTCTTTCATTGTCTCCTCCTTGTCTGTGTTTCTCTAGTCAGTAGCCTTAGTTTCTAATCTCTCCATGGTCTAACCCAGGAGGTTACAAGAACAGGAGAAAGGGCATATTCTTATAAGGCTTGTACTGTCTGTCTGGTACGGGGGCTCTTTAGATGGCAAATATTCAGTTGCTGTCTCTTTTTCTCATAGGATGCTTTCCTGTGTTTCTCAGAGATAAACTCCTTCTCTCCCCTGACAATTAGGATAAATTCAGGAGTCAGCAATGCCTTACTTGTAGTTAATTGCACACTTCTCCAGTCTTGACCTTAGCCTCTTGTATTTTCCACCTATGAATCACGTTGCTCTCAAGGAGGCCTTTGCAGCAAAGTCCCCTTAAATTCAGCCTCAGGCTGATGGCACAGTGTGTGAATATTTTTTGGCTCATGAAAACATGAACAGCCTGTGTGCTGCCATGAATGAAAGTGCGGCACTCTCCCAACGTGACCTTTTTCTCCTCTCTGCTTGGCCATCTCAGGGCACCTTGAGCACAGCTCCTCATTCTGGTCCTTATGCCCACCTAAACTCTAGGGCAGTGGCTTTCAAACTTTAATGCCCATACCAGTCACCTGGGGAATGTTGTTAAAATGCAGATTCCGATTCAGCAAATATAGGTTGGGGACTGAGATTCTGCATGTCTAACAAGCCACCAGATGCTCCATGCACCACACTTTGAGCAGCAAGGCTCTGGGGCGTATATGTCAGGTTTATTGAATGTTATGTTGTTGTTCTCATTTGCTTGAGATATAGGGGAATCGCCCTTCTCTTTTGCTTTGGAGTGGGGGAGATAAAACATCTATTTCAGTTATATTTTTCAAAGAAATTCCCTTGCTTGACCTTTTCCACTTGCATTCTTTTATACGCTGGAGGGGACAGATTGCCAGTGCTGGAAGAAATAGTTTTACAATCATTTATCATACTTGCACAAGCGTGGTCTGGCAGGTTATTCAAGAATACAGAGTCCTGGCATCTATTTTATTCTAGGCTTTTGGGACTTCATCGACAACTGAAATGGAAAAAAGCCATTAAAATAACTTATTATAATTATTTTATATTTCATAGCTTCTATAAAATTTTATTACGGAAATGAAAACCTAAACCCCAGAGAAGACAGAATCATAACAAATACCAACTTTTAGTGGGAAAATCAATGATTTTGAAAAAAAATCATAGTATAGAACATTTCCATCACCCCCAGAAGTTGTCTTGTGACCCTTTACAGTGACTCCCTGTCACTCTGATTTCTCTCACTGTACTTTAGTTTTGTCTATTCTAGAACTTCATATAATGGATAAAGTTCTAGAACAGCACACTAAGCACTCTTTTATGTCTGACTTCTTTCATTCATCTTGATGCTTTTGATATTTGTCCTAGCTATTGTGGTATTTATAGTCCATTACTTTTTTTTAAATAGAGTAGCATTTCATTATGTAGCTGTACAACTTATTTATCCATTCCACTGCTGATGGACATTTGTGTTGTTTCCAGTTTTTACCTATTACAAATAGAGCTGCTGCGAATGTTGCTATATAAGTCTTTTTATGGACATGTGTTTTCATTTCCCTTGAGTAAATAATTATGAGTAGAGTTACTAAGTCATAGAGTACTATGGTTAAATTTGTAAGAAACTGCCAAATAGGTTTTCAAAATGGTTGTACCATTCATTGACAATGTATGAGACTTGTAGTTGGTTTACTTTTCACCAACATTTGACATTCTTAGTCTTTTCAATTTTAGTCATTATAGTATATGTGAAGTGATATCTCATGGAAGTTTTAATTTGTATTTACCTGGTGACTTTTGATCATCTTTCCATGAGCCTGTTAGCCATTCATTTACATTCTTTTTGCTAAGTAAGTGCCTGTTCAAGTATTTTGCCCACTTTTAAATTGGGTTATCTTTTTATTATTAATTTTTAGGAGATCTTTGTGTATTCCAGATTCAAATCCTTTATCAAACACATATAGAACAAATATTTTTTCCCAGTTTATGGATTGCATTTTCATTTTTGTGATGGTGTCTTTTGAAGACCAGACATTGATAATTTTGAAGTCTCATTTATTTTTTCCTTTTAGTGTTGTTTCTTAGCTCATAAATTTTTGCCTATGTCATTATAGTCTCCTCTAAACTTTCTTCCAGAAATTTTATAATTTTACCTTTTATACATAGGTCTATGATTTGTCTCTAAAAATTTTTGGTATGAAGTTAAGGTGGAAGTTTATCTAATTTTTCCATATAGATATCTAGTTGTTCAGCTACCATTTGTTGAAAGACTGTGTTTCTCTATTGAATTATATTGGCTCCTGTGTTGAAAATCAATTGTCTGTATATGTGGAAGTCTATTACTGGACTCTGCTCTGTCCTATCGATCTACTTAACTAACCCTGCCTCAATATCACAGTGTCTTGATTACGTAATTTTATGGCCTTGAAATAAAGTAGTATGAATCCTCCAACTTTGATTTCTTTTTCAAAAATTTTTTGATCATTTTAGGTTCTTTCTTTCTTTCTTTCTTCTTTCTTTCTTTCTTCTTTCTTTTTCTTGAGAGAGAAAACCATGGAATAAAGAAGTTTGTTTATTTTTATTTTTTAAACACTATTATTTTTAAATTTTAAGTTCTGGAATACATGTGCTGAATGTACAGGTTTGTTACATAGGTATACATGTGCCATGGTGGTTTGCTGCACCTATAAACCTGTCATCTAGGTTTTAAGCCCTGCATTTATTAGGTATTTGTCTTAATGCTCTTCCTTTCCATGCCCCCAACACCCCGACAGTCCCTGGTGTGTGATGTTCCCTTCCCTGTGTCCACGTGTTCTCGTTGTTCAACTCCTAATTATGAGTGAGAACATGAGATGTTTAGTTTTCTGTTCCAGTGTTAGTTTGCGGAGAATGATGGTTTCCAGCTTAATCCACGTCCCTGCAAAGGGTCCTTTGCTTTCTTGCATAAAATTAGAATCAGTTTGTCAGTTTCTACAAAAAGGCCTGGTAGGGTTGTGATTAGATAGCATTGATTTTATAGATTGAATTGGGGGAGATTAAAATCTTATCCCGTCAACATGGTGTAGCTCTTTATGTATTGCCAATCAGGATGACTTTTTATTTCATTTAACGTGTGCTAAATTATACCTGTGCTTTTTTGCACAGGTAGAATTTCCTGTAGAATGTCAAATAGAAGGAGTAAAAATAAATATCCTGGCTTTGTTCCTGATCTTACATATAAAGTGTTCAGTATTTTGCCATTAGCCATGCTGTTAGCAGTAGGTCTTTCATAGATGCCCTTTATCAAATTGAGAAAAATGTCTTCTACTTCTAATTTGCTAAGTTTTATTTTTATTTTATTTTGAGATGGAGTCTCACTCTGTCGCCCAGGCTGGAGTGCAGTGATGCGATTTCAGCTCACTGCAACCTCCACCTCCTGGGTTCAAGCAATTCTCTGCCTCAGCCTCCCGAGTAGCAGGGATTACAGGCGTCCACAACCACGCCTGGCTAATTTTTGTATTTTTAGTAGAGATGGGGTTTCTCTATGTTGGCCAGGCTGGTCTTGAACTCCTGACCTCGTGATCCGCCCGCCTCAGCCTCCCAAAGTGCTAGGATTACAGGTGTGAGCCACCATGCCTGGCCTATTTTTTATTTTTTATTTTTTTGAGACAGGGTCTCGCTCTGTTGCCCAAGCTGGAATGCAGTAGCGTGATCTTGGCTCAATGCAACCTCCAACTCCTGAGCCCAAGTGATCCTCCCACCTTACCCTCCTGAGTAGCTGGGACTATAGGCATGTGCCATCTATACTGGCTAATTTTTTGTATGTTTTGTAGAGATGGGGTCTTGCTATGTTGCCCAGGCTGGTTTGAACATCTGGACTCAAGTAATTCACCCCCTTATCCTCCCAAAGTGTTGGTATTATAGGTAGGTGTGAGCCACTGTGTCCAGCTGAGTTTTTTTTGTTTTTGTTTTTAAATGAAAAAGAAGGCCAGGCATGGTGGCTCATGCCTATAATCCCAGCACTTTGGGAGGCTGAGGCATGTGGATTACCTGAGGTCAGGAGTTCAAGACCAGCCTGGCCAACAGGGTGAAACCCCATCTCTACTAAAACTACAAAAATTAGCCAGGCATGGTGGTGGGCACCTGTCATCCCAGCTACTCTGGAGGCTGATGCAAGAGAATTGCTTCAACCTGGGAGGCAGAGGTTGCAGTGAGCTGAGAGCCACACTCCAGCCTGGGTGACAGATTGAGACTCAGTCTCAAAAAACAAACAAACAAACAAACAAAAAAAAAATGGATGCCAGCTTTTGCCAACTGCATTTTCTGCATAAATTGAAATTATCATGTAATTTTCATTCTTATTTTATTAATCTGGTGAATTACTGAAATTTGATTTTTCAAATATTGAAACAACCATACATTCATGAGCTAAATCTCAATCATGATATATTATCTGTATATGTTGCTACATTTTATTTGCTAATTTTTTGGGGAATCTATTTTATACATTCATTCATGAACTATGTTGCTCTATATTTTTCCTCTTTCGTAGTCTTCTAGTCAGGTTTTGCTATTAAAGCTATGTGGGCCTCATGAAATAGGTAGAGAAATTTTCCTTCCTATATTTTCCCAGAAAGTTTTTATAAGATAAACATGAGTTCCTTCTTAAATAGTTGATAGAATTCATGATGAAGCCATCTGGACCTAGAGTTCTGTTCATGAGATTTTAAATTACATATTCAATTTCCTTGGTAGGCATAGTGCTAGTCAGACATCTTATTGCTTTTTCTATCAGTTTTAGTAAGTCATGTTTTTAAAGGAATTTGTCATTTTCATCAACTTGCCAAATTTACTTAATATTATTTTTTAACTTTTTGATGTGTGTAGGAGCAATAATGATGTCCCCCTTTCATTGCTGATATGGACAATTTGTGGGGTTTTCTTCCTTATCTTGACCAGTCTACTGTGAGAATATCAGTTTATCGATCTCTCCAACAGAACAACCCTTGGTTTCCTTGATTTTCCCTGCTGTTTTCTCTTTCATTGCTTTTTTTCATTTTCTACTTTCTTTGGGTTGATTTTTGCTCTTTTTTCTAACTTTTAAAGGCAGATGTTTAGATAATTAATTTTTCACATTTTTTTTTTCTAATACAGGTGGTACCTATGGCTTGACTTATGTTTTTTTTTTTAACTTTAAAATTGGTCTATCTGGATATAACCTCATCATAAGTAGAGAAGCATCTGTATAACCAGTTAAAACTATAAACATCCTTTTAAGTACTGCTTTGGCTGCAGCCCCCCAAATTTTTATATGTAGTGTTTTCATTGTTATTCTGTTCAAAATTTCTAAATTCTCTTGTGATTCCTTCTTTGATCCATGGGTTATTTATATGTATGTCATCTAATTTCCAAATATTTGGGGGAGTTTAAAGACATCTTTTTGTTGTTGGCATCTAATTTACTCTCATTTTGGCCAGAGAATAATTTAAATTCTTTTAGATATATTGAAACTTGTTTTATGATTCAAAATATGGTCTGTCTTCACAAGGGATTTTGGGGACTCATGAGGAAAGGGTGGGAACAGGGTGAGGGATAAAAGACTACCAATTGGGTTCAGTATATACTGCTCGAGAGAAGGGTGCACTAAAATCTCAGAAATCACCACTAAAGAACTCATGTAACCAAATATCACCTGTTCCCGAAAAACCTATGGAAAATAAAAAATTTTAAAAATACATGGTCTACCTTAGTGAAGATAGACTTTTTACTTATATCTGTTGTGACAGAACTAGTATAGTAAAGGCAAATAACAATGACAGGTAAAAAGTATTTTTTACTTTTTCTTAGTGAAGATAGACCATATATTTTCAAGGTTCATTATTTGATGAGTTGACTATTTTATCATTATAAAATAATAGTTTTTTTTCCAGGTAATAAGCTCATTTTAAAAATTACTACAGCACATTATCTCTTTTTAATTTCCACTGCAGTTGGAGGTAGGTACTATTATTCCATTTACAGTTATAGAGACTGAGTGAAATTGGCCAAGGTTGTATAACAAGTAAACATGGTAGAACATATAAAAGTTTTCAAACTTGAAGTCCAGGTGTGGTGGCTCACATTGGTAATCCCAGCACTTTGAAAGGCCTTGGTGGGTGGATCACAAGGTCAAGAGATCAAGACCATCCTGGCCAACATGATGAAACCCTGTCTCTACTAAAAATACAAAAATTAGCTGGGTATGGTGGTGTCTAATTCAAAAATTAGACAGGAGAGCTTGATTCTCCTGTCCCAGCTATTCTGGAGGCTGAGACAGGAGAATCACTTGAACCCAGGAGGCGGAGGTTGCAGTGAGCCAAGACTGCGCCACTGTACTCCAGCCCAGGTGACAGAGCAAGACTCCACCTCAAAAAAAAAAATTCAAACCTGACAGTGAGGTCTTAGAAGTCATGGGCACTTTAATTAAGTCCTATAACATGTTTTATTTTTATTATTTTGTTTTTCACAACTTTCTACTTATATCCTTGTTCCTACACACATTAGTCATTATTTTCCTCACTCATATTCATACTTTTTACCCGTCATTGTTATTTGCCTTTACTATACTAGTTCTACCACAACACAGCATAATGAAAGTAAGCCATGTCCAGGTAATTTAAAAACCTAATATTGAGCCTCCTAGAAAATCTTCTATTATAGCAAGATAATTTATCATGACATATTTTCTTGCTGACAAGTAATAACTAAATTCTTTCAAAGTGAAGTATAAAATTATGTGATTTACTTGTTATAATGTTTCTTTTATAATATTATATAGTCCTATTTAATCTTACATATTTTTTAATTTTGAACTGTATGACATTAAAGGCTGAAAACTTCTTAGCCCTTGATCCTCCATTTTAAAGGCATCAACCCTCTATTTTAGAGGAACTCAGGGTTAAACCTCAGATTTATACTTTTATAGTGCATGCATATTATCTTAGTCTCCCGTGTTAGTATTCAAATTACACAAAAACATTAAATATTAATCTGGCCAGTGCCCCTCAAATCCAACTGAAAAGAAATCAATCCCGGAGATGAGAATGTTAGTGTCGTATTACAGTTTTCTTTTGCAAAACAAGGACAAAGATTTAGTGCACAGAATGCAGAAAATTCTGGCAGGATTTATTTACAACTATTTCCTTTTTCTTTTTCAGGTTTACTAGAATAAATATTTGTGCAGCTGAACGTGTTGCTAGAAGCAGGTCCTTGATGGCTGCCTTAGGCAAAGCCAATATCTGGGCATAGCATGGCATCAGGCTTGGGAGAAGGTAGTCTGTTATACAAGCTGCTATCATTGTCTACACTTGACTTCATCTTTGCCTGGGTGGACCCTCAGCACTCCACAGTTGTTGAACTCATGCAATCTCCATAATGTTCTCTTAAAGTATCTTGGTGAAGTGTGTATACATTTCTCAGGCTGCAAACAGGCAGGCAGACATACAACTATTTTTATAAAAGTGGATCTGAATTCTATCTTGAACCGCCTATTTCTCTCACTGACCAAAGAATTTAGTTGTATGACTTTCCAGGTAAACTCAGGCAAATGCAGCAGTCTCGGTCATTTTAAGTTTATACTTAGGCTTCTGCTCCTATCATTTTCTCCCTGTGTGGCATCTAGGTTCTGAAGGGACTTTAAGGCGTTCAGGTGTTGGGGGTAGAGTGGGTGGGTGATAAACACCTGGCTCACTACATTCCTTTGGGGGTGATTCTCCTTCCTAATCTTTGGATGCTAGCCTCTGTCCCTGCTGCATTCACCGCATTCACTGCCCGGGTTTCCTTTTAGATATTTAGAAGCAAAGAACTGACTTGGGGGCTGTTCTCCATCACTCTGAGGCTCACAGGAAAACTGGATTCAGTCCCTTCTGTCTATTTCTGCCGTGTCACCACTTCACTACTGCTGCTGCCCATATCAGGATGGTATGAAGCACTTCCATTAATATTTTCTATCCAAGTCTCAGTTGGAAAGCAGGGCACAGTACTCTATTTCAGGGGTCCCTAACCCCAGGGCCACAGACCAGTACCAGTCCATGGCCTGTTAGGAACAGGACCACACAGCAGGAGGTGAGCAGTGGGCCAGTGAGGAAAGCTTCATCTGTATGTACAGCCACTCCCCATCACTCCTATTACCACCTGAGCTCCACCTCCTGTGAGATTAGCAGTGGCATTATTATAAATTCTCATAGAAGCCCAAACCCTATTGTGAACTGTGCATGCAAGGGATCTAGGTTGAGTGCTCTTTATGAGAATCTAATGTCTGATGATCTGTCGCTGTCTCTCACCATCCCCAGATGGTACCATCTAGTTGAGGAAAAGCAACTCAGGGCTCCCACTGATTCTACATTATGGTGAGATGTATAATTATTTCATTTTATTTTGCAAGGTAATAATAATAGAAATAAAGCACACAATAAATGCATTGTGCTTGAATCATCCTGAAACCATCTGCCTACCACCCTCATCCATGGAAAAATTCTCTTTCACAAAACTGGTCCCTGGTGCCAAAAAGATTGAGGATGTCTGCTCTATTTGTATCAGTCAGGATAGTCTACATTATGCTGTGGTAACAAATGTTCTCAAATCTCAGTGGCTTAGAAAGACAAAGGTTTATTTTTCACTTGCTTGGCCTTGCTGGTGGAGCTGATATTGCTGATATCAGGATAGAGGAAAAGAGAATAAAGTGAACCTTGTGCTGGCTAGAAAATCTCACACTTTATTGGCCAAAGCAAGTCAAATGGATAAGTCTGACATCAATAAGGGAGAGAAGTTGAATTCTCCTCTGCAAAGGGGCAGCTTATATTTTTAAATTATAATGCAATCTACCACTTTATTCCTGGGTTCTTAAACTTAAGGAGAGACCTAAGTGTCTCTAATAACTTAGCCTGAGGAGTGGTGAGGGATCAGAAACATCATGCTCATGGCTTTCCGTGCTATCTCTTCTTCAATTCAAATTCTCCTCCCCAGGTCAGGAAACCCTATCTAACCTCCAGGGAGGGTGGTCTGGTTCTTTATCTGTTCTCTTTTGATTGACTGTTTATGGACAAAACATTTATGTTTCACTTCTTCTGCACTTAAGCCCTTTGAAGCTTCAGAGAACCCATCTTTTACAAATTCTAAACCTTGGTGTTTAAATTAGTTGTTCTGCTATGAGTTTAAGAAAACCTATTTACAAGCTAAGAATTGATTTCTTTTGTTCTTTTTCATTTCTTTTCTTACTTTTTCTTTGAGATAGGGTCTTGCTCTGTCATCCAGGCTGGAGTGCAGTGGTACAATCATGGCTTACTCTACCTCCCTAGCTCAAGCAATCCTCCCACCTTAGCCTCCCGAGTAGCTGGGACCACAGGTGCACATCACCATGCCTAGCTTTTTGTATGTTTTGTAGAGACTGGATTTTGCCATGTTGCCCAGACTGGTCTTGAACTCCTAGGCTCAAGCGATAGGCTCACCTTGGCCTCCCAAAGTTTTGCTTTCTGATTTTTCTTTTCAAAGTTTGTTGGTTTTGTTGTTGTTTGTTGTTTTTATGTCCACCCTTGATAAATGCTCTCAGAAGAATAGATTCTCTTGGCTCAATGAGCTGAGGAGTCATGAGGGCAACAAGGAGTGATAGCAAAAGAAAATCTCAATTATTGTCTCCAAATAGAATTTCCTCAAAACTGGAAGGTAGGCAAAGTAGTTGTGAAAATAAAGATGTTTTGATGGGAGTTTTAGGGCATTGCTGCCTTAACTGACTGTTCTAAAGCATTCTTACTGTAGCAGTGGTGGATTATCACTTTCCATCCCATAATCTCCAATGCTCTTTATACAGGATTTGTAAAAGATTTGCAATGCTAGCTTCCTATTTTCTGCTTGAAACTTCCCTTTGAGAATTACAATATTTGCCCACAGTATTGCCCTAGCGAAGCTCACAGGTATGCTAAAATAATACTCAAGTGAATATACATGAAATTACAATGAACCCGAAACTGAGTAAAACAGAAACTTACCTTAGATTCTGTTTTTTTTTTGGACAATTTACATTTAACAGACCCTCAAATGTCTTTTTTTTTTTTTTTTTTTTTTTTGGTGGCTGTGGGCCTCTAGGAGAGTTTCAAGTTGGAGGCTGATCATCAAGAAAGACAAAGGCATGATCAGAGTATGGAATGTTCACACGCACCACTCCCAGTGGAGCTAGAGATTATGCTAATCACCGATGGCTAATGATGTAATCAATCATGCCCATGTAATGGAACCCCCATTTAAAACCCCTAAACACCGTGGTTCAGAGAGCTTTCAGGTTGGGGAACATATCCATATGCCAGGAGGGTAGTATATCCCAAATCCAAGGAGAATCGAAGCTCCTGTACTAGAACTTCTCCAGATCTCACCCTCTGTACCACATCATCTGGCTCTTCACTCTTATAACATCCTTTTATAATAAATTGTAAACATATGTAAAGTGTTTCTCTGAGTACTGTGAGCCATTAGAGCAAATTATCAAACACGAGGAGGGAGTTCAGGGGGACCCACTAGCTGCAACTGGCATCTAAAGTGTGAGGCAATCTAGTGGGACTAAGTCCTTAACCTGTGTGTGTGTGTGCTGGAGGGTGTGGTCTGTGCTGCTTCTAAATAAGGTCAGATTGAATTAAACTGTAGTATACCCGGTTGGTGGCCACAAGACAACTGGCAAATTGTTTGATGTATAAAATATAAAACATTTAGTGGCAGAAGTGTTGTGAGTACAGAAAGAGTTTTTTTTTTTAATTAATTTATTGTTATGATTTTTTTTTGCGTTTTTTTTAAGAAGAAAAGAAAAAAGAAGAGAGAAAGAAGGAATAAAAGAGAATGAAAGAAAGAGAAAAAGGAGAGGAAAAGAGGGAGAGAGAACAGGAATCTTGCTCTATTGCCCAGGCTAAAATGTAGTCTAAAAATGGATATTAAAAAGCTCTTTTATAATAATAACTGTTATACAATGGAGACAGGAAGGAATAAGGGAGGAAAATAACAAACAAACAGCCAACCAATATTTCATTTAAACCTATAAATACTATGCAATTGCTGGGGAGTGATTTACTCCCAACCATGTGGTCACTTGTAGAATAAATGTGATGTGTTACTGAAAAAAAAATGTATGTTTTGTGGATTTGGAGTAGAGAGTTCTGTAAATGTTTATTAAGTTTACTTGTTCGAGGTCTAAGTTCAAGTCCCGGGTATCCTTGTTAACCTTCTGTCTCATTAATCTGTCCAATATTGACAATGTAATGTTAAGGTCTCCCACTATTATTGTGTGGGAGTCCAAGTCTCTTTGTAAGTCACCAAGAAGTTGCCCTATGTATCTGGATGCTCCTATATTGGGTGCACATAGACTTAGAATCGTTAGCACTTCCCGTTACATTGATCCCTCTACCATTATACAATGTCCTTCTTATCTCTTTTGGTTTCTATTACTTTAAAGTCTATTTTATCAGAGATGAGAATTGCAACTCCTGCTTTTTTTTTTGCTCTCCATTTGGTTGGCAAATCTTCCTCCAGCCCTTTGTTTTGAGTCTCTGTATATCCTTGCATGTGAGATGGGTCTGGATACAGCTTACCGATGGGTTTTTTGGAATGGCTGATACTGGTTGTTCCTTTCTGTATATAGTGCCTCTTTCAGAAGCTCTTGTAAAGCAGGCCTGGTGGTAATGAAATCTCTGAGTACTTGCTTGTTTGTAAAAAAGTTTATTTTTCCTTCACTTATGAAACTTAGTTTGGCTGGATATGAAATTCTGGGTTGAAAGTTCTTTTCTTTAAGGATGTTGAATATTGGCCCCCACTCTCTTCTGGCTTGTAGGGTTTCTGCTGAGAGATCTGCTGTGACTCTGATAGGCTTCCCCTTGTGGGTAACCTGACCTTTCTCTCTGGCTGCCCGTAGTATTTTCTCCTTTGTTTCAACCCTGATGAATCTAATGATTATGTGCCTTGGGGTTGCTCTTTTTGAGGAATATCTTTGTGGTGTTCTCTGTATTACCTGGAGTTGGGTATTATCTTGCCTTGCTAGGTTAGGAAAGTTTTCCTGGATAATATCCTGAAAAATATTTTCCAGCTTGGATTCATTCTCTTCGTCACATTCAGGTACACCTATCAAACGTAGATTAGGTCTTTTCACATAGTCCCATACTTCTTGGAGACTTTGCTCATTCCTTTTTACCCTTTTTTCTCTAATCTTGTCTTCTCGTTTTATTTCGTTAAGTTGGTCTTCGACCTCTGAAATCCTTTCTTCTGCTTGATCAATTCGACTGTTAAAACTTTTGCATACTTTGCGAAGTTCTCGTATTGTGTTTTTCAGCTCCATTAATTCACTTATATTCCTTTCTAAATTGTCCATTCTCGTTAACATTTCGTCAAACCTTTTTTCAAGGTTCTTAGTTTCCTTGCATTGGGCTAGAACATGTTCTTTTAGCTCACAGAAGTTTCTCATTATCCACCTTCTGAAGCCTGATTCTATTGATTCCTCACATTCATTCTCAATCAGGCCTTTTTCAATTGGTGATGAGGCACTGCAATCCTCTGTAGGAGGAAAGGCATTCTGATTTTGGGTGTTTTCAGCGTTTTTGCGCTGGTTTCTTCCATCTTTGTGGATTTATCCACCTGTCGTCTGTGTAATTGCTGACTTTCAGATTAGGTCTCTGAGTGGACGTCCAGCTTGTTGGTGTTAAAGTTTTTTCTGTTTCTTAGTTTTCCTTCGGCAGACGCCCCTCCCCCCACAGAGCTGGACCTTCCCGGGTTCAGCTGTACTTGCTGTGAAACTCAATCCTCAGCAGTTCCAATTGCTGTTTTGTGTGTGTGTGTGTGGGGGGCGGGGGGGACCAGCCTTCCCCTGCGGCGACCCACTACGCCGGCTGAAACAATGACGTTAAGATTCGTGGCGCTTTTCTGCCCGGGAATCTCCCAGTTTGGTTCCCCCACTTCAGTCCGCTTTGCAATCAGCTGAATGGGAGACTCTGCTTTCCCGGAGCTCCAAACGCCAACCAAAAGGGCACTCAGTCCCGTATACTCCGGACTGAGAACCGCCGCGCTGGGGCGCCTGCAAATCGCCCGCGCTGACCAAAAGAGTCGCGCTGGCGACCCGTGGGGTTCCCCCCCGCCAGGAATCTCTCGGTCCGTGGGCAATGAAAATTCGTCTGAGAATGTGGCATCCACTCACTCTCTGCGCTTTCAGTGGGAGCTACAATCCTGAGCTGCTGCTAATTGGCCATCTTGGATCTCTCTCCTCAGACCCTCAAATTTCTATTTGGCTGTATACACTTTTCTTTATATGTATTTGTTTGAAAAGGCATGACTTAATTTATAGGAGTTCACTAAAATACTATATTTTAGAAATTTGTGATATAAATGTTTTATATATTAATTACAGAAAATTTTGAAAATATGCAAAATACGGCTGGGCATGGTGGCTCACGCCTGTAATCCCAAGCACTTTGGAGGCCAAAGCGGGCGGATGACCTGAGGTTGGGAGTTCAAGACCAGCCTGACCAATATGGTGAAACCCCATCTTAAAAAAAAAAATAATAATATTAAAAAAAGAACAAAAGAAAATATGCAAAATACTACAGAAAAAATACATATAATGTCACTGTCCCCAGATAACTACAGTTAACCTATAGGGGTATTTATTTGCAGTATTTTTTTTCCTTCAAATGAACACATGCTTTAAAAAAAAGAAAGAAACAGATTTGATTATATAGTTTTATATTCTTTTTATTAAAAAACTTAATTTGAAGTGATGAATATGTCCTATGTCATTATATATTCTTCGGAATATGCTTGTTACAGCTGCATGATAGTCTATCTGGTGGATGTCTGGTAATTTATTTGATCAACTTCCTATGAGACTTTTAGGTTTGGCTTTTATGTTCTTTTTAACATTTCAATTGTATAAACAATACTGAAATGTTTACATTTGTAAAAATCTTTGTGTGCCTCCAGTGGTCTCTGTAGGATCACTTTCTGGATGGCAAACTACTGGGTTAAATGGTATATTTTTGATATATCATAGTTCGTCACATCCAAGACCTTATAAATTATAAGATGCATTATTATTTTATTTAACACTAAGAAAATACCAAGTAAACACCACTTATATATTTTGTTTTACAATTTGAAAGAGTTTTCTGGACTTATTGAAACATAAAATTAGTAGTATATTTTATGTTCGTGTATCCATAAAGTAGAAGCTAAAACTTTGGTGAAGGTATTCACTCCTAAACTTACTCATTCTCCTGAATCACTTGACGACTGCATGTGGTCCATGATCTGAGCGCCGTAAGAAGCCTTCTGAAGCTGCATTTTTAAAAATGTGCTTTACGAGGTCAGGAGATCCTGGCTAGCATGGTGAAACACTGTCTCTACTAAAAATACAAAAGATTAACCAGGCATGTGCCTGTAGTCCCAGCTACTCAGGAGGCTGAGGCAGGAGAATCACTTGCACACGGTAGGCAGAGGTTCCAGTGAGCCAAGATCGTGCCACTGCACTCCAGCCTGGTAGGACAGGGCGAGACTTCATCTCAAAAAAAAAAAAAAAAAAAAAGAAAGAAAGAAAGAAAATGTGCTTTATACTTTCCTCCAGGATTTTCTTCCAATCACTGACAGCTATTCTTTAAAATTTGGTGCATAAGGTCAGGCAAGGACAATTAAGCCACAACTGCTGCCTGCCTGACAATGATCATAAAACACATGATAATGTAGAGAGATTTAAAAAGGACTTCTGAGAATGAATTAAATATGCTATACTGCAAATTGCCCACCAGGAAAGTTTTACCAGTTTGCATTCCCACATGAAGTTACCTATTTCTCTTAAACTTTAGTCAATACTGGGAATTTCTGTAATCCAAAGCCTTTGCAAATCTGATAGGTGGCAATTGACATCTCATTTTAATTTATACTTCTTTCATTGTTAGACCATTGGAACTTTATTTTCAGACCACTTTGGTCATTTGTATTTCTTCTCTGCCCATTGTTCATATTTCTGGCTTATTCTTCTGTAGTGATGTTAAGCTTTTAACTGTTAAGCTGAAAGAGCACACTGTAACACGCGCCTAATGGGGCTTTGGGAGCTAAAGGCACTCAAACCTAGATGCTGCTGTGGGGTTGGAGCCCAAAAACGCTCCCCCGAGACCTGCCTGTCTACACGGTCCACCTAGGGGTTTGAGCAGCCGGGCCCTGAAGAAGTGAGCCACACCCCTGTGGCACACCCTGGGAGGGGGGATAAGGGAACTTCTCTGGTTTCAGAAGTATTAAAAGCAAAACCCTGTCTCAAACAAACAAACAAATAAACAAACAAAAAACAGAATTAAATAGTGACAGGATGAATATCTAAGAAGTATTTTTATTTCTTCATATGTGAAGTTATTTCATACTACATATGATATATGGTTTGCTCAATCTAAAAGAACATATGTTGATTTTTATTTTAGATTTTTTTGTTATTCATGGACTATTTCCACGACTTTCAATTGAAGTTACTCACATGCTACTGAGAGATACTCCACAGGGCCACCTACCTTTCTTGTACTCTCTTTGCCAGTGGTTTCTATGGAGTTAACTGTCTGCTCAGTCTTTTCTCAGAACGGTTATTTCAGGTACCACTTACATCTCTCACTTTACAGCTCCCATTCTACTTTCCCACACCATTCATCTGCTATAGGCATCCTCTTTGCTGATTAGTACAGATGAGCAAAATTCAGCATTCAGTTCAGATACTTCACAAAGTTAAGAACAACAAATCTGTGAATTCCTGCCCATATGACTGAAGCGCCAAGCTGAGTTGGGAACAAAGGAACATGGCCTCTCTCCATAAATCCAGAGAGGAAGACACCTTGCCTGAGTCTAACATTGCTTCTCACTGTGGCAGAAGGCAGTTTTGTTTGTTTGTTTGTTTTTTGAGACAGATTCTGACTCTGTCACCCAGGCTGAGTGCAGTGGCGCGATCTCGGCTCGCTGCAACCTCTGCCTCCAGGTTCAAGCAATTCTCCTGCCTCAGCCTCCTGAGTTGCTGGGATAACAGGAGCGTGCCACCATGCCCGACTAATTTTTTGTATTTTCAATAGAGATAGGGTTTCACCATGTTGGCCAGGCTGGTCTCGAACTTCTGGCCTTAAAGTGATCCACCCACCTCAGCCTCCCAAATACCTGGGATAACAGGCGTGAGCCACCACATCTGCCCCCAGTTGTTCTTTCAGCCATCACAATTCCATTCTGTCAAGCACAGTGGAACACCCCTTTACCCCCCTTACAGAAACAATGTTATAACTTTTTGTGTTTCCAGGAACACAAAACACAACACTTGTATACAGGAAGCTGACCAACGAATGTTTGTTGAAAGTTTTTAATGACTTTCCAGCCAGTGATGTCTAAAACAAAGTATACCCTCAGCCTTCATCCTTGCCATTTTGATGTTAATTTTAATTTGGCTTTCTAATAAAAACATTTTGGTAGAGAAGTGAGATACCACAGGCCGAACAAGGATTTGTAAGAGGTTCTGCTGGATAATCCCTGGGCTACCTTCTAAAAACTAGGATTTGGGGGTCACATCTTTCTTTTTAGTTATCCTTTGCCTCTCGTCTTTTCTTTACTGGTTCTGCCCATAAGTTTTTTGTTTGCTTTGTTTTGTTTTGTTTTTTTGAGATGGAGTCTCACTCTGTCGACAGGCTGGAGTGCAATGGCATGATCTTGGCTCACTGCAACTTCCGCCTCCCGGGTTCAAGCTGGGATTACAGGAACATGCCACCATGCCCGGCTAATTTTTGTATTTTTAGAAGAGACGGGGTTTTACCATGTTGGCCAGGATGGTCTCGGTCTTCTAACCTTGTGATCCACCCACCTCAGCCTCCCAAAGTGCTGGGATTACAGGCGTGAGCCACCACACCCAGCCCTTAAGTTTTTTTTTTAATCACTGCTCTTACTCTCTGAATCCGTTTCTCTGTATCACTTTCTGGCCTTCCCCCTCACATCTGACCCACATTTGTTAAAAACTGTCTAGCTAGGCCAGGTGTGGTGGTTCATGTCTGTAATTCCAGCACTTTTGGAGGCTGAGGCAGGTGGATCACAAGGTCAGGAGTTCAAGACCAGCCTGGCCAAGATAGTGAAACCCGTCTCTACTAAAAATACAAAAATTAACTGGGCATGATGCTTGGTGCCTGTAATCTCAGCTACTGAGGAGGCCAAGGAAGGGAATTCCTTGAACCCAGGAGGTGGAGGTTGTGGTGAGCCGAGATCGCACCACTGCACTCAAGCCTGGGTTACAAAGCAAGACTCTGTCTCAAACAAACAAACAAACAAACAAATCATCTAGCTAGAATGTCTCTTTCCTTTTGCAACACAGCTCCTCATGCCCTCTTCACTTTTTAAGGATTCAGATTCGACTCTGTGGGATTCCTGTTCTGCTTTGCAATTACCTCAAGTTCAGAGAGTTCCCAAGGTACAACATAATGCAACATAATATGTTTCCAAAGTGCCTTTGTTAGTAAGTTGTTTGGATTCAGAACAGGTGTTCCCATCAAAAGAAGGCTCTTAGTGGTGTTTACAGTCTAGCCTACAACTTACTCAACATACTACACATTTGATGAGTTAAGTATTCACTAAATGCTGGTGGTTGAGTATTTCTGTGTTTACTGGGTTGCCCTTCAGCACCGTGATGTTTGAGCTGAGCTGTTTACTCCCTTTTTCTTTTTTGAGACAGAATCTCACTCTGTCGCCCAGGCTGGAGTGCAATGGCACAATCTCCGCTCACCACAACCTCCGTGTCCTGGGTTCAAGTGATTCTCCTGCCTCAGCCTCCCGAGTAGCTGGTATTACAGTCATGCACCACCACGCCCAGCTAATTTTTTGTATTTTTAGTAGAGATGGGGTTTCACAATGTTGGCCACTGAGCTCTTTCTATCATATGCAAGGCTTCTGCTTGTTCTGGTAAACACATGATCTTTCCTTAGCCCTAGCTTTGCAAGTTGTACTTCTCTCTACACAGCTCAACTGCAAGACACCGCAAAAATTTTCCAAATATTCAGATGAAACAATAATTTTCACGTGCTGATAAAAACTTAGCTGTAGCCCTGGGGAGGTTTGAGACACAGTAGGCTATTATTGTCTATAGGACGAGACCCACTGGCAAGGGATGTAACCTTATTAAAACATCCTCTGCAGAGAGAACAGAATCTCTTTGATGGTAGGGGGGCAGATTATCTAACAGGTTGTTTGCAAGGATGTGGTTCCTAGCGGGCACACAGAAGGGCCCAGTAGTAATGTTGAATGCAAGATGAGTGAATGAATGGATGGATGGATGGATGACAAGGGGTCACGGGGAAGACAACTGGACACACCACTCTCTTTATTTATTTATTTTTTAAAATAGAGATGGGGTTTCACCATGTTGGCCAGGATGGTCTCATCTCTTGACCTCGTGATCCGCCCACCTCGGCCTCTCAAAGTGCTGGGATTACAGGCGTGAGCCACCGCGCCCGGCCCCTGGACACATCACTCTCATTGCTTCTCAGGGGCTTGAAGCCTGAGTGGGAGGACATCGCCTCACAGTATTTACTTTTTGTAGGGTCACCAGGAAAGCACAACTTTGAACATTTCTGTGACTTCGTTATTGTTTTGCAGAATTTAGAGAGAACAATGCCTTCATGACATTTGTTTGACTTTGCATCTTTCTAATTTACTAAAGGTGGGTCAGTGGAGGTTTTATATTTCAACTTTGAAAAACAAAGCATTCAGGACTATTTGCCTCAGGAGGCCAAGAAGTCTCTTAAAAGAAGCTTAAATATTTTTGGTTGCCTCTGGGGGTGTCCGCACCCTGGGGTAGCTTTGGGTTTGAGTTCTCTATTAGGTCGGGCCTGGCCTACAGCCTGCCTCCCACGGGTGGTGGGTGTGGGCTGCACTTCCCGCAGCCACTTCAAACAAATCTCTGAGGCTAGAGGGACAGAGGGACAGAGGGACTGCGTTCTGATACGGAGCTCTGAGGTATGGCTCCGAAAGGCTTGTGGGTGCTAGCGGTCCTGTAGTGGGCGCCTCTCCCCCCTCAGGGCGAACCACCCACCTGGGGACGATCCCAGGCAGGAATTCGTCAGCAAGAGCGCGCAGCTCGCGGCCTCGCCGGTTGGGGCGCTCTCCCGTGGGAACGTCGGACGCGCCCCGCAGGGCTGGGTAGGGCGGGGCAGGGCGGGGCCGCTGCCCCTCGGTCCCTCCCTCGCACTGCCAAAGTTTCCTACTGCTCTGGCTGAGTCGCGGCGGCCGCTGGAGAGGAGCCGCCCCGCCGCCCGCCCGCCAGCCGCGTCCTCCGCTGCTCCTCGCTTCTTGTCGAAACCCGGCGCCCGGTCACCCCGTCGCGCTTGGCCCCGAGGGCATGCAGCAGCCGCAGGGGCCCCGGCTCCCGGGCTCGGCGGCGCGGGCGAGCGTGAGTGGTGAGTGAGGGTCCGGGCGGGGGCGGTTCCCGGAGCCGCCGCCGCCGGGGCGCGTGTTGGGAGGCCTGGGCGCGGGGGCGCCCGCGGGGACCAGCCGGCCGCTTTTCGGGGTTGCCTGGCGTGCCAGCCTGGGCTCCAGACCCACTCCAAACTCCTGGGACAGGCTCTCCCGGCGGGTGTGTGGCACAACCTACCCTTTTCCCACCTTTTTCCCCTAGGAGCAAAAAGCAATCTAGATGCAAAACCGGCGTTGCGTTCGTCTCCGCTGAGGGCCGGCGGGCTGGGCGCAGAGGCGAGGAGAGCGCGGCACAGGTGGCCTCTGCCCCTACACAGGTGGTTCTTTCCAAACTCAGTCTCGCTGCCGTCGATGGTGATTAGGAACAGGGTTCCCTCGTGAAGCCTAGGGATGTAACATTCTTCAGCCTCCAGTTACGTCTGGCATGGGGTGTGTCCGTTGGGGAACAGCTTGAACCATGTACAGGCTTCTAAAGATTGGGGAACTAGTAACCAGCAACACGGTCAGGGTTGTTTGTTCAGGGTATGGCCCCCCTCACCACTGTGACAAAAGTGCTTTGTTCTGTAGCAGAGTTACATTATCGTTTTCCCTCAACAAGTTGCAGCTACACAAAATTGCTTAGAAATTCCTCAGGCATGTAATTTGAGGAGTGACTGTGAATATTGGAAACAATTTAGTCTTATTAAGGTAACCATTAAAATAGCCCTGAAAAGCATTTGTAGGTCAGTTTTTTTAAACTGAGTAATTTCCACGAAATATTTTCCTCTGTAATTTGTTATTGTCATTATAACGCATTTCTTCCTCCTGCTTTTCCTTCTAAAGTAGCATTACCTGGTCTTGGGATGACATTTAGAAATACAGGACCTTCTCACGGTTCCGACTTAGTGTGTATCAGTCGGAGAATAAAGTAAATGTCCGTTACAAACAGACAGTCTCCTCTTTGCAAATAGGTGATTGTTCCATGTACCCGCACAACGTTTCATTAATGCATGAACTTTTGTATTGCTAAGAAGAGTTGCTGGGTGTTCCAGTGATCGATCAACAGTTGTTAACCCTGCTTCCCAGGGACAAGTGGATCCGATATTGTTTAGTGGTCTGAGTCGGGTAAACAATTTCCCTCTTTTTTGGGCAGAAGCGATACAGTTAGAAACACACATCTTGGCTCCGTTAACCCCAGGCTTGTCTAAACAAACTGGGCTGTTCTAAAAAGACCAGCAAGCAAACCCTACCAGTGAGGGTTGTGTAATTGAGATAATCTTCCAGAGTTGTCTCTTGTGCCTTGAGACTGCAAGGACCTCGTTATCCTGTGGAGATCTGGGCGTCTAACCGTTTGGACAACACTTATATTGATTGTCAGTACCATATAACTAGGAAAATAGGTCATTTTGGCAAAAATTTTTTTCTTTTTTTTGTCTTTAGAATTCAAAACTTTGAGGTTTTGATTTAATGACAGATGACACTCCTCTTGTCTAAACCTTTCAAATGCATTTATCAACTACCAGACTCTTTTTTTTTTTAATCAGATCAGACCTATTTTAGATATCTCACTATTTTGCAAGATACTTGTTAGAACAGGCCTGCATATATTTTCTATGAATGGAGACTGAATTGAAAACTTTAAAATATGAGATTGTTTTTCATGTGTGTTCACCGGAATCTATTTGAGAAACTACATGTTAACTCTCTAATTTTCTAAAACACGTGCACAGCGGAAGAAATGCACACACAGCATTGTAACCAGGCAGCACCCAGACACACACTCTCAATATCACTTGTACACACATGCCTAAGGCTGGCTGCTGCTTCTCCAGGTTTCTCAGCTTGCTGCTGAGGAGGAGCAGTGCATGATAGCTTAAGACCAACCTCTTATTTCTTTGGGCTGGGGCAAGGGGAATCACTATAACTCAAATGGGAATTACTATAACTCAAATTACCCATTAGCCATTCTCCTTGGAGTATACATTAGTTCAAATGCTTTCTGGCCTGTGATTATACCCAACAGAGTGGTTAAGTCTGATTGCAAGCTTCTAAATGGCAGAGACCAGGCCCAAGGCATTATTAATGTGGCATAAAGGGAAGACCAAAGCTTTGCAGTCAGACCAGCTTTTGTTCCAGTCCAGGCTTTGTGACCTTGGGCACATAGCTTCACCTCTCTAAGCCTTAATTTCCTCATCTGTAAAAATGAAGATTATACCATCTTCCAAGATAAAAAGAGAAAGCACTGAGCATGGTCTCTCATGTACAGGATGTACTCCTTAAATGCGGGTTACCCTCTTTCCTCCTAGATAAAAATTTAAGTATTGACATTTGTGTAAACATGGGTGCAAATAAGTAAGCCTTAGGTGACTCAGAGATGTTATACACACTTTTCTTACTTGCTTTCTCTTTTCCTGGCCATGGGCCTTTTGCTCCTCCCTTCTTCATTCCTCCTGCAGGTACTGAGCCTCCCCCTTTCTGGCCTTGATCCTTTGTCCCTTATCCTGGATTCTGTGTTTGTGGAGGAGTCCTGCTATGGATGGAAGAGGTGGTGGTGGGCCTGGGGAGCTGTCTGCATAAGTGCTGAGATTTTGTGCTTTTTCAAACAGTGGACTAGAGGTACTTGGAGTACAGGGGTCTGTGTTTGAATCCTAGTCCCACTTTTGTGAGTTCTTGTGACCCTGAATAGATTGTCATGTTTGAATATGTTTTTTCATTTATACAATGGGGATAATAATTACTTTTCTACCTGTCTGCATGGGTTGTTGATGGGTCCATTAACTTATGTATGTGAAAGAGCTTTGTACCCTGTGAAGAGCATATAAATGTTGGAATTAAAGAGGCAGGGCATCCAGATGTGGGCTGTCCCAGGCAGGGGGAGTTGGTGGTATCTCCATGAGCAGGGTTTGAGTGCCGAGGGGGACACTCCTGCAGTTCCTCCACATTTCTCCCTCCTGTCCTCTGACATCATACTGGACTTCGAGAAGGAAATCAAATCAAAGATTGAGAAACTGCTTTGTGGGGAATATGAGAGGAAGATAAATTTCAGGACTGAGGTTACACCCAACACTACATGATCGAAGGCACAGGGGAAAACCTCCAGAGAAGCTTTAATTTCGTCTTGGAACTACCTGTACTGTCTGCACATCTCTGTTCTTAGTGGACAACCACCAACAGCTGGCCACCCACCCCATGCGTCAAGAGGAGAGTGCTGATGGCAGTGTTGGACAATGTATTGGGTCCACCCATGCCATCTTCACTCCACTGTGCCTTCTTGCTGTCTTGGATCTCTAGTTCCCTCTGCAAAGCTCTAAACTGACCCAAGGCATTGCCCCCTACCCCTAAATTAAGCTAATTATTTAATTTGGTCTGAAAGGTGTTTGTTGCTCTCTGCCTGTCCTGGCAAGCCAGGGGGTAAGTACCCATTGAGAGGGAGGCACTGACATCCTGGGTTGTACCCACCCCCGCTCTTCATCACCCCCAGTCATATATCCTCTATTCCTCTTCCCCCTCCCTGCCTGGCCTCTTGTCCTCTCTGTCTACAGCCTTGAACTCCTCCTTTGCCCATGACCCCTGATACTGCCCTACTGCCATGAACCTTGTCACCCCCTCCTCAGATGTAAATCATTTGTACACCTCAGGCTGGTCTAGACTGGGTGTCACTCTGGAAAGCAACCTGCCCAGCACAGCCTGCCCCACCCCTTCCTGAGGATGTTTATCAGCCTCCCTAATTGCTCATCAGCTAGTTCTGTGTCTGCACTGTTCCCTGGGACATTAAGCTGGAACTTCTCTACCCCTGGCCTTGACTCTGCCATATGCAGATTGACCAAGGTGTTATCAAGGGATGACTTGGCAGGTGGCAGGGCTGGGTTGGAGGGCACATTAGCCCCTCCATAAGTGCACTAGTTTGTCCAAAGGCCTTCCAAGCCAACATGCAGTCTAAATAAAAGCAGTGTACTTGCTTTATAAATGCAGCTTTGAGGCAAGCCCCTGGTCTCCCCTTTAAGCCAAGCTGTCCCGAAGCACATTCTCTGTAGAAATTCTGGAGCTGCCCCCAGACAGACTCAGACCATGTAATTCAAAGATGGTCAGTGGAGTCTGTCAGTAGCATTCACTCCCTAGGAAGGTAGAAATCCAGAGTTAAGGCTCAGAGCCATTGGCAGTGACTAGTTATAGAAGACCAAAGCAAGGGATCAGGTATAGAGTTTATTGGGAGTGTATCAGTGAATCATTTACCCCTTGCCCTGCTTGATTTTTAATAAGTCAGTTATTTGAATGGGGGTAAGGAAGGCCTTTCTCTGGACAAAAACTATCACATGGGTCTGGTGAAGAGAAAATAAGTAGTATGATCATTTTCTATGTCTCTATGGTGTTAGGATTGAAATGTCTATCTCTCCCTCTCTCCCTCCATCCTTCTCTCTCTCTCTCTCTCTCTCCTATATATATATATACACACACATATATATATACACACACACGTAGACACACACACACACCATATACATCATTATTCTTTATGCTGAGAGCAAGTCATAGATGTTATTCTCCATCACTCTTAAATACTCCAGCATTAAACACAAACAAAAAACAAGTACTCTGTCCTTCTATGTAACCAGCATACACCCATCAAATCAGGAAATGGACATTGGCACAACACTGCTATCCAATCCATAGAGCCCATTCCTGTTTCATCAGTTATCCCCCAAATGTCTCTTCTACCTGTCTGAGCTAGGATTCATGTTACATTTAGTTACCATGCCTCTTCTGGAATAGTTCTTCAGACTTTCCCCTGTTCCTAAAGTCCTTGCAGTTGTATAGGTCCTACATGCTGTAGGATGACTCTCAACCTGGGTATATTGGGTATTTCCTCAGAACGTGACTGAGGTCTTGCGTTCTTGGCAGGAATCCTTCAGAAATGAAACTCAGCTTTTCTTAGCGTCTCACAACAAAAGGCACATGGTGCCATCCCATCCCACCACTGGCCTATTGACCTCAATTACCTGGGTTATGTTGGTGTCTGCCAGATTTCTCCACCTTAAATTCACCATTTTTCCTTTGAAATGTATTGGTGTTTGTGGGGAACTATTCTAAGGTTATGCAAATAGCCTGTTCCTCATTAAACCTCTACCTACAGACTTATGACATCTGCCTGAATCAGCCACCTCTATGAATGTTGCCAAATGGTGATTCTTTTTTTTTTTTAAGACAAGATCTCACTCTGTTGCTTAGGCTGGAATACAGTGGCATGATCTTGGCTAACTGCAGCCTCAACCTCCTGGGCTCTAGTGATCCTCCTGCCCCCCAAGTTGCTGGAACTACAGGTGTGTACCACCACACCTGGCTAATTTTTTTTTTTTTGTATCTTTTGTAGAGATGGGGTTCACCATGGTGCCCAAGCTGGTCTTGAACTCCTGAGCTCAAGTGATCCACCTGCCTCGGCCTCCCAAAGTGCTGAGATCACAGGCATGAGCCCCCGCACCCAGCCTCAAATCGTGATTTTTTATTGCCATCACTCTTTCTACATTTGTTTGCTGGTGTTCTACTATAATGAAGAACTAAGTTTCTTTTTCTGTCATGTTTTTATTTGGAAGTATTCATGGATTCCTTATGTATTCAATAAGTTGAAGTCTCACGATTGTTTTTTTATTTTAATGCTCAAATTGTGCTCAATTTGGCCAGTGGAGACCCCTTGCAGCTGGCCCCTGTGTCCTTTTAACACATCCCTATCATTCATTGAGTATTTCTTTCCTGGCTTCACCAGATGATCTAGGCTCATCTTCTACTTTCCTGGATGTAGTTAGGCTTCTCTTTTAGTAGAGAATAGTATTTTTGTCTTATTTTTATTTTATATATTTAAGGCATACAGCATGATATTTTCATATATTTAATTTGATAAACATATATATAATGAAGTGATTACTACAGTTAAGCAAATTGACATGCCCATCATCTCATATAGTTACCTTTCTTATGTTTGTGATAAGAGGACCTAAAATCTACTCTCTTGGCAAATTAGCAAAACACAAGATTTATTACTTTTTTTGGAGACAGGGTCTCACTGTCCTACAGGCTGGAGTGCAGTGGTGTGATCATAGCTCATTGCAGCCTCTAACTCCTAGGCTCAAGCGACCGTTTTGCCTCAGACTCCCAAGTAACTAGGACTTCAGGTGCTCACCATCATGCCTAGCTAATTAAAAAATATTTTTTAGAGGAGGGGTCTCGCTGTGTTGCCCAGGCTGGCCTCCAACTCCAGCCACGAATCATCCGTCTGCCTTGACATCACAAGTGCTGGGATTACTGGTGTGAGCTACCACGCTCAGCCTCATTACAGTATTAGTAACTGTACTCTGCACTACTTGTGTTGTATATTAGTGGAAGCAGGGGAAAAGGGAAGATACAGATCAAAAGGTACAAAGTTGCAGTTAGGTAGAATGAGTAAGTTTTGAGATCTAATATACAATATGAGAATTGTATTTAGACATGAATACATAGAACGTTGATGTGCCCATTGTTACTGGGGTATTATTGCTTCTAGATCTCTCAGAGGACAGAGTTAGGAAATATATGTGTATATGTGTACACACATAACATTTATAAATTTTTCTGTATTAGGCTGTTTATTATAAAATCATGATTCATACTAACACCTCCAATTTCAATCTAACACCCAAGGAGCTTTCTGTTTTTCTACCTTTATATGTTTGTACATATCTTCTGTGCAGTTAGAAAACCTGCATCTCATTATCTTCAATATTTATGCTTATTTGCCTAAAGTAACCAGTCTTTGAAATGTGAAGGTCATCCTGCCTACTCTGTGTCTACCGCCTTTGCCACTGCCTCTTGTCCTTGGCTCCCAGGCCTGCTAGCCTGTGTCTGTAGACAGCTTCATCGTCAGCCTCCAGTCCCTCTAGCTCACAGCTCTGTGGGGCTTCCCAGCCATAGTTCTAGTCTCCATGTACCTTCCCAACCCCAACTCCCGCCTCCCACCACCTCATATTGCATTCCCAGCTGCATGTTGATCTCTCTGTTCTGTGGAAGGAAGAAACGAGAAGGGAAAGGAAGAGAGAAGATAGGAATGGAAGGAAAGCAAAGACAGGAGTAGTATATGTCTTTTAAACTCTTTCATTATACATTGCCAAATTGCCTTCCCTCAAAGTCCTATCAGTTTACATTCTCCCCCAACATGTTATGAGGGTACATTGTCCCCCACGTTCTTTTCAACACTGGGTAATAGCCACCTGTTTACACCTGTTTACATGTTGTCAGTCTAATAGCACTCCACTTTTAGCTCTATTACAGCTCTGTCAGACTTAACCGTGTATTATATATCTCATCTCACCCTCTAGGTTAGGATTTCTCAACCTTAGCACTACTGGCATTTTGGACTAGATACTTCTCTGTTGTGGAGAGCTGGCCTGTGCATTATATCATGGGCAGCAGCATTCCTGGCCTCTGCACAGTAGATACCAATAGTACCCCCAGTCATGAGTAATGCAGATGTCTCCAGATAGTGCTAAGAATCCCCAGGAGGAAGAGAGGATTGGCCCTGGCTGCTCTAGATAATGAGCTTCCTGGGGGAATTTTGCATCTTTATACATGTCTTCATATACCTCTGTCTTTGTCTTGCATATGGTGAACAGGCAGGGAATGTTAGTTGGACAGGGATGAGAGGAATAAAAGGTTAGGTAGAATCTACTACAACAGGACCAGTGAAACTTGTTCATTGCAGGTATGCAACTCTCCACAAATGCAGATTCCAGGAACCTCCAACAGAGGGAAGTGAAAAGGAAATGTCAGCGAGGTTAACTTTCCATGGATTGCTAGCAGGTTATTATTTGTCTTTCTCAGTTCATTTCCACCCCCAATTTCGTATAGACAGACAATGAGGTCTGTGGCCTATTTCAGCTGATACACTGTTTTTTGTTGATGGGGAAAGTAAAATGCTTTAGGAGAAGGTGTTAATTAATGTCATTTAAAATTGTAGAGGTAAACTGAGTTTCTTCTCTTCTAAGCTTTCCCCAAAACAGGCAAACTGACTAATGGTTGGTAATTTCTATAATGTATTTAGAGTTTTACTCTGATATTTTCATTTGATTATATGGATTTTCCCACATAAACTCTTATAAAAAATTCTAACGCGAGATGTGCTGCAAGATTTTTATTGACATTTACCACAATCATTATATTTCTTCTAGATTCAGTAAATGTTTGCAGAAGGCATTCATGTTATTATGGAGAACAAATCTACATCTGTCATTTCTCCAGAGGTCAGGTGGCAGAGACTTTGCTTCCAAAAGAGGCTCCAATGGTCAGTTTTGTTTAAAAAAAAAAAAAAAAGCCCTTGGCCAGAAGGATGAGAGCTGGTCAGGGTGAATCAGTCCTCCATTTCTAGTTTTCCACTCTGTAAATGGAGAATGCTGCACTGCCCATCTCACTGAGGGATCAAACGGGGAAAGAGATGTAAACTTTGAAATTTGTTCACTGGTATGTCAGCGAATGTGTTTTGGTGGATTACTCCAGGATCCTGATGGAGTGGCTTAGAGGAAGTGTGGTAATACGGTAAGAATGTTAAACATTAGGTTTTCAACCCGGCTGGCTAAACCCCTTTTTCCTGATTGTACACATTCATCTGGGACTCCGGGACTAAAAGGTAGTGAAAAACACTAGCTCGTGACTCTGACTACGGTGGTAGAAGAGACAAAGCGTTGGCCTTGGGGTGTTACTGTGGTGACCCACCCCAGTCTGAGGGAAAGGATTCCTCTTTGGTTTCCCCTTCCCAATATTCTCTGTTGGGGCCCCCCTTTTCCAGCCTTTTGAGAACAAGCTCACCCTGGAGCTCAGTGAACTTTCTCTGAGTCCTCTACACCTTGGAGTGGACTGGGGCTTGTCCCGATAACATGTTAGATCTTGTCTCCCTTTTACAGAAAAGGAAATTGAGGCTCTATTTCTCAGGCCCCACTGATAATAACAATAATTAAATTAGAACTATTTGTTAGGGGCTATTCCAGGCACCTCCTTTTAATCTCTTATCAACCTTAGGAGGAAGGAGGAAATTAAGATAGAGAAGTGAACTAACTTGTTGGTAAGCAAGGCTTTAGACTCAGGCTGGCTAGCTCCTGGGCTTTTTTGCATGTGAATATCCACTTTTTTCTAGCACCCTTTGTTGAAGAGACTATCTTTTCTCCGTTGTGAATTCTTGTGCCCTTGTCAAAGATCAGCTGATTGTGTGTGTGTAGGGGGGTGGTTTGTTTTTGGGCTCTCTATTATTTTCCATGGGTCTATGTGTCAGACTTTATGCCAGTACCATACTACCATACATAGCTTTTTAGTATGTTTTAAAACCAGGAAGTGTGAGGCCTCCAGCTTTGTTCTTCTTTCGTATGATTGTTTCAGCTATTCAGGGTCCTTTGTAGTTCCATATGAATTTTAGGATTTTTTTTAATATTTCTGTAAAAAATGCCATTCAGATTTTTATAGGGGTTGCATTGAATTTATAGATTGTTTTGGGTAGTATGGACATTTTCACAGTCTCCTGATTCATGAACATGAAATGTGTTTCTCTTTATTTGTGTCTTTAAAAATTTCTTTTATCAGTGTTTTATAGTTTTCAGTGTATAAGTCTTTTGCCTTTCTGGTTAAGTTTATTTCTCAGGGTTTTATTCTTTTTTTTTTTTTTTTTTTAAAGACGGGGTTTCACTATGTTGGTCATGCAGGTCTTGAACTCCTGACCTCAGGTGATCCGCCTGCCTTGGCCTCCAAAGTGCTTAGATTACAGGCGTGAGCCACCACGCCCGGCCTGGGTTTTATTCTTTTTAATGCCATTGTGAATTTAATTGTTTTCTTAATTTCGTTTTTGGATTGTTTGTTGTTAGTGCATAGAAATAAATGCAACTGATTTTTATATGTGCATTTTGTATCCTGCAACTTTACTGAATTAGTTTATTAGTTCTAATGGGTGGTTCGGTGGAGTCTTTGGTGATCTCTACATATAAGATCATGTCATTGATGAACAGAGATAATTTTACTTCTTCCTTTCCAATGTGTATGACTTATTTATTTATGCATTTTTCTTGCCTAATTGCTCTGGCTGGGACTTCCATAGAGACTTCTATGTCAAATAGAAGTGGTGAGAGCAGGCATCCTTGCCTTGCTCCTCACCTTGGAGCAAAAGCTTTCAGTTTTTCACCATTGAGTATGATGTTAGCTGTGGGGGGCATGCTTTCTAAATACTCAGCTCACCTGCTTATCTGCTAGTGTTTGGACCTAAATCCTGTGTTCTTCTGCCACACTGCATTGCCTCTCCTCTCCTCTCCTCTTCTCTCCCTTCTCTTCCCCCTTTCCACTCCTGCCTCCCTGGTTTGTTTCAAGCAACAGGAGAGTAAAAATGTCAGTGTCTTAAGCTTTGTCACTGCAGCACTGAGCTATACTCAGGCAGGGGGAAATTCTTTCTTGGACTATAGGTATTTTAGTGTAGTTACAGGATGATTTTGTCGCCGTTCCTTGTTAAATTGAGGTGTTAGAGCATGAACAGTCTCCTGGAATGCCAGAAAAGTTTTAGAAATTTTGAGTTATCTAACCTTTGGAAGTGCTGTCTGCCATTTGTTGAGTATATCCTGTGTACTAAGCATCTCGCTAAGCACTGTAGAAATATTGCTTTAATTTAGTCCTTCCAACAATCCTATAAAGTTGTCATCATGATTATGCCCTTTTTAGAGAAGGAAAAGGTTCTGGCCAGATCAGCAGTGTGCCAGGTAAGAGCCACTGCTGAAAGTGATGCACCTGCATCTGACCCAGGTCTAGCTGATGCCGAAGCTTCCCTCCCCTCCCCTCACCATCCTGCCCCTACTGTGACTCACGACCTGCCATGCTTTCCTTCAGCATGTAGGTGACCCCAGAACTCCACAGGTCTGGCTGTCCTTTCTCTATTCTCTGTTTTAAATACCCACTCTAAAATGTCCTTTCTTTTCTTTGTTCTGAGAAACATCCACTATTTAATGGATGAGTAGAAACAAGAAAACCAAAATAAGACCTACTGTTTAAAAGAATTGAAGAGACGTAACAGGGGCCTTAAAATGATGAAGCCCTGCTGGAGTCAGTTCTGTGGTTGGTCCGTGCTTCTGCTCTCTGGGTGGGGCCTCCCAGAAGCCCTGACTTTGTCTTTGTCCCCTGGGAAGTCCTTCCTTGTTCTTTACCCTCTGTGGCCACATCTGAAGGGTGTGGAAAGTGTGTACTCCTTGTGGGAGAATGAACATGGGCCTTTCCAGGCCAAGCTATGGCTTCTCTGGGACTACAATTCCTTATAAACTTGATAGACTTTTAGTCAGTTTGACAAGTCTGTTACCACATCCAAATCCCACTCTGAGTCAAGCTCTTAAGCATGACTTATTTTCCAGCTTCTGTGCTTGGCCCATCTGTCTCTGCCTCTCTTCAGTAGTGTGTACTCTGAAGTTCTCTGAAGCATAGACTTGGGTGGGAAGATGCACCCATACTCCAATCATTACTGCAGGCCTGCCTGCCATTGTCCTTTGCAACAGTTTACTGAGAGGCCTTTGAGATAGGCTGAAAGTGGTAATACTATTTGCTACTCTTTGGAGCTACACGGGCCAATTGACTTTTCTGATCCTCCAAGGCCCTCGGTTTCTGGACACTGTCCATTTCTTTCCACCTTTGCTTACATACTTGCAAACAAGCCTTGCCTGAGCTCTTCTCTTTCTTGTATCGCTAGCTAAAAGCTCTTAGAGCAGCCAAAAAAGGCTCATGTTCTGGTTCTTCCAGCTCCTTCACCTAGAGCTGCAGACTTCTTGGGCAAAGAGGCTCCAAACTACAGTGACTTGACGGAGACAGAAGTTAATTTTTCTTTCATATTAACAGTGCTGAGGTGAGTGGTTCAGATTCAGAGGATTCCTTTCGTCTTGCTTCTCTGCCATCCACTCGGGCAATGCTTCCCAAACCCTCTGGTTGAATACAGGTATTCTTTACTTCTAATAAACAGGTAATTTATTTCTGTCAAAGACCAATACTTTTGGTGTATACTCTTGTTCAGAGACAAATCCTCTGATCATGCACTCTTATCTCACAGAAATGTCAAATTGGTATAAACATTTATTTAAAAAATTTTTTTTAATTATAATTTAATTGTACCTAATGATTTGATAAATGTACTACATAGTTATCAGATTGATCAGATCAGGGTAATTAAATTGCTATAAACTTTTCTAAGTGTTTATTCCCAATTTCTATACTTATTTTCCTATTGATAGGAATGAGTCCATGGACTGCTTCGATTTAGGCTGCCCAAAGGCTTTGCCTTGCTGAGTGTTCAAAGGGGATCACAGGCCTGTTTATGTTCCAACTTGCAGGTAGGGAAAGGAGCATGGAGGAGGGCACTGTCATCTTTTGGGCTGACCTGGCAGCAGCAAGCTTTATTTATGCTCACATTCTGTTGGCAAGGACTTAGTCATGCAGCCACCCTAGCCATAAGGAGGCTGGAAAACGGAGTGTCCAGTTGGGCATCCTGGTGCCCAGCTATAAGCCCATTACTCTGTAAGTAAAGGAAAATGTGATTTAGCAGTCTATGCTGCAGAACGTAACGCTAAATAATAATTCAAAGAAAGAATTACAAAAGAAGTCATAGGGCAATATGCAATTATGGGGAAATGAGTTAGAACAGCTGTGAGTTTAGTGTCATACCGCTCGTTGCAGGACGTCTTGGAAATGGAGCCTGGGGTCCTGCTGCTCCTTTAATGTAGCCTGAGGGTCGGCCCAGAGGTTAACAATGCAGAGTTCAAGTGAGAAGAGGCTTAGAACCATTCTCTGTGGGAAGGTTCAGAAACCCAATACCCAGGTTTGGAGCAGTGTTTGAATTCACAAAGCTATGTCCAGAGTGGTTGGTCAGGAGCAGATTCAAAGACAGGGAACACTGTAGTAGTCAGGACTTAATGGGGCCTCAGGCGTGTAGGAAAAGAACAGTTTCTTACTCGTGTTTGTGCCCCTTATGTCTCCAATAGTCTACCCTGAGCCCAAGAGAAACACCAGAGAGAGGGAGAGTGAAGGGTCCTAGCCCATGTAGGTTGGACAGAGGCTTTCCAGTTCCAAACTGTCCTGCCAATTTTCCAGTGCTTTACTGCAAACAACCCTGGGGGCCTGAAGTCACCATGATTTTATCCTCTATGTTAAAATCCTGGTGTTAAAGTTGAAACTTTTTTCCGTATTGTGGCCCCTTTGTCTTCAACAGCTGAGTTGAGGGAGGTTGAAAATTCATTTGAGAGTGCATACATGCTGCCTTCATGGTGCCTTTCTTCTTGTTTTATCTCCAAGGCACACTGGGTTCCTGACATGCTAAGTGGTAGCTTAGCATGAAAGAGAGGGCGTGAGGAGTGTTGGGGCTTGTGGTAATTATTTGGGGTCATCCACATACAGGAAATAATTTAAGCAATAATATTTTTGGTGGAAGAGAATTTAAAGGGAAAAGAAGAGAGGGCTGAGAACCAAGTCTGGATGTGTCTGCAATTCAAGGCTGGGGGGGAAAACAGGAGATAAGAAAACTGAAGACACTGGGAAAAAACAGGAGAGTGAAGTCACTGAGGTGGCAGGAAGGGAGTTTGAAGAAGGGACTAACTACTGTCAGCTTCCACAGTGAAACCGTAGAAAATAAGGACTGGAAATAGAAGATTTGGGAACTATCCAATAAAATTGAATACCTTAAAAAAAATTTGTGCCAGATTCTGTTTGTGGTTCAAAAATCAGAGAGACAGAAGGATACCAGCCCTACTCCTATCAAGCTTAGAAGTGAGGTTAAGACAAATATTTAATAAAATATGTTGAATGTCATGAGAGGTCACAAGTATTTCCCAGCCATTTTTTTTTCAAGTGTGCCCTATACTTGCTTTCTTCTTCTGTATCATCCTAACATTGTTCAACACAATTGTCATCAGGTTTCCAAATCCTCTTATATCCAATTAACTGAAAGTAACCAACTAACTAACACATTGACTAAAGATTTGTTGTGCATCTACTACATGCCACTGTACTGGACATGAGGGGCACAATCATGAGTAAGAAACTGTTCTTTTCCTTAAGAAGCTCATGGTCTGGTGGTCAAGGCTGATACATAAGCAGAGAATGCATATGCAGTGCAACATCAGGGCACTCTCCAACCACCCAGTGGCTAAAGAGTCTGAATCTAGTAAATAAAAATCCACTTTAGGGGCATCCGTGTAACATGAATAAAAGTTCCAGTTGTACAGATTACAGAGGTTCCAAAGATGAGGATTCCCTCTAATATTTCCCAAGCTTGTTTGTATTCAGATTGGGAGGAGCAGGTGAGGAGCAGAGGTTAAGAAGGCTGCAATGAGATGAGGCTGTGGAATATGGAAGAGCTTATTCCTGAGCCCCTTTCTCAGTGCTCTGAGCCCCCAAGCTGCTTTGTCTACTTAGAGACTATGTCCCCCAGGGTCTAAAGATCATCTGCCATGATAGTAGTTCCACTAAGGCTGCAGGCGACAGAGCTTTTCTGAGAGCAACACTTATCCAGCATCCCCCATGGCTGGCCAGTCATGGAAACACCACTGTGTAGGATGAAACATGGTGTACACCTAGGTGTAGCTCTGTAGCTACGTTTGATTGCTTTTGCCTTGCATCGGGCTGCAGTGTCCCTTGGCTCAGGTTGTCATTACCTTACCCCCTTGCCAGATATCTTAAGAAAAGTCTATTGCTTCCTTCTCTGTAGTGTCTAAATTCAAATCTGGCTAATCCTTAGAATTACCACGTGTATCCTTATCATGTATGAAATTTCCCTGGTGCAGAAGGCCGGAATACAGTTAGAGTTGGAACTGATTCTGAATGACACTGAAGGACATTTGCGAGGTAGACTTTAGTATGCAGGAAACCATGGGTAGATCACTCATTTATTGAATCACTATCTACAGAGAAATTTACTAGGATTTTGGTATTTGTGAGGGGACATTGAGGACATCGAAAGAATTGTGATACTGGTCCATGCTCTCGGGAATGTGATGTATTCCTCTTCTCTGAGAGTTGTTATGTGTACTAAACAACTCTAAAATATTTAAGAAAGTCCATAACATGTATGACTTTTCAAATAACAGTTTATGTTGTTATTACAATATACTTTAAAAGACAACTGTAGAGTTCCATGGGAAAGAGGTGATATAGTCAGTCTGGAACTGGAGCGGCAGGGAGGGGTACTATTTACAGAGTAAGGGCAGAGATCATAGAAACCAGCAAGAGATGGTACAGTGTCCCTCACCTAGAAACAGCAGGGAGCGGTTAACACCTCTCAACCTGAAAGCTAGGGGAGGGGAGAAGGGAAGGTTTCCTGTATATAGAGGGCTGCCTGACAGTGGTTACCCAGCCAACCTACAGCAACCTGGAGGGGGAGGAGGCAGGAGAAATAAGTATCTCAACCTTACCCTCCTCCCTCCTTCCCATCTCTTGATGTGCCTTTCATTGGCAGAAGCTGGAAAGCAAGGAAGCAGTCCCTAAGGGCCAGCCCTGTGGGATACAGTGTAGAGAGGGGGAGCTGGAGGATGCATGTGATGAGATTAGGCACAGCCTTTGAATGTGGGTTATATTCATTTACCTGACCTGGGTACCTTTACTACCAGACAAGGGTAGGAGAGGGAGGGACGTAGAAGAGGAGGGGTATGAGGTATGAGCCTTCCTCTCCAGTGATGGATCCTGCTTTCTGATCACGGCATAGGATTCTTGAGGAGCCTTTCTGGCTTGTTTAGCAGTAACAGTGCTATTCTTTAGTATCTTTGAAGCCTTGATTAGAACTATTTCCCACTATAGCTGCATGCTTTAAACATATTATTTTCCTTCCTGTGTAGAGATTGAGGATTCAGACAGGCACTAACCTGGGTGTGTATGATCTCCAGAACAAGAAGGAGATGCCATAGGTCACTGTTAACCTATCGCTGGCAACAGGATTATTTAGAACAAACCATGTGGAGCAAGAGACTCCTGACTATCCTTCTCGGGACTGGAGATGGGGAGACAGGTCATGAAATGGAGTGAGAAAGGGAATACGGTACCACAGTTCGATTAGGACAAACAATTTAAACCAAAATTTTGTCTGTTGTGAATTTTACAATGTAAAGAAATAAAATTTCCTTTTCATGGAAATTTGCCTGAGTTCATTTTCTGATGCTATCAAGCAGAATACCAAAGACTGGATAATTTGTAAAGAGAAGAAATGGACTTCTCAGAGTCTGGAGACAGGCAAGTCTAAGAGCATGGCACTGGCTTCTGGCAGGGGTCACCTCATGGTGGAAAGGTGGAAGGGAGGAGCGAGCACACGAGACAGAGAGGAAATCTGGCCAAACTCATTCTTTTTGATCAGGAGCCCACTCCTGTGATAACAAATCCACTCACAATAACAGAGGTAATCCGTTAGTCCACCTCTTAAAAGTCCTACCTCTCAATACTAGTGCACTGGGGATTAGGTTTCCAACACATGAACTTTGGGGGACATATTTATGCCATAGCAGAAGTCATTTGGTATAAACAATCACTTTGAAATGTCTCAAAATATATTTTTGCATATGACAAGGTCTTTTGTATAAGAAGAATATCTCTTTCAGCTATGAATGTTCACACTTTAAAATTTGACATTCTTGGCCAGGCATGGTGACTTATGTCATAATCCCAGCACTTTGGGAGGCCGAGGCAGGCGGATCATCTGAGATCAGGAGTTCGAGACCAGCCTAGCCAACATGGTGAATCCCCTCTCTACTAAAAATACAAAAATTAGTGGATGTAGTGGTGTGGGCCTGTAGTCCCAGCTACTCAGAAGGGTGAAGCAGGGAAACATTTGAACTCGGGAGGCGGAGGTTGCAGTGAGCTGAGATCGCGCCACTGCACTCCAGCCTGGGTGACCGAGCTAGACTCCATCTCAAAAAAAAAAAAAAAAAAAAAAATTGACGTTCTCAACCACTTCAAATAGTACAGCTACTGAAATGTGATTATACAATGGTGTAAGGATTGTTTCCTGTATAATAGACCATGTGCAGTTATATTATATATAAATAATATTAATTTTAAGTGTTTTGATTAGCATGTTTACTTTTACTTTTTCTGTCCTTTTATGAGTCAAAGGACAAAATGTATCCGTCATCTTTCTAGCCTAATCAGTTAGACAAAGATTAAAATTATATAATATATAAACCCCACTTGATTGGGAAAGAACAGTAGGTGAGTCCCCTGACATGCCATAGGCTGTCCTCCTTGCTAAAGGGCTCCGAAACTTGCACTAACACAAGAACCAACCTGTTTATTCTGCTAAGCTCAGGCTGCAGTTTTTCCCGGCGTGTCACCATCTCTGAGCTGAAGATGACCTGAGACGCTTAAGCTTTATGTTTGTGTTAAGTATTGTCCCAAGCACACCCATTGTGTGCTTGCCTCTCTGTGGCTTCTCCTCTTGAAACCCCTACTGACCAGTGTACTATGGAGACATTGTTGCTACATGAAACAGGATCTAGATCAGAGCAATTTTAGATGTCCAAGTTTAAGATTTCTAAAGAATTCTAAAGAGTTCTAAAGAGGCCAGGCACCATGGCTCATGCCTGTAATCTCAGCACCTTGGGAGGCCGAGGTGGGCAGATCACTTGAGGTCAGGAGTTCTAGACCAATCTGGCCAACATGGTGAAACCCCATCTCTACTAAAAATACAAGAATTAGCTGGGCATGGTGGCAGGCGCCTGTAATCCCAGCTACTCTGGAGGCTGAAGCCGGAGAATCACTTAAACCCAGGAGGCAGAGGTTGCAGTTAGCAGAGATCTTGCCACTGCATTCCAGCCTGGGTGACAGAGCAGAGACTCCTCTCAAAAAAAATAAATGAATTGTTCAAAAGAAATAGAGTAACCAAACTTTAGCAGTGCTGAGGGTTTAGCTTTCTCCAGAGAAATGATCTAGAATATAGAGATAGGGAAACAGAATTGTAGCCCTACCCTTAACAAGGGTAAAATAAACATATTCGCTTTATCCAAGAATATCAGGGGCGTCTCATTCTCAGTTACAGACAATATCTGTTTAAATTTAATCTTGATCAAATTGCTACTCCTCTGTGTATTTTACCATGTCAAAGAGTAAAGTAACTGCTTATGAAACACAGGGGCTTTATTTATTTTTAAATTACTGTAGTGTAGTAGAGTCAATCACATGCCTCCTCTTTAAAAATTATTTTTAATATTTGTTTATTTATAGAGCAGTCTTCTATACACATAAAAATTGAGCAGACAGTATGGAGAGTTCCTATATTATACCCCCTCCCGCACACAGTATCCCTTATTATTAAATCTTACATTACTGTGGTATATTTGTTATAATTAATGAACTGATAGGGATATGTTATTATTAACTAAAATCCTACTTTGTTTAGATTTCCTTAGTTCTTACGCTTGTCCTTTTGGTGTTCCGGATCCCCGCCAGGATGCATATCCTATTTAGTCATTATGTCTCCTTAGGCTCCTCTTGGCTGTGACAGTTTTCAGATTTTCCTTGTTTTTGATGATCTTGACAGTTTTGAGAAATACTGGTCAGAAATGTAGAGTGTTCCCTAGCTGGGATTTGTCTGATGTTTTTCTCAGCAATAGCCTGGGGTTATGGGTTTTTGGGAGGAAGATCACAGAGTAAACTACGATTTACTCTGTGATCTCCATCATGGAGTAACACATCTTATCAAGATTACAGTCTACCAACATGATTGATCACTGTTGATGTTGACATTCTCAACCTCTTCAAACAGTAAAGCTGCTGATGGCCAGGTGTGGTGGCTCACGCCTGTAATCACAGCACTTTGGGAGGCTGAGGCGGGCAGATCACGAGGTCAGGTGATTGAGACCATCCTAGCTAACATAGTGAAACCCTGTCTCTACTAAAAATACAAAAAAAAAAAAAATTAGTCGGGCAGGCATGGTGGCGCGCACCTGTAGTCCTAGCTACTTGAGAGGCTGAGGCAGGAGAATTGATTGAACCTGGGAGGCGAAGGTTGCAGTGAGCCTAGATCGCGCCACTGCACTCCAGCCTGGGTGACAGGGCGAGACTCATCCCCCCCCAAAAAAAAAGAAAAACAGTAAAGCTACTGAAATGTGATTATACAATGACCTAAGGATTATTTCCTGTATAATAGACCATGTGCAGTTATATTATATATAAATCCTATTAATTTTAAGCATTTTGATTAGCATGTTTACTTTTACTTATCCTGAAGTAGTGTTTGTCAAGTTTCTCTGCGGAGGCATCACTAACCCCCAGGCCTCTATGTGCAGCCTACATATAAAGAAGCTGTGCTTCCCCTCCTTTACAGTGGAATATCTATAGTGTTTATTTGGTATTCTTCTGCCCAGGAGATTTGTCTCATCTTTCCATTTATTATTTTATTCAGTCATTTATTTATTTCAGTATGGACTCATGGATGTTGATTTTATGCTTTGGGTTATAATTCAGTACACTTCATTTTGTTGCTTGGGTTGTTCTAGCTTTGGCCATTGGGTCCCTATCTCTTTTGAAGTATTATTCAAAGAGGAATCTTTGTTTCTTGTGTTCATACTAACAGGGAGAGGTCTATATTGTGGGACTGTCCTTCAGGGTGACCCTGACTGGTCTGCTCAGATGAGCTGCTTTTCTAGAGCTCTTCATACCTCTCAGCTTGCAGGACTTGGAGCCAAGTCTACCCAGGGAATGAATGAGTCGTGAGACCCAAATTAGAGAATATACAGAAGAAGTATAAAGTGATAATGCTCAGTTTGGGTAAAGGTTAGAGGGCCTGTAGGCATGAGTGCACAAGAGTATTTCATTTAATTCTACATTTAACATTTACTGAGTGCCTGTGTGCTGGGCACTGTTGCAGGCACCTTAACAACATACATTCTCTGCCTTCCTAAGCGTACCTTCTAGTTAGGGAGAATGACCATAACACAAGTAGATAGTTAAAGTAGGGAGAAATGCTGTAAAGAAAAATAAAACAGGGTAAATGGCTTAATTGCAGCAGGGGGTGGGGTCATGTGGTGCTCTTTAGAGAGTGGCGGGGAAGGGATCTCTGAGGAAGTGAATTTGAGCAGGAATGAGGTAGAGAAATGAGCCCCCTGGGTATCTGGGGGAAAAGTCTTCTGGGCAGATGGAATGGCAAGTGCAAAGGCCTTGAAACTAATGGCTAAAATGAACCTCTGGGATTTCATGTGGATTTCAATCTTCCATGCTATCCTGATTTTGCCATTAACATGAATTATTAAAAGGAATTCATGAACAGACTGTGATTGCTTACCCAGGATTGGTTGCTAGAGTACTAACTAACCTAACATCCAACTCCCATTTGGATGGGGTTTCCTGAGAGGAGAGGACCGTTCTACATTTGTGAACCATAGGGAAAGAAGATATGCACAGTATCGACTGACCATGTCTTTCATGTATCATACTTCTTCCTAGGAGGAAGAGGAAAGTGTTACTGAAAAACAGCTAAAAGGCCAGGCAGCAACTTGTCTTGTAAGATGTAGCTAGAAATAAAAGCTGCTTGAGTGGTTTTCAGATGTCTTAATTTTCATAATTGTTTCCACATTCTGGGCTGGCTGGACATTTTTTCAGGGAAGCAAGTTTGGGAGAGTCTAAATGAAAGCTTTGCTCATGAAGTTTTCATTTGGATTCTACATATAGACTTTCTAAACCATCATTTTATGAAGTCTTAAATTACTGAAGTTTGAAGTTGTGGTAATTGCTCCAAAGTTTAGTGTCTTTTGTTTCTAGGTTAGAACTATCAAACCCTCTAAACCTTTAGCAGAAAAACAAACAAATAAAAAACAGTTTGGGATTTGACAGAAGTAAAGTTTAGCAGTGTTAACCTGGTCCTGAAATTGGCTATATTGTATCCTACTTACCATAAAAATTGAAAACATATTTTCAGAAAAGTGTCTTTCTACCCTTCTCAGGGTTATTTAAGAAAAAAAGAAAAGGCCAAAGGCTATTTAGAATGGCCCCAGTTTTTTATAGTATGGGGCAGTCTTTTAATGTGATTTGATCAGATCATTCTATTTTGGTAATTCTGTAACTATTATATGTATAAATATAGTTCTTGGTTCTGTCTGGCATTTCACATGCCTGTGGAGAGAAAGCAGTGTTGCAGATAAGAATGCAGGCTATACAACGAGGCTGCCTGAATAGAATCTCTAGCTGTGTGACCTTAGACAAGGGTGCTTCAGTTTTCTCAACTGTAAAATGAGTGTAATAATAGTATCTACATCATTGTTGGGAGGATTCCATGAGATAATTTATGTAACATGCTTACTTCAGCACCTGGCACAGAATAAGCACTCAAATATTAATACTGAAAAATAGTAATAATAAAGTAGAGATATTAAGTAATGTACCTGAGAACACTTAGTCAATAGGTGACAGAGCTCGCTAATTGTCATATTTAGTGATTGATGTGTAAGTCTGCAAAGGAACTTCACAGAAACTTTTCATTTTAGATATGGAAAAAGATAATGTAGGGCAGAGATTCATTCTTTCATTCATTCAACAAATACTGATGCTGTAGAGGTGAGCATAATAGGCAAGTTCACTGCTCTGCTGGAGCGGAATTGTCTAGGTGTGGGAGATAGACAATAATACATGCTTAAACACAAAAGAAAATATTGGGTCACAGGCAACTGGCTAGCTCTGATGGAGGTCAACCAGGGCTTTCTGAGAATGAGAGCTGCGGAGCTATCTTGAATTGGTCAGAGAAGGTATCTTTGTGGAGGAGTCATTTAGGCTAGGACTGAAGTAACTTATTAATTTGTTGAAAATTACAGAATCATGTTTTAATGGTTAAGAGAGGCCAAGAGATAATAAATCAGTCATTTGTTATAAGCTTGCTAAAAGTTTTTGGTAATTTCTAGCTAAGACAATATGGTGATCTGTAGATAATATGTTATGTACTGGGGAGATCTGTGGTGATGGCATTAGGAAATGTTTTATAGGAGAATTGGTGAAAGCTATGCCCTGGTGTGGTCAGGGTTTAGCAAGCCAAGTTTTGGTTTATGTGAAGATTAAGTAGAAAACTATTTTATTTTTGTTGTCACTGAAAAACCCTAAAGTATGCTGTGCTGGTAAGAATAAACTGACCATATGCAAATCTTTGAGGCATTTCCTTTGAACATTAATTTTGATTTTTCAAAGCCATAGTTGTAGAAGAAAGATAGAATACATTAAGTAGAATATATGCTCCTAATTAAAAGTCTTGATTTACTTATTACAGAAAATGTAGTAGATGAAAAAAAATTGGAAAGAATTTTTAAAAAATGACTCACAGTTCCACCATTCTTAACTATTTACATTTCGAGATTTTTTTCATTATCTTTTTCTATATCATTTAAAATAGTTAACACACATATAAATTTTTGTATGTGTATTGTATATTAAAGTACTGAGATGTATATCATTTAAAATGGTTAATACACACAAATTTTTGTATGTGTATTGTATATTAAAGCAATGACATATATATCATTTAAAATAGTTAACACATAAATTTTTGTATGTGTATTGTATATTAAAGTAATGACACGGGCCTTTTCTTATATTACTGCAACTTCATAATGAGTATGTATTTTATGGACTATATAGAATTCCATTCTGTGGAATGTTTTTCATCAATTTCCTCTATGAAATTTTTTGCTCTCATTCCCTGTTTCTCCCAAAAGTAGGATCTGGAGCCAGGGTACAGCGCTGCTTAGTGGGAGTTCTGGCTAGTCATAGTTTTTCTGTGATAACTTTGTAGGACAAAATTGCTTCTCAGTCTCAGGGCAATTTTTGCCCAAAACACGTCTTAAACTGTTTTGGTTTTGACAAGGGACAGTTGAGTTGGGAAATTTTTGAAGTAAAAATCATTGAGGTTTTAGTGCTTGATATAATTAAAAATTCGACCAACATGAGAAGTAAAACTAAAATTTTAAGATCCCTTCAAAATAAAATTAGGAAAATTTGAGCAGTATTTTTGTAGTGTCTTAATTCCAGTGTCTTTGTGACATATTCATCTTTACATTTTTAATAAATTAGTCAAGGATAATCTGAATTTTAAAATTAGAAATATGTTTCTCTTAGATATATAGAGCATGTAACAGTAAAATACATACATTATTTTTAATTAGAAAATACACATAATAATCGTATTATTAAAATTTCCCATGTGGTGTCTTAGTCTGTTCCTGTTGTAATAACAAAAGTACTTTAGGTAATTAATAACTAAACAGAAATTTATTGCTCACTTTTCTGGAAGCTGGCAGATCCAAGATCAAAGCGTCAGATTTGGTGTCTGGTGAAGGCCTGGTCTCTGCTTCCAGAAGGGGGCAAATGCTGTGTCCTTGAATGGTGGTGTTGCAAAAAGAGTCTCACAAGTTCCCTCAGTCCTCTTTCAGCGTGGTTGAAAGCTGTATTTCTCTCTAAATATTTAAATTGAATTTCACTAGATTAGTAACTTTGTATTTAACTCTCATATGCTACTGGTAGAGTTAAAAATATGATCTCTCAGGCCAGGTGCAGTGGCTCACACCTGTAGTCTCAGCACTTTGGGAGACTGAGACGGGTGGATCGCCTAACATCAGGAGTTTGAGACCAGCTTGGCCAACACAGTGAAACCTCATCTCTACTAAAAACACAAAAATTAGCCGGGTGTGGTGGCACGTGCCAGTAGTTCCAGCTACTTGGGAGGCTGAGGCAGGAGAATCGCTTGAACCCGGGAGGCAGAGGTTGCAGTGAGCTGAGATTGTGCCACTGCACTCCAGCCTGGGTGAGCAACAGAGCAAGACTCCATCTTGAAAAAACAACAACAACAACAACAAAGAGATATCTCTTAAGTGCAGTCTGACAAGATGTATCAGAAATGCTTAAATAGATTTATATCCTTTACTTCAATTTGAAATCTATGCGTTATTCCTAAATAAATAATTGGCCAGGTATATAGAGATTAATGCACAAGAATGCAGCCTTGCTTATAAAAGTGAAATACAGGAAGCAACCCTAACGTCCAGTATTTAGGGTTAGTTAAGTAAGGTGTGGGCTATTCATATAACAGAATATTGTGAAGCTATTAAAATTATACTTTCTGTATTTTTAATTTGGTAAAATTATGATATAGTATAAATATATGATATTTTATGAATTTATTTGATATTTACAGTTAAATATTGGTGGCTGTCTGCCAAAGAGAGTAATTTTTATGTTGTCATTATGAAAATTGAGTCTTCCTTTCTTGTAATTGAAAGACACTGAAACCATTGTCTACTGTAATTGTCTTTTCTTGTAATTGAAAACCGTTTGTCTTTCTTGTAATTGAAAGACACTGGAACCATTTGAGACTACTCCCAGTTTTGTCTTTTAAGCTTATAAAATGATATTTACCTCCCATTTGCTATGGCAGAAAAGCAATATCTAATTCATGTAAAAGTATTATTATATCATTAAAATATAAATTAAAAAGATGACTGAGATGTATTTCTATTTTGTACTACTTAATATTATCTGGTCTCCTGATTCTGTTGTGGGGTTAGATTTTAGAATTTCTGGGAACTTTAAAACCTGGAGACTTCTACTAAGCTTTTACTGTCACAGCCACTTTGTTCACCCCTAGAGGGCTGCTCAGTCCCTATGCTGACTGAATCTCTGCTTCTCCAGAGAATAAGTTGCAGCCTCATTCTCAGTGAGGGAGCAGATGGTCATTCTTCCCAGAAGCTAGAATCCTGGCCTTAAGCCCAATCTTCTTCCATAGGACCCTTCATGACTGTGACCACATCACTGTGAGGCAGAATACTTGGTTTTCCCCACCACATGTAGACAGATGGGCATCCGTGGGGCCTCTGCCCAGCCCTTCCTTGGCCAGGATCCCCTACTTTTGGGATTCAAGAGATCTTTTACTGAGAGGATTAGTGTCTTCCCTATCTGCCTGATATCCCAGTTTGGGATCTTCTTCCGAAAAGTGTCCCAAGGACATGCCCTCACTTAGTAGGTATGTTCTTACATTGAGTTGGAGATCTGCCCCAATTCCAAATCTCAGTCTTGCCTATGGAGGCCCGATCCTCCACCAGCTGCCGTGTTGAAGAATGCTGGAGAATCCAGGGAGCAAGTTCACGTTGGTACAGTTTGGGTTAGGAAACTATATGGAAGAAGTGAACAGAAGGTAAGGGAGGAGGGTATTGGAACCAAAGTCTCCATCCCTGCATCATATGCTTAATAGATGAATATCAGAGTTGTCTCTTGAAACCAAATGATGGCAAAAGGAGGATCAGAAGTGAAATCAGAAGTCGTGGAAAATTGGTCTCTTGGAGAATCTATTTGGTTATGTGAATGGCAATTCAACTCCCATTATCTTAGGAAGAATGTACCTGGAATTACCAACTTCTTCTTGATTAATGAACATATCCATAAACAAGAAATGAACTGGGAGCCAGGAGGAAGCATTAACATAATGTGTTGTGATTGTTACCAGTGCAGAGTGGATATTGCAGGGCTCAGCACATTCGCCCTGTTGATGCCTTCATGAGTATTCATTCAGCCAGCCAGCCAACCATTCAACTATTAACCCTCATGAGGCAGACAGAGCAACTGAATCCTAGGGTTATAATGGTGAGCAAAACAGAGATACACCCTCCTAACCTGAGCAGCCCAGTGTGGGAAACAATGAAAATGTGAGCTAAATGCTGTGGTAGGAGGTCAGAGGCTGGGTCCTGGAGCAAGGGACATTTGCACTGAGACCTTAAGTGATTGATGGGAGTTGCCAGAAGGGGCTTAGAAATAGCAATTGATGGTTTAGTGACTGATTTTACAAATGATATTTGTTTCTTCTTTAAATTTCTTTCTAGGATGTTCACTTCTTCTCCACAATGAATGAGTGTCACTATGATAAGCACATGGACTTTTTTTATAATAGGAGCAACACTGATACTGTCGATGAGTGGACAGGAACGAAGCTTGTGATTGTTTTGTGTGTTGGGACATTTTTCTGCCTGTTTATTTTTTTTTCTAATTCTCTGGTCATTGCGGCAGTGATCAAAAACAGAAAGTTTCATTTCCCCTTCTACTACCTGTTGGCTAACTTAGCTGCTGCAGATTTCTTCGCTGGAATTGCCTATGTATTCCTGATGTTTAACACAGGCCCAGTTTCAAAAACTTTGACTGTCAACCGCTGGTTTCTCCGCCAGGGGCTTCTGGATACTAGCTTGACTGCCTCCCTGACCAACTTACTGGTTATTGCTGTGGAGAGGCACATGTCAATCATGAGGATGCGGGTCCACAGCAACCTGACCAAAAGAGGGTGACGCTGCTCATATTGCTTGTCTGGGCCATTGCCATTTTTATGGGGGCGGTCCCCACACTGGGCTGGAATTGCCTCTGCAACATCTCTGCCTGCTCTTCCCTGGCCCCCATTTACAGCAGGAGTTACCTTGTTTTCTGGACGGTGTCCAACCTCATGGCCTTCTTCATCATGGTTGTGGTGTACCTGCGGATCTACATGTACGTCAAGAGGAAAACCAACGTCTTGTCTCCGCATACAAGTGGGTCCATCAGCCGCCGGAGGACACCCATGAAGCTAATGAAGACAGTGATGACTGTCTTAGGTAGGTAAGAGGAACCAAGCAAGCCATCATTCCTATTCATTCAGCAAATCTTTACTGAGCATCTACAATGTACTACACACTTACTAGGCAGTAAGAATGCAGCAGTGAACAAGAACAAACAGATCGCCACCCATCTGGAGCTTACACTCTAATAAGGAAAGACAAAATAAGTATTCTAATGGGAGTAAACAAAATAAGTAAAATAAGATGAGTCTCCTGTGGAAAAATGAACCAGGTAAGGAAGGAAAAATAAAGCAGGGAAGGGAGCTGAGGAGTGCTAAGCTAAGCAAGTACTGTTTGCACTTTAAAAAGTGTCGTGAGGGATGCCTGGAACATGACTTTTGGGCAGAGCTGTGAAGGCAGTCGGGGAGCGAACCATACTGGTGTCTGGGGAAGGGTGTTCCAGGTAGGAGAAGTGGTAAGCACAGGAGCCCTGACCAGCAAGGACGCCACTGTGGCTGCATGGAGTGAGCAGCGGGTGTAGGGGAAGATGAGGTCAGGGAGCTGATGGGGTAGGGGGTGGGCTACTCAAATAATGGTAGGGTCATGTGGTTATAAGGACTTCAGCTTTTTTCTTTTCTTTTCCTTTTTTTTTTTTTTTTTTTTTGAGACAAAGTCTCGCTCTGTCTCCCGGGCTGGAGTATGGTGGCTTGATCTCAGCTCACTGCAACCTCCACCTCCCGGGTTCAAGCAATTCTCCTGCCTCAGCCTCCTGAGTAGCGGGGCTTACAGGCACGTGCCACCACACCGGCCAATTTTTGTATTTTTGGTAGAGACAGGGTCTCTCCATGTTGGCCAGGCTGGTCTCTAAGTGAGATGAGAAGCTATGGGAAGATTTTAAGCAAAGGAATGACATGATCTGACTTACATTTTAATGGTATCTTCCTGGCTATTGTTTTAAGAAACTGCAGAAACAGGAAAATTGTTTAACCTGCTTATGCCTAGTATTCCACTATTGGAACACTAAGCCTGTGGGGGTTGTTTGTATCCTACTGCTCAAGGTCATCACCAAGTTCTGATTTTTTACAAAAAAAATTGCAAGCTGTGGCATAAATGGGTTAATAGAGTATTTCAGTACTTGGAAGAGATCACCATGGCCAGATGGTAGTTGAAGGGGATGGTCAAATTCTGGATTTCTTTTTTTTTTGAGACTGGGCCTGGCTGTATCATCCGGGATATAGTGCAGTGGCATGATCTCAGCTCACTGCAACCTCTGCCTCCTGGACTCAAGCAATCCTCCTACCTCAGCCTCCCAAGTATCTGGGACTATAGGCCCATGCCACCGGGCCTGGCTAATTTTTGTATTTTTTGTAGGAACAGGATTTCACCATGTTGCCCAGGCTGGTCTTGAACTCCTGAGCTGAAGCCATCCGCCTGCCTTGGCCTCCCACAATACTAGGATTATAGGTGTGAGCCACTGCACCTGGCCAGATTCTGGATATTTTTAAAGGGATTTACTATGGATAAGGTAGAAGGGGAGATAAGAGGTGGAGGTGAAAGTGGGGAATGTCATTAACCAAGACGGGGAAGACTAAAGAGGAGGAGGTTTCGGGGGAAGATCAGGAGTTTGGTTTTAGACAAGCTAAATTTAGGATCCTATTAAGACATCCAAGGGGGACATGCCAGTCCTATTGAGTGGGCAGTTGGATGTATGAATCAGGAATTCAAGATTTAGGTCTAGGCTGGAGATGTACATTTGAGAGTCCTGGGGAGAAAATGGTATTTTAAATCACAGGACTGTATGAACTCACCATAACATGAATGTGGATATGAAGGAGAAGAGGACCAAGGAAGGAGCCTCAGGGCAGGCACTGCAATGTAAGGAGGACAGGAGGCAAGGGGCAGCCAGCAGAGGAGCCCTAGAAGGAATGGAAAACCCAGGAGACTCTGGGGAACTAGAAGCAAGAGAAGAAGGCAGTCGAGGAGAGGAAGCATTAGCAGTGTTGGTACCCCTGAGAGGTGGCGTGAGGCCAGGTGTTGCTGGCCTTACCAAAGTGGTGGACTTGTGCTGATCTTGAGATGGTCAAATTTGGTATAGCCAAGAGCCTGACTGGAGTAAAATTAAGAAAGAAAGGGAGAGCCTGGGCAACGTGATGAAACCCCATCTGTACAAAAAATGCTAAAATTAGCTGGCTGTGGTGGTGCATGCCTGTAGTCCCAGCTGCTTGGGTGGCTGAGGTGGGAGAATCACTTGAACCTGGGAGGTTGAGGTTGAGTTAGCTGTGATTGTACCACTGCACTCCAGCCTGGATGACAGAGCAAGAGCCTCAAAAACAAAAACAGAAACAAAAAAAAAGAAAAGGAGGAGAGAAAGGTTGTGAGTCCTGTACCAAGAAGATATGTGGTTTGATAGAAATTTCCCTACTATGTTCTGAGGTAGGTGGCCTATTGCCCCACCTCCCCAGTGCTAATTCTGGGTTACAGGTAGAACTCGTAATGTGTGAGCAAACAAGAACTTTTGTGGTTTCACAGACCTTGTCTTCTAAGGCAGAGAGGCCATTTCTCACTGTGTGTGTGGCTGCAGCAATGGGGACTGTTGCTGAGAGAGGTTCAGGAGTACACTTCTGTCCATTCCTGATGACAAGGAGTTATAAAATGAATTATCAGTCAGCAGTTCATAGTGGAGGATATATAGTGAGAGTGTGTGTGGTGTGGTATAGAAACCCTCACGATGCTTCTAGGTCCTGCTAGTAAGATTTGGAGGTCAGCAGACAGAGAGTGTGATTGTTAAAATAATTTCAAACTGAGGATTTATTTAACAAATATTTATATAGTGCTTAATATGTGCCAAGCATTGTCCTAAGTGTTTTTACAAACATTAACTTATTTAAGTCTCATGGAAACCCTGTGAGGTTGGTGCTACCATTATACCCATTTACCAGGTGAAGAAACTGAGAGTTTAAGCCATGTGTCTAGTCCTCAGCTGTTAACCAAGACTCACCGTACAGCTGGCCTCCAGGGTTTGCATGTTTACCACCATACTCTGATTTATTGGGCTTTTTACTGCCTGTCTTTTTGTCCTGTCTTCTGCTTTGACACCATTGACACTTTAATAAGAAAATGGACAAGAACAAGAAAGAGAGGGTTCACATTAATCAACATTTCCACTCGAGCTGGAGAAGATATTGATGTTTTTGATCAAGAATGAACTTTGGTACTTACAGGTAGTGTCAATGAACTGTGCTTCTGTCCCTGCTTAACTTGTAGGCATAATCATTTGCTTGGCTATGTGTCTTAAGAAATTACCTGCCCGCTTAAAGAGAAAACTTTCTTTCTCATCATATTATAATATGGCATACAGCATGGTATAGACACGGATTCTGAAAGCCTAGGTGGAGAGAACAGGACTCTTTGCGAAACAGCCATGGTCACAGGCTTCAGTTTTGTATGTAACTGTCTGCAATAGTTATGCCAAGGGTTCAAAGAAAGGAGCTAGGAGGTTTTGGCAGGTGTGGTATTTGGTAAGAGAAAACCAGAATCGACAATGAAATTGCCAGGTAGGAAAAGAGAAATCATGCAATTGAGATGAGACAACATTGGGGAATTGGTTAATGGAAGGAAGACAGTTTGGTGTCAGGGACCTGGGGAGATTCCTTAGTGGTAAGACAGAGGAACCTGGTGGAAGACAGGAAGTTCAGGGGCAAGGGAAATGAAACTCAAGAGCTAGGTGGTGTAAGGCTTAAGATTTCTAGCTCCTGATTTCTCTGGGTAACAGAAAAATTTGGGTTTTACCCCCAATTCTTTCATTTTCTACACGGATGATCTGAAGCGCATCAGCTAATCTTTTCTTGGTTAGAATTCCTCATCAGGTGGCATAGGTAATCTTTAAGTTCTTTACAAGTTACAAAGTTCAGTTCTCCTATTATAACAGTAACCAAAGGTGGGAATGAAAAGGCAGAGCAGGGAGAGAGAGAGAGAAGGAGAGAGAGAGATTGAGAGAGAGAATATGAATCTTGTGGGACAGCAGCAAACACAGTTCTGTGGCTCAAAGCACAGAACCTCTTTCCATGACAGCAGCAACTACCACAGTATCTTACTAGGGAGAAAGCCCCCGGTTCCCTTTCTACTACATGTCAGAATTCAATTGCTGAAAACAGCCATCTCCCAAATGGTAGTTTATTAGAAAAATCAGCAGTGCTGGCATTAACCGTCATATAGTCACTGGTTCTGATCATGTAGAGATGAATAGGTTAATAGTCATGTCTTTAATAATTGCAGGATTTAAATATCTTTATGATAAAATGCTAAACCTTTCTATTTACTCCTTGATACATATTTTGTAAGAAAGATTCAATTAAGATTAAATCTGCCAGGCGTGGTGGCTCACGCCTGAAATCCCAGCACTTTGGGGAACCTGAGGTAGGTGGATCACTTGAGGTCAGGAGTTTGAGACCAGCCTGGCCATCATGGTGAAACCTTGTCTCTACTAAAAATACAAAAATTAGCTGGGCATGGTGGTGGGCACCTGTAATTCCAGCTACTCAGGAGGCTGAGGCAGGAGAATGGTTGAACCTGGGAGGCGGATGTCACAGTGAGCCGAGATACCGCACCTGTACTCCAGCCTGGGTGACAGAGTAAGATTCTGTAACAAAAAAAAAAAAAAAAAAAAAGATTAAATCCTAAAGTTTCTTACAAACACTCTTCTTTTTTTTTTTTTAAATTTATTTATTTTACTTTAGATGCATACTATATCTGGCATTTCTCCCCATGTTATCCCTCCCCACCCTCCCTCCCTCCCCACCCCCCTGCTGTCTCTCCCCTACCCCCCTCCAACTGCCCCCAGTATGTGATGCTCCTCTCCCTGAGTCCACGTGTTCTCGTTGTTCAACACTCACCTATGAGTGAGAACGTATGGTGACAAACACTCTTCTTTTAAATATTAGAAAGTCACTAAGTACATATTAACTGTCTATTAAACACATGGTTGCATGAATTCAGTGAACTTAATCTCATTTCAGAAGAGGAAAGGATGGACAGGGACTGTTGAGTATGGAGATGGCTTCTTAGTGGGCTAAGATGTAATCTGGAAGGATAGATGGGATTTGCATGGGCTGGAGGAAGACACATTCTAAGAGGGAGAAATGGCATACTCAGAAGTGTGATGGTAGGAACATTTAAAGCTTGTGCATTACCATGAGGAGGGTCCCACAGAGCACAAATACTTGCTGTGGTGCAGTGGAAAATAACTCACCTGTGAACCGGCAAAGCTTAGTTGGCTATCCTCTTTGGAAGGAGAGTAGACCAGATGACCTTTGTGTTCCTTTGCAGCTTTAGGATTTTGGTTGAACACAAAAGCTAACAGAGCGTGGGGGATGCAGACTCTTTCCTTGAGGGTGGTGGTAGTAGTGATGATGGTGATGTGAGTTTTCAGTCTGTGCGTGATTGGAAAGGCATCTAGGCATCACGTTCCCGTTTCAGCAGCCCTGAGGCAAAATGCTTGCTCACTTCTGAGTTAGAATGTATGATGGGCCCTTTATGTAAAAAAAAAGTTGCTGATTGAATGTTCTCATTGAAAAGACATTGGAGACATGCTTTTCAAAGAGCACCAAGGCCCTGCCTAAGAAAGGGTTTTGAAATCCTATTTGTCAACACGCCTAATGAGCTACAGCAAACAAACACTCAAGAAACCACACATGGAAAAGTCTCACTTATTGTCAAACAACACACCATGTGAACTGTGCACACAGAAATGTTTTGTTGTTTCCCAGAAAACGGGCTGGACTTTCCTCTATTTTGCAATGTCTTAAAATACAAGAGAAAAGAAAGAGTGAAGGTATTTGCAAACCATTCTTTTGAAGTCTTGCATGAACCCTCCTGTCTTTTAGTGATGTTTTTCAAACTAAGTTTTGATGCACTGATGAGATTGTAAGCAATACTTTTTTAAATGACATAAAACAAGAGAAAATGTCAGAGTGCATTGCATTTAACAGGTATCAGTACTGTTTTATAACCTCTCTTTGTGTGCCTGTGTGTGTGCTAGGTAGTGATATAAAATGTATTTCTTATGATGAGTTATTGTCAAGAACGTTTGAAAAACCATGATCTTTAGGGTCAAGTTTCTTTTTCTGCCAGAAAGCACTGAACTCTTTTAAAATATAAAAATTTATCATTGTTAGGGGACTTAGAAAGAGACTTAGGGTTTGTGGTAATTAAAACAGGGAGCTGGTTGTTCTTCTTCTTACTTCTTCCTCCCTCCTCTCCACTTAGATTGATGCTAAATCATTCTCTTCCTTCTCTTAGGGGACAGAGGAAGGAGGCAAACTGACAGTAAGCAAAGAAACAATAGCTCAAGTTCTCATGCTAGCAGGAAATGGGTGAAAATTAAGTACCATAAAGAGCCTTGCTAGAGTACTAATAATAATCATACAAGATGTTTCTGCAGTACTGTCTTTTTCAGTGTTTTAATATACTGTTCTCTTTGGTCTCATGGAAATCCTGCCAAGTAAGTAGTTAAGATATTATTATTCGATTTTCCTGCCACTCCCCTAGATGTATCTTATACTCAAGCTATAATGAATTATTTACACTTCCCCATTTTGCCTCTCTAAGCCTTTGCACATGTTAGGATACCTTTCTTCTAGTTCTGCCTGGGAAATTCCCATTCATCTTGTAAGACCTAACTCAAAGGTCTGTCGTCTTTGACTCTCCCTTTGCCCTACTGGAGTAAATGTGATTACTGCCTCCCTTGGGTGGGCTGTCAGTCTTGTTCATACAGCAGTCAATACACTTAATTGTTTACATGCCTTTATTTTGCACTAGAGTGTATATACTTTGGAAGTCAGGGACTGTACCTTATTTATTTATCTGTCTTTGCCTATCTAACAGCTAGTACTCTCAGCTAATACTCTATCTGGCACACACTTGTTGAGATGTACTACAATGAATAAATGAGGAAATTGAGGCTGAGGGGGAAGTTAAGCGGCTTTTCAAATGCTGGAACTAAAAGCAGAACCCAGGTTTCCTCACTTCCATCTTGGCCTTTGATGGGCTCTGGCTGGGACATGCCTGAGATAGACAAGGGCATGGAAATAGGTGAGAATCATGTTTTTTAGGTTTATTTTTTTTTGTCACCCAGGCTAGAGTGCAGTGGTGTGGATCTCAGCTTACTGCCATCTACACCTCCTGGGTTCGAGTGATACTTGTGCCTCAGCCTCCCGAATAGTTGGGATTGTAGGTGTGTGCCACCACGCCCAGCTACTTTTCTTATGTTTTTAGTAGAGACAGAGTTTCACCATGTTGCCCAAGCTGGTCTCAAACTCCTGCCCTCAAGTGATCTGCTCACCTTGGCCTCCCAAAGTGCTAGGATTACAGGCATGAACCACTGTGCCCAGCCCTTTTTTATTTTATAATTTTATAATATGAGAAGTTGAGTCTCTGAAAGTTAAGTGATAGTATTATCTTGGGAAGGAGAAAAGAAATGAGCATTTTTTGAATGCTTCTTGTGATGAGATCAGCGTGTTCCATGCTTTTAGGATTTTATTTCACTTAACCCTCATAACAACTCTATGCAGATCTGTTTTTAAGACAAGGAAATTCAAGTGGACTTAGCCACTTGCCCACAGACCCATATTGGTAAAATTATTAGTAGTTAATATTCATTGTGGGCTATACATGGTTCTGAGTAATTTACATGTTTTGTTTCACAGACTTCATGACAACCCTTAAGGGAGGTTCTGTTATTACCAGATGAGGAAATTGGTAAAGTTATTAATAGTTAATATTCATTGTGGGTTATACACGGTTCTGAGTAATTTACATGTTTTATTTCATTTAGTATTCACGACATCCCTTGAGGGAGGTTCTGTTATTACCAGATGAGGAAACCAAGGCCCACAAAGATTCAATGTCTTGCTCAAGGTTAGTAGCAGAGCTGAGATTGCAACCCAGGAGATTGGCTCCACACTCTACTCTTCATGGTCAGTTAATAGCTTTTTGTAAGTGACGGAGCTGGAATGATGTGGACCCAAGTCATGAAGTTTATAACTTGTATCTCCCTGGTTTCTGTAAGGTTTATTTCTATAAAGTCACATGCTGTTTCAACATTTAGCTCTCCCTTGATCCAGATATTTTGCAGCATGGTAGTGACAGCTATGAAAACATCTCCTGGAAAATGACAGCTGTATACTCTAAACTTTATGCTTATTAAAATCGTTGGTAAGAGTAGGGGCTTTGGAGTCAGAGGGGGAACTGGATTTAAATCCTAGCTTTGTCAAGTCCAGGTTGTGTACCCTTGAGCCATTCATCTAACTTGTTTGTGCCTTAGTTTTCCCATCTGTAAGAAAGGGATAATGTTCGTATCTTTGGCATGGTGAGGTTTTGAGGATTCAATGAGATAATTGACATAAAGCACCTAGCATAATGTTTGGTACATAGTAAGTACTAAATAAATATTAGCTACTCTTCTTAGACCTCAGTTTGACTCTAAAGAGCCATGCTTTGTATTCAAGCAGAATGCCCTTTTATGTCCAGTAATATCACCAAGTATCCTGGACACAGGCACTAGAAGCCTACTGTTGGTGCCATCATGATGGCAGATTTTATGAAATGGACAAGCGGCCAGGAGGAAGCTGACTGGGTGTGCTTTGCAGAGGCTGCCTTGACAGATGGCAAATGGTACCAGCTCTGTTACTGGAAACCCAGGACAGTCTGAACACATGGTCACAACAGAACTGAAAAGCTCTGTGCTTGCATCGCTAGTCCCCATAAACCACCCTCTCCTCCATGAAATTCTGTTAATGATTCCTGTCTCTGACAGATGATCTTCCATTAATAATTCATTACACTGTTGCAACATTTATGAATAAAACATTATAAATGAGACCCTGGCCACCAAACATTAGCTTGACAAGAGTCCTGTGATACAGCACCAACATCTTGTGTATAAAGCTATGTTATAAGACAGTCCTCATAAGAAACTCCCCATCTTGCTAACAAATCCTTTGAGAGTAGCTGGTTTGTCAGCTGCTATTATCATCTTTGCTAGGATTGGAAAGTTTGCCCTGTGACTGAAAAGAATTGTGACCAAAACACAGGCCTTTGGTATTGTTCATGGGCTTCATGAATGAACTGTTCTTGCTCCGTTAAAAGAGAGAAAGAAAAAAGTACATGTGCATAAGTTTGTGAAGAATTCTGAAACATTTGTTTTCAGCTTCTGTGGCCTTGTAGTTGCTTCTGCAACACAGAAGCCTGCTTTCAATGTTTACTGCCTGCATGCCTTAGTAATCAAGTATCTGTTAAAAAAAGAAATAAACCAACAGTTAAAGCTTTGCCTTAAGAAATGCTGAGTGAAATGAACAGATTGTTGGCTCACAGGAGCTCTCTTGTTGCTGTGCAGAGAGTCGTATAGACGGAGAATGATTCTTTTCAGAGTTAAGCCATCCAGGCGCCAGTACTCTGTACATTGAGTCCAGGGGTGTTCGGACTTTTGTCTTGAAACAGCTAGTCTCAAGAGCACCTTTGTCACAGATGATTCTCCTGTGGCTTCATGGCTTTGCTGCAAGGGCCATGGGAGGGGGAGGTATTTGCTTTCAGGGCAGGCCGTCAGTGGGTAGGTGCAAAAATGTAGTTGCCACTCTGTTGCTGCCTCTATGCTGCTGTTTGACACATCCCCTCCTGTTCTAAGGGGGAACGTGGGGGCTGAGATGACCTCTATGTCTGATGCTAGAAGGAAAACAGCTTCAAATTAAAAAAGAAAATCCCTCATATGGTGCTCCATCCCCACTTATTCACGTGCCATCTTGATACCTCTTCCAACATCACATTTCCAGGAGTCTGTCTTCTTTCCTCTGTCTCTGCCGTCTGTAGCCATTTGTTACATCAAGTCTGGCTCTTGGTTCTTTCTTTTTCCCCCATGCCACTGTTTCAGACACCACCCTTTGCAGTCAGTTCAGAAGTGCTTTTCCCAAATCAGTGTTCTTGTTTCCAGTGTCACCACTGCCCTGCCCTCTTCTTCCATCTCCTCCGATCTAGACCCCTTCAGTTCTGTTACACCATACGCACTTGGCTTCTTTTATCCTCCTCTCATGCTCCCTTCTTCAGAACTTCTGTCTGGCTTTTCTTCTTTTTAGAAACCTGAAACCTTCCTCCTAAGCTGAAGCAAACAATTATTGAATATTTTCTGAGTGCAAGGTACAGAAACATGTCTCAAATTTGACCTCTTTGAAAAGAAGGTTTGCAGAGAAGTTCCAGTACCCAACTACATCCAACCCTCCTGCCAACACGCAGCGCCCTGGAAGGTTTTGTGTTCCAGAACTCAGGAACGCCCTCCCTCTGGGCTTTGATTTCTGCCAAAGGAGAAATGTGGTCATCGTCTGTGACTCAGGCGTCACATCACCGGGCTAATTTCACATCTGGAATGGTATGGTGTGTGCTGACCAATGGTAGAATTTTATCAAATTCCATGTTAACATTGTTTGTACTTTGAAAATTTCAACTGGGGGACTACTGTGTTCAGTGTGTGGCTATGTCAAACATGGGTGGGAACTGGGAGGAGAGGGTGTTTGCTGGAATTATGCCCTGTCGTGGACCTAGGTATCAATACAGAAGCTGGGATAAAGGGTAGGGGAACCAAGAGTTATTGGCTGGGGTCATCTTCCCTCGTGCACTGACAGTTGTCCCTCCAGCTCAGCCACCTGCTCTCCCTCATCACCCGATTGTTGTTAGCTCTGCAGAGTATGTGGTGGAGAGATCCCATTACCTCAGAGAATCAATATCTGTTGAGAGATTTGACCAAGTTTACCTTGTAAATTACTGCAGCGTTGTGACTGGAACTCTGGACTTTCTACTTCTTGCCTCTTTTAGTGGGTCTCAACTTCTTGCCTTGGCAAAATATGCCTGTCCTTGGATGCCTGAGTGACAGTGAATCACAACAGGGGTTGTTTTCATCAAGTCAGAGAATTCACTGCTCAGTAGTGAGCCTATTTTATTCTTTATGTTTTCTGAGCAAGAAGAGATTTCTGCATTTTATGTTTTCTCATCATAAACATTATTGACTACCTTGCTAGGTTTTAGGCACTGCGCTATGAGACTTGGCCTCTACCCCAAAGGCCTTGTGAATCTGTGCTTGCTCTAGTGTTTTATGGTTGTCAGGTGATGACCAAGGGTTATGAGTCAACGGTTGTGTCACAGGAGAGATGACATGGAGGCACATCTGTTCTGTGTGGCTTTTCCTGTGTATGACTAATAGAGAACCCTATTTCCAGGCTTATCTGGGGAAATGAAAAACCTACTCAAAAAAGAAGACTGAAGGCACAAAGAAATAAACACAAGGGCCAAGTGAGGGGGCCTGGACTGAAAAATGCTGTGGGCTGGGATGGTCCATGGAGGCCTCTTGATGAGGTAGAATATAAGCCTGATTTCAGTGTAACAGGTGGAGAGGAAAGGGCAAGGCATTGCAGATAGGAGGAAAGGCAGGGCGGGAGACAGGCGTACACATACCTAGGGAGGCCACGCTAGGGCCGTGGCGTGGGTAGACAGGGGAGACTTGGCAGACTGATTTCTGGAATGAGGAGTGGGAATAGTAATGACAGTCTGGTTTGAGAGGCATACTGGAGCCAGAGAATGGAAGGCCTTGGATCCTAGGGTCCTGTGGATTTATTGTCAAATATCTAACAGAGACCAGGCAGATAACATGGGTATGCGAAATCTAGTGGGAGGCAGAGATGGAAGAAGCAGGAAGAGGATCCATCATGGGAACTAAAATTCAGAGACAGGGTCAGGCAAGAGCAAGACCTAATCAAGCCTTGCCACTTTCCCCAAGGTCTTTGAGCTTTGCCCTTTCTCATTCCCCAGCTGACCTCCCAGTATTTGCTTTCTTTATCTGGCTTGAACTCCCTTAATCTCCCTCCCTTCATATCTCAGTCCACCTGCACAGGCCACATCCTTACCATCCTAGCTTTTCACTAGGGCCTGTTCCTTCCAGCCAGGAGCTGGGAGCCATGAGCCTACTGTCGTCCTTATTCTTACTTTCCTACGTGCTTGATCACTCAAAAATGTAAGCTTTGACCTTAACTCCCCTTCTAACTACTGCTGTCTCTCCTTCATTACCAGATTTTTATTCTTTTTTTTTTCTGAAATAGAGATGGGGTCTCCCTATGTTGCTCAGACTGGTCTCAAATTCTTGGGCTCAAGCAATCCTTCCGCTTCAGTCTCCCAAAGTACTGGGATTATAAGCACAAGCCATCACACCCAGCAGATTTGTTTATTCTTGTTTATCTTCTTTTCTTAATACTTGACACCATAGTAAGCTAGCTTCTTCCTATACTATTCTAATAAGACTGTGTTTGATTAAGCCACCATTGTGTTCCTAGTTGCCAAATTCAGTGATCTACCTTGACCTTCCTGTTGTGCGGCTGCTTGTTTCATGCTCCCTTTGATAGTATCTTCCTCCTTTTCTGCTGCTTTTCCAGTCTCTCCCATTTGTGACCATTTCTGAAATGTCCTTTGTTCCTTCCTTTGGTCCCCCAACTTCTTTCCAGGTGATCTTACTCCTGCAGTTTGAACCAACCCCTCCATGTGAATGACTTCCAAAGCAGACTCTCCATCCTCAGCCTCTCAGGAGATCCCAATCTCTGTTTCCAGCTGCTGTCAGGCGCACACCTGGATGTCCTGGGGGTGTCACAAGCATCAGCTGCCCTGCAAACCTGCTCCACCTCTTATATAGGATCTCTGCAATGGGTTCCATCTGCCTTGCTTTCCAAGCTGGAAAGCTTAGCAGTACCGTCTCTCTCACCACCTATAACCAATTAATCACCAGACCTAAATTAGTCACCAAATCGGCTAGGCACAGTGGCTCACACCTGTAATCTCAGTACTTTGGGAGGCTGAGGTGGGCGGATCACGAGGTTAAGAGATTGAGACCATCCTGGCCAACATGGTGAAACACTGTCTCTACTAAAAATACAAAAATTAGCCAGGCGTGGTGGCATGTGCCTGAATCCCAGCTACTTGGGAGGCTGAGGCAGGAGAATCGCTTGGGCCCAGGAAGGGGAGGTTGCAGTGAGCCAGGATTGCACCACCACACTCCAGACTGACGACAAAGTGAGACTCTGTCTCAGAAAAAAAAAAGAAAAGAAAAAGAAATTAGGCACCACATCTGCTTCAGTGGTGTCTCATATCCTACTACATGCCTTTAGACCACGACTTGCTGTGTGTTGCTAACGGTCATCTCCGTCTGGATTCCTTCCTCCAGGTTTTTCCTGCTCCAGGCCTTCCTCTACCACCAGCTGAGGCATTTTCTTAAAAAGCACAGTTAGCTCTGATCTTTTCTTGTCTGCTCTTGCAAACTGGATAAAGCCCAAATTAGTTGCGATTACAAGGCCGCTTTCCCAGTCCTGTTCCCAGTCTCCTTTTCCATGCACTCTCCCCACACGGCCCCTGCTTCTGTCATGCCAAGCTTCTCACTGTCCTGCCCATGTGCAGTGACTGCTTGAGGCTCCTCCCAGTTTTTTGTTGCATGGCAAACTCCTGTCCATCTTTCAAGATCCAACTCAAGAATCTGCCTTCTCTATGATATTTTCTCTGACTCCCCAGGACAGAGTTAATTATCCAGTGCTTCTGTAGTATACTATTTGTATATTAAAAGAAGTAACTCATAAAAGCAACCCACTCTATTAAAATTTATCTGCTAAGTGCCCCTCTCTCTTACCAGACTGTGAGCTTCTCAGGGACAGGACTGTGTGTATGTGTTTTCACTTGTGCAGTGGCTGACACACAGTGGACTCTCAGTAAACGTTTATATAATGAGCCAATGAAGATGCTTATTGGGTGGGCCCTGGGGTGGGAGACTGGCAGTTAGTGGAGGGTTTGGTCACAAGAACAAAGGTCAGAGGGACCGGAAAGGAGAACAAAGAAGAGAATCGAGGTTTATGAAGCACTTTGAATTGTCAGGTATTTTTATGTATAATTGTCTCATTTCTAGTAACAGCTCATTTCTAATAACAGCCCTATGAAGAAAAAAAGGATTTTCAAAAACTGATCACCACTTTGTGCCAGGCATTTATATATACTCCGTTTAATCCTCTTGGAAGTAGTTGCTGCCATTATTTTAAATATGAGGAAATGGAGGCTCAGAGAGATGGAAACTTGCCCTAGGTCATATGTCAGGGTGTGCTAAAGGCTCCCCCTGCCCAGGGCATGCCCTCCTGACAGTGCTGGGAGCCACCATCTCAGCAGCCCCACAGTGGGTGGGAGAGGCAGCCTGGGTGACAGTCAGCGGTTCCAGGCTGGTCTACCCAGACTGGCTCAGCCTGAGTCCTTGTGCTGTTCATAACCCCAGGGACTGGTTCTAGATCGCCTGGAACCCCTCTTACTAACTCTGCGCATCAGCCATGAATTGCTTCCTGGAATGCAGGCCTCCTGTGTCCTGGTTTTCACCAGCAGTAATCTTGGCTCAAGCTGGGGGGAAGCTAAGAGGGTACCAAGTTACCCTGGGTCTGGAATTGACTTTTGTGAGTGACCCTAAGGCATGAAAGATTTCTTGGGTAGGGTTGGGACTAGAGGTTGGGGGATCTCCAGAGTCCCTCTTGATTGTTAGTTTTTTGTTTTGTTTTGTTTTGTTTTCCTTTTAAGACAACATCTGGCTCTGTCACCCAGGCTGGAGTGTAGTAGCACAGTCTCGGCTCACTGCAAACTCTGCCCCTGCCAGGTTCGAGCAATCTTCCCACCTCAGCCTCCTGAGTAGATGGGACTACAGGCATGTACCACCATGTCCAGCTTTTTTTTTTTTTTTTGTAGAGATGGGGTTTCACCATGTTGCCCAGGGTGGTCTCAGTCTTCTGGTCTCAAGCGATCCTCCCATGTCAGCCTCCCAAAGTGCTGGGATTATAGGCGTGAGCTACCGCACCCAACCAGGACTTTCATACAAGTTAAATAACTCTTCCCTTGGAAGGTCTATGTTTTCCTCCCCAGGATATGTTCCAAGCTCCTTGGTTCTAGGGTGTCTTATAATGAGGCCTGATGTTCTATTGAAGGATCTCTAGACATTGTACTGTTGTTGAAGGATGCTCCAGAGGTGTCGTGCTAAGTTTACTTCTGAGAGTCCATATGTTGCGAACATGTAGCAGAGTTCCTAGGATCTGCATGACTGTTTAGACATCCCTCTGTGACTCCGGACATGTGGCAAACTTACGAATGCTATCTCAGAGTGGAGCTCAGTGCTTTCTGCTGGGACAGGGAGAACTAGTGAAGATGCTGAGGTGACACAGCAGACCCAGGTTGTTCTGGAGGCTCTAACTGAATCTGCATGCAGCTTAAAACTAAAACTTTGTCTTCTCAGTTGCATGGAGTGGACCCTCAGAAGGACATAGAGATTGTCTTACAAGAGGTTAATGGTAATTTATGTTGTAATAACTGGACCCTCTTCATTTGTTCCAACTTGGGAAGGAAATATTGTTTCTCTGCTTTAAGGCAACTTGCAGCTCAGATTGGAGAATATTTAGGCTTCTCGATTCTTCTTTGCTGGCCTCTGCATGGCAAGGGAACACATGGGGCTTCCTGGCTCAGGGAGGCTCTCTGAATGTGGTCTGTAGGGACAGTGCCAAGAACCAACCACTGGATTGTGTACTTTTGTCCTTTGGAAGGGAAAGTGGCCAGCCTCAGGGCCCAGCAGGGTCATTCAGGAGTTCTTAAGTCAAAGGCTTTCTTGGCAGGACCTGCATTAAAGGTGAAGGAAGCCATATTAAGATGGTGGCTGGCCACATCCAGATGGACAACACTTGTCCCTTCCAGCAGCCACTGTCTGAGCTCTGCAGTGGGTGGAAGCCTCAGGTGACTGGTGGGCTGTGGCCAGGCTTATTGGACAATTCAGTGGAGGGGAAGGAACTGGCTAAATCTGGGCATACTCATAAAGGCCTATACCTGCTGTTGAAGGCGGTATTAACAGAATGCTGCAGACAGACTAGTGTTAAGTGGCAGCTCCTAGATGACAGAGCAAAACTGCAGTTCCCACAAAAACATGGGCCCTAGAATAGTGCCCAGGAGCCACCAAGGAAGGGGTGGAACCCAGGCAGGAGATTCGGGGACCACAGATTCTACTTCCTTTAACAATCAGGTGCTTAAATCCACTTTGGGCTCTGTAGTTGGAAGTCAGGGTCAGGGAAACCTGGCAACAATCAATGGGGCCTGGCCATGGATGTAGGGTGGCTTGGGAATCAGGAAGGGTAGATGCAACCTCTGAAGTGATGGTAAGTCCTTGAAAGACCTACAGGAGTTGGGGAGGGCCCTAGCATCAGCAGAGCTAGAGTACCTGTCAGGCTACCCTGGGAACCCTAATTAGTGGAGCTAGGATATAAAGCAGATGCCCAGGTCCCAGTCAGCGGGCACAGCTGAGGATTGGGGGTCTTCAGATTCCCTGATCAGAGTTGGACTTGCTGTCTGGGCCTGTTGATGGACTCCAGCTGGCTTCAGGCACTTGGGTTTGGAGGTTTGCCAGAACAGAGCCCGCCAGACAATTCTTCACAGAAATGTGGTTTTAGGAGGTGGTGTGGTGCTTTGTATCAACATCACTAGGGCAACATGCCCAGCGTATGCGTAAACTCTCCCTCCACTCCTACGCACACATGCTGGTTTCTAATCCAATGGTCCACTCGTAGAGCCCTGACATGCCTGTTTTGAAGAAACAACTGAATGCCCTTACCCTAGGCACAAACATTTCAGAAGCAAGAGTTACTATGAAAGCAGCGAGAAAGCAAAAGGAAGAATGGATTTAAAATACATTAAAATGATAGAAGCTTTGGTAGGTGGTGACACATTGAGCCTGACAGGAGTAGCAAAAGGAATGAATCCAGCTTCAGAGTTTTAAATTTGGATGACTAAAAGAACAAAGAAGATGGTGGGTTAAAAATGGAGGAAACTCAATGAAATAGAGAATTACAAAGTGGGATCTCTGATGTCCCCAGAGAACATAAGATATAATTTCTTGTAAAGCTTTTGGAAGATACCTCATACCCTCCCATTTATAGGAGAATAAACTACAGGGTAGCCTCCTAAAGAATTTCCAGATAGCACATTAAAGCTCTTGTAGGACCTATTTAAAAAATATACGTTTCTTCTCTTCTGCTTGTATGTCATAAAAAGACTTTATAATTTTTTGTCATCGTCTTGTTCTTCTAGTTATTAGGAATAAACTATTAGGTTGAAATTAGCCAGTTTGAATTTGGATGGGATCTCATTTGCTCTGACACAAATAACTCCTTTGTGGATAATGAAAACAATTTAATGGTGTGGTCTGAAGGAGAAAACAATATTACTCAAGCTATTAACACCAGGGGACTTCTCACTGACCTCTTACAGTGACCTGCAAACTGTGCTTCCAGTATTACTGCACTCTTGAGGAAGCATGGAATGAAGTTTTGTCCAAAAATATTTTAGAGAATGCTTCATATGGAAAGGCATAAAGAAAAACAGAGAAATATAAGTAGCTATAAATGAGAAGGGAGAAGGGACTTGTAAAATTAGCCTGATGACAAGGTTTATTAGTTTCAAGCAGAATGTCACCAATCTGAATTGGACACAGGAGCCTATCACTATAGCATCATGAAAATAAAAAATTGTATGCAGTTCTGCAATATTGTGTTTTGAGACTCTCTAATAAGACTGGAACTTTCAAGGAAACACAAATTAGACAGCATATCTAACCTTAATTGGAGCAATGTGATTCGTCGTTCTCTACTGTCCCTTTATACAGCTGAAACATCTTTAAAATGCCCTTTTTAACATGAGAATTTGTCTGGAAAGTCTTTTTGATATCTTTTATAATCAATAAACTTAGAATCCTGAATTTGTTTATTTTCTTACTGGACCTGTGGTACTGGGAAATTGATTGTGTTTGTAATATCGGACTAAAATTTGCTTACTTGAAGCTGAGGGAATTGGAGCCTATTCACCTTGTTTAGAAATGAGCCCTGTTATGTGAAGCCTTGGTAAGAGTAATGACAGGATGCGGCTGTGTGGAGTTGGTAGAATGTGTCCTGTCGCTGTGCTTGTATCCCTTGTTTGTATACGTGGGTAGTATTCCTGTAACAAGCAAACTCGCAGAAACTTCCCAGTGGATAAAGTATCCTTTTCATAGCTTGGTGAATTCATTGCCCCTACTTTTTCTAGAAACCCAATTTTTCCTCAGGTAAACACATGTTGAGTTTATCAAAGCCTACATTTTCTTTTCTTTTTTATAAAACCTTGAATATATATTCTGGAGAGGTTTTCCTAAACCGTTCTGATTTCCAGTTTAGAGTGCATAAAAAGGTTTGAGCATAATTAAAAAGATTAATTGGTTTTGGTAATGATGGACCAACACAGTGCAGGATAAGAAACATACAATTTTTTCACTGCAGTTTTCTTTTCTTTTCTAGTTCAAAAGGTGCTTATTACTGCTCCTGACTATAATCCTAGTCCCTTTCATGCTTGACAGATTTATAGTTTACACGGCCTTTTTACCTACCTGCTCTCTGAGTAGTGTGGGAGGTGGAAGTGGGATAAAGTGTGGGATAAAGTCTGAGTATTTGATTCTAGTTCTGCTTTCCAAGGAAGAGATTCAATTTCTCTACACCTCAGTTTCCTCATCTGTAAAAGTCATAACACAAAGTCCTCCTAGAGTAGATTCTTATGAGTATGAAATACAGGCAGAATGCTAACAAGAAGCTTAAACAATGTGTATGATGGCCACTTGGAATTTATTTAGTGATTTAAAAATGTTTTTCACTGTTCTTCCCATTGATTTAATTTATCCGTCCAATAACCCTAAGCAGTAGAAGGACAAGTATTCTTAGCCTCATTTTATGGATCAGGAAAAAATAAAAGTCTGGAGAAGTGACCAGATTTGTTAATGTGAACATTGGGCCCGGAGCTCAGGATTTAAATGGTTTTACAAACATTGAAGTGCTTTGGCACCAGAATTTAAATGAAGTTTAAAATCTTTATTGTTATTGTGGATGTAATTTGCTTGTTTCTAAAATGTACACATTGTAGAATTTATGATTTAGAAAGTGGAAGTCCCCCTTAGTTCTCTCTTTTAGAGATTTTAGAACCACTGTTAACAGGTTAATATGCTGTTTTGCAGACACTTTCCCTGCAAATAATAAAAGACTCCAGCGGGGTGGGGCAGATATGTGTGTGTACAGTACTCACACACAGAGTAATGATTTTTGTATAGAAATATGTTCTTAATAGTCATAATAGTTCTCCATCTTTTTTTCACTTGACAACATATGAATATTTTTTCATGTCTCTGTAAACATATGTCTAATTCTCTTCAGTGGCTTTATAAGGTTACATTGTATTCCACACTGATTGATGATATTTTATGAGCTATTTCTAATTTTTTGCCTTAAAATATCCCTGCAATGAGTATCCTTTTATATACATATCCGAGTGTTCCTGGGTCTATTTTTGTGAATTGTATTTATTCAAGAATTAGTAGGTCAAGAAAACACAAGTTTAAAATTTTGTTAAGCTTTTCTCTAAATTGTCCTCCAACAGATTGCATCAGTCTCCACTCCCACAAACAGTGCAGTAAATCTTTCTCCTTATGCTTTCCATAAACATCAGGTTTCTATGATTCACATACCTTTAAATGAAACATTTCTGCTGCAGCACAAGACATTTGAAAAGACAAGAGCTATCTGTCTGTCAATGCCTGTCAGCAAACCAAGGGCAGGAAGCACAGAAGAGTAAATTAAAGCTGACAGGGAAGTGAGCACATGTTGAGCTAGAAATTGAGATATCTGGCCTCCATTCTTATTCATTCATTCATATAACATTTCCTGAGGTCTGCAATGGGCCAGGCCCTCTTTAGACCCTGGAAACAGAGTGATGAGCAAGACCAAGTCCCTGCCTTCATGAGCTGGCATTCTAGTGTAGGTGAACCATCAACAAATAAATTAGAACAGATGTCAAGAATTGTTAAGACCTCTGATAACAAAGTGGGGAGAGAGGTAAGGGTGGCAGGATGAGGGCAGGGAGGCTACTGTAGACTGGGTGGTCTTGGACTTCTTAAATAGAAAACCCAAATGCAAGGTAGACTGAGCGCACTGGTGACCTGGGAGAGCACATCCAGGCAGAGCTGGCAACAGCTCTCCAAAAGGCCTGAGAAAGGAGCCAGCTTGATGGGTTCCAGGAATAGCCCCAAAGCTGCACTGACTTTTGATTTGCCAGAGAAGTTAATTGGGCTACTTACTTTCTTTATAGAATGCCATGTTTGGACAAATGAATTGTAAAGCACTTAGGTCTCTTTAGAAGAGTGATGTTATTAGCATAGGGGTAGGATTTTAACCACTAAAATCCATCAGCAAGTCTGCCAACACCCAGCAGACGTGGTGTTACATGCAACCCCACAGCTCAAGACTGAGCTTGTTGAAACTTATACCAGTGCAGAATAGACCCACTGCACCTCCAGCTTGGAAAAGTCTACATCAACACACTCTCATGACTGGCAGGTCCTTCTTCCTGCTGTTTTGCCTTATAAGAACCCACTTCATTAAATGTGTTTTAATACCATTGGAGAGAGGAAATCACAGTTGAAAAAGAGGTTTGTTGGGTGGTGGTCACAAAGAGAAACTTCCACTTACTAGGCCTGGGAGGTTTCTTGGGTATCTAAGAATGGTACACCACCCCCTACTCAGGATTCCAGTATTGGCTGAGAGCAGGAGATGAGGCACAGCTGTGTGGAGGGCAAAGAGGAGGGGACAAAAGAAGAAAGGCAGTTTTAAATGTGAAGGTGAAGACAGGAGTTAGGTTTTCTGCAGGCCAGAGCCTCCATAGGCATTGCACTTATGGCTCAGCGCTGTCTTCACCCCGGTCTTGGCTGACTTTTAGCAGCATGAAGACCAAGGCGGGAGCTCACTTTCTCTTTGGTACTTGGTCCTCGTTCTTTCAGACCGCATCTTTTAAGGGGAGGATTGAAATTGCCTTGGCAGAAAGCTTACAGAAACTGAAGCACTGCTTATCGGGTGGCTTTCATTTCCTGCACTCTAATTCTTCCATGTCTCAACATGTAGGGAATCTTTTTTCTTCTTTGCTCTCCTCCAAGAGTCTTATGTAAGAAGGCTCAAACAAGAAAAACCTCCTTGTGAACAAAACAGCACCCCTGGAAGACTTTGAAATTCATGCCAAATGTGATCTTGAACTTGAAATTCAAACATAGGACTGTTATGATTATCTTCTACTTCTGAAAAGAACTCCCAAGTTTACCCTCATTTATCTACATAAAGAAAAGATGTGCTTACTTATAAGTACTTTAACAGGTAAATTTTTTTAAGAAGACAGTTTTTAAGAGTGCTATGAATAAGCAGAGTGAGGCAGTTTATAATTTGCACTAATACTTTCTGTTTTATCAAAATGAAAACTAATCTACTTAACTGCGTTTCTTTTAAAACATCTTTTTGAACCTATAACTTACGGAGCTAAAAGAAATGTAAGGAAAATGATTTCTGCTTGTTATTTGCATGATTAAAATTCGGCTTGCATAACCATACGTTATAGGTTTGTTTCAAACTCTGGGAACTTTTTGGCTTTTGACCAGTGACTGAATTTCTTTTGTTTGGGGCTCTAAAATTATAGCAAATGATTGATCCAATAGTGGTGGTTATGACTTCTCTAGAAGGAACTATGTGTTTCAATTTCTTGCCCTATATTTAAATGTAGAATTCCATTCATTGTATTCACTATACTTTTGATTGCAAAAACAGGAACCAACTCACCTCAGCTTATGTGAAAAAGGAGAGGAACACTAGTGTCTCATAGAACCCAAGGGTGTGGAGATTACCATGCCTAAGGAACATCCTGGAACCAGGTGTTGCAAAGCCCTGTGTTTGTTATTCAGAAAATTATCTCTATTCACTTCTCATCTGAGTTTCTTTCCAAGTGCTACTTTTATTCTTCCTCTGTGAACTTTTTTTTTGTCCTCCTTTTTTCTGTTTGTGTTGTACAAAACATGGCAGCTAGTAGCTCCTAAGTGTATATATTGAGGTTACTCTCTTTCTCTCATTTGCAAATTCTCTGGGAACAGACTTCACTGCTCCAGTCTGGAATCAGATGCCAACCCTTAGATCATTCAAGTCTGGCCAGAGATAGGGTCCAGGGAGGGAATTATGATCAGTCTGTCTTGGGTGCTTTGAAGCTAACAATTTTGGTCAGGAGTGAAATCAGCTTTGTCAGGAACCTCACCTGTGTAGCCGTGTGAATGGAGGAGATGTGTGTTTGTGTAGCCACATGTGAGAGAGTTTGATTGAGAGGGGTGTGTAGATAGAAGCAGTTATCATAGAAGGGGGAATCTTTGACTTGTAGGTGTCTATCTTATTTTTTATTTTTAGCTTTTCTAGTATAATACTGAATAGAAGGTGTCAATTTTAATCTCAAAACATGAAGTTGTAACATTGAATTACCTGAAAGTATAGACGTAGACGCTTGGAGACTGACTGGAAGCATTGAGAATTTCCTAGACTCTCACGGGGGTTTCATTTACTTTTCTTTTCCTCCAAGTGACAAATTCCACAGCGAAATCCAGGGACTCTCCAGATTTTTGGTTGTAATGAGTTTTTTTGTTTGAAAATGTTTTTAATAATGAGTACAGCAAACCTTAGCTTTCACAAGGTGCCATTGGTTGTCCTTGTAAACCTCTCAAGTAAATAAAGATTTTCATGATTATGCTATGTTTTAAGTAAGATTTAATATGTATCACAAAAACGGGAAATGGAGTTTCAGGAATTCATTTTTGATCTGTGATCTAGAAAGAAAGGACCCCTCAATGAATACTTAATGTTTTCATTGCCAAAGGCTGGGTAACTGTTGAAAACTGAAGGGCTGGTTACCATTTGAGGTAAAAGTTCTAACTGTTTCACAAGGAAATTCCAGTGAGCATTTAAATATGTTATAGACATGAGGATCAAGGCTTTGGCTTGCTCAGAAGAAAGTCTACAGTGAATTAAACTTTTCTGTATTTCTGTATCTCTCTTTTTTTTTTTTTTTTTATTGCATTTTAGGTTTGGGGGTACATGTGAAGAACATGGAAGATTGTTGCATAGGTACACACATGGCAGTGTGATTTGCTGCCTTCCTCCCCCATCACCTATATCTGGCATTTCTCCCCATGCTATCCCTCCCCAACTCCCCCACCCCCCACTATCCCTCCCCTTTTTCCCCCGACAGACCCCAGTGTGTGATACTCCCCCTCCCTGTGTCCATGTGTTCCCATTGTTCAACACCCGCCTATGAGTGAGAACATGCGGTGTTTGATTTTCTGTTCCTGTGTCAGTTTGCTGAGAATGATGGTTTCCAGGTTCATCCATGTCCCTACAAAGGACACGAACTCATCATTTTTGATGGCTGCATAATATTCCATGTTGTATATGTGCCACATTTTCCCTGTCCAGTCTATCATCGATGGGCATTTGGGTTGGTTCCAGGTCTTTGCTATTGTAAACTGTGCTGCAATGAACATTCGTGTGCATGTGTCCTTATAGTAGAACGATTTATAGTCTTTTGGATATATACCCAGTAATGGGATTGCTGGATCAAATGGAATTTCTATTTCTAGGTCCTTGAGGAATCGCCACACCGTCTTCCACAATGGTTGAACTAATTTACACTCCCACCAACAGTGTAAAAGCGTTCCCATTTCTCCACATCCTCTCCAGCATCTGTTGTCTCCAAATTTTTTAATGATCGCCATTCTAACTGGCGTGAGATGGTATCTCAATGTAGTTTTGATTTGCATTTCTCTAATGACCAGTGATGATGAGCATTTTTTCATATGTTTGTTGGCTTCATGTATGTCTTCTTTTGTAAAGTGTCTGTTCATATCCTTCGCCCACTTTTGAATGGGCTTGTTTGTTTTTTCTTGTAAATGTGTTTCAGTTCTTTGTAGATTCTGGTTATCAGCCCTTTGTCAGATGGCTAGACTGCAAAAATTTTTTCCCATTCTGTTGGTTCCTGATTCACTCTAATGACTGTTTCTTTTGCTGTGCAGAAGCTGTGGAGTTTGATTAGGTCCCATTTGTCTATTTTGGCTTTTGTTGCCACTGCTTTTGGTGTTTTGGTCATGAAGTCCTTGCCTACACCTATGTCCTGAATGGTTTTGCCTAGATTTTCTTCTAGGGTTTTTATGGTGTTAGGTCTTATGTTTAAGTCTTTAATCCATCTGGAGTTAATTTTAGTGTAAGGTGTCAGGAAGGGGTCCAGCTTCTGCTTTCTGCACATGACTAGCCAGTTTTCCCAACACCATTTATTAAACAGGGACTCGCTTCCACATTGTTTGTTTTTGTCAGGTTTGTCAAAGATCAGGTGGTTGTAGATGTGTTGTGTTGCGTCGGAGGTCTCTGTCCTGTTCCATTGGTCTATATCTCTGTTTTGGTACCAGTACCATGCTGTTTTGATTACTGTAGCTTTGTAGTATAATTTGAAGTCCGGGAGTGTGATGCCTCCAGCTTTGTTCTTTTTGCTTAGAATTGACTTGGCTATGCGGGCTCTCTTTTGGTTCCATATGAAGTTTAAGGTGGTTTTTTCCAGTTCTTCAAAGAAGGTCATTGGTAGCTTGATAGGGATAGCATTGAATCTGTAAATTACTTTGGGCAGTATGGCCATTTTGACAATATTGATTCTTCCTAGCCATGAACATGGAATATTTCTCCATCTGTTTGTGTCCTCTCTTATTTCCTTGAGCAGTGGTTTGTAGTTCTCCTTGAAGAGGTCCTTTACGTTCCTTGTTAGTTGTATTCCTAGGTATTTTATTCTCTTTGTAGCAATTGTGAATGGCAGTTGGTTCTTGATTTGGCTCTCTTTAAGTCTGTTATTGGTGTATAGGAATGCTTGTGATTTTTGCACATTGATTTTATATCCTGAGACTTTGCTGAAGTTGCTTATCAGTTTCAGGAGATTTTGGGCTGAGACGATGGGGTTTTCTAGATATACAATCATATCGTCTGCAAATAGAGACAATTTGACTCCCTCCTTTCCTATTTGAATACCCTTTATTTCTTTTTCTTGCCTGATTGCTCTGGCTAGAACTTCCAGTACTATATTGAATAGGAGTGGTGAGAGAGGACATCCTTGTCTAGTGCCAGATTTCAAAGGGAATGCTTCTAGTTTTTGCCCATTCAGTATGATATTGGCTGTTGGTTTGTCGTAAATAGCTTTTATCATTTTGAGATACGTTCCATCAATACCTAGTTTATTGAGAGTTTTTAGCATAAAGGGCTGTTGAATTTTGTCAAAGGCCTTCTCTGCATCAATTGAGATTATCATGTGGTTTTTGTCTTTGGTTCTGTTTATGTGGTGGATTATGTTTATAGATTTGCGTATGTTGAACCAACCTTGCATCCCCGGGATGAAGCTTACTTGATCATGGTGGATAAGCTTTTTGATGTGCTGTTGCAATTGGTTTGCCAGTATTTTATTGAAGATTTTTGCATCTATGTTCATCATGGATATTGGCCTGAAGTTTTCTTTTCTTGCTGAGTCTCTGCCAGGTTTTGGTATCAGGATGATGTTGGTCTCATAAAATGATTTAGGAAGGATTCCCTCTCTTTGGATTGTTTGGAATAGTTTCAAAAGGAATGGTACCAGCTCCTCTTTGTATGTCTGGTAGAATTCGGCTGTGAACCCATCTGGACCTGGGCTTTTTTTGGGTGGTAGGCTCTTAATTGCTGCCTCAACTTCAGACCTTGTTATTGGTCTATTCAGGGTTTCAACTTCTTCCTGGTTTAGGCTTGGGAGGATGCATGTGTCCAGGAATTTATCCATTTCTTCCAGGTTTACTAGTTTATGTGCATAGAGTTGTTTGTAATAATCTCTGATGATGGTTTGAATTTCTGTGGAATCTGTGGTGATATCCCCTTTATCGTTTTTTATTGCATTTATTTGATTATTTTCTCTTTTCTTTTTTATTAATCTGGCTAGTGGTCTGTCTATTTTGTTGACCTTTTCAAAAAACCAGCTCCTGGATTTGTTGATTTTTTGAAGAGTTTTTCGTGTCTCTATCTCCTTCAGTTCTGCTCTGATCTTAGTTATTTCTTGTCTTCTGCTAGGTTTTGAGTTTTTTGATCTTGCTCCTCTAGCTCTTTCAATTTTGATGATAGGGTGTCAATTTTAGATCTCTCCTTGCTTCTCATGTGGGCATTTATTGCTATATACTTTCCTCTAGAGACTGCTTTAAATGTGTCCAGAGATTCTGGTATGTTGTGTCTTCGTTCTCGTTGGTTTCAAAGAACATCTTCATTTCTGCCTTCATTTCATTGTTTATCCAGTCAATATTCAAGAGCCAGTTGTTCAGTTTCCATGAAGCTGTGTGGTTCTGAGTCAGTTTCTGAGTTCTGAGTTCTAACTTGATTGCACTGTGGTCTGAGAGACTGTTTGTTATGATTTCTGTTCTTTTGCATTTGCTGAGGAGTGATTTACTTCCAATTATGTGGTCAATTTTAGAGTAGGTGTGATGTGGTGCTGAGAAGAATGTATATTCTGTGGATTTGGGGTGGAGAGTTCTGTAAATGTCTATTAGGTTTGCTTGATCCAGGTGTGAGTTCAAGTCCTGGATATCCTTGTTAATTTTCTGTCTTGTTGATCTGTCTAACATTGACAACGGGGTGTTCAAGTCTCCCACTATTATTGTGTGGGAATCTAAGTCTCTTTGTAAGTCATTGAGAACTTGCCTTATGTATCTGGGTGCTCCTGTATTGGGTGCGTATATATTTAGGATCGTTAGCTCTTCTTGTTGCATTGATCCTTTTACCATTATGTAATGTCCTTCTTTGTCTCTTTTGATCTTTGTTGGTTTAAAGTCTATTTTATCAGAGATGAGAATTGCAACTCCTGCTTTTTTTGCTCTCCATTTGCTTGGTAAATCTTCCTCCATCCCTTTATTTTGAGCCTTTGTGTATCTCTGCATGTGAGATGGGTTTCCTGGATACAGCACAGCGATGGGTTTTGGCTTTTTATCCAGTTTGCCAGTCTATGTCTTTTAATTGGGGCATTTAGTCCATTTACATTTAGGATTAATATTGTTATGTGTGAATTTGATCCTGCCATTTTGATGCTAGGTGGCTGTTTTGCCTGTTAGTTGATGCAGTTTCTTCATTGTGTTGATGGTCTTTACTGCTTGGTATGTTTTTGGAGTGGCTGGTACTGGTTGTTCCTTTCTATGTTTAGTGCCTCTTTCAGGAGCTCTTGTAAAGCAGGCCTGGTGGTGATGAAATCTCTGAGTACTTGCTTGTTCACAAAGGATTTTATTTTTCCTTCACTTATGAAGCTTAGTTTGGCTGGATATGAAATTCTGGGTTGAAAGTTCTTTTTCTTTAAGGATGTTGAATATTGGCCCCCACTCTCTTCTGGCTTGTAGGGTTTCTGCTGAGAGATCTGCTGTGAGTCTGATGGGCTTCCCTTTGTGGGTAACCCGACCTTTCTCTCTGGCTGCCCTTAGCATTTTCTCCTTCATTTCAACCCTGGTGAATCTGACGATTATGTGCCTTGGGGTTGCTCTCTTGAGGAATATCTTTGTGGTGTTCTCTGTATTTCCTGGACTTGAATATTGGCCTGCTTTCCTATGTTGGGGAAGTTCTCCTGGATAATATCCTGAAGAGTATTTTCCAGCTTGGATTCATTCTCTCCTTCACATTCAGGTACACCTATCAAACGTAGATTAGGTCTTTTCACATAGTCCCATATTTCTTGGAGACTTTGTTCATTCCTTTTTACCCTTTTTTCTCTACTCTTTCCTTCTCGTTTTATTTCATTGAGTTGATCTTCGACCTCTGATATCCTTTCTTCTGCTTGGTCAATTCGGCTGTTGAAACTTGTGTATGCTTCGCAAAGTTCTTGTGTTGTGTTTTTCAGCTCCATCAATTCACTTACATTCCTCTCTAAGTTGGTTATTCTCATTAGCATTTCGTCAAATCTTTTTTCAAGGTTGTTAGTTTGTTTGCATTGGGTTAGAACATGTTCTTTTAGCTCACAGAAGTTTCTTACTACCCACCTTCTGAAGCTTGATTCAGTCATTTCATCACACTCATTGTCCATCCAGCCTTGTTCCCTTGCTGGTGAGGAGTTGTGATCCCTTGTAGGAGGAGAGGCTTTCTGGTTTCGGGTGTTTACCTCCTTTTTGCGCTGGTTTCTTCCCATCTTTGTGGATTTATCTATGTGTGGTCTTTGTGGTTGGTGATTTTCAGATGGGGTCTCTCAGTGGACGTCCCGTTTGTTGATGATGAAGTTATTTATTTCTGTTTCTTAGTTTTCCTTCTAACAGTCTGGCCCCTCTGCTGTAGGACTGCTGAGGTCCACTCCCGGCCCTGCTTGCCTGGGGGGATCACCTGCAGCAGCTGCAGAACAGTAACGGTTGCTGCCAGTCTCTTCTTCTGCTATCTTTGTCCCAGAAGAATACCCGCCAGATGTCCGTCTGAGCAATCCTTTGTGAGGTGACTCGTTGGATATGTGGGGGATCAGGGAGCTGCTTGAGGAGACAGAGTTTCCTTTATAGGAGCTCAAGTGCTGAGCTGTGAGCTCCGTTGTTCATTCAGAGTTGCTGGGCAGGTACGTTTAAGTCTGCTGCAGCAGAGACTCATAAACCCCTTTTTCCCCAGGTGCTCTGTCCCGGGGGAGTTAGGGCTTTATGAGTTTCCCTGGTGCTGCTACCTTTTTCTCAGGGCTGCCTTGCCCAGCGATGAGGCAGCCTAGTCAGTGTTTGCCCACAGAGGCTTTGCTGAGCTGCTGTGGGCTCCACCCAGCTGCCGTATGAACTTCCCTGCAGTCCTGTTTATACCGGTGTAGTGAGGACTGCCTGGGCAATGGCAAACTACCTCTGTAGCGGCAGACTGCCTCAGTAATGGCGGACCCGCCCCTCCCCCACAGAGCTGGGCCGTCCCGGGCTCAGCTGTGCTTGCTGTGAAACTCTCGATCCAGAGCATTTCCGATGGCTGTTTTTTTGTGGGGGGTGGGACCAGCCGAGCCTGATCACCTGGCTCCCTGCCTCAGAGTCTCCCAGGTGTTCTAGCCGCCTGTTGGAAAGGCGCCGGGGATCTGTGTCATTTCTCGTGCGGTGACCCACTGCGCCGGCTGAAACCGTGGGCGCGGAGATTCGTGGCGTTTTTTTGCCCGGGAAATCTGGCCTGGCTGCCTGTTTCAGTCCCCTTTTTTAATCAGATGAATGGGCGGCTCTGCCTTCCCGGAGCTCCAATTGCCAGCTAAAACGGCACCCGGACCCACGTATTTGTTATGGGGGAACCGCTGCGCCGGAACACCGCCCAAAACAGCAGCGCCGGCGAAAACAGTCGCGCCGGCAAAAACTTGCTGCGCTGGCGACCCGTGGGGCTTCTCCCCCTGGGAATTTCCTGGTCTGTGGGCAATAAAAATCTGTCTGGCAATGCGGCGTCCACTCACCCTCCGCGCTTTCACTGGGAGCTGCAATCCTCAGCTGCTCCTAATCGGCCATCTTGGATCCACCCCCCGTATTTCTGTATCTTCTATGGTAAAAACCCACCATTGTTTTCAAGAAATGGGGTTTCCATTCCAGTAATCTTTGAGCAAAAGACTGTGTTCCTGACGAGGAATGCAATGCTTAATTACAGTACAAAATCCTGGCACAATGTTGACTCCTTTGATTATATTTTTTTCTTAAACAAAATTATTGTTTTAAAGAGACATCTGCTTCACTTTGAAGAATATACAACTTAATCCCTTGTCAAAGTCAGAGGATGCCATTTGTTTTCACTGTTAGAGAATAAATTATTCAAAAAAGTTTCCTCATAAAATGGCATTTCTTTGGTCCTAACATTCGCAGAATCTGAGGAAACATTTCCTTGTATCTTTATTATAAATTTGGTCCTTATGCATAGAAGTTGTTTATGGAAGTAAGTGGGTTCTGGCTGATACTTCTAGATTGTTTCCTCTTTAGAGTTTGCAAGGAGCCTACTCATGCATCTGCTGTTGTTGGTTTTTGTTATTGTTGAAAGTCTACTATAAGTTTTTTTAAAGCAATTCTTAAGCTAGATATTTGATGCTTTGTTACAAATTTTTGGGAGATGATATTTAATTCTAAGACCAGCACATATTTGACAATTGTCACTTTGTCAATTCGTATAGCCTGTGAAATTGCACTAAATGATATTCATTTAGTTTTGGTGCTTTTGGTTTCTTCATTAACACTAATGCTAATAGCAGCAAGCACTAGCCAGGCACAGTGGCTCATACCTGTAATTCCAGCACTTTGGGAGGCCAAGGCAGGAGAACTGCCTGAGCCCAGGAGTTTGAAACCAGCTGGGCAACATGGAGAGACCCCCATCTCTACGAATAAATAAATAAATAAGCCAGGCATGGTAGCACACACCTGTGGTCCCATCTACTTGGGAGGTAGAGGTGGGAGGAGTGCTTGAGTCCAGGAGTTCAAGGCTGCAGTGAGCTGTGATTTTTACCACTGTGCTCCAGTCTGGGCGACAGAGTGACACCCTGTTTGAAAAATAAAATAAAAGCAAACACTTATATAATTGTATTTGCCAAGAGTTTAAATAAGCACTCTATAGATATTTACTTATTTAATTCTTATATGAAGTATGTATTATCATCATTCCTATTCTAGGCAGAGAAGTTACATAACTTGCCCAAGGTCACACAGTAATTGGAAGAGCTAGATTTGAGTGCACTTTGGTCCTAGGATGTGCACCTAACCCTTACGTCATATTGTAGTGTTGTCATCTTTATTTTATTTATTATTTATTTATTTAGAACAGGGTCTTGCTCTGTCATCCAGCCTGGAGTGCAGTGATCATAGCTCACTGTAACCTTGAACTCCTGAGCTCAAGTGATCCTCCCACCTCAGCTTCTCAAGTAGCTAGGAATACAGATGTGTACCACCATGCCCAGCTATTTGTTTCTACTTTTGTGCAGAGGCACAGGTCTCATTATGTTGCTCAGGCTGGTCTTGAACCCTTGGCCTCAAGTGATCCTCCAGCATTGGCCTCCCAAAGTACTCGGGTTACAGGCATGAGCTACCATACTCAGTCCACATTTATTAATTCAGCAAACATTATTGAGCTTAATCTAGGAGACTTTAAAAAATCAGGACATGTCTTTTTCCTTAAGGACCTATGGTCTGTGGTGCAAAAAATTTGGAAAACAGATCATTATAAAAACACATAATTCTAATTTTTATACTAAACACTGGGAGCTCTGGGAGCACACAGAAGGTGCATATGATCCAGCCTTGAAGATCATGTGCTTGGTTTCCACACCAAATGCTATCTAAATGGTGCCAGTTTCTTAATCTATGAAAAGAGACTGTGATAATACCTACCTCAGAGTGTTGATGTGAGGATTAAATGGCAGAATGCATAAAAATGGTTTGAATGGAACCCTGCACAGTAAGTGTAAGCTACCGTTTTCATGAGACAGCGCACTGAAACCTGCAGTGGTGTATGGGAACTTGGATTGTGGACCTATAAGGCATGTTGAAGGCAAAGAGAGCTGCAGGGACAAAGCCCAGAAATGAAAGACAGCATGGCCAGTCTGGGGCACTGCAAATGACAGGACAGGAACAAGGGGTCAAAGGAGAGGTTAGTCAGAGGAGCAGGGAGGCGGGGCAGGTTGGTCGGGGAAAGTCATGAAGACCTGCCTATCCGGCTGTGTCCTTTGGCCAGAATTCTTTGAAGCAAGGAGGTAGCTCTGTCAGACTTATATTTAATATAAACACCATTGACCACACTATGGAGAATGAATTAGAGTGGCTGAGACTGGAGACAAAAAGGCCATTTGGCTATTAAAGTAATCCAGACTTGAGATGATAGTGGTCTGATGTAATCACCATCAGAGGGACAGGATGGTTAGAAAGAAATGGATGGATCAGGGAGATAACTGAGGAGGCAGAATCAATGGTACTTACTGATTGTTCACATGTTGGGGTGGGGAGAGGGAAGTCAAGGATGACACCCAAATTTCTAGCCTGGACAACTGGGTGCACAACGATGCTCTTCACTGTAACTCAAAGCATGTAGCCCATGTATGAGTGCATATTCTGTAATCGTTGAGAATGAGACCATGAGAAGATGGTGGAATATACCATGCAACAGGGTGATCTGTGAAAGAATCCACTATGGATCCCCATGTCAGTGCTGGCTGGCACAGATTTCTTAGCTAATGGCTAGAGTATTGGCACAGGACTGTTAGCAACAGTGATCCTCACCCTTAGATACCTTTTGCCCCAAGGATCCCCTGCTTGTCCCCAACCCCCAGGGACTGCTTTTGTGGAAGGTGAGTACAGCTTATATCTCCAGGAACTGGCCTATGCTTGTTATGCCCCAATACATGCTACAACTGTTTTGCAGAGCTCTAGTGTTCTAAGGAGATGTTTTAATCACATCACATTTTACCAGTGATAACCGTAGGTGCCGTCTAGTTAAACGACTTCAGGATATTTCACAAGTAGATGTCCTGGAAATGAATTATGTATAATCTAAGGATACCATTTCTGAATTGCATCATTTTCTTCCACCTCCGAATAACAGATACCCTGGTTTTTGTGCAAATAGGAACATAAATATCTCTTCAGAGATGGAAACCATATACCCTTTGATTTTGCAATGGCCCAGAAAGAAGTGGTATATAAAAGAAAGTGAAGTTTGATTACAATACACACAAACTTCTAGCCTTACTACCCTTCTGTTTCTTTATCTCATTACCACCATTAGTATTTCAGCCTTTCTTTTCAGTGTCAACAAACTTATGAATATTATTTATGTGTGGGCATGTAATAACATATGTAATAAAGACTTGCAAATACACTGTATTTTCATGTTTTATAATGAGAAACTTCTGCCCAAGTTTGGCTGTATATACACTCCTCTGTTGACTCTATCAGAGTTGATGTCATCTTGTTTTTTTTCTCTAGTGAGAAAAGACTCCAAATTCTTGCTGGCCCCGGACTGGCTCAGAACCTGCAGGGAAGCATACCTGCTGGCTATGTGGGATCAGCCTAGGGGAATTTTCTTTCTTTAAATAATTAAAGTGTGATATTCATATCAAGTGTGGTTTTAAAATATTAAAGTGATAAAGTCAGGTTTTTCCCTTTAGTGGTAGAATTATTTTTTTCTTAAGAATATAAGACTTTTGGATATACCAACTACATTGAGTGGATCATTATACAACATATATATGTATCAGAACATCCAATTGTAAACCATAAATATGTACAGTTAAAGTGTATCCATTAAAACAAAAATAACAGGGTTTTAATTTGCAGGATAAGATTAGCTTTCATTGTGTTATTTGCTAATATTTACTTAGCTTCAGTCTTCTATAAAATGAGGCAATTAGAAAGGACAGAAATAACTGATAAATTTCAGAACTGTGGTTTCGTTTTGTTTTGGTTTTCCTAAAAGGCTATCTCAGCTTCAGAGAAAACTATGATTTTAAGATTTTATTCTGATTTTCTAAATTAAATTTCAAATAAGGTATTATAGTTGATTGACAATGAAATTCTTTTTTTTTTTTTGAGGCTTATATGAAAATTAATTTTATTTCTATATGCCAGCAATAAACAATTAAAAATTGAAATTTAAAAAGATGTCATTTATAATAGTAACAAAATGACAATGAAATTCTTATTCTTCCCTAGGACATAGCATGTATTTGAGAAGAAAGGAACATGTCAGTTTTAAACAGAACTTTAAATTTCATTATCTAGCCACCTTCAGAAGATTGGAAATATTTTATAAATGAGTGGTTTTATATTAGTTAACTATTTTAATGTTTGATGACAAGTTTCATGTGCTCAGCAAAATTGTGTGTGTGTGTGTGTGTGTGTGTGGGTGTGTATGTTTAAAGACAAGGTCTCATTGTGTCACACAGGCCGGAATGCAGTGTCGCAATGATGACTCACTGAGGCCTTGACTTCCTGGACTCAAGCAATCCTCTCAGCTCAGCCTCCTGAGTAGCTGGAACTACGGGGCTGTGCCACCATGCCTGGCCAATTGTATTTTTTTTTGGAGACAGAGTTTTGCCATGTTGCCGAGGCTAGTCTTGAACTCCTGGGCTCAAGCAATCTGCCCACCTTGCTCTCCCAAAGTGCTGGGATTACAGGCATGAGCCACCACACCCAGCCATGTAGAATGGGTTTCTAGGTAAAAATTAAAAAAAAAAAGTGGTATTCATACACCACTAGATAAATTAAACAAATTAACTCAATTTACATTTTGTGATAAGGTTGCTAGTTAAATAAAGAGAATGCTCTAGAAAGTATGTAGGTGGATGTCAAGAAGGGCTTTGATAGTTGGATGCAGTATTCTGTTGACCAAGAACTGTGGGCAGGGTGCTAGAACAGTTAGGAGATTCATCAATAACTGAACAGTTACACCTGAAGATAAGACAAGGTTGTTTTCAATCTAGCAAGAATCTCAAGGAGTGCCAGAGAAGTCTGCAGTTGGTCTATATTTCTTGAGCAAAATAGTAATATTGGACTTGTAGAAGATATTTTAAAAATTGCATATTAGTGGTAAAATATGTGGGAAGAATAGTTAGTATGTAGGTTGGAGGTTCCAGATCTAAACAGCCATCAGTGGAGTAGAATGATATGCCAAAACAAGCAAGAACAGCATTTTAAGAGAGTGAATATGCTCATTGTTTAGATAAAACACACATACACATGTTTACGCATCATAACTACACAAAGATGAGTAAGACCTTCTTGATAACAGTGCATGTTCTGGAAAAACAAAAGACTTAAGGGTTTCTAAGAACCAGAAATGCTGTGGGGTAGATGACATCATGCCAAGTGGTTGTCCAAAAAGGGAAATGCAATTGCAGGCACGTTAATCAAAGGTGTAGAATCCAGAGTTGGAGAACATATTGTTTTGCTTTCTTTGGACACAGGTCAGTCCATGATGCATCTTAAGGCCAATTCTGGCCATCATATTTTAGTCAGTGTAGTAGGCACCTGTAGGAAGGTAACTGGAGTTTTGAAGGATCCAGAACAGGTGAAGGAATTGGGAAAGTGTCACCAGAGAAGAGAAGAAATGACATAGCAGTTCTCTTAAAACATTTTAAGAATTGTTACCTGGAAAAGGAATTTTATTTCAGAGTTCTGGAAGTTAAAATTAGGACCAAGTAGAAATTACAGAAAGAAGATTTTAGCTCATCGTCAGAAGACTTTTCTAAAAATCGGAACTTCTCTGCAGTGGAGCTGGCAGCCTGGTGCAGTGGGATGAATTCCCTGTGGGAAGTGTTAGGTAGATATTGATGACCCTTGTTTGTAGTGCTGTTTAGGGAATCCCTTCTAGCCTTACTACCCTTCTGTTTCTTTATCTCATTACCACCATTAGTATTTCAGCCTTTTTTGCTTTTCTAACCTTACTAGCGTTGGAGGATAGACACCCTCTAAGAATTCTTGCAAGTCTCAGAGTCTGTGATTTTACAAAAAAAAAAAAGTTTATGAGATTTATTGCTAAGACTTTTTATAAGAATGAGATGATGACCTGATCTCATTTTAACTAGGCACAAGCATTAAATACTTTAATTGCATGGGTATGTATTATAAATCATCTTGTCCACACACATACAAAGAAAAGGAAAGCAGTCTTGCCAAAGGCCCCATGAAATACATTTGCTCTGGCTGGACTAACTAGAATTGCCAAGCAAACTAGATGATTCATTATAAAACCTCTGTTCAAGAAAAATGGACCCATAGGAACTGTAAAATTGATTTTCCAGGGTATAGTAACATCACTTCTGCTCATCTATCTTCTCATTTGCTATTGACTCCCACTTGGTTACCTAAGGGTCAAATTCTACTCCATTAGTATTCAAAGATCTTCTTGCACTTCCTTGTATCTTCATGTTATTCATTTATGCACTCATTTGATCATTTACTCATTAATTAATATTGATTAAATTCCTGCCTTATGACAGGCACTGTGCTACACACTGGAAATATGAAAGTAAATGTTACCAATATATAGTCCCAATCCCTGCTATCTATATGACCTAGTTGAGAAAGTGGACATGAAAATTAAAAATATATATTTGCATCATGGTTAGGCTGTAATAGAGGCATGCTGAATGGCTCAGTCTCAGCACACTACTTCTGCCATTCAGGTCTTTTTCACTTAGCTGCATCTGGACGGCTTTGTTATAAATGTCTAAATTTATTTTTAAAAAGTCAACACCCTCTGGAATTACTTAGAAAAGAATAGCTAGTTTCTGCATCTCACTTAGCTCTGGTTTCTAAGCATTTTTCCAGCTCTTCTTGAGTTTGATTCTGACCATCTTTAAAGCTGGAGAGCAGTGTCAACCATAAGAATGGCTGACACGTAGAGCCTCACTCTGCACCAAGCACTGTTCTGGACACCTTGGGTATCATAAGTCATTTAGCCCTTACAGCCACCCCTGCATCTGGGTATTCTTATTATCTCCGTGTGACGGACAAGTAACTGAAGTACAGGTGGGCTAACAGGTTAAATACACTTTCCCTAAGGTCACCCATAAGGAAGTGATAGGTTTGGGATTTGAATCCAGCAATATGGCTGTAGAAGCCACAATGCTAAAACACTGTGCCGTATTGCCCCTCTGACCAGTGCTGTTCTAGGTTTTCAAATGTCAGACCCTAAGAGGTCTTTTCTGGAGTAATAAAGCAAGCTGATGATCATGATGATGACCCAAAGCTAGATGGCTTATATCAATTCTCTTACTCAATCCTTACCAATCCCAGGAGGGGGATTTATTGTCTCTGTTTTACAGATGAGGAAACAAGGCTTAGGGAGTATTACCCAAGTTTACCTAATCTTTTTCAGTGTATCTATATCATTAGGTAAAAAAGCCAAATGAGTCATTGGATATAATAATAAACACATTTGTTTCAGGAAAATAAAAAGGAATATGTTGAAACAGGAAGTTTTAATGTTTTTCCTAGTGGGTAGTGGAAAAGCCTAAAGGACATGAATATGAACTTTTTGTTATTTGAGTCTCATGATGTCTTTAGTGCCACAGTTTAAGAGAGAGGGTGTACCACGTTCCCATTGCTGAATTTGGGGTGATTTCTCCCATATCCTCGACCAAAGCAGATGGTCTCTAATTCAAAGAAAGAAACCTTTAAACTTTGATCTTTCTCAGCCTCTGTATTTATGTAGTTTAGAAATTTCTTCACTGATTAACAATTTACAAAATATTGATTGTTGTTTACACATTTTGACTTATTCATCTCTTTTGTTTACTAGGGTAGTACAAGTAACGTTTTAAATAGAAGATTCTTTCAAACTATGACATAATGTGGTTTCAGTATATTTGATTTACCCAAATGTGGAAACCCATGGCCTGTAAGAAGAGCTTCACACTCTTCTGTTCAAAATTAGAGGAGAACCCCTAGCTGCCCAGCCGCCTGTGATAACAGTTTCTTTGGGTGAAATGTGCATCAGAAGGTGACCCAGCTTGTTGTTATTATACCAAGGGATGGTGCCTGATCTCGAAGGTGTTTGGTGTATTTATATGTTACATATTTGGCCAGAGGGGTAGAGGGACAAATTGAGAGTACTCCTTTTCTCTAATAATTCAATTCCTGCAACTCCTTCATGACCCTGCCCCTAAACCCTATCTTCTTCATCATGTTGTCTTCAATTACCTCAACCTGTGATATCTTCTCTTAAGTTCCTGACTCATTCACCTATTCCATTTATACAATTTGTGTCATTTACTGCCTATGACAGTTATTTCTATGTGTATGCCCATTCTGACTTACTAGAGGGCAAACACTTGGAGGGAAGGCATTGTCTTTCAAACCATCTTGACTTCCCAACACTTATTACAGAGATTTATTAATGAGTTGATGGTTGTAGGAAGAAACAAGAAAAAGCACATTAGAATTTTGTATCAGTGTTCCTAGATGGAGAGGGGGCCTGTTTATGGCTGACAACACAGATTGGAACTGTGACTGTCCTTTCACGGGGGATCGTGGTGGATCGGCAGTATAGCAGTGTTTGTGCAGGCGGTCCTTGTATTTGAGCTTGCTGCATGCTTTCTAGAACAAAGTGATAGAAACTCGGTTTAGTCAAATTTTCAGTAGGAGCAATGTCTTAATAGGGAACTGTGTTTCTACCTGAGGGCCTGGAATGTTCAGTATTTCTCTAATGGGAATTTTTACCAATACTCTATTTTATTGACTCTGAATTACCTATATAACATAAAGCAAGCATGTATCTCTAAAGTGTGTGTGTGTATATGTGTATGTATATGTATCATACAGTGTAAAGAGGGTAATCAGTTATATGTTTTAAGATTTAATTTAGCTTATTTTACTTTTTTAAGACGGAGTCCTACTCTGTCACCCATGTGGTAATGCAGTGGCACAATCATAGCTCCCCACAGCTTCAAACTCTTGGGCTCAAGCCATCCTCTCACCTAAGCCTCCCAAGTAGCTGGGACTACAGGTGTGAGCCACTGCACCAGGCCAACTTATTTTCAAATACAGAGGTATAAGGGTTATCTGGAGTGGTGGGAAGAGAAATAACCAAAAGACCAGAGACAGACTAATTCTACTCCTTACTGGAACTGGCAGGGTCTTACACAAGGTGAGGTTAACTGTTTAAGAGGAGACTATTGGAACTTCTTCTAAATATTAGCAAGGGTAAAGACAGTTTCAGTGGCCAAGATTAAAAAAAAACTACAAATTAAATTGCTGTAAGTCTGGAATTGCCTATAAAATAATCAACTATATATAGGTGAAATATGCTTTCCTGAGTGACCCATGAGCCACATGTATCAGGGTGCTCATGATAGTGCCTTTTGAATTCCAAACAATCAACTTGCAAAACTTGGAAACAGAATTGGCTATTGGGTAAATCCATAAGGTGGGTCTCCTGTGGTACTGTGACCTTGCACTCACCTGGGGATAAGGTAAAACTGATCAGGGTTGATTGCTTGAGAAATGTTCCGTCTGAAAACAGTACAATGGAATGAGTCATTCTACATGATGTCCTGGCAGGGAGCACATTTAATTTTCCATTGCATTACCTCTGTGTTTCCTTTCTGACATTTCAGCTCTCCTTTGCTGCCTCTCTGAAAGTTGAACACCTACTTAGCATCTGGTCTGATCAGATGTTGAGGATCCAAGCTGAAAAGGGCAGTGTTTCTGCCCTTGAGGTGATCTCAGTCTAGCTGGCCAGATAGAGGGATAATCCACTGATGGTGTCTGATATGACAGTAAGTGTGTAGAGTGTGCTGTGGAATGGGGATTCGCACACACGTGACAGTGAGCTGGCTTTCAGAGAATGAGGAGGAGGTTACCAGGCACTAATAGTGGCAGGGGAGAACATGAATGAGGGATGTTCTTCCTCATTCAGCTAATTTGCCTCTTTCCCTCCTCCCTTGGCCTGCCCTGTCTCTGGGTAGTGTGTTTATGTATCTAATTAACTAGAATGGGGGATGTATTTATTTGGACAGAGGAAATATGATTACCAAGGGGTTCGGATACTCAATACTTGGCAAGTCCAGTTACAAACAGGTTGCCTTTTGAAGAGAATCAGAACAAGAGAGACATCCTAGCTATGAGAACAGGCTGACCTTGACCAAGAACTTTTCTCCCTGGGAATTGCATAGGGTCCTTCTTGACGTCCCTGGCTCTGAGGACATTCTTTCTTCTGAGATGTCATTGCCTTCAGTCAGATTTCAGTAAAGGTTTTACAGGTAAGGGACTAAAATATCTCTGTATGGTGACTTTGGTTTAGGGCTTAACTCAAAGAGCAGCCTTCTCCCTTTGGATTTTTATGGGATACCTTAATGGTATTGCCCTGTACTGCTTGCCCTGTCCGTCCTTGCTTTCCTTCCCTTGCTGTCTCTTACACATATTCTATTTATGTCCTGTGCCTTACTTGGCCACTTTTTGCTTTCCTCCTTACTCTACTCCCATTCTCTCATATTCCTTCTGTTAAACTTTGAAAGTTTGCTCAGTACAAACTAAGAAAACATTTTCAAATAATGTTTCTTTTTCTGGATGCATATTTTATTCATCATAGTATGTTATTAACCAAATTGTGCCTTACCAATAATTTTTTTCTTAAGCATGAGCCTGACATGATCTTTTGTAAGTTCCTATAGGCCCATGCCATTCATTATTTCCAAGTGACATTTCCCAGGAGCCTCCGGAGTATATCAGAGATGAAGATACACTTTTTTTCCCCCCCCAGCAGAAGGATCCTCCAATGGGATGGAAGCAGATATGGTCATCAAACTTTTGGATTGGCAGATGAGTTAGAGATCTGGGTTTGTATAAACTCTAGCACTTCCCACTTTCACCTGAGCATGAGGATCCCTCAGGGAATTTGGTAGACATTCAAATTCTTGGGCCCCATTCCGGATTCATGGAATCAGAATTCTAGAGGAGAACTAGATAGCACACCTTATACATGGAAGGTACCTGTAGATGAATTAAATGGGCAAAGTTCCCAATTTCAGGTTTACTTTCCAACTGGGGTAAAGACAACAAGCAAATCAGTCCATCCACCAATCAACCAATAAGCAAAAAAAAAAAAAAATTGGAGAGAGGGATATAAGGAAATCAAGCAGAATAATATTTTAGGGAATGGCTGGGCTGGGTACTACTTTATATGGCACAAAGGAAAAGCTCTCCAAAGTTATCTCCTTGTGGCTGAGACATAAACTATGAGAAGGAGCTGAGGAAGTCAGGAGCTAGGGATAGAGCTTATGTCCACCTTGTCTAACTGTGTCCTGAGTGTTAGCACTAACGTTGGTTCCTGGTGGGGGCTTAATAAATGCTTGTTGGATGATGCATGAAGTCCTTGGACAGCAATGTCATACCCATAATCTGAACAATGGATTTTTGAAGGGGTTGCTACATTAAGAGAGGTTGCTGTCACAAATAGAATGTTTGCAGAATATCTGAGGAAATTCTGCAAGAAGCAGAATTCCTGAGGAAAAAGAGAAAATGAAGAAACTATATAAAGGAGAACATGTGAGAAAAGAGGCCTGGGGGGCCATGGGTCATCTAAGGAGCTGAGGAACAAGGAGAGGAAGAAAACAAGTCCATGCTTGCACCTCTGGCCTATGTCCTGCTGTTCAAAGGGTAATCAGTAATTATTGCCATATTCTTGGGATTGAGCAGTGTGCTGTTACTAACATTGCTTTGTATATTACAAAGTAAACTTTTAAAAAGCCTTTAGAAAGCAAAGATGGTGTTATATTATATCCCTTTGAAGAAAATGAGAGTAAATCCAATTCTAACAAGCTTAGGGAAAAAATTAGATATGATCAGAAGTAACATATTTCAATAGAATGTGAATGGTGCTCTGAATCAGACCCCTGCCAGGTTAAGACTATAAATGATTGCCATTTGAATGTTTTCCCCTCGTGGCAGCAGAAAGCATAAAAAAGCAAAATGCATTATTGAAGAAGCTATTTAAGAATAAGCACTCAGAGCAGAATATCTCTACATCTGTGTGTGTCCAAGGCTCACTTAGCCTGCTTTTAGCGAAGGCTTGAAATAGAAAATAAGAGAGAGAGAGAGAGAGAGCGCGAGAGCGAGCGGAATGTGTTTTCCTGTGTCCTAGTGCCAGTGTCCAGATTTCAGATGAAACTTTGTAACTGAGCTATGAATACTTGCTAAATAATGATTTCTTCTTCTCCCCTTTCCTCCACTCCAGCCTCTCTTCTTCTTTTGGTTCAGCTGTTTTTTGTTTGTTTTGATTTTCAGTAGTCATAATGGTCGTGTGTTGTCCATCTTTCATGGAGAGAGAATGAATTCTTAAAATTAGCCCATGTAGATATGAATTGTGTGTTTTCGGTGTCCCTGGATTTATTTAATCTATAAAACAATCTTCGGACACCTACATCCGTGGTAGAAAATGTCCTCTGAACACAAATGGTTGTCTCAAAGCCTTTCAATGTGCCTTCTTCATGATGTCATTCTTCAGAGCTTGGTTGACTTTATTCAGTTGCAGTTCTTACCAGACCTGGTTATTTGCATTCTAAACCGACCATAAAACAGCAAACTGAATGGTCAGCACTGCCTGTTAGGGGCACAGGGACCACTGGTGTGGCTCCATCATGAGGGCACAAGTGAAGGGCAGCGCTCCAGTGATAATGCCCACTCTGGGGGGTAACATGCTCAAGGTGATGACAGTTTGTCAAGAAAAGACAGAGGTGTGATCAGCAGGCTCCACTTCTCAAGGATGGGAGAGTATGCTTCTATTTGAAAGGTTTTTAAGCTTTGGTTATCTGGAAGATGGAGTCATATGGACCTTCATCCTCTGACAGCCCCTACCACCATAATACATAATCTGTAGTGACTTCCATCTCCCCCAGCTCCTGTTTTCAGAAGGGGACGAGCCAGAGTTGTGCTCTTGGAGAGAAGGGGAAAATGATCATTTGTGACTTTTGGTTCAGTGTACAGTACAGTATGTTGCCCTGTGCTTTTCGTGACTTAATATACAATTAATAGAACAAATTTTAAATTAATAATGCAGTAAAAAACTGCACATTGTACACAATTTTTATTGGTTCCACTTCTAGGATTATATTGTGGTTTTACCATTGAATGACTCCCTCAGACTGTTGTGGTGCATTTTTCTGTTTAGTAAACTGTGGATAAAGTTAAGTGAAACTGCCATTAAAAGATTAATTGGGAAAGTCAGTCATGACTTTCGAGTTTCTCAACTTGTATCAATCTTACAGTGTTTCTTGCTGTAGAAATCTTGTGCATGCAAATATATTTGTTCCCAAAATGGAAACGGGTAGTTTTAGTGAGGATGTATTACTTAAGAGAAAGACATGCTCATGGCAAAAAATTAAGACAATAATGAAAGATGTAAGGAAGAAGGTGAAAATCATTTGGATCACGTTGCCTAAAGATTATGTCTGCTAGGATTTGGGGATATCTGATCTTTTCTAAGCACACGCATGCACAAATGCCTGCTTAATTGATTAATCAGTTTATTTAATGAATTTAGTCAGAATGGAATCATACTATGCGTAGTGTTTTGTAACCTTTTTTTTGGTAAAAGACAATATATAATAAACATCTTTCATATCAATATTATTTTCAATAGCTGCATAGTATGTCACTGTTTGGCTAAATCATAATTTTCAGGGGTGTTAGCTGCATTATAAAATTCCTAGATATAGCTGAGTTTACTAAATTTAAAGACTTTCAGATTTTACAGTTTACTAAATTTAAGATTTAAAAAAAAACAAATTCTGGCAACCTTTCAAAGAAAATGTCAGCTAGAAAGGAAAAATAGTCTTGAAAACCTATGGTATTCTCAGAGTATTTCTGACCTAAAAGCTTAGCTAAAGTTCCTGTTGAATATTTCTGATATGATTTCATCAAAAATGACAAATACTAGCATGATGAAATGAGTGAAATTCTTCAGACTGTGTGTAAAAATCACATCTATCCTTAATATATAGCTGTTGAGTGCTACTGACCTATAATACATATTATTTGTTGCTGTTATACATAATTTAAAAATATATGTGAGAGGCTATCCGTTGGTCAATAATCTATGCTAAAATTTTACAATCTAGTCCTTTTTCTTGTGTTCTCTGTATTGCCCCCTGTAACCTCTACAATCGTTTAGAAAGTTATAGGAGAGTTCTGTTAGCTATTATCATGGACAATTACTTGATTGACTAAATATAAAAGAAAATTAGGATTCTTTCTCAAGAATTCTAAAATTATATTTAGAATTTGATTTAATAAGCATTTACTGAGTACCAACCATCTGTATGACTCTAAACTGAAAATGCAGAAAATAAATAGGTATATTGATATAGATATGACTGATGAGAAGCATGATTTCAGATTATATTGTGTATCAGATTTAACTGGGGCTCATATTAGTAAGGTAGATTCTGTCATCCTGCTGAGATTTTTCCAATTCAGTAGAGCTACATCAGCAACCAGAAATAAAAACTCAGATACCTAGACCAGTCTAACTATTCCATGGCCATACTTGGAGAATTACTGATCTACATGAAAGAAGTAATAGAAATGTAAATTTTAAAAACACAAGGTAACCTTGAATGTCAAACTATGGAAGAAAAGCAATATAATTAGTGAGGAAACTCACTCTATGGATTCAGTACACCTACATTTATTTATTTGATTTCTTGTTGTCAAATTTGTGTGTGTGTGTGTATGTGTGTGTGTGTGTATGTATATATATATATATATTTTATTGCATTTTAGGTTCTGGGATACATGTAAAGAACATGCAGCATTGTTGCATAGGTACATACATGGTAATGTGGTTTGCTGCCTCCATTCCCATCACCTATATCTGGCATTTCTCCCCATGTTATCCCTCCCCAACTCCCTACCCCCCACTGTCCCTCCCCTAGTCCCCCCCCCAGCAGACCTCAGTGTGTGATGCTCCCCCTCCCTGTGTCCATGTGTTCTCATTGTTCAACACCCGCCTGTGAGTGAGAACATGCAGTCCTTGATTCTCTGTTCCTGTGTCAGTTTGCTGAGAATGATGGTTTCCAGGTTCATCCATGTCCCTACAAAGGATACAAACTCATCATTTTTTATGGCTGCATAGTATTCCTTGGTGTATATGTGCCACATTTTCCCTGTCTAGTCTATCATCGATGGGCATTTGAGTTGGTTCCAAGTCTTTGCTATTGTAAACAGTGCTGTAGTGAACATACATGTGCATGTGTCCTTATATTAGAACGATTTATAATCCTTTGGATATATACCCAGTAATAGGATTGCTGGGTCGAATGGAATTTCTATTTCTAGGTCCTTGGGGGAATCACCACACTGTCTTCCACAATGGTTGAACTAATTTACACTCCCACCAACAGTGTAAAAGTGTTCCTATTTCTCCACATCCTCTCCATGTTAACTGGCGTGAGATGGTATCTCAATGTGGTTTTGATTTGCATTTCTCTAATGACTAGTGATGATGAGCCTTTTTTCATATGTTTGTTGGCCTCATATATGTCTTCTTTTGAAAAGTGTCTGTTCATATTCTTTGCCCACTTTCGAATGGGTTTGTTATTTTCTTGTAAATCTGTTTTAGTTCTTTGTAAATTTTGGATATAATCCTTTGTCAGATGGGTAGATTGCAAACATTTTTTCCCATTCTGTTGGTTGCTAGTTCACTCTAATGATTGTTTCTTTTGCTGTGCAGAAGCTCTTTAGTTTAATTAGATCCCATTTGTCTATTTTGGCTTTTGTTACCAATGCTTTTGGTGCTTTAGTCATGAAATCCTTGCCTATGCCTATGTCCTGAGTGGTTTTGCCTAGGTTTTCTTCTAAGGTTTTTATGGTGTTAGGCCTTATGTTTAAGTCTTTAATCCATCTGGAGTTAATTTTAGTGTAAGATGTCAGGAAGGGGTCCAATTTCTGCTTTCTGCACATGGCTAGCCAGTTTTCCCAACACCACTTATTAAACAGGGAATCCTTTCCCCATTGCTTGTTTTTGTCAGGTTTGTCAAAGATCAGATGGTTGTAGATGTGTGGTGTTGTTTCCGAGGCCTCTGTTCTGTTCCATTGGTCTATATCTCTGTTTTGGTACCAGTACCATGCTGTTTTGATTACTGATTACTGTAGCCTTGTAGTATAGTTTGAAGTCAGGTAGTGTGATGCCTCCAGCTTTGTTCTTTTTGCTTAGAATTGACTTGGCTATGCGGGCTCTCTTTTGGTTCCATATGAAGGTTAAGGTGGGTTTTTCCAGTTCTGTGAAGAAGATCATTGGTAGCTTGATGGGGATAGCATTGAATCTATAAATTACTTTGGGGGAGTATGGCCATTTCCACCATATTGATTCTTCCTAACCATGAGCATGGAATGTTTCTCCAGCTGTTTGTGTCCTCTCTTATTTCGTTGAGCAGTGGTTTGTAGTTCTTGAAGAGGTCCTTTACATCTTTTGTTAGTCGTATTCCTAGGTATTTTATTCTCTTTGTAGCAATTGTGAATGGCAATTCGATCTTGATTTGGCTCTCTGTTTGTTATTGGTGTATAGGAATGCTTGTGATTTCTGCACATTGATTTTGTATCCTGAGCCTTTGCTGAAGTTGCTTATCAGCTTAAGGAGATTTTGGGCTGAGACGATAGGGTCTTCTAAATATACAATCATGTCGTCTGCAAATAGAGACAATTTGACTCCTCCTTTCCTACTTGAATACACTTTATTTCTTTTTCTTGCCTGATTGCTCTGGCTAGAACTTCCAATACTATATTGAATAGGAGTGGTGAGAGAGGGCATCCTTGTCTAGTGCCAGATTTCAAAGGGAATGCTTCCAGTTTTTGCCCACTCAGTATGATATTGGCTGTGGGTTTGTCATAAATAGCTTTTATTATTTTGAGATACGTTCCATCGATATCTAGTTTATTGAGAGTTTTTAGCATAGAGGGCTATTGAATTTTGTCAAAGGCCTTCTCTACATCTGTTGAGATAATCATGTGGTTTTTGTCTTTGGTTCCGTGTATGTGATGGATTACATTTATGGATTTGCATATGTTGAACCAGCTTTGCATCCTCAGGATGAGCCTACTTGATCATGATGGATAAGCTTTTTGATGTGCTGTTGCAATCGGTTTGCCAGTATTTTATTGAAGATTTTTGCATCTATGTTCATCATGGATATTGGCCTGAAGTTTTCTTTTCTTGCTGAGTCTCTGCCAGGTTTTGGTATCAGGATGATGTTGGTCTCATAAAATAAGTTGGGGAGGATTCCCTCTTTTTGGATTGTTTGGAATAGTTTCAGAAGGAATGGTACCACTCCTCTTTGTATGTCTGGTAGAATTTGGCTGTGAACCCATCTGGACCTGGGCTTTTTTTGGTTGTTTAACTATTAATTGCTGCCTCAACTTCAGACCTTGTTATTGGTCTCTTCAGGGTTTTGTTTTGACTTCTTCCCGATTTAGGCTTGGGAGGGTGTAAGCGTCCAGGAATTTATCCATTTCTTCCAGGTTTACTGGTTTATGTGCATAAAGTTATTTGTAGTAATCTCTGATGGTGTCTTGTATTTCTGTAATCTGTGGTAATATGCCCTTTATCGTTTTTTATTGCATCTATTTGATTATTCTCTCTTTCCTTTTTTATTTATCTGGCTAGTGGTCTATTTTGTTGATCTTTTGAAAAAACCAGCTCCTGGATTTATTGATTTTTTGAAGGGTTTTTTGTGTCTCTATCTCCTTCAGTTCTGCTCTGATCTTTGTTACTCCTTGTCTTCTGCTAGATTTTGAGTTTTCTTGATCTTGCTCCTGTAGCTCTTTCAATTTTGATGATAGGGTGTCGATTTTAGATCTTTCCTTGCTTCTCATGTGGGCATTTATTGCTATAAATTTCTCTCCAGACACTGCTTTAAATGTGTCCCAGAGATTCTGGTACATTATATCTTCGTTCTCATTGGTTTCGAAGAACATCTTTATTTCTGCCTTCATTTCATTGCTTATCCAGTCAACATTTAAGAGCCGGTTTTTCAGTTTCCATGAAGTTGTGCAGTTCTGAGTTAGTTTCTGAATTCTGAGTTATAATTTGATTTCACTGTGGTCTGAGAGACTGTTTGTTATGATTTCCATTCTTTTGCATTTGCTGAGGAGTGGTTTACTTCCAATTATGTGGTCAGTTTTAGAGTAGATGTGATGTGGTGCTGAGAAGAATGTATATTCTGTGAATTTGGAGTGGAGAGTTCTGTAAATGTCTATTAGGTTTGCTTGGTCCAGGTCTGAGTTCAAGTCCTGGATATCCTTGTTAATTTTCTGTCTCGTTGATCTGTCTAATATTGACAGTGGAGTGTTAGAGTTTCCCACTATTACTGTGTGGGAGTCTAAGTCTCTTTGTAGGTCATTAAGAACTTGCATTATATATCTGGGTGCTCCTGTATTGGGTGCATGTATATTTAGGATCATTAGCTTTTCTTGTTGCATTGATCGTTTTACCATTATGTAATGCCCTTCTTTGTCTCTTTTGATCTTTGTTGGTTTAAAGTCTATTTTATCAGAGACTAGGATTGCCAACTCCTGCTTTTTTTTTGCTCTCCATTTGCTTGGTAGATCTTCCTTCATCCCTTTATTTTGAGCCTATGTGTATCCTTGCATGTGAGATGGGTTTCCTGGATACAGCACACCAATGGGTTTTGACTTTTTATCTAATTTGCCAGTCTGTGTCTTTTGATTGGGGCATTTAGCCTATTTACATCTAAGGTTAATATTGTTATGTGTGAATTTGATCCTGCCATTTTGATGCTAGCTGGTTGTTATGCCCGTTAGTTGACACAGTTTCTTCATAGTGTCGATGCTCTTTACCATTTGGTATGGTTTTGGAGTGGCTGGTACTGGTTGTTCCTTTCTATGTTTAGTGCTTCTTTCAGGAGCTCTTGTAAAGCAGGCCTGGTGGTGATGAAATCTCTGAACAATTGCTTGTTCATAAAGGATTTTATTTCTCCTTCGCTTATGAAGCTTAGTTTGGCTGGATATGAAATTCTAGGTTGAACGTTCTTTTCTTTAAGGATGTTGAATATTGGCCCCCACTCTCTTCTGGCTTGTAGGGTTTCTGCTGAGAGATCCACTGTGAGTCTGATGGGCTTCCCTTTGTGGGTAACCTGACCTTTCTCTCTGGCTGCCCTTAGCATTTTCTCCTTCATTTCAACCCTGGTGAATCTGATGATTATATGCGTTGGGGTTGCTCTCTTGAGGAATATCTTTGTGCTGTTCTCTGTATTTCCTAGACTTGAATTTTGGCCTGCCCTGCTAGATTGGGGAAGTTCTCCTGGGTAATATCCTGAAGAGTGTTTTCCAGCTTGGATTCATTCTCTCCGTCACATTCAGGTACACCTATCAAGCGTAGATTAGGTCTTTTCACATAATCCTCCATATTTCTTGGAGGCTTTGTTCATTTCTTTTTACTCTTTTTCTCTAATCTTGCCTTCTCGTTTTATTTCATTGAGTTGATCTTCAATCTCTGATAACTTTTATTCTGCCTGGTCGATTTGGCTATTGAAACTTGTGTATGCTTTGCGAAGTTCTGCTGTTGTGTTTTTCAGCTCCATCAATTCATTTATATTCCTCTCTAAGCTGTTTATTCTCATTAGCATTTCGTCAAACCTTGTTTCAAGGTTCTTAGTTTCTTTGCATTGTGTTAGAACATGATCTGTTAGCACAGAGAAGTTTGTTATTACCCACCTTTTGAAGCCTGCTTCTGTCAATTCATCAGACTTATTCTCCATCCAGCCTTGTTCCCTTACTGGTGAGGAGTTGTGATCCCTTGGAGGAGGAGACGCGTTCTGGTTTTGGGTATTTTCATCCTTTTTGTGCTCATTTCTTCCCATCTTTATGGATTTATCTACCTGTGGTCTTTGTGGTTGGTGACTTTCAGATGGGGTCTCTGAGTGGACATCCTTTTTGTTGCTGATGAAGTTATTTCTTTCTGTTTTTTATTTTTCCTTCTAACAGTCAGGCCCCTCTGCTGTAGGACTGCTGGAGGTCCACTCCAGACCCTGCTTGCCTGGGGATCACCTGCAGCGGCTGCAGAACAGTAAGGGCTGCTGTCAGTTTCTTCTTCTGTTATCTTTGTCCCATAAGGATACCTGCCAGATGTCAGCCTGAGCTCTCCTTTATGAGGTGTGTCTTTGGTTATATGGGGGTCAGGGAGCTGCTTGAGGGGACGGTCTGTCCCGTATAGGAGCTCAAGTGCTGAGCTGTGAGCTCCGTTGTTCTGTTCAGAGCTGCTGGGCAGTTACATTTAAGTCTGCTGCGGCGGAACTCATAACCACCGTTTTTTCCCAGGTACTCTGTCCCAGGAAGGTGGGGCTTTATTTATAAGTTCCTGTCATTCTGCTGCCTTTTTTCAAAGATGCCCTGCCCAGTGGGGAGGTAGCCTAGTCACAGTCTACCAGCAGCGGCATTGCTGAACTGCTGTGTGCTCTACCCAGCTGCTGTGTGAACTTCCTTGCAGTTTTGTTTATAGGGATATAGTTAGAACTGCCTCAGTAATGGCAGACTGTCTCTGTAACGGCAGACTGCCTCAGTAATGACGGATTGCCTTGGTAATGGCAGACTGCCTCGGTAATGGCAGCCTGCCTCAGTAATGGTGGAGTGCCTCAGTGATAGTGGACTGCCTCAGTAGTGGTAGACTGCCTCGGTAATGGCAGACACCCTTCCCCGACACAGCTGGACCGTCCTTGGTCCAGCTGTGCTTGCTGTGAAACTCTCAGTCCAGAGCATTTCAGATTGCCGGTCTTTGTAGGGTTGGGACCAGCCGAGCCAGATAACCTCGCTCCCTGTTTCAGCCCCCTTTTTTCAGTTGCATGGGCAACTCTGTCTCTCAGTCATTCTAGTCGCCAGTTGAAACTGTGCCCGGATTTTTGTGAATTTTTGTATGGAGACCCACTGCATCACCTGAGACAGCCACGCTGGAGACTCATGGCACTTTTCCGTCCGGGAATCTCCTGGTCTGTGGGCAGTAAAAATTCATTTGGAAATGTGGTGATCAGTCACCTTCTGTGTGTTCACTGGGAACTGCAATCCAGAGCTGTTTCTATTCGGCCATGTTGGATCCTCCCACTCATAACAATATTAATGTTAAATGTAAATGGCCTAAATGCACCAATCAAAAGATACAGACTGGCAAACTGGGTAAAAAGTCAAAACCCATTGGTGTGCTGTATTCAGGAGACCCATCTCACATGCAAAGACACACATAGACTCAAAATAAAGGGATGGAAGATGATCTACCAAACAAATGGAGAGCAAAAAAAAGCAGGGGTTGCCAGTTTTAGTCTTGGATAAAATCAACTTTAAACCAACAAAGATCAGAAGAGACAAAGAAGGACACTACATAATGGTGAAAGGATCAATACATCAAGAGGAGCTAACTATCCTAAATATATATGCACCCAATACAGAAGTGCCCAGATACATAAAACAAGTTTTAAATGACCTACAAAGAGACTTAGACTCCCGCACAGTAATAGTGGGAGACTTTAACACTCCATTGTCAATATTAGACAGATCAATGAAACAGAAAATCAATAAGGATATACAGGACTTGAATGCAGAACTGGAACAAGCAGACCTTATAGATATCTACAGAACTCTTCACCCCACAGCCACAGAATATACATTCTTCTCAGCACCACATCTCACTTACTCTAAAATTGACCACATAATTGGAAGTAAATCACTCCTCAGCAAATGCAAAAGAACGGAAATCATAACAAACAGTCTCTCAGACCACAGTGCAATCAAATTAGATCTCAGGATTAAGAAACTTAACTCAAAACTGCACAACTTCGTGGAAACTGAACAACTGGCTCCTGAATGTTGACTGGATAAACAATGAAATGAAGGCAGAAAGAAAGATGTTCTTCAAAACAAATGAGAATGAGGACACAACATACCAGAATCTCTGGGACACATTTAAAGCAGTGTCTAGAGGGAAATTTATAGCAATAAATGCCTACATGAGAAATGAGGAAAGATCTAAAATTGACACCCTATTGTCAAAATTGAAAGAGCTAGAGGAGAAAGAAAAAAAAAAAAAAAACCTCAAAAGCTAGCAGAAGACAAGAAATAATGAAGATCAGAGCAGAAATGGAGGAGATGGAGACACAAAAAACCCTTCAAAAAGTGGGTAAATCCAGGAGCTGGTTTTTCAAAAAGATCAACAATATAGACAGACTGCTAGCCAGATTAATAAAAAAGAAAAGAGAAAAGAATCAAATAGATGCAATAAAAAATGATAAAGGGGATATCACCACAGATTCCACAGAAATATAAACTACCATCAGAAATTACTACAGTCAACTCTCTGCACATAAACCAGTAAACTTGGAAGAAACTGATAAATTAATGGACACTTGCACCCTACCAAAACTAAACCAGGAAGAAGTTGAAACCCTGAATAGACCAATAACAAGGGCTGAGGTTGAGGCAGCAATTAATAGCTTACCAACCAAAAAAAGTCCAGGTCCAGATGGGTTCACAGCCAAATTCTACCAGACATACAAAGAGGAGCTGGTGCCACTCCTTCTGAAACTATTCCAAACAATCCAAAAAGAGGGAATCCTCCCCCAACTCATTTTATGAGGCCAACATTATTCTGATACCAGCAGAGACTCAACAAAGAACAAAACTACAGGCAATCTCCATGATAAACATAGATGCAAAAATCTTCAATAAAATACTGGCAAACCGATTGCAACAGCATATCAAAAAGCTTATCCATCATGATCAAGTAGGCCTCATCCCAGGAATGCAAGGCTGTTTCAACATAGGCAAGTCCATAAACGTAATCCACCGCATAAATAGAACCAAAGACAAAAACCACATGATCATCTCAATAGATGCAGAGAGGGCTTCGACAAAATTCAACAGTCCTTTATGCTAAAACTCTCAATAAACTAGGTATTGATGAAACCTATCACAAAATAATAAAAGCTATTTACAACAAACCCACAACCAATATCATACTGAATGGGCAAAAACTGTAAGAATTCCCTTTGAAATTTGGCACTAGACAGGGATGCCCTCTCTCTCCACTCTTATTCAATATAGTATTGGAAGTTTTAGCCAGAGCAATCAGGCAAGAAAAAGAAATAAAGGGTATTCAATTAGGAAAGGAGGAAATCAAATTGTCTCTATTTGCAGATGACATGATTTGTATATTTAGAAGACACTATTGTCTCAGCCCAAACTCTCCTAAAGCTGATAAGCAACTTCAGCAAAGGCTCAGGATACCAAATCAATGTGCAGAAGTCACAAGCATTCCTATACACCAATAACAGACAAACAGCCAAATCAAGAGTGAACTCCCATTCACAATTGCTACAAGAAGAATAAAATACCTAGGAATATAACTAACAAAGGAGGTAAAGGACCTCTTCAAGGAGAACTACAAACCACTGCTCAAGGAAATAAGAGAAGACACAAACAGTTGGAAAAACATTCCATGCTTATGGTTAGGAAGAATCAATATTGCGAAAATGTCCATATTCCACAAAGTAATGTATAGATTCAATGCTATCCCCCATCAAACTACCAATGACCTTCTTCACAGAGCTGGAAAAACCACTTTAAACTTCATATGGAACCAAAAAAGAGCCCTCATAGCCAAGACAATCCTAAGCAAAAAGAACAAAGCTGGCAGCATCATGCTGCTGGACTTCAAGCTATACTACAAGGCAACAGTAATCAAAACAGCATGGTACTGGTATCAAAACAGAGACATAGACCAATGGAACAGAACAGAGGCCTCAGAAGCAACACCACAGATCTACAGCCATCTGATCTTTGACAAACCTGACAAAAACAAGCAATGGGGAAAGGATCCCCTGTTGAATAAATGGTGTTGGGAAAACTGGCTAGCAATATGCAGAAAGCAGAAATTGGACCCCTTCCTGACACCTTACACTAAAATTAACTCCAGATGGATTAAGGACTTTAAACATAAGACCTAACACCATAAAAAACCCTAGAAGAAAACCTAGGCAAAACCATTCAGGACATAGGCATAGGCAAGGACTTCATGGCTAAAACATCAAAAGCAAGGGCAACAAAAGCCAAAATAGACAAATGAGATCTAATTAAACTCCAGAGCTTCTGTACAGCAAAAGAAACATTAGAGCAAACCGGCAACCAACAGGATGGGAAAAAATTTTTGCAATCTACCCATCTGACAAAGGGCTAATAATCCAGAATCTACAAAGAACTGAAACAGATTTATAAGAAAAAAACAAACCCATCCAAAAGTGGGCAAAGGATATGAACAGACACTTTTCAAAAGAAAACATATATGAAGCCAACAAATGTGAAAAAATGCTCATCATCACTGGTCATTAGAGAAATGCACGTCAAAACCACATTGAGATACCATCTCATGCCAGTTAGAAAGGCAGTCATTAAAAAATCTGGAGAGAACAGATCCTGGAGAGGATGTAGAGAAGTGGGATCACTTTTACGCTGTTGGTGGGAGTGTAAATTAATTCAACCATTGTGAAAGACAGTGTGGTGATTCCTCAAGGATCTAGAAATAGAAATTCCATTTGACCCGGCAATCCCATTACTGGGTATATACCCAAAGGACTTTAAATCGTTGTATTATAAAGACACATGCACATGCATGTTCATCACAGCACTGTTTACAATAGCAAAGACCTGGAACCAACCCAAATGCCCATCAATGATAGACTGGACAGGGAAAATGTGGCACATACACACCATTGAATACTATGCAGTCATAAAAATCGATGAGTTTGTTTCCTTTGTAGGGACATGGATGAACCTGGAAACCATCATTCTCAGCAAAGTGACACAAGAACAGAAAATCAAACACCGCATGTTCTCACTCATAGGCAGGTGTTGAACAATGAGAACACTTGGACACAAAGAGGGAAGCATCACACACTGGGGTCCGTTGTGGGGAACTACGGGAGTGATAGTGAGAGGGAGGGTGGGAGAGGGATAACGTGGGGGAGAAATGTCAGGTATAGGTGATGGGGGGATGGTGGCAACAGACCACCTTGCCGTGAATGTACCTATGCAACAATCTTGCATGATCTGCACATGTACCCTAGAATCTAAAGTACAATTTTAAAAAATGGCTTGTATCAAGAAGACAGGCAATGACAGGTGCTGGTGAGCATGTGGACGAAGGGGGAACCTTCATACACTGCTAGTGGGAATGTAAGTTAGCATAACCATTATGGAGAAGTTTGGAGGTTCCTCAGAGAACTAAAAGTAAAACTTCCATATGATCCAGCAATTATACTAGTGGGTATATATCCAAAAGAAAGGAAATAAATACATTGAAGGGATACTTGTTCTCCTGTGTTTATTTCAGTGCTCTTCACAATAGCCAAAATATGGAGTCAACCTAAGTGCCCATCAACGGATGAATGAATAAAGAAAATGTAATATATATACACAATGGAATATTATTCAGCCATAAAAAAAAGAATTAAATCCTGTCGTTTGCAGCAACATGGATGGAACTGGAGGTCATTATGTTCAGTGAAATAAATCAAGCACAGAAGGACAAACATTGAATGTTTTCGCTCATATGTGAAAGCTAAAAAGTAGCTCTCATGAAGGTAGAGAGTAGAATAGTGGTTACCAGAGGCCAGAAAAGGGAGGAGGAAGCAAGGGGGAATGGAAGGGAAAAAAGAAGGTAATGTGTTTATTACCACTGAACTATCTACTCAAAAATGGTAAAGATGGTAAACTGTATATTTTTTACCTCAGTAAAAAATAAATAAAATTTTAAAGACTGAAAAAAAAAATTAGCTGGGCGTGGTGGCAGGCGCCTATAATCCTAGCTACTTGGGAGGCTGAGACAGAAGAATCTCTTGAACCCGGGAGGCGGAGGTTGCAGTGAGCCGAGATCGTGCCACTGCACTCCAGCCTGGGCAACAGAGCAAGATTCTGTCTCAAAAAAAAAAAAAAAAAAAATGGAGGCCCTGCAGAGAACATTAAATTCAGCCCTTGTGAAGACAGGCAGCGTACTCTTACATCATCTTGGGTATATCCTGCATGGAATCATTTAATCCTCTGTTTCCTTATCTTGCTATTCCCAGTGATGAGCACAGTGCCTGACACTTAACAAATGCCCACTCCATGTTAGAATTAAATATTGAATATCTGAGGGCATTCCTGTACTCCATCAAGGTCCCAGTTTCTGCTGGAGTCATGTGATATGCGTCTTAAGTGTTACCATTAGAGTCTCTCACATTGCACTCTGCAGAGCGTCCATGTTTGCCATTCTCCTCAATTACTAGCACTGCATGTTGGCTGTGACTAAAGGAAGCTATGAGAGAACCCTACAACCGTCAAATGTAAGAGCAGGCAGGACCCTTACGGACATTCTCATCCAATCTCAGTATGGAGACACTGGAAGCAGAGAAATAGAATGGCCTTTTAAAACTCACACTCTAGTCCAGGATCTGGACTTGAATCAAGACTCCTCACTCCTTCATTCAGCAAACATTTATTAAGCACCACTAGGTATATGGCACTTGGCTAAGCACTGAGTAATCTAAGTTGGATAAGACACAAAAGACATCTCTGCTGAGGGCGTCAGTCTAGCAGGATAGCAAGATGCATGCAGAAACAGGGCAGAGTGTGAGAAATTGTGTGCGCACACAAGTGTGAGCACACAGCAGCAACTGAAACACTCTCCCAGATCTGCTTATAAGTTGCCTAAGAAGGACAGCAGGGGAAGTAACCAACACTATCTGGGTAGTCAGAACTAACACCTTCTGATTGCTTTCTGTATTGGACACTTTCCACATATTATCTCATTAAATTTTCACAAAATCCTGTTGGGTCATATCATTATGCTCATTCCGTAGCTAAGAAATGGAGGCCCAGGAAGGTGATCTGATTTGCCCTTAGTCTTAACCAGGATTTCAACTCAGGATCTGCTTGATTTCAAGCCTATTCTTGTTTTACTACAACGGGGATAAGGAGGTTTCATTTCAAGGCTGATTCTATTTGATTGCGGGAGACTGCTGGGAGCATTGTGCTGCCAGGGATGCTAGGTCATATCTGGGCCCAGAAACAAATAGTGTCATGGCTTATTAACCCTGCGTGTAGGATGGGAAGTGGTAGCCCATGGCAGGACCATGTCATTCCTGAGCTATACCATGTTGTAGTTCTTCCAGGCCCATCTCTCTGTAAGGCAGCGTGGTTTCAACCCACTTCCCCAGTGCCTGCTACTTCATTCATATTCCTTTCCTCTGAGCTCAGAATGATATTTTGTGCCATCTGTTATGTCCAGAATCTTGTGTCCTAGTTAGGTCAACTTTCCTGTGCAATGTTCAATGCTGTAGTACTTTCAAAAATTTTTAACCCCATCAGAGATGTCTCTTATACATTCCCCCAGGGCCCTGTTCTGTGCTAATGACACTTTATGTGGTTAAATATTACATGCCTACAGCCTAATATGTTAGCATTTCTAGGTGAGTTGCAACAGAGGCCTTCTGAATCCAAAGGAGTGACTTCAGCAGGAAGAACATCCAATCTTTGGGAAGGTTAGTTGGGATCTGTCATTCTTTAAGATTATACCGGCCAAATAGCTGCTATTCTGTCAGTACACACAGCTGACCTCACACCTTTTCTTAGCTGCTACAGAGCCCTTGATATAATAGTTAGTGAAGTACTGAGGCATTGCTGTTTAGTACATACAACATTTAAAGTGGAATCTGGAGGTAGAGATGGTGTTTTCTTACACGGTTTATGACTTCCAGCTGTTGAATGTAGTTAAACACTAGAATTAGTCTAGGCAGTGGTTCTAGCTGGTATGCCTCTGCTTTAAATTTTATCTTTTATTGCCCTTGATATCAAGATTTTCAGTTTTCCAAAGCTGGAAAGCTGGCCACAAATTTAAAACAAGTATCTAAAACCAGTTGTTAGGGTCAAAATATCCAACAGTAGTAACAATAGTGTTAAATGAATCATTTGTGGAATGTTTGATTGCTCATCATCTATTTGAAGCATCTTAGTGTCCTGTTTTCTGCAGTAAAAATATAAGTCAGATTTACTAAAGGTATATATGTTCATTCCTTTCACATATGTGACAATCTATTTTCTGAATTATTGGACTTCTGAAATGCTGTGGGTAAATGAATATGAATCTAACTGTACACCACATCTGAAAGTGTTATTTTTAAATTGTTAAATTCTTTAATGTCATAAGAGCATTTTCACTTGAGTATTCTGTTAATGTGTGACTTACACATTATAAGGCTTCTAACCAAAAGTAGATGCTTACTTTGAAATTCTACTTTAAAAAATCCTTTTTGAATAAGAAGAATGCTTCCCTAGGATGAGGTCCACAGACCTGATTTTTATGTAGAGTTATAATTTTCTATTTTAGTAAATCAGATGGCCCTGTGGCTTACTAGGTTAGTATTATTGCTTGTGCCCTGCTGCTTTTTCCTGGACTAGAAACAAAGAATAAGAGAGTGAACAGATTTAAAATATATCATCCCGTTTGATGAAATTAGTAGTCTATGTGCCAAAGTGAGAGTATTCTGCATGAGTGATTGTTTTTATCATTGTGGATGTTTTGTGTGCCACACATGTCAACATTCTTTGATTAATTGCATGGGTGAATTTTTAAACAGATGGAAATATGGCTGCAAGTCTAAATAGAAGGAATAGAAAAGTTTGAGTGTTGAACAGGCCTTGTGTAACTCAGACCTTATCTGTCACCAAAACCCCAGGAGTGCTGAACCATCTTAAATACATTCCAGTGAAGGGTGCTTCTCCAGATGGGAGGGTGTTCTCCCTTTTTATTTCCTATAGTATGGAGATGAGTTATTAACAAAGATACCATTTGAGATGTTTTATAAACTTCCAAATTCAGCTGGGGGAGTTGTTATCAAGTATCTAAAAAATAATGTTGACTAGGGACTTTGCAAGATCTTTTTATTTCACTTGTCACCAATATTTTCTTTCTTTCTTTTTTATTGCATTTTAGGTTTGGGGGTACATGTGAAGAACAGTCACCAATATTTTCATTTGTAATTTTACCTTCCAAAGTGTTAGACATTCCTTAATTTGATGTTTCTGGTTACCTTAACGTGCGGTCATTAAGATAGCATCTCAGTGCTGTAATTGAATATTCTAGCACACTATTCACTAAACTTTAAAAATTAACATTGAACTCATGTTTTTGATTTTTGAGTACAGCTCTCAAACTAGTTTATTTAATTACTAGAGGAAAGCTTATTTGCAGTCTAATTGAACTCTTAGTGAGTCTCTTAAGCAGGTACTGAAAGAATGTAGAACATCATTAAAATAAAAAAAATTGCTTCTTATCAATATAACTGGCCCGTCACTTGGCCACAGAAGGAAATAGGTTACACAACTCATCATCATGAAGGCATTCACTGGCATGAGGTAGATAATTGCTTAGTTAATATTTATTAATAGAAGGACATTTGCCTCAGTTGCCACCTACTGCTGATGACTCCCAAGTCAGCATTTCAATTTGGAGCTTTCAGAGTTCTAACCCACACTCCTGGCTGCCTACTATACATCTCCAACCAGAGGAGCCACAGACGCTCTGTGTGCCCAATGCCTAAAACTGAACACTGTCTCCTCCTCCTAAACCTGTCCCTCCTGTCTCCCTGCTTAGTTATCATAGCCACATGCTACTTACTCACCGTGGAGTCTTTCTTCCCCTCACTTCCTAGATCCAAATATTCAGGTCTCATGGTTCCTTCCTGCTTACAACTCCTCTGAGCATCTCTGTAACCACTGCTTTTTCAGATCCTGATAGTTTCACCTGGATTTTAGCTAGTCTTCAGATGAGTCTCCCTTTGTAGGCCATCAATTTCTCATTTGGCAGGACTAAGTTTTAAGAAATGTGAATTTTAAGCAGGCAGCCTGGATGATTCTGATGCAGGTCGGAGCTGACTTCTAGTTCCACAAATACCTCTAGTCCATCCCGAGCACTCAGATAAAAATTTGCTCTAAAATCTAAGATCTGTTCACATCCTTGATTCAAAAATCTTCAAAGAACTACCATTCTATAACAGTATTTTTAAAATAGTGGTCAGTAGAGTTGCCAAGGGTCCCTCAGAGGGGCCTCAGCGTGTGGACATGTATGGGGAGCGGGTGTTTGGAGTATGAAGATGAGAGCCCATTCTGCTACATAGGGCTTTTGTCAACACCCCTTCCTCCATCTCTTTCTTTGGTCAGAGCAGCTCTGATTTTGAAGTTTAACAAGATATTTCCTTTGGGAAAAGTATTCCTCTACTTAAAAAAAAAAAGTGGTTTGAAAACCACTGATCTATAGAAGTGGATTTCAAACTTTTAAAAATCAGGACCCACAGTAAGAAATAAGTGTACATTTTGTATCACAGCCCAGTTCACACACTTGTTTTTCTGTGTAATTGAAACAAGTTTCATGAAACATGGCCTTACTATATTTCTTGCACTCTGGTGTTTTCTATTTCATTTTTTTAAAAAATTGCTGGTTGCAACTCACTAAATTGATTTCACAACCCACTGAATTGCTGCTATGTCTGAAAAAACTTTGATCTAGCTTTCTCAATGGGGTTCCTTTATGAACCATGGAACACAGAAATATATTCTTAATCTTTTCAAGGATGGTACATAACTTATACTATTCTAGATGCTTGGAAGTGTAGTTAGTTCATACATACAATGGGTGCCTAAGGGCATTCAGACTTAATTTTCTGCATGAACTCCTGGTTGAAAAAGGCTTATTAGTGTCTGATCTGTAATAAATCCAAACTCTTGATTATTGCACATAGGGCCCTTCTGAATCTAGCCCTGTGTTCACCTCCCAGACTTTATCTTACTTCCTCAATCATCTTCTTGGGTTAAAACCATTCTGAACCACTTGGAATTACCCGGAGGCATCACGCTGTTTTCACCTGTGCACAGTCGTTCTTGCCCTTAGCACCAGCTCAACTGAGTGTCACTTCAACTGAGACCCTCTTTGATAGGAGTTAGAGTCGTCAGGCCCAGGTTCTGTCCCTGTCAGTCCCTGAAGGGATTAATAAATTTCCATTACATTTACCTGGCTCATCTCCTGGGCTACTGAGAGTGGGGCTCGATACTTAGTTCTAAGAAGACAAACATGCATGAGTCACAGCCTACATGCTTAGGGAGCTTAGAAAACACCTGAGACACAAGACATATATATTAAAAACTACCTCTGATATAGCTCAATGCTCAAGAGTTTGCGTAAAGTTCAAATTTATAGTATGTTAGTCTAGGATAATAATAAAAGTAGCAACTTTGTAGGGCTGTGAGTTTTACAGGGGAAGTGCATGTAAAGCCCTGAGCACACTGCCTGACCCAGAGCTCTCAGGAAGTGCTAGAGAGGAATTAAGCAGGTAATGTGCCCAGTGCCACGTGAATGCTATGGGTGGAAAGTACTACAGGAGTTGACAGGAGGAAATGGACACTGTGGTTGGAGAGATGGGAGAGCTCCAGTGGAGAAGGTGGAGTATGCACTAAGTTTAGAAAGAAAAGCAGACCTCAGATTAGGAGGTGAGAAGGCATTCCTGGCACAGTGAGCCAAAGAACAGCAGAGGAGGACTGTGGATGCCTTGCCTCTAGACTAATTTCATTGCCACTCTTTGTATATTTATTTTTGCAAATGTGCTCAAACATTTTCCCAAATGCGGATTGAAGATATTGATCTCTAGAGATGTTACTTTCTCATTTGAAAGAACTCTGCTCCCTCTCTCTTTTCCGTGGTTTTTTGCTAAGTCTATGTGGCATCTACAATTTTGCTTATGGAGTCAGCTTGATTAAACCATTTTGGGTCAGCATGAAGAAATAGGTTACAACATGATCACCCAGGGAACTTTTTAGTCCTGCAGATTTCTATGTCCCACCCCAGAGATTCTGACTATTTGGTCTGATGTGGGACCAGGGGAATACGCTTGTTTTAAAAGTTCCTTTGTTTTTCATTTGGCTTGGTCAAAAGTTTGAAAAACACTGGTAATCTTTAAGGCCCTATCCAGCTCCAGTGACTATATTTCCCATAACAGTAACACTTTTATTCTCTCCACTATTCCCAAGAGAGGGTTACTATGTTGTCAAGAGAGAAAAACTAAACAAGCCAGACATCAAAAGCTATAGCTACCGACTTTGATGTTAAGAGTCCTTTCTATATGAAATTGTATAATTCCAAAGAAATCCAGGTGGGAGTGTTCCAAGGTCCTTGTGTTGATGGGAAGGAAGGACAAACACTGGACAACTTTATGCTTTGTTAAATATATAAGTCAAAATTTAACGGAGTCTCTAACTTCCAAACCAATGGAAGGGGGAGAATGAAACCAAAGGAAATGAACAAAAGATCTCAATACAAAAAAAGGGAGGAGGAGAACAAGCAAAGCATAGAAAAAAATGAAACAAAGAACAAAATAAGATGCTAGAAATGAATTCCAGTATATTGATAACCAAAATCAGTGTAAATCATGGTACTATTAAAAAACAGCTCAATCTAAATATGATGTCTAACATTACATCCGTATATTGGAAAACCATGAGAAAAAGCAAGAAGATGATTAGCACAAAATGTATGATATGTTTATCTCAACAGGAGAGAGGGCTACAGGGGTGGGCACCCAGGAGGCTCTAAAGATAATGATAGGGTTCTTTTAAGTTGGGTGGTAAGTAAACAGGTATTATTATTTTTTATTCTTTTAAGCATTACTTTTTAAAGTTCACATATATTTTATGTAGTTTTGTTTGAATAATATAGTACACCCCCCCACATGCGTGCACATGCACACCACACTAAAAAAAAGGATAAAAGTAAATTGCCAGCATTTTTCTAAAACCACTCTCATATTATTAGATGTGACTTTTTAAATGTGATTTATTTTTATTTTTTGATGAGATGATTTTTTATCATGAAAGTTTTCTCCCCCAGCACAAAACTGTGTTTTGAATTAATCACGTGACCCAGCGCTCCAAATAAGTCTTCAAATAGATGCCGTTTGTTATAATATGGTAATTCCTACATATTTTCTCTTTCCATTGAATTACATAAAATAATTCATTCAATCAAAACCTTGTAAGCTTTTTATTGAGCAATGATTTTGTGTCTGTTTTAATCATTGTATGTGAATTAATCCATTGCATTTTTATAAAAACCCTTGGAAAAGGTAGCAATACTGCCCTCATTTTAAACCTGAGATAACTACAGCACAGAGAAGTTAGGTGATGTGGTCTAAGGCACGCAACTGATTGGTGGCAGAGCCAGGATTTGAACCCAGGCAGCCTGTCACCAGAGCCATGTTCCTGTTCTTAAGCTAGGCTGCTGAGCTGTGGGCCATAAAATGTCTTACTACTAAAGAGAGTGAAGGAGGAGTGGGAAGGTACCTCTGCACTTCAAGGGCCTCTCCGTAGTATGTCATGTCTGACTGTGAAGTTGCGTATATCACAATTACGTCATTCTTTGCTTTGTTAAAGGAAAGATTTTTTTCTTCTGGCCAGGAAAGAAAGAAAGGGAGGGAGGGATGGAGGGAGGAAGGAGGGGAAGGAATCCAACAAAAATATTGGCTGATTGGCTGGCCGTGGTGTCAGAAGAGAAATAAAAACCTGCTGACCTTATCTTCATGCTGTTTCCATGAACAACAAAAGGCAAATCTTCTTTGACAGAACAGCCCAAACATACTAGGCAGCTAAACTAGAGAACAGGTGCTTCAGAGATGTTGCCTTGAGCAGACGCTCTCCAGCAGTGACCCTGGGAAACAGCTGATCCAAGCCTCTTCCACCTGAAGGCCAAGATCTCGCTCCAAACACATCTCAGAAGAGATGCACAGTTTATCTAACAGTTCATTCTTTTAACTGTATGTCAGCAGTTAAATATAAGACCTCCCCACACAGCCCCACACGCTGGGCTCTGTAATCCTGGAGAATTCATAGAGAATGTGGAGATGTCAGGAACATACAAACGGGTAACTGGACTAATTCTTAAAAGTGAGGGGAGGGTGTGTGTGTGTGTGTGTGTGTGTGTGTGTGTGTGTGTGTGTGATCCTGGAAAATATATATCAGTCAGTACCCTACCAATCTGCATAAATTCCAGAAAAACTAAAAGGAATGTATTTAGCCTCAATGCTCAGACTATGACTGCTGAGAACAAGCAGGTTTCAAAGAAGAGTTTGTGGGAAGCCCAGATTACTTTAAAAGAAAAATCTTGGCATTAACAAATATGAATGAGTCCAGAGGTATCCATCTGGGAGTCAGTAGACAAAATTAAATGTGTGTCTCCTGGAGAAAAGGCTGAAGAAAGACATGAAGTGTTAACCATCTTCAAAAACCTGAAAGGCATCACATAGAGAGAGGAAGCACAGACTTTTCCTGAGCTATTCCAGAAAGTCACATGAAACAAATGGAAGAGTACAATAGAGTTTGGATGCAAGCCATTTTAAGTAAATGAAGGTTTATATATATATACATATATGTGTGTGTGTATATATATATATATATATATACACACATATATATGTATATACATAGACGGAGTCTTGTTCTGTTGCCAGGCTGGAGTGCAGTGGCACAATCTTGGCTCACTGCAACCTCCACCTTCTGGGTTCAAATGGTCCTCCTGCCTCAGCCTCCCAGGTAGCTGGGACTAAAGGTGCTTGCTACTACACCTGGCTAATTTTTGCATTTTAGTAGAGATGAGGCTAGGCTGCTCTCGAACACCTGACCTCAGGTGATCCACCCACCTCAGCCTCCCAAACTGCTGGAATTATAGGTGTGAGCCACCATGCCCAGCCTACATGAAGGTATTTAAGAGAGGAACCCATTGTTCAGCAGATGAAGAGCCTCCCTTGACCTGGGCATTTCCTTTGCCTGGATTGTCCTGAGATGTACAAAGGGAAGGTCTTTCCTGTGAATGAAAGATAGGGCTCAGCAGCTTCTCAACTCTTTTCCAAGTAGGAAACTGCCAAATTCTATGAAACTATGGCTTTTAACTCACCATAAAACTCAGACAAATTTGACTTGTTTATTTCTTAGACACAATTATCAGGTGGTATGGCTAAAAACTTACCAAGATGAATTCTCAAGCTGGTAGTTCCAAACTTGGCTGCCCATCTAGTTCTTTTGTTTATTTCAAACCAGCCTGAATAAAACAAACAAAAAAAACCCTATCTGAACCTGTCACATTGATTGCACACCCACTAACGAGTTCTGACCCACCACTAGAAAAACCCAGACCCAACCTAAAGTCCGTCCTCAGTTTACAGCTGAGGAAGCTGAGCCCAGGGCGATGACATGGATCTCCCAGAGTTGTTCAGTAAGTGAAGAATTAGGGTCCAAATCTCTGGTCTCTCATCTCCAAGTCCAGTTCTTTATTCACATATATTAGCCAGACCAAAAACAATACACAGTAGAGAAAAAGGGAACCACTGCCGAACTGTAATTATGAAATAAAGAATTCAACCCTCCTGCTAGCTAGTAAACATCTATTTTTTGTGGAAACAGCACCTCGTGATAATCGCTGCTCAGTGAACCCCCCCACACTGTTGGGCACCACTTTCCTCTGGTCCTCACAACCACCCCTCACATAGTTGGGTTTATTAACTGCATTGTATAAAGGAGGGAATGGAGGTGGAGAAAAGTGAAGTAATTCCTATAATTTGGGTTGCTCATAGGTTGGGCTGTGCATTCGTGTCTGACCCCCAAAGCTCATGGCTCTTCCCTGCCTTACACTGCCTCTCTATAATCCTTGACTTGCCCTTCTTAGAATTATATCTCTTAGAAGTAAGAGAAAGCAACAAGGGAAATACTGTGCAGAACTAATTCTAACCATTAGACTTGCTTGTTTATCGTCTCCTCTGTTAGTATTTTAGCTCCCTGAATGCGTGGTCTTCACCTCGTCCACTGTCTAGTACAGCTCCTGGCACATTGTAAGGTTCAGGTGAATATTTATGAATGAACAAGCAAGTGCATTTAGAAATGACAAGGACATTCAGCGAAAGCAACCACAACATACTACAGAGGCGGGTCACATAGAGACCCAGAGCACAGCCCATGGAGAAAAACAGCCTCTGTTCAAAATTGTGTCTCTTAAGAGTTATTTGATCACAGGCAAGTTACTTAACTTCTCTTGTGCCTCAGTTTCCTGGGGATAATAATAATACCAATGTCATAGTATGGTCCTGTGAGTTAATGAAGGAAAGCATTTGCACCAGTCCTCCCTCATAGTAGGTGCTGTATAGGTTAGTCGTTATTGCTGTCTGAGGTTATGATAATAGTAGTGCAATAATGGACTCGTGTCTTATAGGAGAAAAATACCATGAAATTTAGAGGTAAGGTAAGTATGATCCTGTGGCTAGAGACTCGGAAGAGATTACTGTTCATGTTCAATAGCAGAGTCTGAAAAGTAGATTTCTAACTGTCTCATCATGAAAGATTTATTTCTAACCAAAAAATCTAAATGTAGAGTAGATGATTTTGCAGATGGCCCATGAATATGTCAAAAAGAATATAGCGCTTACTAAGCATCCACATGAATTTATGAAGAATGAAATTTATGAGAGGTAACTTAGTTACACCACTAGCAGAATGCCATGGACTCATTGTGTCTTTTTTTCAAGAGCGCATTTAGAAAATCTGATTTCAAGAACAGCAGAATGTAGGGTGAAGTGTGGGGAACCCTGGAGTCAGAATTCTCCCCTCATCTCCCCCTAGAACTGGGCCTTGGTTTTCTTGTCTGTCCAATATGGATAATGAGTGCAGCAGCCTCCCAGTGTGGTTCAGAGAACTAACAGAGACCATGCATGTACAGTGCGTCCTAAGCAGAATGCAAATGTGAGCCTTCATAATCACAAGACATGAGTAAGCAGAAAAGAAAGTGAAATGAAATGTGGCTGATAGTCAAGGAGGCTCCCAGCTATTTGCCTGTACCAAGCCCAGGTCTTGAATGCTCAGATGGTAGGTGGAAGTTTGCTTTGCAGTCGTCAAAACCAATCGTGAGGGTCCCTTGACGTCACTGACTGAAGGCTGCGAGAGAAGAAAACCTGAATAAGCAACCTAAGGTCTGAGCATGTGTTGCTTGCTCTTCTCTCCTTGCAGGGGCGTTCGTGGTATGCTGGACCCCAGGCCTGGTGGTTCTGCTCCTCGACGGCCTGAACTGCAGGCAGTGTGGTGTGCAGCACGTGAAAAGGTGGTTCCTGCTGCTGGCACTGCTCAACTCCGTCATGAACCCCATCATCTACTCCTACAAAGATGAGGACATGTACAGCACCATGAAGAAGATGATCTGCTGCTTCTCGCAGGAGAACTCAGAGAGGCGCCCCTCTCGCATTCCCTCCACAGTCCTCAGCAGGAGTGACACAGGCAGCCAGTACACAGAGGATAGCATTAACCAAGGTGCAGCCTGCAATAAAAGCAGTTCCTAAACTCTGGAGGCCTCTCCGCCCACCCAGGCCTCCTGTGGGAAAAGAGCTATTAAGAATGGTTACCTGTCTCTAACAAAACCCATGTACAGTGTTATTTGAGGTCTCTATTAATCACTGCTAGATTTCCTTTAAAATTTGCTTTTCATGGTTTGAAAGCATGGGCAGTAAAGAGAGGACGTGGTGCATTTAGAGAAAGCACAGAAATGGGAGAGGCACGGCCAGTCCCTGCTTGTCCTGTGAACTGGTTGGAGCTGCTGCCAGCCCCGCTGGGCCTTCTGGGTTCTGGAGCCATTTTGTAGCCATTCTCCTTGTGTTTTCAAAGGGTGTTATGAAAGGGTTTAGACCAAAATAAATAATAAATGTTACTTGAGCCATCTTATGTAGCTGCTTGGAAAGTCTATGTAGTTCTTTCTGCATGCATTAAGAATGTTTAGAAATGCTTCAGCAGTGGTATTTTTTTCCTCAAAGAAACCATGGCCAGTAGTTCAGCAGGAATCGAAGAAAAATCAGTAAGAGCTCCAGATTAAACCTGATTTTTAACTGAAGGAACATTCTGAGGAAAAATACTTAAAAATGACAAAAAAGGTCAATATGAAAACTCTTTTTGACCTGAAAAAGGCCTTGGTATGGTCCTCCGTGCATGCGTGTGTATATGCATGTGTGTGTATATATATACATTTTTTGTTTTTACTGATTTTTATTGATTTTATTCAAAGATACCTGGGGACGGGGTTAGGGAATGCTTAGTCTGACTATTGGAACGACATGGATCCCTGGAGTATTTCAGATATGGGATTACCACCCCAGACTGCCTCCCACCAGCCCACATCAGTTCTCATTTTCCCGCGTGATGATGAAAAACAGTGGGGAGCTAGTAAAGGGTTTAATGCAGAAAACAAGAAGAGAATGTGAAGTTTGAAGTGTCTGTGGAACATCCAGCTGATAATCTTGCCTAGTAAGAGCAAAAGAAGCCAAGAGAATACCAACATTTAAGGAGCAGGTAGAGAAAAACCACGAAAGGAACAGAGGAATAAGAGGACCAAAGAACTTGTTAAGAATCAAGGAGAGAGGCCGGGCACCGTGGCTCACACCTGTAATCCCAGCACTTTGGGAGGTTGAGGCAGGAGGATCACTTGAGGCCAGGAGTTTGAGACCAACCTAGGCAACGTGGTGAAACCCCGTCTTTACTAAAAATACAGAAAATTAGCCAGGCATGGTGGCACATGCCTGTAATCCCAGCTACTTGGGAGGCTGAGGCACAAGAATTGCTTGAACCCAGGAGGTGGAGGTTGCAGAGTGAGCCAAGATGGCGCCACTGCACTCTAGTGTGGGTGACGGAGCGAGACTCTGTCTCAAAAAAAAAAAAAAAGGAGAGAGAATGTCAGGGAGCGTATGTGTGTATTTAAACAACTTAACTTTGCATTTAAAGACTGAAGGGACAGTGATGGTGAAGTCAATTTTCGGGCCACCTAGACTTTACAGTCTAGGACAAGAGCTGTAGCAATGATCTGTGTGCTGTACAAGAAAAGAGAAAGAGGTGTTCATTAAAAAACAGATGCTTTTATACATCAGAGTAAAAGCTGTGTTGACAAGTAGGCTGAATCCCTTCCCTATAGAATGAAATATGAGGTTGACTCCAGTCCTTATCTTCAGTTACCTCCATACCAACTGGTGGCTTGTTGGATTTAGCCTGTAGAATAATTTCACATCTCATATTTTGCCCAAGGTTAGTGGCATACTTCTGATACCTGGCTTACATGTGAACTGAATTTTGATCTGGGTTCTATTTTGAATTTTTCTCCTTCTGAGACCTGAGTAGGCAACATGAAAGGCAAGTCAGTAAGAAAAAAAATAATAATGTTTCATACACATAGACTATGCTGACTGGAGTTTTCTATGTAAAAGATTTAAGAGTGTATTCTGATTTAAAATGAGGATAACTTCAAGGCAGATATTATTTATGTAGTTTGCAAAACAAGTTTACATTTTTTTGCTATTGTAATATAACATTTATGTGCAAGAACTACTTGTAATAAAAGGATTTGAGAAGTCATGCATTTAAATATAATAGCCTAAAATAGAGGTATGATGATTTGAAAGTGTAGATCTCACAAACTCTGTATAGTATGTGGGTCTATCTGAAGCTATTATCAAAGCTACCTATAAAATAAAATTTAAAAAGATCTGTTGTCTCTTGTTGAGGTGCATTACTGCTTTGTGTATTTTCTAAGTAAAAATACAGTTTGTGGTAACGACAGCACAAATTTCTATTGCAGAAGAAAAATCAAATTTGCCATGAAGTACATACTCTGGATGTTTTGTGTAAGCATTTTGAATCTACAGCTGGCCAAAGGGTGGAGAACTGAAATTGAATTCCAGTCCCCAAATAGCTACTAAGGGATCTTTAAAGGTTTTATTTTGAGGAAAGAACCGTTTTTAGTACCCTGTAGCAGACTGTCATATTCAGAATGGTGTCTGGAGGGGGGTCCAAAGTGTGGAAACTCAGGGTAGAAATATACTAGTTTTTGTTTGTATGCACACACACATTTCAGCAAGGGCGCAAGAGTAGAGAAGTCGGGAATGTTTAGAAATGATGAGCGGCAGGGGTCACAGAGCTCACCACGGACCCTTGATAGACCTGGCCCTTTCTGTGTGTTTGTGTGTTCTCAAATTCTAGGATCCGAAGCTTATCTGCAGGTCGTTCATCTACCTCATCAGACCAGCCCTTGATCCAAAGCAGAGGCTACTCCCCCAGCTAAGTGAGATTTAATTTTCTTCTTAGATTTGTAGAACTGTCCAAGATGTTTCGATAAATCTGTACGGTGAAAGAATTTACTACTTCCTGAAGATAGCTTGCTTGCAAAGAAATAATCTTTTGGAAATAAATTGTTGAATTTTTTGGTGAATTTCTTTTTCAAGTGAGTAGTAGGCCTGGAACCAGTTTGTGACCTTGAGAAGCCCTAAACACGGAAATGATTATGGCACCTCCCTGCCCCCATTCATGTAATTCCAAATAAAAACAATACTAGACTGTAAAATAAATGTAAGCCTCCAATGAAGTTTTAATTTTCCTCACACTCAGCACTTTGATGCTTTTTATAAATACTAATTACAATTTAGAAATTCTGGTGCCCCAGCTTCATTGGCAGACTGAGCACGCGCTCGGCCCGCGGTCGGACGGCCCAGGACCAAGGACCCGGTGGAGTCGGCAGGGGCAACATCAGGCAGTGCTGGGGGTGCAGTTCTATTCATCTGCAAATGTCACCCCACGCAGACCACAGAGCGTGCCATGCTCCATGTTTGTAGACTAGTGTTCCTCCTGAGCTTGAGAGTGTTTTGTTTAGCTCATTAATCCTCTAATCATTCTGGGAAGGGGGCAATAAGATCACTTGGCTCTCGTTTCTAATTGGTTGAGCGGACATAATGAAGGTGAGGCCTGTGAATATGCCTGTGAAGGTGACTCAGTGACAATCTCTGGCCCTGTTAGTGCCTGGAATAAAAACACATGATGATGCATGTCACTGTATACTAAAAGGAATTAAAAACATGCAAAAACAGGTCTCACAGCTAGGAGACTCACCAGAGAATTACAACCCTTTGTGGGCCACAAAATGTGGTGTTAAATTGGAAACCCCTAGGGCTTCTTCCAATTTTACACATTGCCTTTCAGGCATAGGAGTACAAGACCGGAAGAGTTTTTGAAGTCAGGGAAGATGCATTTTTCCGTGAAGGATGCCCTCCAGAACACATGGTTTAAAATACATTTAAGGCTAGTTTTCACAGAGAAATAAACATTAGATGGGAGATGCTGTTGGCGTGGGTTATTTTCTTCTTTTGGCTTTAATGCTAAATTTTATCTTTACAGCATTCTCTTCAGTGCTTTTTGGTGTGTGCTTGCTCCTAAATTAACAGATGGTAAGCTACTAATGGCAGTTGTTAGAGGTTAAGAATGTTATATTATAACTTCTGAGTTAAAGGTTTATAATACAGGCTGGGCACGGTGGCTCATGCCTGTAACCCCAGCACTTTGGGAGGCTGAGGCAGGCAGATGACTTGAGCTCAGGAGTTCAAGACCAGCCTGGCCAACATGGAGAAACCCACCCTGCCTCTACTAAAAATACAAAAATTAGCCAGGCGTAGTGGTGCATGCCTATAATCTCAGCTACTTGGGAGGCTGAGACAGGAGAATCGCTTGAACCCAGGAGGCAGAGGTGGGCAGTGAGCTGAGATCATGCTGCTGCACTCCAGCCTAGGTGACAGAGTGAGACTCTGACTCAAAAATAAATAATTTAATTAAATACAAGTTAATAGTGTGAATTAATTTAATTAAGTACAAGTTTATAGTGCAAATAATAGCACAATGGTCACTGGAATCACGTGCAGGCAGGTTCCAGTGTACATCAATAAAAGTATGGGTCACATCATACTAAGGTAATGCAGTGCCTTTGCATAACAGTCCATAAATGTGGTTTGCAATTCACTGTACCAGCCTATTTTAGAAATTGCAGTTCTTGGCAGCCATTTAGAAAGTTGCAATTTTATGCAGCAAAACTTTGTAAATTTTTTTGTATCAGCAATTTCAACTTTGTATAATTCAAATTTTCTTAAAATCCATCTGTATTATATTTTGTTATTGAGATTAGAGCCTCCACCCTGTATATTAATAATAATATATATGAAAGAAAAGCATACCACAAGACATGTTACATCTTTTTGGATATTAGAAAAATGATATCTCTTTCTCAAGACACTTGCATCTATTGGAAAAACTTCACTGCTACCAGCCAGAAAACTCTGCTAATACATATGCCTGTCCACAGTATGATTGATATGTGGAGATAACACATCGGACTAAAGTTCAAAACACCAGTGTTCTGATTTCTGTTCTGCCCTAAACTGCCAAAGAAACTCTAGATATGATTGCTGATCTCTTAAATGAGAGGCTTAAATTAAATGATCTATAAGGACCTTTTCAGCTCCAAAATTTGGTTTCTGTGCATCATCTCCCAAAGGTGAATCCTGGAAAAGAGACCCAAGTCTTTGGATTCTGTCCATTTCACTCTTTGCATAGAGATTTCAAAGAAGAGGAGATCTGTTTTCATTTACTGCAGTGGTTCTCAAGCTAAGCTTTAGTGTGCATCAGAATTACCTAGGGAGACAACCTAAAATCTATATGCTTTAGGCAGGTGCAAGATGTGTCATCATAAATTCATCATCAATACAGGGGAAAAAGGATTTTCAAAATAAAATGGAACCACTATCCCGTATGGAAAACCTAAGAGCTTGATGATTTACTTATGTTTCCTGAGTGAACTTAATTCGATATGTGTGAGCTGCTGTTTACTCCATCAAGCCAAATAGAAAACCACATATTTGTTTTACATTTAATTTAACCAACATCTTTAGAACATTTCCTAGGTGCTGGAGACCTACCCCCAAAAAACCCTGCTCTTAAAAGAGTAAACAAAAATCATAAATCAAACATATACAGAAATGCACAAATAAGAGAACTAAAGTGAAAGAGAGGTGAAAATATGAGGGATGGACATGTATATATTGCTTTAGCTACCCTCAAGGCATTACACTGGAACACTGGTGATAATGGCTATTGGCATTGCAGTTTTTAGATTGGGTCTCTGTAATTCGTTATAGAATTATCTGAGACCTAGAGGAAGCAAAGGAAATCATATAAGCAGACTTCTTTTTTTTTTGAGACAGAGTCTCACTCTGTCACCTGCGCTAGAGTGTGGTGATGCGATCTCAGCTCACTGCAACCTCTGCCTCCCAAGCTCAAGCAATCCTCCCATCTCAGCCCCTTGAGTAGCTGAGTCTACAGACACACACCATAATGCCTGGCTAATTTTTGTATATATTGTAGAGATGGAGTTTTCCCATCTTGCCCAAGCTGGTTGTGAACTTCTGCACTCAAGCAATCTATCCACACACCTTGGCCTCCCAAAGTGCTGGGATTACAGGTGTGAGCCACTGCGCCCAGCTAAATAGGCTTCTTTTTGGGCTAAAGACATTTTACATTTTATGGTTTGGGGATCTGATACTGATCATGTAAACTAGACTAATTTGTTTGTTCTGTTTTATCTTGCTTAGGTGGATGTCTGACCACAGGTTTATGTAAACCTTAAAGATGGGACATATCAGTCAGTATTCAGTCAGAAAAACAGAAACCATTCTGGGTATTTGAAGCAGGAAGGTATTGAAAACAGACAGATGCTTATAAAACAGTCAGAAAGGCTAGAGGGAGCAAAGGCAAAGGAAGCCCATAGTTAGCTCTCAGGTTTGCAGCTAACTTTTAGGGAATTATTGCCACATGGGTCAGAAACTTCTGGAAAGTGCCCCCTGAGGCTGTGACTTGTGGAAAGACGCCACAAGCCACTCCAAAGTGTCAAATCTGCCGCTAGCAAAAGAATATGACCTCTGCTTCCCTCTGCCCTCTTCATCTCTTGAAATTGTCTGGTGCTGGCAGAATCTGAACTGAGATATTTACTGGCTGTGTATTCTGGAAAATATAGTTCCCAGGCTTCCAGCCTTTCCGATGCAGGGGACAGTAAGCATAGAAAGGATCAGCAATAGAACTGACTGTCAGCAGACAAGCCAGGACACAGAGAAGGAAACAAATGAAGGGGAGAGGGATCTTCTTGGCTTCTGGAACTTTCTCCTTTCTAAGAATAGTTGTATTCATTTTTTTTGACTGAGGGAAGAAGATAATATAACGGTTTTAGAGTAAGGTGAAAATCTTCTTTAAAATGATATGTTGGTACATATAGCATAGGAGTTCCACATTGTAGTATAGGGATCTTCCAAAAGCTGAATGGAAAAAAAGCCGAAAAAGAAATAACATCAGGCCGGGCACAGTGGCTCACGCCTGTAATCCCAACACTTTGGGAGGCCAAGGCGGGCGGATCACGAGGTCAAGAGATAGAGACTATCCTGGCTAACACGGTGAAACGCTGTCTCTACTAAATATACAAAAATTAGCTGGGCATGGTGGTGCCTGCCTGTAATCCCAGCTACTTGGGAGTCTCAGGCAGGACAATCGCTTGAACCAGGGAGTCAGAGGTTGCAGTGAGCAGAGATCGCACCAAGGCACTCCAGCCTGGCAACAATGTGAGACTCCGTCTCAAAAAAAAAAAAAAAATAACATCATAGTTCACTTATCATTAGCTATTCAATATCCAAATCTGTGATGTCAAAGTTGAAATTAGAGCATGAGAAATAAAATATGTGTGGTCACAGTTGATAGAAAACCATGGCAAATACATCACTACGTAATCTTTCCTTCAGCTTTCCAGATGGTGAGTAGAATAGGGTCTTGAAACAATAATGAATGAGCAAAAGGAGGTGTGAAATTTGGATATGCAAAGTCACTTTAAAGTCAGACTCAGTGTTCCTGTGATCTTAAAAGATGCAATGGATCTAAACCTTCTTAGGGTAGAACTATAATAAATCGAAGTTTCAAGGTTTGTGGAAAATAAGACTAACTTTCTTATATAGAAATAAGAGTCTGATTAATGCATCTTGGGGGAAGTTGTGATTTAGGGATTATCTTGATTTTGCAGATGAAGAAAATAAAGACTGGAAGATTGAATGAGGAGGATACATAGTGACTAAACCAAGGATCAAACTTTGCTCTCTAAGCTGTCCTTTAAGTCTCCTTCTCTATTCAGAAAAAAAAACAAAAACAAACTAGTTTCTGAATAACTAGACATAAATTCAGATTTCAAAGAGCCAATGTTTACTAATAATTAGCCTATTTTAGGGATTAAGAATGTTTATGCTTTTTGAGTAATTCAGCTCCTGAGAATGTATGCTGAAGAAATTGTTCTAAATTAGGAAAGGCTTTGTACACAAAGGTGACTAACACAGCGTTATTTATAGCAACTGGAAACTTCTAAACAATCTAAATATTCAAGTACAGGGTAAATGTAAAGCACTGTAGTCAAGTACGTGGATTCTGGAAGCAAATTGCTTAGATTTTCACCTTAGCTCTTTTACTGACTAGCTCTGTGTCTTTGGGCAAGTTCCTCTGTGCCTCAGTTTTTATTGCAAAATGGGGATAGCAATCCTACCTATCTCATAGAATTTTTGTGGAGATTAATTAAGCTTTATGTAAAGCACTTAGAACAGTGCTGGGCACTGTGTATTTGCAGTTATTGTTACTGATGGATTCTATACAGCAATTTAAAGTTACAGGTGTGAATAATCTAATAATATTGAAGAACACGTATAATGTAGAATTTGCTGATGGATTGGCTATGGTATCAAGAGATGTGTTTTAAGGATGACTTCAAAAATTTTGTTCGAACTACCACAAAAGTGGAATTGCTTTTTCCTGAGATAGAGAAAATACTAGGAGCAGTAGCTTTGGGAGTGGGTGGGGAGTCAGGAATTCCATTTTAGATTTGTGACACAGAATGTCACAGAGACACAACCAGGTGAAGATGTCAAGGCAGCCAGATAAATACAAAGCTCAGGGAAGAGGTTCACACAAGAGACAGCAATCACCAGTGTATGGATGCTGTGTAAGGTCATGAGGTTAGGCAACATGGCTTGAACAGCGAGTGCTGACAGAGATTACAGCAGGTCGGAGGGTTCCAGTGTTTGAGGTCAGAGGAACGAGAGTTGGTTAAGGAGACTGAGGAGGAGAAGCCAGGGGTATAGGAAGAGAGCTAGAAGTCAGTGGGGACCCAGGAGAGAACAGCCGTGTCAGATTCTGCAAGTCGAGGCTTGAGACATGACTCTCGATTTGGCCCTGGAGGTTACTGGTGACCCTGACAAAGCTGTTTCTGTGGAATGAAAGGGATGAAAGCCGATTTGGAAGGAGTTCAAGGGAGAATGAAAGGAGAGGACTGGAGACAGTGAGGACAGGCTATTTTTGAGGTTTTTGTTTGTTTATTCCTGACAAGGGACCAGAGATATATGGCAATAGCTAAAGGGGCATATGAGGTCGAGGGGAGGGGTTGATTTTAAGATGGGAATGATTACAGCATATTAGTGCTTGGTGGGAATGACCCAGTGTGGGAAGTATACAGGTGGAATAAGTGATAACTCAGGTGAGAGGTGACAACTGCTGGAAGAAATGGGCTCTAGGATATAACTGGACGAGTCTGGTCTTTAACCTGAACAGGGGCATTCCATCCATAGCAAGAAGAGGAAGATAGAGTATGCATGCAGGGAGTTGGAAGATAGGGAGAGAGTGTTCACTGTTTTTTCTCCTATCTTATCAGTGAGTGCCCCAGATCATTAGCTGAGAGTAATGGTAAGGGAGGAGGAGTTGAAGGTTTGAAGAGAGAAGGGCAGTGAGTGGACCAGGAGACTTAGTAGGGCTGCTAGACCAAGGCCCCTCAGTGAGGCTGGAGGGCACAGATTTAAGGTGCTACCATTCAGAAAGGCCACGTGTCCTCTCCTGCCCGTCTAGCTGCCTGGCTGTAATTATGCTGTAAACAGAGTTGAATTATTTTGTCAGGCAATGTCTGGGTTCCACTAATTAAATAAAAACATCTGGGGTTTGGGCCCAGCCATAGATACACCCAAAGTGATTGTCATGTGTAGCCAGGGTTGAGAACCGTGGATCAAAGCAAGAAAGTGAAGGGAAGGTACAGTGAAGAGCCTGAGCTCCAGGAAATACAGCTGTGGAAAAATTCAGTGTAAGTTTAATTACATAAATGTGAGCTATAAGTTTAACTGCTATTGTAATTAGGGAACAGGAGCCAAGGAGGGGGAACCAACATTGACTGAGTACCGATGACGGGTTAGGAATTGTGTCAAACACTTCCTATGCTTAGTCTTGAAACAACTGTTAGAGATAAGAAGTTTACCCTCTACTTTAGAGTATATAAGCTGAGATTGAGATTGAGGATGTGAGTTGCACACAGGTCCGCAACTAATAATGAGTAAAGCCAGAATTTGAATCCAGAAGCAATTTACTCTAAGATTATTGCTTAAGATTTTGTGGTAGATGTGTGACTTGAGTTGTGTATTAAAGGAGCAATAGAATTTTTATTTTGGAGATACAAGAGGGCTTCCTAGCTAGAGGGAAAAAAAAAAAAAAAAAGAGGCCTGGAGGCAAGAAGAACATGGGGAATTCAGGGAATATTCAGGGAGAAGGATGCCTCCCAGGGACAGATGGGTTGCAGTCAATGAAAGAATAAATGATCTAACCAGCCAACCAAGGAATAAATGGATTAGGGGAGTGTCTGTCCTCAATGGCCAGACGGCTGGGCGGCTGACAATGGACTCAAGGCCCAAGGAAGCTGCATTGCAGAATAGCTAAGTGAATGTTCCCTGCATTGTTTGTACCATTCATTATTTTAAAAAAATCATAGCTGTTGGGCTCCGTTGAGATAAAAGATGACCCCTGAGTATAAGCTCATTACCATCTGGCACCATGGCTTGGGAGCTTTATGTGTCCACAGAATCTATATTTTCCCAGCTTTAATCTCAGGGTCGATATCCCAACATAGCACTACTCATAACAAATAGCTAGTATTAAATGATAAAATAGGCTACTGTGTTTTATTTTATTTGACTTTCAAGCCAATCAATTTTATAGCTGTCTGTCTGAATGCTGAATAAAAAATTCCAGAGACAGCTAAGAATCATATGAAAAACTACAATATGCTTACAAAACGAAGCTTTATCTTCCCTACTTCTCCCACAGAAAGAGGCCCTTGGTAGACTGTTGATGATACATCTAATAAAGGAGATGCTTATGGAAATGGTCCTTTTAATTGGTTTGCAGAGTCACTCTATTTTATGCCCCTTTGGCCTGCAGATATAGCTTCTCATGTGCCCCACGTGATGTGCCTAGTGACAACGGTGCGTTGCTTGCCTTCTCACAGAGATTATTTTTTTTACTTTGATAATATGGAAAATCATAATTCCTGAATTAGAGCATAAGAAATAAAATATGTCTAGTCACAGTTGATATAAAACCATGGCCAAAAAATGGGGCGTATGAAAAACAAACTAGCATCTGTCCTCATCAGCCCTGCTGATTAGAAAGCTGCATTTCTCCTCTCTTTGCCTAGGTATTCCTTTGGGAACTATATGTGGTTCAAATAAGGTGGCAGGTATCTTGCCTGTCCTTGGGTGGAAAGTATTCACTTTTAGGGGAATTTTTGTTGTTGTTGTCGTAGAAAAAAAAAGGGAGTACAGATGACCCAACCAGAAAGTCGGCAATAAATTTAACATCAAGGACAACTGCTAAGTGTAATTGTTACGCTTGTCTGAGTTTCAGTTTCTGTCCAAGACGGTCTTTTTAGTTTAAGTCACTCATTGATGCAGCATGCACTATTCAGCCATTCATAGAGCAAACTTGTATAAAGTAGCTACCATGGGCTAAACAGTGTGCTGGGAACCGAGAAAGACAGGGAGGGGAAATAAAATGGACTCTGAGCTCAAAAAGCACTTACATTAATGACTAAGGCTGGAAGCAGTGTTTGTGAAACAAGAAAGGAGCTACATACTCACCAATTGCCCGCACTGTCTCTCACCAGACTTATGACTATCCAAAAGTCCTGTTTGGATTGCCTGTCTATATTTTGCACCATATTGTATAAAACTTATTATTGCTATGGAACCAATTAGAATTTTCCAAAGAACCAGTGACTTCAAGGACATTTGTGTATGAGATACACATGTTCTGTAGATTATATGAATGAATTATAGACTTTAAAAATTGTTATTGCTACACTGAAGCATATTCCATGATTTTTGTGTCTATTATTATTTTTTAATTATTAAAATCCATTTGTTTTCCTTACAGAAGAATACAGAAAGGCAAAAGATGTTTAACTAGAGAGAAAGAGTTAAAGCTAACTGGGAGTGCCAGGACTGGTGTCAGCTGGACTGCTAAGGGGTTGACTCCATTGCCATCACATGGAGGAAATTCCCACAGAGTTAAATGCAGACTCTAGCACCACAGAGGACACAGCTCATTGGCTTCCAGGATACCACATTCTCTTGGTTGCCCCTTCCAAGTCTCTTTTACTGGTTTCTACTCTTCTCCCTGGCTTATAAATGCTGGAGGGCACTGCCACTGGCCCAGTTCTTTTTTCTATCTACCCTCACTCTGTTCGTGATCTGATCCAATCATATGGCTCTAAATAACAGCTATATGTGGACAACTCCCAAATTTCTATCTATGGCCAAGGCCTCTTCTCTCAAACTCCAAACTCATGATGGGGGGGATGGAGGCAGCAAACCCTTATGGCATGTATATACCTATGTAACAATCCTGCAAGATCTGCAGATGTACCCCAGAACTTAAAGTATAATTAAAAAAAAACTATTAAAAAAAAAAAAGAGAAAGAAACTTTCACTTAAACATCTCGCATATATTCCCCACCACCCCAAACAACTACCCGCGGTCCTTCCCGTCTCAGTTGATGGTAACACAGATCTTTAGATTGCTCCAGTCAAAACTCTTAGAATCCTCTTTCACTTCTTTTTTTTCACATTCCTCATCCAATATGTCAACAAACTGCCTTGTCTCTTTTTAATGTAAAAGCAGAATCTGACCACTCTCACTGCCTCCCGTGCTGTTTCTTGGTCTGCGCTACCATGATCTCTTGCCTGGATTCCTGCATACCCTCTCATTGGTCTTCCAGCCTCTACCTTTCTTCTCCTGTGTCTGTTCTCCACACTCCAGCCAGAGTGATCCTTCTATGATTCAAGTCAAGTCATGTCACTCCTCTGCTCTGAACTTTGCAGTGGCTTCCCATCTTATTAGAGTGATGTCAGCGACCTTCATGATTTAGCCCTGTCACGTCTTTACCTCTCTTCCTTCTACTCTCCCCTCACTCACACCACTCCCATTACATCATCCTCTTGCTTGTCCTTGAACATGCCGGGGATCTACTGCCTCAGGGCCCATGTGCTGTTGGTTCCTGTCCCACATATCTGCACATGGCTTACTTCCTCAGCTCCTTCAAGTCTGTACTCAAATGTCTCCTTCTAGGTGAGACTTGCCCCAACAATCCTATTTAAATTGTAGGTAGGTTCTGACCTTGCCCCTTCCTCTGCTCCATTTTATTCATAGTACTTATCATCTTCTAAAGTGCTCCCCCCCACTAGAACCTGAGCTCCATGAGGCAGGGCTTGTTGCCTCTTACGTTCAGTGATCTATCCCAAGCACTTAGAACAGCCTGGCAGATAGTAGGTGTTCTATAAATATTTGGATATAAATAATAATGAATGGATGTATAATATACAGGAGGGAACCTCCTTTTAAGAAATATTTCCATCTGCTGAATGTGTTTTTTAAGCTTTACTAAGGTATAACATACCAAAAAGATGCACGTTTAAATGTATACATTTGATGAATTTGGACATATGCATACACCTGTAATAAATCATCAAAATCAAATACTAAACATAGCTATCACCTCTAAATCACCTCTAAATATTTCCTGGTGTTCTTTTATCTGTGTGTGCCTGTGCGCGTGCATGTGTTTGTGTGTGGGGGTGGGTAGAACACTTAACATGAGATCTATCCTCTTATTTTGAAGTGCGCAATGCTGTATTGTTTCTTTCCATTGAATTTGTGTTTGTATAGTCCCTAACAGGTCATGGGAACACTCTTCTGAACAACTGCTAGGCACGCAAGTTCAAGTGTTCCTTTTTTGTTGTTTGAGATGGAATCTTGCTTTGTCACCCAGGCTGGAGTGCAGTGGCACCATCTCAGCTCAGTGTAACCTCTGCCTACCAGGTTCAAGTGATTCTCTTGCCTCAGCCTCTAAAGTAGCTGGATTACAGGCACCTGCCACCTCGCCCGGATGGTTTTTTTGTATTTTTAGTAGAGATTAGGTTTCACCATGTTGGCCAGGCTGGTGTCAAACTCCTGACCTCAGGTGATCCACCTGCCTCGGCCTCCCAAAGTTCTGGGATTACAGGTGTGAGCCACTGCGGCTGGCCAAATTCAAGTATTCTAATCACTAACATTTATCGTGTGCTTATAAGTTGAGCCCAGTGGGAAGCATTCTGCATGCACCATTTCCTTAAATTCTCACGACCCAATGAAGAAGCCTGGAGTGATGTGACCTCCATTGTATAGACAGGAGTACACCAGTACACCAGATCAGAAAGGTTAAGTGATTTCCCTAAGCTGCACAGCATACATATGTATATATAAATGACTTTCTTTTTCTTCTCTCTTCTTCCCTCCCTCCCTCCCTCTCTTCCTTCTCTCTCTCCTTTCTCTCTCTCTTCTCTCTTTCTTTCTTTTATTCTTCTCTTCTTTTTTTCCAAAACAGGCTCTCACCATACCACCCAGGCTGGAGTGCAGTGGCATGATCGTAGCTCACTGTAGCCTCCAACTGTTGGGCTCAAGCCATCCTCCTGCCTTGGCCTCCTGATACAGGTGTGGGCCACCATGACTGACTAATCTTCTTTTTTTTTTTTTTTTTTTGTAGAAATGGGGGTCTTGCTATGTTATTCAGGCTGGTCTCAAACCTCTAGCCTTAAGCAAACCTCTTGTCTTAGCCTCGCAAACTGCTGAGATCGAGTTTCTTTATCACTCTACAATTCTACCTCCTTTAAGCAAAGGCTTATCATCAGGATTTGTTCTTTGGTATTCCTTTTCCCACAGTTGCACAAAGTCCTAAATGAATTCTTACCCAGCTGCTTGAAACAGTGGAAAGACTTCAGAAGTGTGACCAACTAGTCAGGCAATGCCATAGAAGAGGTGCCAGAATTCAACTGGATGTCATTTTAATAACCCTAAGAATTAATTATCCTAACAGTTTGAAAGGATAGTAAAAGAATGCAGAACTCTATCAAGTTCAAATGTCTTTGGAGAGAACCAGAAAATATACATATAAACCTAATCAGGTGAAGTGTGCAGTCCAAGGAAGTGGGCGGGGTGGTGCAGGCTTCTGTGAAGAGATACTCAGTGAGGTAGCATGTGAACTTGGGGCCATGGACTGTGAGACACATCATCTGAAGGGTATTGATAGCACTGCTATAAATAGAACTAAGCATGTTTCAGCAGCACTGCTGACGGGAAGGCACTCAGCTTCCCAGACACCACCCCTGGGCGTTATCCTGACTCATGGGAATGACAGCTACCTCTTTAGTGGCTGCAGTGGGTTGAATGGTGGCCCCTAAAAAGATATATTTATGTTCAAATCCCTGGAACTTGTGCATATTAATTTGGAAAATTGATCTTTGCAGATGTTATGAAGTTAGGACTCTTAATATAAGATTATGCTGGAATACCTGACAGGGCCCTAAATCCAGCGACAACCATCCTGATATGAGGTGAAAGCGGAGACACATGGAGGAGAAGGTGCTGTAAGATGGAGCTAGAGATAGCAGCGGTGTGGCCACAAGCCAAGGAAGCCCAGAAACGCTGAGAGCCTCCAAAAGCTGGAAGAGGTAGGGAAGGATTATCTTCTAGAGACTCCAGAGGGTCATGGTCCTGTTGATACCTTGATTTTGGACTCCCAGCCTCCAGAACGGTGAAAGGATAAATTTCAGTTGTTTGAAGCCACCTGGTTTATGATGATTTGTTACAGCAGCCCAGAGAAACTAATACAGTATAGTGGGTAAGCATTACTCAACCCTAGGCTGATTTCAATTCAAGTATGGATGTGTTTAAGGAAATTAACCTGTTGTATATTAATATTTTATGTGAGGGAGAAGCACGTATTTGGTATCTCACGTGCATGTAACATGTAAGACAATTTGGCCTAATATTAAAATGAACAGACTTTAGATTCCACTTTACAATGTGTGAACAATTGATTTAGTTTTTAAGTTATAATTTTTCTAAGTTTATATGGATTCTTGAAATATTTAAAGGAACTTAAAGTTAACCTTTTATGAGTTTGATGTATAGGTGTTCTGTGTTAAGTACTCAGAAAGATTGAAGAAAATTGAAGAAATTTTAAAAGAGAAATAGAATATGTCGATTTACAAATTCAATTAAAAATGCTTGGAGATGTTAAATTAGCTAAGCTTATAAACAGGGTCACATATTATTCCAAGGCCCTTAACACAGTTCTTGAAAATATGACAGACTATATACAACGTACAAGAAACGGTAAGATTTGATGCAGAACATAAAAGCTTTAGAGAAAATAAGGTTTCTTAATCTGTAACTTTAATAATTTAATATTAACTTTTAAAAGCAACATTAACCTCTGAATAGTTTTTCTTGCCCTCAAAACCACTCGAGGGCACCAAAAAGCTCACATTTAATAGAAGCAACATAAAAGAAACTTTCTAATTATTCCATCCTTCAGGAACAGGGCCAAGGGAGGCAGTCAGCAGAAATGAAGCTCTGTCCAGATGGTGTGAAGGTGATCTATGCGGTGAGCAGAACAGCAGAGGGCTATGAACTTTGCTGGCGAGTGTCTTTGTTCTGAGTCAAAGTGTTCCTTGGCACGTGAAGGAACATCAAGTCCAAGGGCTTCTGGTGACTGAACAGATAACATAAATTCCATCAAAGCTTGGCTTCTGCCCATCCTAAACTCTCCTCCCCAAGATAGTACAGTGAGTGTGGCATCCAGGCAAGAGTCTGATTTTCTATTTCTTCTGTTCAATTTGAGGAACCAACTCTGTCCCTACAGAGAAAACCACAGAATGATTATTTTTGCAGTGGTAACCATTTCTGGCTTCAGTACCTTAGTTCCTATTTATTGCTCTCTGTATCCTCCATTTTCTTCTGTGTGCTTGCTTGTCCTAAAATCTCCATTTGCTTCCAGGTTGTTTGATGGGTCGGGCCCTTTCTCCCTTGAGTGTGGCCAGGCTGTGACTTTAATTTCAACTAATTCAATATGGCAAAGATGAGAGAATGTCCGTTCTGGGTTACATTACCCCAGACAGAAGCTTACAGAGCTGACATGTTCACCTTGCTAGGAGACCCTGCTGGCTGTGAGGAAGCAGGCTGCCATATTGTGAGCATGGAGAAGAAAGGAGGCAAGGAATTGAGGGTGGCCAACAGCTGACAGCCAGGAAGAGTCTGAGGCCACAAGGTGCTGAATGCTGTCCACTACATGAGCTTGGAAGTGTATCCTTCCCCAGGCAAGCTGAGGAATGAGAACCTAGCCCTGGCTGGCTAGGCACTTGATTGCAGCTTGCAGGTAAGATCCTGACACACAGGACCCAGCTAAACATACCTGGACTCCTAACCCACTGATATTGTGAGAAAATAAATGTGTGTTCTTGTAAGTTGCTGATTAAGTTGTTATGCAGCAACAGATAATTAATGCTTAATTATCTAATTAATACACATTAATATTTTGGCAACATACCACTATGTTCCTGTGGTACCTGGAAAAATCCTCAGAACCATGTGTTATGTAATTGGCAATGCTATGGTACAGTGGGGTCTCCTAAACACTGATAATGGGTGATGCAATCACTTTGCAAAACAATTTGACATGAGCTAGTATAGCTGAGACTGCACGTCTCCTGTGACTCTTAGGAATATGCTCTAGGAAGACTCTTGCCTATGGTACCAGGTAGCAAATTGGAGGCAGCATTGTATTAACAACAAACTGAACACAACCCAAGTGTTCACCAACTGGAGAATGGACACATCAATGTGATTCTTCATAAAACAGCTATAGCAGTGAAAATGAAGCTCTCTTCATTAGGAGAGGCTTCCCTCTTGAAGCCACTGACCATGTCTTATTCATCTCTGAGTTTTCTCATCTGCAAAATAAAATAATAATAGTGCCTACTGCTTAGGGCTAAAAATTAGACACTTTAAGTCATGGGCTTAACACTGTGCCTGGCATTTAGTAAGTGCTTATTAAATGCTACCTCTAAGTTTCCGGGGCTTCACACAGTACCCAGCACATACTTTATAAATACTAATTGAATGAATGATTAAATGCAAGGGTTGATGCAGAAGGCCAGTATTTCTCATGTCAAAAGAAAAAGTGTCAGAAGTTATCATCCCTCAAGGTCTGCCAGAAGAAACCAAACATGTAGAAAACAGACCTGCCGGGGTGACTGAGCAAACCCAGGCAGAAGCTGGCCTTGTTAAGGGGGTGTCTGTTGGAGGCTGCTTCTTGGTTCTGCCCACCCCTGAGCACCAGGTTCTTAACTGGAATAGATAATGGGTATGAGGATTTCGGCCAGGTGCAGTGCTCACACCTGTAATCCCAGCACTTTGAGAGGCCGAGGCAGGCAGGTCACTTGAGGTCAGGAGTTTGCAACCAGCCTGGCCAACATGGTGAAACCCATCTCTACTCAAAATTCAAAAATTAGCCGGAGGTGGTGGTACATGCCTGTAATCCCAGCTACTCAGGAGGCTGAGGCAGGAGAATCACTTGAACCCAGGGGTCAGAGGTTGCAGTGAGCCGAGATAGCGCCATTGCACTCCAGCCTGGACAGCAGAGAGAAACTCCATCTCAAAAAAAAAAAAAGAAAAAATAAAAAGAAAAGAAAAAGCTAGGCAGATTTCACCAGGGTTTTTTTGTTTTGTTTTTGTTGGTTTTTTTTTTTTAATTCAGGGCTTTATAAACCATACTTTGTGTTAAGAAAATAAACAATGTACATACCTATAGACAATGAACGATGTAGGATATGCGGCAGATCCTGATATGACTTTTTTATTCCACCATATGAAGGATCAGATAATAACATTCAATGCTGCATTTGCTCTTCTCTCATTCACTACGCCACATGCATTCCACCCACAAAGGTTTATTGAGGATAACCCCATGCCAGTCACAGGGTTAAGCCCTGGAATACCGCAGTGAGCTCAACAGACCTGCTCGCTCTCCTGGGGCTCGCGTAAAGACAGATCTGGTCTGAACCTCTTCTGCATGTGCTGGGCAGCCCATTCGCTCCCTGCTAGCTGTTTGTGCTGTGCTGGACTGTCTTGCTCTTGTTGCTGGGTCCTTATATTCTTTGCAGTCTTTATCCTTTGCTTGTGCACTTGCTTCAAGAAGACTCTTTAGGTCTTGAGCCTTGACATCAAGTAAATTTTGAGAAAGGCTTTTCTCCCTCCAGTGAGCTCCTTCCCTTGAGGCTGGCAAGTGATTTCGCAACTAATCACCTCTTTCACCTGGGTGTTCTTTGTGTTTTCTTTTCTGATGTTTTCTCTGAGGGATGTGAGCTGGGGAAATAGGAAGGACTTTTATGGCTTGGAACACGAGCTTAAACTGGATCCCGCAAAGAATAACACCCTCCACTTGCAGGCATTGTGAAAGGTAGATGGTGGGTATCTGACCGAGCATGTTCCATCAGCAGCTCCTGGCATTAGAGTGGGGGTGAGCTGATCGTCAACACAGCACAGAGAGAGAGAGAGAAGAAGAAGAAAGCCCAGCTACAAGCCATTTGACATATCCGCAGGTGGCCAGGGAGGACCAGCTTCTGACACTCCAGCCCAGCCTACAGCAACTGCTTACTTTTTTTAGCAAAAGTTTTGGATCCATCAAGTGGAATTATAAACAATGAGATTGGCTTTAACGCTTTCTTTGTAAATAAAATAATGCAATGAGCATCCATGGACCTACCACTCAACATAAGAAAAGGAACATTATAAATATCATCGTAGCTCTCTCTGAGTAGGGTTGCCAGATTTAGCCAAAAACAAACAGCAGTGAGAAAAGATGCCCAACTAACTTTGAACTTCAGATAAACAATGCATAATTATTTAGTATAATTTGTTCTAGGCAATATCTGGGACATACTTTTACTAAAAAAAAGTATTCATTGTTTAAATTCAAAGTTACCTGGGGCATCCTGTATGTTATCAGGCAACACCACCTGTGAGACCCTCATGAGTCGCAGCCCCCGAGGCTCCTCCCTGACAGACAACCATTACCCTAAAGTTGGCTTTATCATTCCTTTGCTATTGTTGATAGTCTTACACATTTATATATATCAGTAAACAAAATACTGCTTTCTTTGCTTGTTTTCCAAGCTTATTAAAATATCATTTCATAAATTTTCCTCTCAACATACTGTATCTGACATTCCATTTCACTGCTGATTCATTTACTTTCACTGCTATAGCTGTTTTATGAAGAATCACATTGATGTGTCCATTCTCCAGTTGGCAAACACTTGGGTTGTGTTCAGTTTGTTGTTAATACAGTGCTGCCTACAATTTGTTACCTAGTACTCATGTGCAAGAGTTTTCCTAGGGCATATGCCTAGGAGTCATAGGAGACGTGCAGTCTCAGCTATACTAGCTCATGTCCACTTGTTTTGCAAAGTGATTGCATCACTCATTATCAGTGTTTAGGAGACCCTGTTGTACCACAGCCCTGTCAACACTTAAAACTGTCAGATTTTTAATTTGTACCAATCTGGTGGGCATAAAACCATCTCTGATTGTGATTTCATTTTTTTCTTGTTTACTTATGAAATTAAGATACGTTTTATATATTGATTGGCCATTTATGGTTTGTTTGTTTGTTTTGCTGTGAAAAATCTTTTTATTCCTATTGGCCATTTTCTATTTTTTTTTTCCTGATTTTTAGGAATTTTACATAGATTCTCAATACTAGTCATTTGTTAATTATGTGCATGGGAAATATACCCTCTAGATTTTTGCCTGGTCTTTTTACTTTCTTTATGGTGTCTTTAGATAAAAATTAGAATTTTTTTATTTGAATTTCTCTAATTTATCAATATTTTCTTTCATGGTTTGTCTTTTCTGAGTCGAATTTAGAAAACACTCTCTTAGCCAAAGTCACAAGAAATATTCTTTTATACTGACATTTAAACATTTTAAAGTTTTTCCTTTAGCATTTCAGTCTTTATTTTACCTGGACTTTATTTTATAAATGGTATAAGAAGGAATCCAATATCATTTTTCCAGTATGGATAAACTCTTATTCCCCCCACTATTAATTGAACAGTTCATTCTTTACCATGCCTTCTACCCTGGCCCCACACCTTAGCCGCTATGCAATGCCTGTAGATAGGTCTTCACATATTCATGGATTCATTTGGGGGCTCACTATTCTTTCCTATGGTCTGTTTATTTATCCCTCTTCCAATACCAGATTGTCTTATTTACATAGATTTATCATAACTTACATGTTTTACATGGATTTACCACAAATTGCAGGGCAACCCCTAACTCTACCCCCATCTCTCTCTCTCAACACACACACACACAGACACACACACACACACACACACACACACACACATATGTGCGCACACACACCCCTTGTTCTTATTCCTCAAAAGTATCTTGACTATTTGTAGGCTTTTACTCTTCCATGTAAATTTTGGAATAAGATAATAAGGTTCATGATAAACGATTGAGATATTCACTGGAATTGCATTGTAATATTTAGGGAGAATTGGCATATTTATGAAATTGCATCTCTCTACCTATGAACGATGTATCTTTCCACTAGTTTAGGTCTTCTTTAATGTTTTTCAATAAAATTTTTCTCCATAAAGGTCTTGCCCTTCTTTTATTATAGTTTTATTTCTGTTGTAATGGTATCTTTTAAAAATTATATTCCTGCAATTTTTATGGCTGCTTTATGGAAGTACAATTGATTTTTGTATAGCCAGCTACCTTGCTAAACTTAAACTCTCTTTTTAACTCTAATAATTTAACTATAGATTTAGAAAAATATGCTCCATAGGCAATCATATTATCTGCTAATAATGATTATTGTATTCTTTCTTTCCAATTTGTATATCTTTTTATTTTCCTTTTCAAAATATTACTGATGAGAATCAGTAGAATAATGCTGAATAGAATGATAATATTGAGCATCCTCTACTTGTTCCTGATTTCAAAGGAAATAGTTGTAAGTTTTATTATTAAGAATTATTATCTGCCATAAATTTTTGGTTTTGACCTTTTTCCTGTTAAAGGAGTTATCTTCTTAATTATAATTTTCAGTGTTTCTATCACAAATTAGCTTGCTTTTTTCATATGCTTTTTGTCATCTATTAAAATGATAAAATTATCAATCAGCTGGGTGTGGTGGTTCACACCAGTAATCCCAGCATTTTGGGAGGCTGAGGCTGGCAGATCACCTGAGGTCAGGAATTCCAGATCAGCCTGACCAATATGGTGAAACCATTTCTCTACTAAAAATACAAAAATTAGCTGAGCATGGTGGTGCGCCCCTGTAATCCCAGGTACTCAGGAGGCTGAGGCAGGAGAATCACTTGATCTCAGGAGGCAGAGGTTGCAGTGAGCAGAGATCATGCCACTGCACTCCAGCCTGGGTAACAGAGTCAGACTCTGTCTCAAAAAAAAAAAAAGAGAGAGAGAGAAAAATGATAAAGTTGTCTTCCTTCTCTAATCTGTTAATGTAAGGAATTGTATTAATTAATTTTACAATGTTAACCCAGCTTTGCATTCCTGGGATAAACTCAACTTAGTGTGATGGATTTTTTTTTCATACCCTCTGGATTTGGTTGATAATATTTTCTTTAGAATTTTGGCAACTTTGTATATGAATAAGATTAGCCAATAATTTTCCTGTCTAGTACTGTTTAATTTGATTTTAGGATCAATGTTACACTTATCTCAGGATGAAAAGGAAAAGTTTAAGAATGGTGTAAAAGGATGTTACATTTAGTTTCAATTGAAGTACCAAGTTTCAAAAGATGTAAACTTCCAAAGTGAGATGTTAGACCAAGATTGCCTTTTCAAAGGAAATATCCAGCAATCAATTTCATCAGATGAACAACTCCTTGCCCTCTCAAGCATATAAATGTCTAGAAAGTGGAGTTTAATGGAGATTTAAAGAGGATTTCTTTGGAAAACATTGCTAGTATGAACTGAGCCAACTGAGAAGGGATTCAATTGTTCCCCACGGAGAGCTTCACATGCGTCCTCTCCACCTACGCAGGTCAGCAGACTTGTGTCCGGCTCCCATCTAGAACACAGAAGGCAAGAAAAGGATGGGCTGGTTTGGTGATGGATTGAAAAGAAAGATGCTGCTGGGCGTGAATCAGCTTGTAATCCCCAAATTTGCCTGGACAAAGCAGTATGATGGTTTCCTTGGCTCATATGTGGCTGGATATGCACAAAAGAGCTGGGCATTGCGTCATCATAGATGAACTCACAGTCAGGTCAGGTGGAGAGGTGAACTGGTTTCATTACAGCATGAGCTACAGGTGGATACTGCTTTCTTTGGCAGTAAGGGGTAGTAAGTAAGCAACTTCCAGAACACAGTGCATTCATTCAGAGCAAAGGAAATCAACAGTGATAGGGTAAGAAAATAGGTTCTCCTAAGTACTCATGAAAGCATTCCATGAGAGAAAGAATCAGCTTCAAATACCTTGCTGATCGAGAGAGAGCAAGGCACTCTTATACCAGTATCAGTTAAGTAAGGACTTTCTGCTTCTCTTCCTTCCTCATCTCCCAAACCTGAAGAGGATCAGAAACAGCAGTAAATGGATGGGGGATTTGTGGGTTATTAAGTTACTGTCTTCCAGCTCAAATCCACCCTTTTATTCCCTGCTTTGTGGTGCTCGGGCAGGAACCCTGGAAATCACATTTCTGCTTTGCCAGCTCTTCCCTGTTGGGCTCTGCCAGTTGGGGTGCTAGAGGGAAACTGCAAGACTGGAGGAGCAGAAGGAATGTGCTCCTCTGGTTGGTTCCTGTGGACTTCCTTTCTGCTCATAGTTTTTGTGTCACTCCAGCACTGCACCTTCACTGCATTGGTGGTAGTTTCTTCCATAGCAGCAGCTGATCCAGTTTGCCATTTCTACCAAACTTGCAGGACCAGACTTGTCACTTCATTCACCCCTTCAACCTGAGACATGATTACATGCTGGCCAGTGCCTCCTCTTCAGAGTCCCGGCCCCAGCCTCCCCAGGCTGCTCCTCTGAGCTGAGACACCACTATCAGTCAAGCATCGCCCCCACCTCAGGGTCAGAGTTTCAGCTCAGCAGAATCCTTTGTCTCAGCTTTTAGATTTCAAGAATGCCAATCTCTTCCTTTTATTTCTTCAGCCTTGGGAATGATAGCTGTTTCCTAAAATGATTGCTTATGACCTCTTAACATTCTCTTCGTCTCTTTTCTGTTACCTGGTTAGTAGCTTTACATCTAGTTAATAATTCTTTATATTAAATTCTTTCTCAAATAACTGGTGTGTTTTCTATCCCCTGACTAGTATAGGGGAGAGTGATCGACAAGGTGAGAAAGAAAAAAGAAGACTTGAAGTTTATGTCTTTCCCAAAAACAGGTGGTCTCCCTGCCACAGCCCCTAGCTGGGGGACAAGACATTAGAGTGCAGAAAAGTCTTAACTTTTAAATTGAAATCCTGACTTTTTATGTCAAGTTACTAATTTGAGTCTGGGTTTGTGTCTGAAAGTGAATAAAGGTATTTCTATTACTCAATAACAACTATAAAAGTGAATTTTTATAGTTATTTTATATAGGACTTGCCTGAGTTTCGTCCAATGGTAGGGGAAAAATTGCTTTCACTAAGAAGATTTAAAGGAATTTAAAATTGCTTTCACTGAGAAGATTTAAAGGAATTTAAATTTGCTTTCACTGAGAAGATTTAGGAGACAAAACTAATAACTTTCTGGATTATATCCCATGAATTCTGCTTCTTTAACATACTGATATAATCTTCAACTCTAATTGAAATGCCTTGTAAAACTCACAAATAAAACTCTCTGAGCCAAGGATTTATTTTGTGGGAAGATTTTTTACTGCTGATTATGCAGCCTTTCTATTTCTTTTTTGGTCAATTTTGGCAAATTATTTTTTCTTATATTTCTATTATCTTTTTGATCATTTGTATTCCACTTTCCCTGCTAATATTGTTTGTGTCTTATCTCTTTATATATATTTTTAGTTTCCTTATAGTCTTTCCAGAAGTTAGTCTCTTCAAAGTGTCAATTTTTGGCTTTGTTGATTGACATTATTGTATGTGTTTTCTAATTTAAGATTGTCATTTCCTTCTTTTTATCTTTTTGGGGAATTTTCTGTCTTCTATCTACCTTCTTATATTTGATGCTTAGCTTATTAATTTTATGTTTTAAGTAGCATTATTTCCCAAATAAACATTCAAACTTACACATTTGTGTTTATGCATACTTAGGAGAACTCATTGCTGTCCTCTACCACAGCTGATTCTCACCTGCAGGTCCCTTGGTCTGAATAGACGCACTGCAAACTGCACATTTTTAGTGTAGTTGTATACAGTTCTTGGATTTTTTTATTTTCCTGTACAATTTCTTTTTGACCCCTGAGTATCAAGTAATTTGTTTTCTTTTAATTTTTAAACTCTTTATTTGGAGCATAACATAGAAAAATGTAAATGTATTCATTTAATACAGAAAAGTATACATATTATAAGCAAATAACTTGAAGAACTTTCATAAACTATACACACCTGTGTATCCACACGTTACAATTTAAACACAGAGATATGAGCACTTTCGTCATTGTTGAGGTAAAATTTACATAGTATAAAGCTAACCATATTAAAGTATACAATGCACACTTTCGTGGGATTTAGTACATTCGCAATATTATGTAACCACCACCTCTATCCGGTTCTAACACATTTTCATCACCCCAAAAGAAATCCTCTACTCATTGAGAAGTAATTCCCTTCTCCTCCCAGCCCCTGGCAACCACCAGTCTGCTTTCTGTCTCTACGGATTTTTAAGTGATGTGTTTTAAATTTCTAAATGTTCAGAGATTTTTAATTATAATTTTCACTTGTTTCTAATTTAATTGTGTTGTGGTCTTACAATACTTATTCCGTTTGGTTTATGCCCTAATACACAATTAGTTTTTGTAAAGGTAATATGATTTTTTTTTTTTTAGATTGTCATAGGATCCTATTGGAGAATAAATGGTGAAGGTGACATATGATTTTAAAAAGAATGCATATTCCCCAGTGGTTGAGTGCAGTGCTCTATATAAGTCTTTTATATCAAACTTGTTAATCATCTTGTTCAAATCTTTATAACTTTACTGAATTTTTTGGCTGTTTGATCTATCAATTACTAAGAAAGACATGTTAAAGCTCCCACTCTGATCACAAATTTGTCAATTACTCCTTGAAGTACTGTCAGTTTTTGCTTAGTGATAGACTTTTCAGATAACATGGAGGGGCGCTAATCAAAGCAGAAACTTCAGATGTGCTAAACATGCAAAAGATTATCAGCTGCGTTAGTTTTTTCTGCCATGTGAGCATAGTGTGGTCAAAGTCTTTCCAGAATAAGGAAGTTCTGGCTTTGCACTCTTTCCTCTTCTCTTTTCCTTCCTCTCGTTCCAGAAACGCATATGAGTGAAATCAGAAGAATGGTCTCAGAAGATGTTGAATAAAAATACTCTAGATCCTTGGAATTTCCTTATTTTATTTCAGCAGTGGAGCTGAAAATATCTTTAAATAATTGTTTCACTGTTTACCATAGAACTTCATAATTTCCCATTTTCCACAAGGGTCACTGCACCAAGGGTGGTGCTGGACTGAGCACAGGCTGAGAGCTGTTGGCATCTCATGTCTCTATGCTGCCTCTTCATCAGGCCGTGAATAATGAATTGAGACTCAGTCTACTTGGGTGGAAAGGCGCCTGTCATCCCACAGCTGAATTCACTCTATTTACTGCTACTTTAGCTAGAAGAAGAAAGAGAAGCATACGTGGTGAGTTATTGAACTTAGTTCAGCGTCTTTATTCCTCATTACCTTCTACATCTAATTCAATTGCTAATTAAAATAATTCCTGTCTTTACCTGGTAACAAAATTCTATTTTGCTGGTAAGACAGGCTGACTGATGTGCTTTGAAAAAGCAGCAAAACATCTTTCACCGTGCTTGGATTCATTTCCCTTAGCAGATGATTGCAGTAACTTCGCATCGTTTTTCATCTGGCAAGTCAACAGAAGCCAAGTTTTGAGAGAAATAAAGCTTGTTCCTTGGAGTGGAACAAGGCCACGGAAGGTGAAACAACTTCATTTTCCATGCAGACATGCAGGACCGTCTCGTACTTGCAGAGAGAGGTGCCTGGATTTGCCCAAATCAACTTGTGGTGCTCATACTAATTGGTTGTTTGAAATGGGCTGTCCAGCTGGCAGCTGGCAGGGCTGCTGGAAGGGCCCTGGGATTGCTGATTTATTTCTATTCCCAAGACTGAACAGCCTATTATTTGGAAGGGAGGGAGAAGCCAATGTAGTCTGCCCCAACTTGTTGCAAGTGATACCCAAGCAGGGAGCCGCCTCTCCGGGCCTCTCCTGACCTTTGGAGGAGTCATATGTACCTTAGCACAATAAATGCCTGGGGAACCCGTGCTGCCTCTGGCACCCTGGAGCCTGGAGGTCAGAGCAGTTCACGAGGTTTCCTAGACCAGCGTATAGTGGGAAGCAGAGACACAGTGATTAGCTGGGGTGTGTGAACCGGTCAGACAGCGTAGTCTGCAGTCCTTTGGGCTCATTACCCACCTCATGAACTTCTGTCCTGCTCGTTTTCCTGACGTGGGAAGTAGTGGCAAAGACAAGGACTGTGGGGCAGATTATCACTCTCTGAGTGTTATGATGATTCACACTTTAATACTCACTTACAGAGCCTCCCAACATTGAATCAATCTAGATCTACTTACTGAGTATCTGTGACATATTAGAAATAGTGCTGGATTCTTTGAAGGATGTAAAAGTATAAATCTAACAGATCCCTGCCTTCAAAGTCCTAACGGTCTAATTAGAGGGCCAAAATATAAACACAAAACAGGAAAGAACAATACGAAAGTAATAAGGCCAAAGTAATTAACTTTAAAAACTGCCAAATGTATGTCTCACAGTACATGAATTTCTCTCTATCCTCAGAGGCATAAATGACCCGAATCTTTGGCAGAACTATCCTGTTACTCATAATGAACATAGACAATATTATTGAGAACTTACTATAGATAGGGCATTTTAAAGCACTGTACTCATTGTTTTATTCAATCTTCAGAAAAGTCGTTAAAATGTAGCAGAAATCTTAAAGAGTGAGGCATGATCCAGGTTTAAAACTAGACTTTACAGGTTAAGCGTGGTGGCTCATGCCTATAATCCCAGCACTTTGGAAGGCCGAGGAGGGCGGATCACGAGGTCAGGCGTTCGAGACCTGCCTGGCCAACATGGTGAAACCCCGACTCTCTTCGTATTTTTAGTCTCTACTAAAAACACAAAAAAATTAGCTGGGCATGGTGGCATGTGCCTGTAGTCCCAGCTACTTGGGAGGCTGAGGCAGGAGAATCACTTGAACCTGGGAGGCAGAGGTTGCGGTGAGCCGAGATAGTGCCACTGTACTCCAGCCTGAGTGACAGAGTGAGACTCGGTCTCAAAAAAATTAATTAATTAATTAAAAATTTAAAAAAACTAGACATTACAATAGACACCCCTCTTTTGAATGTCAGCCTTGGCCTACCTTGTGCCCAAGCCTGAAGTTGATTCTTTCCTGTGCTGTAACATATTGCTTATTGCATTTCAGAAGTTGATCTAGGATGTCGTATTATGATATTGGTCCATTAGTGTACAAATAGGACTGGGTTCTCGGATGTGCAGAGGTGTGTTCATGATGGTAAGAGTGCATTGTAGCAGTTAAGGGCAGGAGGTGGAAATAAACTCTTGTTTGTAGGAAAGGTTTGTGGAGAAAGCATTTCAATAGAATTTAAAAGTTCTGTTTCCAGATTAGGAACTAAGGTAGAAACTGAACATTTCATCCTATAAACTGTCGACCAGATGTCTCAAGATTAGCTATCTAGTGAGCCCATTTGTTGACTGAAGGAGCACCATGGTTATAATATGGCTGGAGAGTAGCTGCTGCCACACCAGTATAGGAGACTGATCTTAGAGGGCAACTCCTCAGAGTTCTCAGGAGGCTTCCTTAGGGTAGCGGAATAATGAGCAAAGGTGGGAAGCCGACTATGTCACTCTTTTGCTTCAAACTCTTGTAGGATAAAGTCTTGTCAGATAAGGGCCCAGCACTCAAGGCCCTCCTTGGGTTCGGGCTTCAGCCCCTCTTCAGTGCCATCTCCCCCCCCACAGGCCAGCGTTTGCACACTAGCAGTACTGACAGCTGGCTACCTATTCCATCCATCAGCTCAGTGCATGTGCGCACCACCTACTGTGTGTCAAGCACTGTGCTCACCTTGGAGGCATGTGCCACATTGTCCCATGCCCACCACTCTCCAGTCCTGGGGAAACTGCCACATGTCTGCTAAGGCCAACCTCAGGCTCCCTCCTTTCCAGGAAGCCTAGGTTGAGGTCCAGCGCCCTCTGTCCTCCCATTTGTTGGAATGTTGCCTCGGGGTGTGACTTACTCCCTAGTTTGCTCCTTAAGAATGAAGACACGTCTTATTCATTTTGGATCCCCCAGCACCTGGCATAGGGCTTTTCACATAGTAGGTGTTCAATAGACATTTGTTGAACTGAACTGAAGAGGAATGTTCGGTTGTGGTCATTGGAGAGGGTCATGTATGCAAGGCCCCTGGGAGAGGCGGGGACGGGGTAAGATGGGGCAGTACACGTGTTAAGTGACTAAAGTGTTGTGTCCCTGGGGAGGAGGGGAAAGTCACAGATTACTTGGCTTCCCTTTTCTGGTCAGAATAATCTCAGATTTCTGTGGGCTCCTGTCCACGCCCACCAGAGGCATGTCCTACTTGAGAGGGTGTATGTAGACCCAGGCCCAGCCCCATCCTCCCACATGGAGGGAGAGTAAAAGTGAGACCTATGTGGACCAAAGATGAAGATGTGAACATAGGAAAGAGGGAGGTTTGAGTCACAGCCCAAGATGCTATGGCCAGTCGTGTGACGAATTGTTTAGTGATCATTGTCAGGAAGCCTCCTGCGGAAACTAGAGGGGTAGAAGTTCCCCCCAAACCAGGTGGCCCACTGTCTGCCAGTAGCTAGCGCTAACAATCACAGTGAGAATCATAGAACACTCACTGCCTCTTGTTCTAGGTGCTTTATGTATACGTTTAACAGGAATTGCAAGGGAAGACTTGGTCCACGTCTATGAATGGAGGCCTCTGAAACATTCTGACTTCACAGAGGAGAAGAAATGAGCTCAGTTTCAGGCACCTCCTTGGGGGCGGTCAATAGCCGAATGAAGGGGAGCAGATGCAACTCTAGGTTGGCCTTGAAGAATTAGAGAAGCCTCTGGTGCCCCTCCCCCCAACCTGGCCCAGCCCCAGAGCCTCCACTAGGGAGAGCCGTGGAGACCTGATTTCCTCTGTGCTGCCTTTGCTCATGGATACCCCATGGAGTTCTGGGCAGGCCCCTGTGGAATGGCCCTGCTGAGCCCTGGCCCCTGGAATTTGCCCTTCAGGATTATGCTCCCTGCTGGGAGAAGTATAAATATGGATGGAGTATGACATCTTTAAAACATGGCACAAGAGGAGAGGAACAACCAGGTCCAAATGATAATATTTTGAAACGCCGCAGGGAGCCTCTGCTGCTGTTGAGTTAGAATTGCTTCTCTTTCATGTGATTAAAGAAGCCCTTGTGGGTTTTTTCTTTTCCTTAGAGACATACCATGGTTTCTCCACTCCCATTACAGCACTGAACGATTTTTAAGGTTTCTGAGTGCACTGCATTTACATTTTCTACTCACTCTCTAAATGAAAGGCAGGCTAAAACACATTAATGAGCCTCCTGATTACCGCAGCCCTTGAGAAATTAATTAATGACAATGCAGCCTACACTTAACATTCCTCCTCCTCTCTGAGCTTGGAGAGCCGAGGAGCTGCACTTTAATCCACGTCCAACCAAGAGCCACCATGTGTCTTTAGCCGAGGAGTTGGTTTGCCAGGACACATTTCAGATTGCCTTTTCCTAGAGAAAAGCCATTCCCTCAATCATTAAGTGACAGCACCTTTTTCACCACCTAGAATTTTTTTACCCTAAATTAGGTGGTTTAAGCTGATAGATGTTAGATATATCTTATTTCTTTTCTCTTGTAAAGTAAACAAGTGTCAAGCACAAGCATTTACCTGTCCCTTCCCTTATAGTAATAGCCAACACTTTATTGTTGCTTAATTTGTCAGGGACTGTTCCAACTGCTGTCCCCCTCTCCCTTTCTCTGTGTATACCCATTTATTATTAAATGTCTTGATAACCCTGGGGTAGGTGGTATTATTATCCCCTGTTTACAAAGAGTAAAGAAGAGGCACAAGACATATCCAAGGATCTACCAGCTAAAACCCCCTAATTTAGGATTAAAATAAATTCCTAAGCCATGAAAAAAGATGCTATCACTAAACATTATACTGTAAGAAACTGGCAGAGCCACAATCTGAACTCAAAGGGACCAGCTCAGAATCCTGCCTTAACCAGTGATGACATCTGCAGCCACCTGTATGTACAGTTGTATCTTGAGTTGTTTTTATTTTTTAATTTGTGTGTTTATTATCTTCTATTGCATATATTTAAGGTATAGGACATGATGTTTTGATATACATGTACATAGTGAAATGATTATTACAGACGGGTAAGCAAATTAACATATTCCTCACCGTCCCTACCTTCTCTAGTTACCCCCGTTTTTAGTAAGAGCACCTAGAATCTAGTCTCTTAGCAACTTTTCAACATATAACACAATATTATTAACTATAGTCCTCCCACTGAATTTTGGATTTTTAGATTTATCCTTCCCACATAACTTTGTACCTTTTGACAAACTCCCCATTTCTTTCCCCCTCCCCACCCTTGGTAACCACTGTTCTACTCTGTTTCTATGTATTAGACTTTTTGCTGGATTCCACATACAGGGGAGATCATGCGGTATTTTTCTTTCCGTATCTGGCTTACTTCTTAGCGTAAAGTACTCCAGATTCATTCATGTCGCAAATGGCAGTATCTCCTTTTTAAAGGCTGAATAGTATTCCATTGCAGATACATTGTAGTATATATATCACAACTTAGGTATCCATTCATCCGTCAGTGGGCACTTAGGTTGCTTCCACATCTCAGCTATTGCGAGTAGTGCTGTGTTTACTGAGGTGTTTCCCACTCATCTTCATTCCAAGTGCCTTCAGTGCTGCTTCTGCCTGCAGAGATTCCCTCCAGTCACCGTGCTTTGCCTCCGGTAGGCTGGCTGAGGAGAGAGAACAGTCAGCACACACAACCGCTATTAGAGCATGGGTAAATCCCGGAGTGATTTTATAGCACGCAGGCATTTCACATCCAGCAGACAGGCATTGGGCTTTGCACCATGCATTTCATCTTGTTTCCTCCTTTCTTCTGGGGGAGAGATGAAGGAGATCTTTTTCAGGAAGCATATTCTCATGGGGGTGTCATCACTGCTGCAAACAGTGGACAGAGAGGTTAGCAAGACTGTTCCTATTGTTACAACGAGGGCCCTGAGGCTTGGAGGACTGCTGACTGACTTGCTCAGGATCCTGCAGTTTGGTTACTTTGTCTTCTTGTTTTTGTTTTGTTTTTTATTGGACTCTGCAGACATGTAAACTGACTGATTCCAAACTGCTTTTCTTTCTTCTGCACCACACCGTGTCCATGTGGTTCTGGGACGGGCATGCACCGAGGTGGCTGCCCTTGGAGAGTACTTTCCGGTCTCAGAGCTGGCATAAGAATGAAGCAAACTTACAAGTGTGAGTCCCAGGTGCCAGGGTCTTGAAAGAGTCACACAACTTTCTGGCAGCCCCAGGAAGCCCCGAAACAAAGCTGGAGACCCAAGTGGACTTTGTGGGCATCCTGGTAGCAACAGCATTCACCACATAAAACAGTGGAGCCACAAAGACTCAGGAAGCCACCCAGAGAAGCAGCTTTGGCTGGACAATGTTTCCAAGCAAGAGAGAGAAAACAGTCACAAAAGAAAGTGGGTTTTCATGATGAGCAAAGCTTCTTCCAGGCAAAGTCGGTCTCAAAAGCGTCCTTTCCTCCACACGAAGTGCTGCGGGCCTGTGAGCACTCTCCCACTCCGCAGCGTGGAGCAGTGGGCCTTGGAGGAGGTTGGGAGCAGGGGGTTTAGACACAGATTCAGGCTCGTCTCAGCTCTGCCATTTCCTAACTCTGTGACAGGGATGTCCAATCTTTTGGCTTCCCTGGCCCACCTTGGAAGAGAAGAATTGTTTAGGGTCACACATAAAATATACTAATGATATCTGATGAGCTAGGAAAAAAAAATTGCAAAAATATCTCATAATGTCTTAAAGTTTATGAATTTGTGTTGGGCTGCTTTCAAAGCCGTCCTGGGCTGCTGGTTAGACAAGCTTGCTCTGAGGCAGACTTGGTTATCTTTCAGCCTCTGTTTCATCATCTATAAAATGGGAACAGTTAGATCTAGGTCACAGGACTGTTGTAATAATTAAATGAGACCATGTTTGTGTAGAGCATAACAGGCGTGCAAAGTGCTTGATACCTAGTAAGCATTTAATAGATAGTAGCTGCTTTTTAGAGTTCATAATGCTCCCTGCCAGATTCTTCCTTCTGCTCAGCACTGGACCAGTGGCTCCTTCTGAGATGCCCTGCCCCAGGCAGTCCCAAGTCTTGCACCCACTACAGTCAGGACCCTCTGCTTAAAGGTTGGCTCTCCAGAGACGGCCCCTGACCGCCTGACCCAGAGCAGCTCCCATCCTTCCACCTCACTCTGCATGTTTCTTGGCGCCTCTCGCTATGGGATTCTGTGCTGTAGATTACTGTGTTTATTTGTTTATGGGAAGCTGTGCTGTAGATTACTGTGTTTGTTTGTTTATGGGAAGCTGTGCTGTAGATTACTGTGTTTGTTTGTTTATGGGAAGCTGTGCTGTAGATTACTGTGTTTATTTGTTTATGGGAAGCTGTGCTGTAGATTACTGTGTTTGTTTGTTTATGGGAAGCTGTGCTGTAGATTACTGTATTTGTTTATGGGAAGCTGTGCTGTAGATTACTGTGTTTGTTTGTTTATGGGAAGCTGTGCTGTAGATTACTGGTTTATTTGTTTATCGTCTCTCACCTTCTCCTAGAACAGCAGTCAGCAATCTTTTTGGCACCATTGACTGGTTTTGTGGCAGACAATTTTTCTACAGACCCAGTTGGGGTGGGGAGGGGATGGTTTGGGATGATTCAAGTAAATTACACTTATTGTGCACTTTATTTCTATTATTATTATGACATTATAAATATAATGTAATAATTATACAACTCACCATAATGTAGAAAAAGTGGGAGCCCTGAGCTTGTTTTCCTGCAACTAGATGGTTCCATCCGGGGGGGGTTAGGAGACAGCATCAGATCATCAGGCATTAGATTCTCATAGGAGCCACCTAGATCCCTCGCATGCGCAGTTCACAACAGGGTTTGTGCTCCTATGAGAGTCTAACCCTGCTGACGATCTGACAGGAGATGGAGCCCAGGGGGTAACGCAGGCGACGAGGAGCAGCTGTAAATACAGATGAAGCTTTGCTCGCTCACCCACCACTCACCTCCTGCTGTGTGGCCTGGTTCCTAACAGGCCATGACCAGCAATGGTCTGTGGCCCAGGGGTCACGGACCCCTGCCCTAGAACATTAGCCCCATAATGATAGCAACTGTGTTGTGTTCACTACTGGATCCTTGGTGACTAAGGCAAGTGTCTGGCCTAGGGGAGGTACCAAGTAAATAGTTCTCTAACACATGTGAATACATGGCGTCCCTCCTGTATAGACTGTGAGTCCTTACAATGGCACAGCATAAAACTGTTCATCAGTTACAGAGGCTCTTGCAGATCTGGGAAAGCCTTGAGCTTCAGAGCCACCAGCGTAGTGGTAAGATGGCGTGACTCACCGAGGCACTGACCTGTGCTCCAGTGAGCCCTGTAGCCCTGAAGTGCAAAGCAATCACTGCATCAGGCTGGAGGGGGATCTGAAATGGCTCAGCAGTTTTTCTTTGCCAGGAAGTTATAGCCTGCAGCGACTACACGCAGGTGTTCCCCATGCTATGTGCTTCCCAGACTTTGCCTCTCCACCGTCCCTCCAGGATTCCTTATTAGGTAATGCCACTTTCTCAAGAACAAAATCACGTCTTAAAACAAACCTGTGACAGTGGATAGTTTACAGCTTTTAAACTTGGAAATTGTTATTATTATTATTTGAGATGGAATTGCACTCCGTCACCCAGGCTGGAGTGCAGTGGAGCAATCTCGGCTCACTGCAACCACTGCCTGCTGGGTTCACGTGATTCTCTTGTATCAGCCTCCTGAGTATCTGGAACCACAGGTGCTCACCACCACACACAGCTAATTTTTTTCATATATATTTTTAGTAGAGATGGGGGTTTCATTATGTTGGCCAGGCTGGTCTTGAACTCCTGACCTCAAGTGATCCACCCGCCTTGACCTCTCAAAGTGCTGGGATTACAGGTGCGAGCCACCACACCAAGTCTTGGAAATTATTTTTTAATGGCACCACATAGCTTATCTCATGATTTTCAATGAGAAAAAGCAAAAGTGAGATTTGCTCCCGGCCCTCCCTGGCTGCCATCGTGGAACTGCAGCAGCCTGCGCTCATGTCACAGCCCCATGGACGGCACCTGGTAGATGGAGATGGGGCAGCTCCACGGACCAACAGCTGCCTCTTTACTGCTGCTGCCTGGCAAAGACCAACACGCTGGCACTGCCCTGCCAAAGCTCCTGGACTCACACACTCTGTTAACATCCAGATCAAGGGCGAATAAAACACAGAGTTTGATTCAAGCTATACCATAAGCACCTGAGAGCCACCAGTGGAGATGGATTTACAGGCCCTTCTGAAGGGCATGTAGTTTCTTCAAAATGTAAGACTTGGATATTGCAAGTAGTTTCAGAGGTTGCGATTGGCAAATGTGTGGCTTCACAAAGCCCTCACAGACCAGAGAAATTGAGCAAGAGGTAAAAATGCATAAAATAAAATAACAAATAGCAGAAAGGAAAGAAAGCATGTTCCATGACCTCTAGCATGGCCCAGCAGTTGCCATGATCAAGTTGGAATTTTGTTTCTCTGTATCTACCATGAGCAGTGAAATCAGTAAGACAAGTCGAGCTGCCTTTGGTCCTCGGCTTTCAATTATTATCTATGCTGTAGGAATCACAGGCAGCAGTGCCATGTCATTTCCATGTTAATATATGTGATATATAAAAGGTAACTCTGGCAGTAACTCTGTTGGAAAAGGCTCATGAAGGGATGCAATCATTAAGAACTATAAAACCTGAATCATGGATTTGGGCATAGGGAGAACCACAATTGTCATGATGGGGCAGGCCTGAGAATGTGCAGTAAAAGTGTTTTCCCTTAGTCATCCCACATAAAATCACACATCTGTGGTCTCACTAGACAAACCAGGCTGTATTTCCCCGGGCGATATTCAGGTGTTGGCTATGGATGGATGGTTTCTTCTTTTTCTTTATTCTCTTTTTTTTCTCCCCAACTTGGAGTGTTTCCTTGAAAAACACAGCTCTTACTGAAGCAAACCTCTATTTGGGGTTTCCTGGGCAGAGTTGTGCCCCAGAAGGAGTGGCCTCTGTCCAGGCAGTTATACCCTCCCATGCACAAATATAGCTCCCATTTTGGACAAGTAAGATATTGATAATCTCTTGTCCTACCCCGTCTCCCTCTTGGATAACTCGACCCATCCCCCAGATGCTGGTCAAACAGATGGGCAGGCAGAAAACATGACTCCTGGCACGAAGATCTAAGAGTACACATAAGAGCTGCGTGTTAACTTTTACCCCCAAACAACTCCAGATGTTAGGTGTTGGGAGGCTTCCCTGGCCCCTCACCCTCAGTTCAATTCTCTGCCCGTCTAGGAAATGACTGCTTCCTATTCTGTGCTCCCATGGAGAATAATACTTACATCTACCATAGCACCTGCATCATTTTGTACTTTTCTTTTTATATCTGAAGGCCCCGTGAGGATCCATGGGAGACGCTGAGCCTGGCACAGTGCCAGGAACATAGTAGATGCTGAATAAATGTTTGTTGAATGAATGAACCTTCATGTATTTGTCTGAGGACATTTCTCCTGAGGATGGCAGGGAGTTTTACACAGGAACGGCCTCTGCCTTATCAAACAAACGCAGAGAACTGCCTGATGGATCTGAACATGAAACGTGGCCACTTGGGTAAGAAGCTTGACATGACAGCTTGGGTCAGGAATCCTTACAAAAATCACCTTATCCAATCCCAAAGGCCAGGATACCTTGAGTAATTGGGATTCAGCTCAGCCAGAACAGTGGAACGTGCTCTCTTCTCTTGTAGGGTCCTTCGTGGAGTCCTTGGAGACAGGAACTTAGTCCCTGGTCTCAGCTGGTTTAGAGCAAGTTCCCATTTGACAGTGACTTAAGATCTCTTAGGACCCAAATCATGTTCAGTTTATAACCTCTTGGTGATGTGGTGTGGAAATACACACAGCTCATATGCTGCAGATGTCTGGCCTCTTGGGATTTCCTTAGTAGAGGAATGTGTGGTGATGGCAGTGAAGAAAGGAGCAACGTCCCAGAAGAAAACCCAGGCACCTTGGGGTGTGAGTAACTACTGGGCTCTTTTTTATTATCAGACATCTTGGTGCATCAGAACCAGGACGTGTAAAGGGTGACACTTCGTTAGCTCAAAGAGCCCTGTGGGAGGGAGCAGGGTGGTCCCTGTGTGTGAAGCAAGCATGTCTCCCGCTGAGAGGCGGCGCTATGGAGAGGATGGAAAGGCCTTGCCCTGAGGCACGGCCTGGAAGGTGAACCCGCGCTCCTCTACTGCTCTGACGCTTGGCTCTGGTCATTCCTCACTCCTGAGTTGCCTGCCAGGCAAGGGACGTGCGTGTGCTGGGGGAGAAATCCCATCATGATCAAGAGCCAGGCCCAGGCCTTCCCTGTAGAGGGTTTATAGCCTGCAGAGCTTAAGGAATTCCTCCCTAGCAGCAAGTCAATGGCACCCCCTTTACCTGGGATTGTTGGCAGCGTGGATGCAGATTTTATTTCACTGCAATCAAAAGAGGCATTCAGGCTGCAGGGCCATCTCCTCCCTGGCAGCATCCTCCCAGGCCTGGTGAGATCCCACAGACCCTCAGGGCAGGCCACATTGCCTCCCAGATGAAGGAGAAGATGGATGGACCACCTCGGGCAAGGCTGCTCTGTGGGAACATAAAGCCCACATCTGTTCAGGGCAGAATTCCTGGGGTGCCCCATAAGAAAGACATCAGGGCCCTTGGTGTGCAGTCAGGGGAAGCTGATGGGCTGGGCAGCCGCTGCCAGTCAGGGAACACAGTATGTTCCTTCACAGTACAGTGAGTCCATCTGGGCAGGAGCCCTCCACAGCCAGCCTCTCTGGGAATGTGCCTTTGCCATTCGGAAGGCCAAGAGCCATCATCGTTCATTCAGACACCCCCTGTGAGGCCTAGGAGGCTGGTCCATTGTTCCTGCCTCCCCGTTCCCTCCATCCTCCCACCCACAGCCTGGCATGCACCTCTCCTCCTGCTGCTACCTGTCAGTTGTGCAAGGCAGACCTCTTAGAAGTCTCTCTTGGAACTGAACAGAAGGAGATAGGCATGTTTTAATAGGGATGTGGGCATTTGGTGTGTTTACTGATGTCTCCTGGTCAATCTGTTGTCAAAGGCTAAGCCTTTCTGTGTCTCAGAAAGGGGAGAAACACATGTGTGGATATACACATTGCTGAGAGAGCAGGCAGAAAGCTGCTGCCAGACCATGAGTTTCATCCTCATCATCGGAAAGCATCTTCTAAGCACCTTATGGCCCATCACACCAAATAAAGAAAGAGGAAGATTTGAGTGGGGAGGCAGCTGAACTTGAAGGGAGGAGGTGTAGATTCCTATCCCTGCTCTGCTTCTAAGCAGCTCTGTGCCTTTTCGCCCGGCATGGCTTCCCTTGCTCCAATCCCACAATGCTATCCAGATATAGCCCTTGCCCTCTGCATTCCCCAGGCCCTGCCCATGGCAGAAATGGCTAATCAATCATGCTCCCATGGTGCCTTAGAGCATGGCCTCAGAGACATTAACACAGAGCTCCCGACAGCCAGTGCTCACTGATTTGAAGGGCCCTCAAGATGAAACCTATTTGCTATCACTTCCCTAAAGGAATTTATCACCCGGGAATGAAATTCTATACCAAAAACATTCCAGGTCACTGGAAAACAAAAGGTTACAAATCAAGAAAGCAATAATCCCACCTGATCAATCTGGACTGGCCGGGTAAGTCATACTTTGGCAAAGACAGATAGCCTCGCTTAATCATTTTTACTTAGATCCAAGGTTAGAGAAAGTGAAACACACCCTAAATCAGAAATGCCCTTTCTTTCACAAGCGGAGTTCTGCAAGGGAAGGTACCTTACTCCTGCCCCCTTCCCTTCCTAGATGAGGAGAGGAAGGCCTTTGCGGTGTGACTTCCCAGGACCCTTAGTTTGGTGGTGACCTTGTCAAACAAGAGCCCAGGCTTTTTGGTCCCCAGCCCAGTGCTCCTTCCACCCGCTGATACCCATTGTCTTGCTAGGCAAGGAAAAAACTCCACACTGCTATTTAAAGCACAGGCAATTAATGGTTTTCAATAGCGTTTGTGATGAAAATTAATGAACCACGAACCACAGGCCCCTCATTGAGACCATAAAAACAAATGCCCAAACACCGCGTGATTGAACAAGGGAGTCAGAGTTCCTTCATGTGATTGTAACTCCACCACTCCCTTTGGTTATCTGGGGAGTCACCTAACCTGTTTTCAGACCTTGGTTTTCTTGCCTGTACAATGGGCACCAATAGTGCTATCTGTACTTGTCCCGCCAGGACACAGAAGCCAAAAGCAAATGACGTGGAACTTCCACATCCAGATTAACAGCAGTCACCATGAGGGACGTGACATGATGTCCAGTATCAGGCAGTCAGCTGCAATTCTGGGATCACCAGCAACATTTAACAAATGCCAGGATATATGGGGTAAGTGCACCACAGCTCAGAAGATTCCAACTCTGAGGATCATGCAGGCTTCAGAAGTGGTTTTCATTTAGATGAGAGTGCCGGGAGGAACTTAGAAAGACCTTCCATCAAAGAAGGATTTCTCCAGATCAGCAGGACACCCAAGGGGTCTCCTGCCTCTTTTTGCCTCAGATGTCTGGAGGAGGATTCTGACAACAGGCTGAGGCCCGGGACGAAAGTGCTGCATGCATGCCTAATGACTGTTAACCAGGAAGCAGCTGAAAGCGTTAAAGGATCAGCGTGTAACAGATCAGCACACAGAGAGCAACTCAAACATCTCCTCTGGGTGGCATGTATCAGGGCCCCTCTCCGGGTGTTCTTGACATCAGGAACCTGGCTTTGTAACCACATGCCCACCACAGTAAGGCCTTTGCCATAAGGAGTGGCAGTGTATTCACACAGTATATCTTTCTAGGACATGAATTAAACAGGTGTTCCTCCCAGGTCTGGCAGTTTGCCACAGTCCTGCGGAGGGCTGAAATGGCTTTGTTCTTTTGCTCCAGTTGAGGCAGGACTTGAGCGCAGAAGGGAAAAAAGGCGTCTGAGTCCACCACTGGGTGGCACAAGAGCTCTACGGATGAGACTGGCTGGTCCAAGGCCCTCTCAGGGAAATTCTGCAAAGGAATTTGAAGCTTCCAAGGATTTCAAAGCAGAATAGAGGCTTAGAGGTCATCTAGTCCAACCCTAACATTTTAAGGCCTGGAAAGTAGAGCTCAGAGAGATGAAAGATCTTGCCTGGCGTAAACAACTGGTTAAGTGCAAAACTCTAGTACTCTAGCCAGGACTAGAAACCAGTCTCCTCCTTCCAATGAATCTCATTCCATCAAGCCACCATTTTCCCCTCTTTAGGCATGTTTGTCTTGGACTGCAACTGAAGCGGGAGTTGGCTTTGGTGTTGAAAATTAAATGCAGAAAGGGGGTGAAGTTGCCAGGACTACTTCCCTGCAGTGTGGACAGGGCCTCTCAGATGACCCACAGGCATGGGCTACAAGGTGCAGAGAATCCTCCTGCGGCCCTGCCCATCTGGGCTTAGTCTCTGGGGGATGCTGTTGTCCCGCCCTGAGATTTACTTGGTCAGATCATGAAGGTCAAAAAGGATGGGGTCTAACCAGGAAACCTTGATTCCAGCTCCACACTGCCTACCACTGGCCAAATGCAAGTTGCTCATGTCCCTAAGCCTTGGTTCCTCGGTTTACTAAAGCAACAGGCAAAGGGAGGGTGAACCCCACCATCAAGTTTCCAGCCAAAGGCCATGGGGGATCCAGAAAGTGAATCTGCAGTTATTTTTGTTTTATTTCATTTTTCTATATTTGTTATTATTTTATATATGTCCTACCATGTTCCATAAAGGAATTAAGTACAACCAAATGCTACAGAAATTTCATAGAGACCAAGAAATGTCTGAGGATAAGGACGATTCTTTCAACAAAATCCATCTAAAAATATTTATTGGATTCCAAGTTTGTTATAGACAAGTCTACTTTATTGGACACTCCATCAACCGGAAATCACATTTATCCAGCACGCCTGGACATTTTCTGCCAAGTAGTAATTCATATTTATAATAAATAAGGCATTTGTACTAGTGGAGAGGTTAGGAGTACAGAATCTGCCTGGTTTAAGCTTTTTCTCTGCCAAATCTGAGCCATATAATGTTGAGCACTCAGGTACCCTCACTGATCTCCACACTTTTCATCCTAACACAAATATATTTTGATTCCAAATTATCTCTTAGTGATAAATAATGCCACATCATTCCCCAATCTTGCTTTCTAAATATATTCTACCGTAGAATAAACCAGGGCTCCTTTGAATAAGGACTGAGACAAGAAATATCCAAAATGAGCCTGGAGACTGTGGTTGTACCAGAAAGCACGGAAGTACCCCAAAAAGGTTGATGGCATCTTGGACAAGCATGGAAACTTACCTGAAAGAGCTTCCAGTGGCCAGAACTGGAACAATTTAAGCAGCAAAATAAATAACCATAGTATTGGATTATAATTTATAGAATAAAATTAATATCTATGAATCAATAATTATATCAATAAATAATAGAAGAAAATAGGAGAGAAAAGACCAAATATTCCTTTCTGAAGAATTACAATTAATAAATAAGGAATGAGAAACATGTAAAATCACCTTTAGAATACCATAAGCAAGATCCACAAATGGATGCTAATATTAGTGGGCAGGAGTTTGAAGGCAAATAGAATATTTGAATAGCCTCAGAGTATCTCCCCTAAGAAACTTACTAATTACAAAGGGAAAAAGTCATGACTTTACAGTGGGAAAGCCAGCAGACAGCACCTTAACCAACGGCTCAGGGTCAACATCACCCTAATAAAACATATTGCCATCATGTACCCCTGCCATCATGAGCTGAGAGGAGTGCGTCACTTTCATGGCATGCCTGCCAAAAATATATGATCTCAATCTAATCATAAGAAAACATCAGACAAACCCAATCTGAGAGACATTCTACAAAAATACAGGAGCAGTACTATTCAAAAGTGTCAGTGTCATGAAGGACTAGGAAAGACGAGACTGTCACAGATTGGAGGAGACAGAAGATACGACAGAAAAATGCAGTGTGGGATCCTGGATTAGACCTTGGGGCAGAAAAATACATTAGTTTTCCTGGAAAGGGGATAGGAAAAGAACAAGACCATGGAGTCAGCGAAGATGTGGACCCTTTAGCCTCTGGCAGGAGGGAGCCCAGGTCAGCCAGCATCTGTTACCCCCCCATGCTATATGAATAATATCACTTTGAACATATGCCACAATGGGGAAGAAGTTGAACAGCACCAAGGTTGAGAACCAGACAACAGAGAACCATCTATTCCCCCCTCCTGCTTCCATCTTGCAGATTGGCAGAGGACCAAGAGTAGCCTCCAAAATTAGTGACTCCAGCCAGGCTAGCGCTGGGGTGTCCTGGGCATAGCCCATACATACCTTGTGGGCTCCAGTTTGGGCCTAATCTCATTTTTCAGAGATGGCTTAAAAATTACTAAAACATACAGGATAATAGGGAAAACACTAGAATAAAACATACTGAAGTTTAAATTTCACTCTCAGCTGTGTGATCTTGGACAATTTACTTAATCTCTCTGATCTTTGGTTTTCTTACCCATAAGATGGGGATTAATAATGGCACCTCATAGCGATGTCGGTTGGAAGGATCAAAAAAGGCACAATAAAGCCTCAATTAACAGGTTGTTTGCCTCTTTCTTTCTTTTTTTCTTTCCTTTTTTTTTCTTTGAAACGGAGTCTCACTCTTGTTGCCCTGAGTGGAGTGCGATGGCGCAATCTCGCCTCACCGCAACCTCCACCTCCTGGATTCAAGCGATTCTCCTGCCTCAGCCTCCTGAGTAGCTGGGACCACAGGCATGCGCCACCACGCCCGACCAATTCTTTTTTGTATTTTAGTAGAGACGGGGTCCCTCCATGCAGGTCAGGCTGGTCTCAAACTCCCAACCTCAGGTGATCTGCCCGCCTCGGCCTCCCAAAGTGCTGGAACCACAGGCATTAGCCACTTCGCGGTCGCCTCTTTCTACATTAGTATCTGTGATGGTGTTGGCAAATTAATAGCAGGCTACCCTGGAGGCATTAGGCTTCTGTTTAAGTTAAGCGCACAGGCTCACTGGGTGGAGTTGCTCAGTCTGTCTGGTTGAGAAGCATCACTAACAATGCCACAAATGGTCAATCCATACAGAAAATAAAAAATAAACACTAAAAGCAAAATCCTGATTTAAGGAAAAACTCAAATCCAAACAGATCAGAAGCCACAACTTAGACAAGTCTTGTGGGTGAAACAGAGCAAGCAGAATGAAGAGGGGGGCAAGGCATTTGCCTGTTGTTTCTATGTGGTATTTATTCTCCCAGCTTCCTCAGTAGTGAGCTACAGTTATGCATCGTGATGCCACACCCAGCAGAGAGACTACGTCTCCTAGCTTCCCTTGCATATAGTTCCTGTAGACTAAATTCAGGCCAATGAAATATAAGTGGCTGTTGCTGAGTGGGACCTCCAGGAAAGCTCTTTAAAGAGAGAAAAATAGTTGAGATACGATCTTTATCTCTTCCTCCTCCTCCTTTTATTTCCTTCCTATTTGTAAGGCAGGTTGAACGACTGGAGTTATTGTAGCCATATTTGAGAGATGAGGCTGGCTTGAGGATGGAAACCGCATGCTAAAGGAGAGAGAGACAGAAGAACTTGAGCTCCTGATGACACTGCAGCACTGCAAACCTGCGCCATCTACCTCCACGCTATATACTTATTACACATGTTTTCAGTCTGCTATTAGCAGCCAATAGAAATTCCTAACTGATACAGAAGTATGAAAAGATAGAGTACATTTTGATGGCTGACGCCGATCATCACAGTGTAAATCTGTTTATCTTGAACGGAAAAATTTCTATGCATAAGGAAGAAAGAAACCTTGGAGGTAAGAATGGACTGAAAACACACACACACACGCACACACACACACATACACACATACACACACTCACATGTGCACGCGCACACACCATGGCTCATTTGCAAAGATAAGGGATATCAGGCTATACGGGGAAAAAACAAGTGCTATTGACTGAGCTAATTGATCAGTAGCTTCAAAGCATGTTATGAGTATTTGCATTGATCCTCAACCGCGGATTCAACATCTATCCCCCAAATTTAGCAACTTCTTTTGCAAATGAGAGAATAACTATAGCCACTCAGAAACTGGATTATCTCGTCTAGCAGAAACGTCAACACAAGTCGGTTATTGGGAACAATCTTTTTGTGTGTGGCCCTAATAGTATAAAGAAAACATCATCACTTTTTCTTTGCAGTAAGCAATTTTCTTAAAACTCCCCTGTGCTAGTCATCTGCTTCCTCTTGGAAAAACAAAGTCACATTATATAAAAGCCTTACGGCATATTTAGACATTTCATCAAAGTAATAGACAACTGGCTCATGCTGGGCTGGGAGAGCACTGGATTGTGTTCTTTGCCTGGGTAGGAATCTCCCTGGTCCCTGGGTAGACTATAGAACATCATTGGTTAGGGTTTCAAGGTCAGAAGTGCCAGATTCTCATAAAAGTCTGACTTTGCCTTTCATCATGTGTGTGTGTTATATAGAACGAGAGGCTACCAGGCCTGATGCTAGGTAAGAAGGGATTCTGCAACTGGCTCTGGGGTTAATTCACTTGTTCATCTGTCCCCCCCATTCATCCATTCACCCAATCACCCACCAAAAACACTAACGGAGACCACTCTATGAGCTAGGCACAGAGTTCATTGATGAATAAGACTCAGCAACTGGCCTTGAGAAACTCGTGTTCTAGAAATACAAACAAGGATGTAACTATTCAACAAGTGCAGTTGAGCCTGTGAGACTTCACCTCATTTTTCAGCACAAGCATAAACTGGTGAGCTAGTGAGGTTGAAAAGTAGGAAGTTAACCAGCAAATAACACTATAATCCCAGCACTTTGGTAGGCTGAGGTGGGAGGATCGCCTGAGCCCAGGAGTTCAAGACCAGCCTGGGCAACACTGTGAGACTCCACCTCTACAAAAAAATACAATTAGTCTGGTGTGGTGATGCATGCCTATGGGCCCAGCTACTCAGGAGACTGAGGTGGGAGGATCACTTGAACCCAAGAGTTCCAGGCTGTAGTGAGCTATGATCTTACCACTGTACTCCAGCCTGGGTGACAGAGCAAAAACCCTGTCTCTAAAAAAATAAAATAGGTCGGGTGCAGTGGCTCACGTCTGTAATCCTAGCACTTTGGGTGGGCGAGGCAGGTGGATCACGAGGTCAGGAGTTCAAGATCAGCCTGGCCAAGATGGTTAAACCCTGTCTCTACTAAAAATACAAACAATTAGCTGGGCGTGGTGGCAGGCACTTGTAATCTCAGCTACTCAGGAGGCTGAGGCAGAGAATTGCTTGAACCTGGGAGGTGGAGGTTACAGTGAGCCGAGATCCCCACTGTACTCCAGCCTGGGTGACAGAGCGAGACCCCATCTGAAAATATATATATAAATAAAAGAAAGACAATGACAAGCCTGGGAGGTCAAGGCTGCTGCAGTGAACTATGATTGTGCCACTGCACTCCAACTTGGGAGACAGAATGAGAACTGTCTCAAAAGGAAAAAAGCAAATAACAGTGTATCTTAATTTTCCCAGGTATTAAGAAGAAGAATTATAGGTTCTCATTTATTGGGATAATAGCTTTGTGTCAGGCACCTGATGTGCACGATCTCCATTCCTCTTTCTCCTGAGATGGGAATTTGTATTGGTTAGAATGCGCTAAGACTCAAGAATCTGAACACTCAGCCAACAGTGGCCTAAATCGTAGAGTCATTTAAACTTCTCCCTTAACGAAGAGGTGAGCAGTTCCAGGGCAGTTTAGCAGCCAGGACACAGGTTGGGCATCTCTGCATTCTCTTGGCTTTGTCTTCATGTTGACATGGTTATGGCAGCCACAAATACCATGTTCTCACTTAACCCCCTCCAAAGTGGGAGAGAGAAAAGTAAGAGAAAGAAGAATCTCCTCTTATGCCTGTGATTATGGAGAAAATGATTTCTGCAGGGCCCCCAGCAGATGTCCACTTTCAGCCCCTTGGCTAGAACTGGGGTGGCATGGCCGCCCCTAGCTGCAAGGGGGACGACACATGGAGGAGTGTGTGTCTGCTGCATTCAAGGCAAGGAAGAGGCTTTGAGCACAGTGTTGGGTAGAAAACCACCTGCTTTCCACTGCAGTTATATTGTTATCTTCCATTTACAGACAAGGGGGCTGAGACATGGAGAGGTTCTATTTCTATTTGCCCAAGTCACATACTTGAAAATGGCAGAATTAGGATTAACATTCAGGAAAGTCTGACTTCAGCCCAGATTCAATCACCACCAGATACTTTTCTCATCCACTGTACAAGGCTATAACAGCTTTCCCATTAATTGTACTTCCCTGCTCTTTCCATTATCCTTAGATTGAGGTCCCAATGTTGTAAATTCTTTCTATAAGGCAAAGAGGCATGTGCTGTGTCTCTGCAGCATAGTGAGGTAACTGAAGCAACCATTGAAATAAGAAAACCCCTAGGAAGGGAGTGATTTAGCAGAGCAATAATAGAGGGATGAGTGTGGGTCAGGTAATGCAGTGAAATAGTAAGTTCATCACAGTCACTGGAAAACCACCATTCAGACGAGGCCAGCAGATGCATGTCTGCTGTTCAGCAGCACTTTTGCCATAGAAATGAAGGTGAAGGCGAAGGGCATGTCTTAGCCACCCAACAAACCTGTTTAATACATAATGGACCTTGAGCACAGTACAATTTTAGTGATTTCTCTTTGTGATTATTAACGCTGCTTTCATTGGAAAATGTATTTTAATTTCTGACAGGGTATGCCAGGACTCAAACACGCCTTGTGTCACAGTGATTCAAGAACTGCTTCTAGCAAGTGGATGAGGAAGAGAGGGGCAGGGGAAATAGTTTGTTAACTCTCTACATCTGCCAAGCCCTAGGGAGAAGCCAAACTTGAGGCATAACAGGGGAAGAGTTATGCCTCAGGGGGCCCAAATTCATGGCTATGGGCAGAGGGGGTCTACACTTCTGGTGAATTGTCTGTCTAGAAGGTGGCAGAACTGTGAGGCTGTCCTTGCAGTATTTGAGCCAGACAGGATCAGTGGATGAAGTGGCAAGCTCAAATAAATGCCAGCCACACCATCCATCTGGTAAAGAAATGCCAGCCTTGCCATCTCTGGTCCCATCTTACTCACCTTCACTGTGGCTCTGGAGCTCCAGCTGCTGGAACAGCCTAGTGCTTCTGACACTCTGGCTGCTGAGACTGTAGGGAGATGCGGTGGGCAGAATAATGGCCCCCAAAGATGTCCATGTCCTAACCCCTGGATCCAGTGAATATGTTACCTTACATGACAAAAGGGGCTTTACTGATGCGATTAAGGATTTTAAGATACGGAAATTGTCCAGGTGGGCGCCATGTAATCACAGGGGTCTTTATAAAGGCAAAAGGGAGGCAGGAAGGTCAGAGAGAGGTTTGAAGATGCAACACTACTGACTTTGAAGATGGAGGAAGGAGCCATGAGCCAAAGAATGTAGGTGGTGTCCAGGATCTGGAAAAGTCAAGGGAATGAGTTGTCTCTTAGAGCCTCCAGAATGGACAAAACCCTGCCAACAACCTTGATTTTAGCCAAATAAGACCCATTTTGGACATCTGACCTCCAGAACTGTGAGAGAATAAATGTGCTTTGTTTTAAACCACTCAGTGTACAGAAGTTTGCTACAGCAGCATGGGAAACGAATTCAAGGGGCCAAGGAGGATGCAGGCACCCCATTGGATGCCCACAGACAAGGCTGAGATGGTCAGGGGATGTGCACACAGGGAGCGAGGCGCAGGTGTGGGGGTCTGGGTGAGGACACAGCCCCGGCTGCCCTGTGCCCTCCCACATCCCCCTGTGCTGCAGGCTAGAGTTGCAAACTCTCCTCATTTCCCAGATGCCTTCCAAAGGCACATGGACTAATCACCCACCAGCAGTCTCTGTGCTAGAAATACACTACATAACTTGTTTCAGGGCTACAGGGCTGATGGCCGGTTCTCGATTTCAAAGTTCCTGCCCATGTTGTGGGCCATACTATATTGTTCCGAAGTGCTTTCCTTGCTCTAGGTTTAAATGATCCGGCTGATGGGACTGCTCTCTCTCGCTTCCCTGGGAGAATTGGTTCATTACATCCATTAGCACTTCCCCATTTCTCCCCAGCAGGAGATTTTAAAAAGCATCAATTCAAATGGCAGCCGCCTCCCCTCCAGCGGAGGATTGGCATCCAAGCTCTGCTCTCTTCCCTCCCTTGTCCCTTGGCAGTGGAGACATCCCAGGCAGTCCCTCACACTGGGAGGCGGGTTGCTGGTTAAGAAACCTGTACGCCCCTGGGCTTTACAAGGAGTGCATTCCTTTGCAATGGTTGTTCCCTGATTGGGAAGATAATCACTTTCAGAGCCTATGGAGAAAGTGGAAAAAAAAAAAAAAAAAAAGACCCAGAGTGAATAAAACTTGCTTTCAGCCTCAACTCGGAAGGTTTCCTTCTTTTACCTGAGTTGACTTTGATCACAGGACACTGCGTGGCCGCCTGACTTGCATTAGAAAGAAACCTCATTAGGAATCACCTGTACAGAGTCAGAGGACCTGGCTTGAGCTTCAGGCACAAATTTCCCTGTTGTGGGCACCCGAATAAGGATGAGAAAAGGTATATTTAGTCTTTTGCAAGAGCATTTTGCTCTCCAAATAGCTATCTGGAAATCAGACCATGCTTCATTGTTAAGCATCCAGAACACGTTATTAATTGAATGTAGAGACAGCATTAGGCAGGATTAGCTCTGCAGACAATCAGCAGCATTCAAGGCTCAGAGCACTGAAAACAAAAATTCCAAATAATTATACTTAATCGTTCCAAATATCAATGGAAGGTATTAATACAGCTGCTTTTTGAAAGATTTTATTTTTTGCTTATTATTTAGCCAGATCCATGGATAATAGGAACTTTTATACAAGTGCAAGCCTGCAAGAATCTGTAGGCCAAATGTGGATGAAGTCAATGAGGACAACACACAGATGAGTAACTTAGCAACCAACAGCATATTATACTGATGGAAAAAAATCATAAACAAGCTGGGCACAGAGGTTCACATGTGTAATCCAGTGTTTTGAGAGGCCAAGGCAGGAAGATTGCCTGAGGCCAGGAGTTCGAGACCAGCCTTGGCAACATAGCAAGACCCTATCCCTACCAATCCTTTTTTTTTAATTAGCTGGGTGCAGTGGTGTGAACCTGTGGTCCTAGCTACTCAGGAGGCTGAAGTGGGAAGATCGCTTGAGCCCAGGAGTTCAAAACTGCAGTGAGCTATGATTTTACCAATGTACTCCAGCCTGGGTGACAGAGCAAAAACCGTGTCTCTAAAAAATAAAATAAAATAGACAATTAAGATTACATTAACAACCACACAAAAAAAGTATGTGCCCTTTGGAAGTATCTAGTGAAAGCATGGAAAAATGGCATGCATGGTGTCATTCTCCCCTGTGACTGCAATAGACATCATGAATCAATCACCATGCTTTTCCTGGTAGACCAAAATGTTGCATTAAAATACTTATTTGCACTGTGCTCTAGCTAGCTGTTATCAATTGACAGGGTTTGGCATGCAAGATAAAACTGGTCTACAAATTAGAGTCATCTATTAGCAGTTTCATTCAGAATCACTTCATGATCTGAGGATCTGGCTCACAAGGATGGCTGCATGTCTAAGGCAATATACTAGGTACTGGAAGAAAAGAAATACAGTGGATGTTTTGTTGAGCTAAGTGGAACAAATGTGTAAGTCAGGGGTAATCTTATCAGGAAAAATAATATTTGAGTTGCACCTAAAAGGAGAAGAGGGGAGTATAGACCTTCAGGAAAAGGGCAAGATCATGAGAAACAGCCAATAGAATGAAAGTATAGGCTTCCGCCTGTAATCCCAGAACTTTGGGAGGCTGAGGTGGGTGGATCACTTGAGGTCAGGAGTTTAAGACCAGCCCACCCAACATGGTGAAACCCCATCGATACTAAAAATACAAAAAAAATTAGCTGGGTGTGGTGGCACATACCTGTAATCCCAGCTACTTGGGAGGCTGAGGCAGGAGAATCGCTTGAACCCGGGAGGCAGAGGTTGCAGTGAACCCAGATCATGCCACTGCACTCCATCTTGGGCAACAGAGCAAGACTCTGTCTCAAAAACACAAACAACAACAAAAAAAAAACCCCTACACTTCTGGGATATTCTGGGATACAAAAGGATGAGATGGGGCATGAAGCTAGAAAGGTAGGCTGAAGTCATTCTGCGAGGGGCCCTGAACGCTGTGCTGGGACTTTCCAGTGGCAAATGAAGAGCCAATGATTTGTTGCTGAAGAGTAACCTAAAGCTATCCACGTTTTAGAACAGTAACTCTGTCACAGCGTGCAGGGGTGTTTGCACAAAGGGCCCTGGAGAAAGGAATTAAATATCTTAAAAGAAAGATATAATTCCTTCATCTCCCTTCCTCCCTGCCCGACATTGCAGAGCCCCATGGTCAGTTCACTTCTGAGCTGGTAATCTTTAAATTGCTCCAGATGCCTTCTTCTGAGTTGTAACCCTCTTCTGTTTCCATTTCCCAAAAGTCAGGGGATGTTGAGCCCTCCAGTGACCTGGGCCGCTCCAGACTGAGCACTAAGTGGCAAGCTCCTGAGGGCAGGGACCAGGTCTTCTGTCATTTTACTACCAGCCCATGCCTGGCACACAGCAGGCACCCGCAGAAGTTTGTTGAGCTAATAATTGCAGGGTTTCCTCTTTTTATTAAATGCACCTCTACTGCATGTTCTGCCCCGGTTGGGCAGACCTCAATATTTTCCAAGCAGAAAAACCTTCTCCAGGCTCCTTTCTCTAATCCCTCTCCAGCAGAACAGAAAGGCTCCCCCTCCTCCATTCCCACAAAACCCAGCTCACACTCGCCCCTTCTAAAAGTCTGTGCTGATAACAGGCAGACCAAGCTGTCATGCCAGAACACAGGCTTCATGAACCTATGGGGTCTGGGCCTACTGTGCACTCATTATAATGCCGCTCTCTTAGAGGAAAGGTTTGCTGCCTAATTTTCCCCTAAAAGCTCTGTTAGCTCAGACTCATGAAATGTCCTAGCTGGAAGCAAATGGATGGTAGAGAAAACGGAAGCCCTACGTTACCCAACTTGTTACCCCAACAGGAGAGCACTCAGTTTCTCCTGAACCTGAGTGCTCTCCACCCTCTACAAAACTCACAGCTGCCCATTCTATTCATTGAGTGCATAATCTGTGAACTTTCAGCAAACAGTTGAATTAAGGGAGGTAACAACTCTGTATAGATTACTGACTTTGAAAGAAGTAACATTTTTCACAGGAAATCAGTTTTACACTCAATGGCATGGAACATGAATGTTAGGGAGTGGTGGTTCTTCAGAAGGCATTTGGCCGTCTCATGGTGTTTACATAAAGCCCAGCTGATATCACTGTATCTGGCAAATGGAATTAATAAAGGTTACTACTGGACCAGCACAGTTAGTAGACAGAACTGACTGAAGTGACAGCTATCAACCTACCACAGGGCTGGCCCACACATAAGTCTCAAAAGTGGTCATTTTTTCGTCGTTATTGTTGTTAGTATTTTCAGATGCTGCAGCTGGAGCCTAAGAGGTTACCAATTCATCCCCCTAAAAAAATCCCAGAGAAACTGTGGGAAGAGCTGAACCAATGGTTTTAGGAAACAGCTGCTATTCATTAAGTTCCAGCTCAAAGCCAGGGACAGTGCCTGAAACTTCCCTATGTCATTTATTCCTCTCGAAACCAACAAGGCACATGTTGTCCCTCAAGTGGACTTCCTGATGCCGCTAGTAGCTCAGAGCCTGGTTGTCAGTTACATGCTAGTGTTGCAAAATTGTATCTTGTATTCATTTATTCAACTTTGCATTATGTGCACTGTTTAAAAACATAAATTGTTTGCATTCATGGGTTTCTTTCTGTGAAAAGGGTTAATAACAGTTCTTATTTAGTAGTGTAGTCATAAGGATTACATGAGTTCGTGCATGTAAAACACTCAGAACAGTGCCTTCCACAGCCATCCACTCTAGTTTCTTTACAAATTACAATTACTGTGATGAAGATGATGGATATTGTTTTGGTTTATTTTTCCTTCCTATCAGCATACTCTTCAGCCCTGAGACTCATAAGACAAATGTTACATGTTTGCTTCCTTTTCCAAATAGAGCCAATTTTTCTTCTAATAGTAAAAGCAATGCATGAAAAACAGAAAATAGAGACTAGCAATAAATAATATTAAACATGATTAATACCTTGAATAGATTTTTAGTTTATTAAATTAATAGAACTTGTTTTTTAGAGCAGTTTTAGGTTCACAGCAAAATTAAAGCAGAAGGTATGGAGAATTCCCATATACCCCCTGCACCATGCACGCACAGCGCCCCCATTATCAACATCCCCCTAGAACGGTCCATGTGTTACAATCAGTGAACCTACATGGAGACATCATTATCGCCCAAAGTCTATAGTCTACATTGCAGTTCACTCTTGGTGCTATACATTCTGTAGACAGATTATTTTAGATCCTTTTTGTATACTTACACGCATTCAAACACACACACACACACACACACACACACACACAACCATGTGTTCCCAAAACACATTTTAAGAATTTAACCCAAGAAGCAGTCATTCATTTAACCACCAATTCATTTATCCAAGAGAAATTATTGAAAATGTATGATGTGCCCAGCACTGCCAGGCTTAAATAAGAGGTGAGCAAAGCTGTGCTGCCTTCTTGGGGCTTAGGGGTGCTCTTCACAGCTTGAAGTGTGTGACTTTGAGAACGTGCAGGATTTCCGGAGGAGAAACAAACCTGGCTAGCTGGTGGCAGGACAGACCTGGAGGCTCCTTCACTGAACTGTTTTCCTCAAGAGCCACAAGGACATTCTGCCCCGGCTCCTCTCCCTTCTGCACACACTCCAGCCTCAGCCCTCCCCCTCCAGCCTGCACACACGTTGGTCAAGGGGGTGGGCCACCCATTGCTCCAGTCGACTTTGCAAGAAGCTTTTTAGATTGTGTGAAAACAAATATCTTAATTTTTAAAGGAAACATAGTTTTTTTTTTTCAGGGAAAAGCTGATAAATACTCACTGATTAAATATGAGAAGAGCATTATTTACGGTTGACAATTTGAATCAGACTTAATCCATCTGGTGGCCAAGACCAGCCCTCCTACTCAGCCATGCTCAGGGAACAATTGGGGCACTTTGAGCCACAAGGACTGCCGGCAAGCTCTGCCCAGATTGCTGGGGAAGGAGTAGTGGGTGTGTATTATTTATGTTACCCTTTCAAAACAAACCCATCAAAAGAACAAAGCCTCCCTTCTGCTGGCAGTGGTGGCAGCTCTGACATATGGCGCTCCCCCGGTTCTTGCTGCCGAGGAGTGGGCGTCGGGGGCTGCGCAAAGGTACTGCCTGCAGCCATCTGCTGAGTGCCAGCTCTTTCCACTCTGAGCTGCATTCTAATTGTGAAACAGGGCCACGGGAAGGAGGTGGGGAGGGTGCTGGGATACAAGACACAGTTCTGTGACAGAGGAAATGTGCCCATCCAGATTGTCATTTCTTACCCACGTGGTACAAGTCCGTTCCCCTGGGAGGAGTGTGAGATCCTGTGTGTGAGAAAAAAGGAGGTGAAGGGCAGAGGTATGGAGCGAAGGGGGAGAGACACTAAAGGGAAGCTATTTATAGGTCCTGACCACAGTTTAAATGATATTTTGATATTTCTAGCCTCTCTCTCAGATGCTTGTGAAAATAGTCACAATGAAGGCACCCACGGTGGGTGATAGCTGTGTTTTCAGGAGCTATTTGGGTCACAGAATGAATGTTTAGTAAAATGTGATGTGACCATAATCCTTCTTTACTCGGGGGTTTCTAAATGGAGGACAGGGAGAATCCACACAGGGCTTGTAGCATTAGTTTGGCTACAAGTAAACTTTGCTCTGTGTCCCTGTAATCTGACAAATAGGGTAGGAGGCAGTGGCAGAATTCACAGCACTGAGCTAGGGTGTGAGTGTGTGATGCCTTGAAGCAATTAAACGTACCATGTGTGATTCTTCATGTCACACACTGCATGCTGTTAGCCACAGATGACTTGCCCGTGTCTAGGCACCCTGCCGCAGGAAAGACGCAAGCACACATAGACACACATTTATAAAACCAACTGGAAACACGAATCCGTCCTTGGGGAGAATGAAATCCTCCAAAGACTGTTGTTCTGACTTGAGCAGTGGGACTTATGACATTAAGCTCCTATTAACCGGGTTATGTCAGGGTTTCCTTCTGCTTTGTTTCTCTTTCTCACAGAGACCCAGGAATCACACTGACATTACTGAAGCCATCACCTCACATCTGGGAGAGTCTCAAGACCAGCCATTTTCTTCTTGCCCCCGGCATGCCTGGAGACCAAAGCCCTTCAAGGGTTGCTAATCCCTCAGCAAAGGCAGAACAGGTGGAGACGGCATTTCTCTAAGCTAAGGGTTTTTTTCCCCAGACTTAGAGGGAAAAAAAATAGGAGAAAAAAAATTGAGAAAACTATGAACACTTATTTTCTAAGGGCATTTATCTTTTAGGGTAAAAATAACATAATGCTCCCTGGCCTCTGTGTCTACCATCAAGAGACGATGGCCTCACCTCTACCATCTTCTCCGATGAATACCTAAGAACGGTTGAGAGTTCGCTGGACCTTGTGTGTGCCATTGTCATAAGGGGAGGTCTGGGTGGCTTTGAAATGTGCCCTGTTTCTGCTATTTACGTAGGGAAGTGCACTGAGTTGTCTTTCTCCCTAGTCAGTGAATAAAACTGAAAGTATAAAATTTAATTTGTAAGACTGAGAAGTATGAAACCTGATATTTGTATATCCCAGCAAGCATTACCTAACTACACATCAAGGCTGATTTCCAGAGACTGTCAGTATCTAAAAGGATGCTCTACTCTGGCCACAGAAAAGCAGTTTTAATATCGAGTCATTTTGATGAAGGCTTCATGAGAAAATGAGGTGTGCTTCGGTTCCCAGAACCTCAGAGCTGGGAAACAGCAACTCCTTGGAGTAGGGGTTGCCAAAGTTTTTCTGTCAAGGAGCTGACATTTTAGGCTTTGTGGGTGGAGGCAAAATTGAGCAACTATTCTCACTGAAAGGCCTTTTTTCCATTTTACAATTTAAGTTTAAAATGCAAAAACTATTCTTAGCTCTCAGGCTGTACAAAACTTGTGGCAGTCTGGATTTGAGCGGCAGGTGGATATTCCAAGTCCCTCTGCAGCGTCCTCATAGGTGGCTATCTGTACTTAGCTTACATTCCTCTAAGCCACAGAAAACTCACCACCTCCCAAGGTCACTGAATCCATTTTAAAGGAGGCTAAGACACTTTTTACATTGAACTAGAATTTGCCTACTGCATCTTATAACTGAAGAATTACTTTAAGAACTGATTTAAATTATTTTAAGAATTGATTTAAATTTCTAGAAATAGTTTTTGTTGGAAATTATTCTCTATTACCTATTCTCCTGCCTAGTAGCCACGTTGTCAAGTCGTCTTAGTGTATTTGAGTCATTAGGAAAATAAATTACGGTATTGTGCTGTAATGCAAAGAAACCCTCGAGACCACTGGGGTTTACAAAGCTATTTGCCTTTATGCTAAATGTCTCCACACTGCCCTGCTCCATGAATTCTTGTTTCTTTTTTTCAGTTTTTCTACCTGATTGCTTATTACAGGGATGTTATCCGTGGCTCTTCTTATTGTTGTCTGTGTGCCTACTGAAACAGTTCACCTCCTAATTAAATGTTTCTCATCTTTCCTGGTCTAAAAGTAGCTCTCCATGAGAAAAGACCCCAGGAGCCCTGGGGCCTTTGGTATTTGACTTGAGAACTTTCATCAATAAAGAATTTAAACCACTTGGAGGCTCGTTCTCTCACTCTCTGTCTCTGTCTCTGTCTCACACCCCCTCAATACTAGATAGGCTTTTGAGTAAATGTGAAAGTTTCCTAAAAGTTATTATTACCATCTGTGAAGTTTGCTGACTATAAATTCCTTTAGGGCAAGTGACTTCCTTTGAACTTCACAGCCTCAGATCCCAGGCCAGTACTTCACATACAGCATAAGTTCGATAAATGGTTCTGAAGGAATAAGAGGTTTGAGGGTCGTGCTAATTTGATTTGCTTCAGCATAGCTCAATTTTTAGCGGTGGTTTATTGTGTTTGTTTTATTAACACTACGATTAGGGCTATTAAATAATATAGCTTAGAAACTAAAAGAAATCAACTCTCAGGGGTATCGTTTGATATAAATAGAGGTAGGCAATATCCAGTATGATCTCTAGTTCTACAGATCCAACGCGGGCTCTCGTGAAACCTGAACCTATGGAATTTATGTAAATGTGAACAGGCTGCCCTGGGCTCGTGGATCTGCTGTGTAGAAGTGGTCTCTGTTTGTCGTTCAGATGTTGGGAGGTAACAGTGAACTTTAACTAATTACATCTCAAAACCCCCAGGAGGTAGGTAATGATTATAAATGTACTTGGCTGAAGTAACTCAGAATGTCTTAATAATCACTTAATAGAAATCTTATCATGAGAAGCAAATTGCATTAAATGAGCAAATGAAGTTGACTGTGAGAAGCAGAGTTAGGAAATAAAATGCCATGGGGGGTTTTATTTGGGAAAAATCCAATTAACACCTTTTTAAAAGAGTTGGCCCCATGGCTTTCTTCATATCTCTCACAGTGCCTATCACAGGGTTATGCCCTGAATAAAGACTTTCTCAATCGATGCTAAAGAAATTGTAGGTAAAAATGAAGGATGTGAAAAGATACATTGTCGGGGGGAGGAAGGGGGAGGTGTACCTAGAAGCCAACGTTACAATTCCACTTAGAAGCAAATGGCAAAATGATTTCATTGTGAAGCTGCTGTGCAAGCTTTGCAACGATGACCCATTTCTTCCTTATACTTGAGCACAATGGCCATCATCATGTAATGAACACAAAATGCCAACCAGACAGATTGTGTGTGTGCCCAATGAATGTGCTCTCGACTTACCCAAATTTGGGAAAACCTAGGACTGAAAGAGCCAAGCCCAGGTGTTAAGGCAGCAAGATGACAAGTTGCTCGGCAAAAACGGTTTGCAGGTGGAAGACATACTAGGAATTTTGTGTCCCACCCAAAGGTAAGGAGACATCATGGAAGCTGCTGGAGACTTTTGTGACACTGGATGGGGTAAAGGAAGGGGTGAATTTTCCTCGGGTGAAATGATTCTGGGAGCATGTGGTTACTGTCAGAGAGCTGTGCTTTTCAAGAAAACCAAAGGGTGGCAGGAACATGAAGAAATCCAGATGCCCATTCGTGATGCACAGATCCAACAGGCAAAGCCCAGGAGATGGGGTGTAGGGGGACCAGTGAGAGGTGCTGGGGGGTGGGAGGGGTCAGATTCTGGGACAGGCCAAAGCAGCTCAGACCAAAAAGGGTGTGCCTGAGACTCAAAGTGGACCCAAATCGAAGAACAATAAAGACTGCACTCCAGAAATAGGAGATAACTGCATTGTAAAGTAGAATTTTATTCCTAAATTGTATGCATGTATGCTTACAGATGTATATATACACATATATATTTATAACTGTATGTGTATCCCACACACACACAGCTTCCACTTTCACAGTTACCCGTCATACGACCTTTTTTCTTACGTAAGGGACATGCATCAGATAAAACAACTAACACATATTTATTATTTTTTTTTAAATGAAATGCGCGGGGTTGGGAGGGAAGCGGAAGCTCCAAACCAGCAAAATGGGCACCGGAGCTTGGTCTTCGCTGGGAGAAATTGCCTCCGTTTTTATTTGAAGGACAAGATGGACCCTAAAGCAAATAATACTGTTTAGAAGAGTGCTGGGATCTATTTTTCTCGCAATGTAAAGAAATTTTGCCCGAGCTCTCCTCCTGGGTTAGCTCTATAAATATTAGGAGCCTTTCTGTAATCATTTCGCCTGCACTTCCTTTACTTAACACCTCCATTTGCGGCCATTTGCCTACCGCGGCGCTGTTGCCTGGCACTGCGGCGTCAGTAAATCACCCTCATTTCCCCCGGTCCTGGGACTGAACCGGGCCCGGGCCATTACCGCCTAATGGCGTGCTCTGCTGCTCCTGCTCTTCTCATATCCTCGATGGACAGGCCTCGGGATGCATTTTAGCGTCACTGTAATGGAGCGCGGAACGCTCTGGCTTTTTTAGCCCTGTTTTCCTGTCTTGTAGGGATGACTGACGAGAGAAAGGAAGCAGTGGGGGGGGGGGTCACCTTTTATACCGAGGACAGCAGCAGCAGAGGGATTCGCGGGGGGAACCGAGGAGACGATGAAGCTAGGGCAGGCTTTTTCAGCATCACCTGAAGACCTGAGTTGTCTGATGCAGCGTCCCTGCCAGCGCTGATTCTGTCCACAGGGGTTCAGCGGTACTAACCTAATGGGTTTCCAAAATCTCCTGAGGGGTGTTCAGAGGTGAATCACCGACTTCCAGAATGCATATGCTGTCTCTCAGCGGCACAGATTCCTGCTGACCACCTGGGGAATTTTAATAACATGTCATTTAACAAATTAGAAGGTGAAGCAAATTAAATACAGTAAATCAAAGCAAAGCTTGAAAAACAAAGTAGAAACAAGCAGGCCTTTTCAAAGCATGCAGATTTGAAAAAGATACGGTTTTCCAAATGGTTAGCAAAAAAAGGGAAAAGTTACCATAGCAACTCCTAGTTTGTCTAGCTAGTGGCCACATGCTTCCAAGTGTCCTGCTCTATAGTGGGAGACGTTTGAGGGCAGTTTCTGGATTTTTTTTGTTAATTAAGGAAACGAATAAACAAGCTTAGTGGATTAGTATCCACCTTAAAATACTTAAGGATCAGCCTACTAATGCCTGAGATTTCTGGCAAGGAACAGCTGCTGTGGGTAATGCTGACTGGCCACTTGGTGTCGCTGTTGTTCCGCTGCTAGGTTCGGCGGCGCCTTCCCCGCTGGTAAGATGGCCGCCCTTTCAAGTAGGCGCTTTCTGTGAGCCGCCCTAACATGCGTTTATTCAAAATGTATTTATAGTGTCTGCCATGTGCCAGAAACCATGCGAGTCTCTGGGGATAGGCTGGTGAACAGTTTGTGGAGTTCACAGTCTAGCAAGAGAGACAGCCAAACAAAGGAAATAATTACACGTCGTGATCAGGTCTATGAAGGAAAAGATCAGACTCCAAGGATGGAGACTAAGGTGGGCAACTGTTTTTCTGCAAAGTCGTCAGGGAATACCTTTCTGGTGACTTATTAGGCTGAGACCTGAAGGATAAGAAGGGCCGTGGACCCGGAAGGGATGTGTACTAACAAGAGGGGCAGCGAAGCCCACCAGGGCTGCTGCACAGTGAGGGGAGAGGTTGTGGCCCGGGGTGAGCAGGTAAGAACCGGATCATGCAGAAAGCTGTAGGCTAGGGTCACGCTCTTGTTCAGATGTTATTCCTGGGCCAAAGGAAGGGTCTTGAAGATTATTCGGTTATTATTTAAATAATTTTCTTTTCACACCGTATTGCAATTCCCACTTACCACCTGTTGCTTTAGACACATGAGAAAACTTCAAAAATCCATATTCAATATTTTAACTATTTAACTTTTTTTTTTTTCGCTGTATCGCCAGGCTGGAGTGCAGTGGCACATTCCTGGCTCACTGCAACTTCCGTTTTCCAATTTCAAGCAATTCTCCTGCCTCAGGAGTAGCTGGGACTACAGGCACACACCACCAGGCCCAGCTAATTTCTTTTGTGGGTTTTTGTTTTTTGTTTTTTGTTTTTCAGTAGAGACGGGGTTTCACCATGTTGGCCAGGATGGTCTGGATCTCTTGACCTCGTGATCCACCTGCCTCAGCCTCCCAAAGTGCTGGAATTACAGGCGTAAGCCACCATGCCCAACCACAATTTAATTTTTTTCACATAGCTATTATTTTCCTAATACAAACCGTAGGATATAAAGCTTAACAAAATCTTTGCTGGTGGGGAGAGTTTAAGAAGTCCGAGAGAAGCAGACAAAAAGCATGTGGTGAGAGAGCACTGGACTGTGACACGAGCTGGGAGACGTGGGTCACTGCCCCCGTCATAGTGCTTCTCACACTGCGGTCATTACCCCCCTCACTTGTCTTCTGCCCCACTAGACTCCAGAGGCAGGGACTGCCCCACTCACCTTAGTAACCACCACGATTAGCACAGGAACACAGTAGACTCTCAGTAAGGGCCGGACTAGAGGATGGATGCATGGGAAAATGGGCAGGCACAATGTAAGAGGTAGTTCATGCCTGTAATCCCAGCACTTTGAGAGGCTGAGGTGGGAGGGTCCCTTGAGGCCAGGAGTTTGAGACCAGCCTGGGCAACACAGACTCTCTCTAAAAAAAAAGAAGGAGGACAAAGAAGGAGAAGGAGGGAGAAGGAGAAGGGTAAGAAGAAGGTAACAGATGTGGAAATACCAGAGCTGATAAGTGAGTCTCCTACAGAATCCTAGTGACACCATCTCAAAGATAAATCATTCTCAACTTCCAAGAACAGGTGGTCCTTCATATCCATGGGCTCCATATCCATGAATTCAACCAACCTTGGGTCAAAAATATTTTTAATAATAAAATAGGCCTGGCGCAGTGGCTCATGCCTGTAATCCCAGCACTTTGGGAGCCTGAGGCAGGCGGATCATAAGGTCAAGAGATCCAGACCGTCTTGGCCAACATGGTAAAACCCCATCTCTACTAAAAATACGAAAATTAGCTGGGCATGGTGGTGTGCACCTGTATTCCCAGCTACTTGGGAAGCTGAGGCAGGAGAATCGCTTGAACCTGGGAGGTGGAGGTTGCAGTGAGCCGAGGTCGTCCACGGCACTCCAGCCTGAGGACAGAGCAAGACTCTGTCTCAAAAAAAAAAAAAATAAATAAATAAAATAAAAAATAACCATACAACAATAAAAAATAATACAAATAAAAAACAAATACAGTATGACCACTATTTACATAGCATTTACATAATATTTGGTATACAGTAATCTAGAGATGATTTAAAGTATATGGAAGGATATGCATAGGATATTTTGTTTTGATATGTTTGGGGGTTATAAATGCCATTTTGTTGCATGAATACCTTGTGTAGTAGTGAAGTCTGGGATTTTAGCAACATTGTACGCATTAAGTAAATCTTCATCCTTCATGTCCTCCCCACCCTTCCACCCCTCTGAGTCTTCCATATCTAATATTCCCCTCTCTATATCCATGTGCACACATTATTATACTACACCATTTTATATAAGGGACTTGAGCATCTGAGGATTTGGGTGTCTGCAAGGTGGTGGTGGGGGAGGAGGGTGGTTCCTGGAACCAATTCCCCATGGAAACAGGGGATAACGTAATAAGGCAAAGGATTTCTCTGGCCTCTTTGTGTATGTCCTACATATTGATTGAGCATCCGATATGTGCAAGGCATGTGCTAGACACAGAGATACAAAATGAGTAGGACATCATCACAGTCCTCATGCTGCTTACAGTCAATAAAGGAAAAAAACGGAAAGCATAGTTTAGAAAGTGTTATGTACTCATGGCGAGGAATAAATTATGTGCTGTAGGGGTTAAGTAGAAAGAGGACTTTCAACTGTAAGGGTAAAGGAAAGTTTCTTGATGGTGACATTTGCATTTCCTTTCAAAGGATGGGAGATTTCCTCCTGGATGCCAGAGCTCTAACACGGCGCTAAAGGAGAAAGCTTTCAAAGCCATCTCCCCCTCCCTTCTCCCTGTTTTGTGAGCCCATGACATTGCTGCCGCAGTGCATCCAGACAGCCTGGCATCCCAGATCATGAGCGGCAGGCCACACTTGATGAGTACATTCTGGGTGTGGATTTGACCACAACATTCCCAAACCTTCTTTGTGGCTTCCTGTTAGAGTCTTTAGTTTGGGGTCACTCTTCATTTTCCTACTGCAGTATTTTTCCAACAACAGATCACTGTCCATTAGTGGGTCAGGTAATCAATATAGTGAATGTGACTGGCTTTTTAAAAATGGAATAGAATAGAATAGAAACAATTAAGGTGCATTGCATAGTAAGGGAAAGCTTCTATAGGTTAAGCATAAGGTGTGAATAGTGGCAGCCCTGCTGGGTGACCCTTCTCTGAGAGGTTCCAGGGGACAAACTTCCTTGCCAGAGTATTGGTGCCATACTCCCATGGCAATTCCAGACTTTGATAGAATTGAAGAGGAAGCTCCTAATTTAAACTTGGATATCCTCTAAGGCCCGTGAATATGTAAATGCATGTTGTAATTCAGTGGAATACATTTTTGTGCTAAACATAAACATTTTTTGAAAGCAGATTTCTTTTTTGGAGTGGCACTAACAGATTCTCAGTTCTGCATCTCATTATGCCTATGTGCACACATCCTCCCATGGCTGGCCAAAAGAAGTTTATGTCAACACTCTGAGTAATATGCCTCATCAGGCAGGAAAATACAAGTCAAAGAGCCACGGAATGTTTGTGCCAGGGAGTCACCCAGAGCCTCACATAGCTATGGAGCCTTTTAAAGTCCCTCCAGGTCATTTTGTTAGAGTTGTTTGCAAATGTGTACTTCTGCCACTAACAGATTTTAGTCCGATTGAATAAACCAGTTTTCCACTTCCCTCGTGTCTCATAGAAGCTTTTGCATTATTGATGGAATGTAAGGTATGCCTCAGATTTCCATTTCCAGAGGTGGATTATGAAACCGTGGAAGCATGATTACATTTGATAGAACCAAGTAATGCCTAGCTTGTCATTCGTTGATTAATTTCTTCATTCAATGAATATTTACAAGCACCAAGTAAGTGCAAAGAACTTTGGTAGCTGCTGGGGATCCAGTGATAGACAAGCATGGTCTCTGCTAGTCAGTAAGCTCAAATCGCACTGAGCATTCAGCAAGTCATTGTCACATGTTTGCTTCTGGGGATGGAATTATGGAGAATAATACATTTTGGGGAAAAGAATGAACCTCAACCCTTTCTAAACAAATGAAGACATTTTAATGATTGTATCACAGCAGCAGTGCAGATGAGCTGTGGCTATTATAAAGTGGTTGCTCTCCTTTACACAAGATCCAAACCAATCTTAAGAATTAAGCAAAAGCACACATACGCTGTCTGAACATGTTTGGGGAACTTGGAATCAGGTGAGGCTCGAGCAAGCGTGTGCAGAAATGGCTTGAAGTCCTTCTCTCTGTGGTTCTCACTTTGTTCCCACAAATTACAGGCAACCTGAAGCCACTAAAACGCTAAAGGGAAGGAGTCAACATTCATCTTGATGCTTTCAGTATCTGCTCTCATGAAGCGGCAGCTAACAAGCTGGTAAGTGCATTCAGATGAACAATAAGTCACTTCTTCACACTTTCACATTTCTTAGAAATTTTACTGATTCCAGATATACCAGCAATAATTTTCTAATACTATAGTTCCTGTTTGACAGCCTTTCCTGGAGAAGGTGTGGGTGTGATCTCAGGTAGCTAGAGGGAGTGACCCAAAGGACTGTGGTCATGTCCAAGGCTTCAGGGCTGGGAAGATACACAGATGCCAGCCTGTGTCAACTTGTCTTGAAGACTGTGACCCCATCACCAGCCAATGCTACCTCTGTCCCAAGACTCCTGAATCTTTCTGTGGAAGAGTCAAAGAAAAATTTATTTTTAACACTGAGATCTTAGCAAATGCTGGCATCACTGAGCTAAGTCATAAAAATAAAAAAAAATCCTAACCCAACTGCTCACTGTCCCCAAAATTCTCAGGAGCAGCAGAGCCGACCTCGAGATGACCTGCTCTGGTGTCACTGCCTTAAGTCTCTGTCGGGATCAGTCCAGATACACATCCACAGGGTGTATTAGAAGCCCACTGTTCCCAGAAGAAAAGGTGACCTGACACCATCTTGCACTAACCAGTTAGATAGGAAAAGTGACTGTGAGAGGTGAGGAAGTCCGGGTTCTCCTGCCTCATGTAAGGAAAGATTTGTTTGTCTGTAATGAATAGGATTGTCAATGTAAATATTCCAGAGTGAAATCATAGATTACCAAGTAAAGCCCGACCTGCCTGACAACAGCCTTATCCATGACTGTGACCAACTCACACAATTTCCATTATACTTACATCAGTAAAGTCCAAACATTTCTGTTACAAAATTTAAGCTGATGAAAAGCTGGTTGAATCTACAGCAACTGGATTTTGCAATGTGTGGTGGGAGTTAATGTGTGGGTGTTCACTTTAACTCTTCTTTGAAATTCAGCCTTTAAAATCTATCATTGGAATTTAAGATGTTAACATGTTATCAAAGGACCCAGTGGCTATGGGAAAGGGTGGGGCCAGGGCAGCACTGAGATTTCAGGCATTGTGGATGGCTAGGGCACTTCCTAAAGGCTTGCTTAGCTTTTACCACTTGGTATGAAAGGAGGGGCGTTTTCTGTATATGCACTGTGAACACACTCATCTTTTTCTCTCCTCTTCACATTGTCAGCGCTGTATAGACAAACAGGATCTGCAGCCTTTGTTTCAGAGGCCCTAGCCAAGAGTCCTTCCCCACAGATGCAGCTATTGACGGTATCAGTGCTCCCTAGGGCAGGCTGCAGGGGGCAGCAGGGGTACCGTCTACCTGCATTGGACTCACTAGAGTTGCACGTCAGATCAGCAGATTCCAGGTTGCACTGCAGACCTGCTGACTGGAATCTGGGGGGGAAGGGGCAGTTCAAGGGCAGGGCCAGTAAGTACCTGCCTTCCATGTGCCTAGTCCTCACTCCCAGTGATTCTTATTCCAAAAGAAATTTGAACAACATTGCCTGGTGCGAACCCTGAGTGCACATCCGAATCATTTGGGGAGCTTTGAAAACACCTGTCACAGACTAATGGTAAGAATTCCTGGGGCCAGTCATGGTGGCTCATGCCTGTAATCCCAGCACTTTGGGAGGCTGAGGTGGGCGAATCACCTGAGGTCAGGAGTTCGAGATCAGCCTGGCCAGCATGGTGAAAACCTGTCTCTACTAAAAATACAAAAATTAGCTGGTCGTGGTGGCAGGCACCTGTAATCCCAGCTACTCCGGAGACTGAGGCAGGAGAATTGCTTGAACCCAAGAGTCAGAGATTGCAGTGAGCAGAGATTGTGCCATTGCACTCCAGACTGGGTGACAAGAGTGAGACTGATCTAAAAAAAAAAAAGGAATTCCTTTGATCACATCAGAATATGATAGCTCTCCAGGTGATTCTAATTTGCAGCCAACGCTGAGAACCAAGCAACTGGTCAAAACAAACTTAACAGTTTTCCAGGTCCCTTGAGGAATAAGTCTGTGTGACATCTCACAATCCTGTCCTAGCTCCTCTCCTATGCCCTGAGGCAGGCCCTGGGCTCCTTTAGATGTTAAGTGGATCCAAACCAGGGGTTGCAGGATAAAACCATAAGATTCCTTTTGAGAGTGTCTCACTTCTTACCTGGTCTTTCCTTCTCACTTCTTACCTGGCTAGGACTTCCCCAGCTCCTGTGGGCTTTCTTTACATATGATAGAGGAAACTTGACAAGGCTTCTAACTTCATATGTCTGTAAAGTGAGGGCACCAGTAAGCATTAAAGACCTGGGGAGATGTGTAAACTCAGCCTAGATAATGACATTGGGATACAGAATTTACTTTTTTTTATAGAGAGAAAGACGTGGTCTGGCACTGTCATCTAGGCTGGAGTGCAGTGGCACAATCGTAGCTGGCTGCAGCCTTGACATCCTGGGCTCAAGCAATCCTCCTACCTCAGCCTCCAGAGTAGCTGGGACCACAGACATGCATCACTATGCCTGGCTAATTGTTTTTTAAATTTTTTGTAAAGATGTGGTTTCACTATGTAACCCCAGCTGGTCTCTAACTTCTGGCCCCAGGCCATCCTCCTGTCTCAGCCCCACAAAGTGCTAGGATTACAGGCATGGACTATCTCTCCCAACCAAGATTTGCTTTTAACTGAGGTAATTTTTTTTCTTCTGTCTTTCCTGCCTGGAGTAAAATGTGGAAATAAATGGTTTTCATATAAAGAAAAGAAAAATAATTTGATTTCAAAAGAAAGTGAGTATAAGTGATAAACATTAACTGTCAATCTCAGAGAGACTCATTTTTGGAATTATTACCTTTTTTGAAATAATTACTTTTGATATTTAAAACCAACATATTCAGATGATAAGAATTCATATAATCTCACAATGATTGGCTTACATGAGGTGCTTTTATAACACAATTCCGTCAATATCACTGTAGTTATTACCCAGCAGATATTTTTTGAGCACTGACCATATGTGAGACACTATGCCAGGATAAGAGCATAAATATGTAAGGCAACATATTCTCTGGTTTTGGGGATTAGGACACAGACATCTTGGAGGCCCATTATTCTGCCTACCATACTATGCATTAGTTTGCTCAGTGACTTCTTTGTGCCAGCATGATTAGAAAGGACGAGTTGTAGCCAGACCATAACAGGCCCCTAAATATTAGATTAAAGAGTATTCAATTTATCATATAGGTGACCGGGAGCCATTGAAGGTTTTGAGCCTGGAGTTTTCTTTTTAGAACTGTCTTTGGCTATACTGGCTCATGATAAGAATTACAGGAGGTTCTTTTTACTAAAACTGACATGAAGGCTTGGGGATTGTGATTTAGTAGGTTCAGGGTGAGCACACAGGAACTTGCTTATGATCAGTGAGCTTACAGACGTACCGCTCGAGAATACAGTAAGGCTGGAAGTAGAGAGACAAGTGAGAAAGCTTATGCCATCAGTCCAGGTGAGAACTCATGACAGCATAAACTAAGGTAGCAAATGGCCTATGGAGGGAAAGAAGTAGGTGGATGTCAGCCAAGACTCAGGCAAATTTGGCAGAACTATTGGTCTATTGGATGCAGTCCTGTGTGATATAAAATGCATATGCTTTAGAATCAGAGAAATGTGGGTTTGTATCCTAACCCCAGTTGTAACCTACCAGCAGGTGAACCTTGAGGAAATAATGTCTCTGAACCTCAGGTTCTTTGACTTATAAAATGAGGATAATAGTACAAATTGTGCGGGATTTGTCAGGGTTAGCAATAATATAGCTAAGATGCTGAGAATGTAACAGGCACTCAGAAAAGGATTGCCAGTATTATTTATTGTCATGGTGGTGGGTGTTACATAGATGTAAAGAATGACGGCAGCAGAAAGGACAAGAAAGAAAAGAATGAGGATGACTCCCCAAATTTTGGACTTGTTTGACTGAATGGGTGGAAGGGCAATTTACCCAGGTACAAAATAGAGGAGGAAGAGCAAGCCGGGAATGAAAGGGGTTGAGTTTCAATTTGAACAAGTCAAGTAGGAGGGTGGGATGGGGCTTGTGGGTGTAGTGTCCAGAAAGCAGTAATGTATGCAGATTTGGAGTCAGGAAAACAAAATCTGGGTAAGAGAAATTGAAGCTTTCCCATGAATCTGAATACTTTTAAAAGATGTCTTTGAACGTGAGCCAAAAAACTATAGGAGTCAAAAGAACTACTAATTCATCAAAGCCCTTTTTACTGCTTGAATCACTTTGTATATTATAATAATGCACAAGTAATTACAGTGTTCCTGTTTAAGTAATAATACCCTGACAATTGAAAGGTGTGCTTAGAGAACCACCAGGCACTAAACGTTCATTTTGAGCCCTCACAGAGCTTGTTGGTTTATGGTTCTCCTAGTTTCCTGGAAGTGAGGTCATGAGGAAGTTAATAGATTGGGCTGTATGTGTTTCTTCTACGATCCTTGGCAGAAGCCCAAGTCCAGGTCTCCACTTCCTGCTCTATCGTTTCATTCATGTTCTTGCTTTGTTAACCCAAGACTGACTCCACCCTCGAAAGCACTCTCTGCATCTGGTAGTGTGTCCTCGTTGGAGTCTGCTAATATGATTCTCCTTCATGCTGGAGCTCTAAAGTGTCCAGTTCCCTCCACCTATGGATTACTGGACTTGAGAGGGGTTCAGTGCAGTGTTTCTCACTAGTACCTGCTGGCCTCAGGATGAAGCAATGGTGCTCCTGGATCCACTGGCTTTCCCAGGCATGTTGATTCGTAGGACTTGTCCTTCCTATCTAGGCCCTTCCTTTCCTGCTCAAAGATTCCATAATCCAGAAATTAATACCTGGATCACCTAACAGATGGCCTTATTTATTCCCCTTTCCAGTCCCCCTGGCCCTCCATCAGAAGAGTCCAGGACTGGGAATCAGGATTCCTAGGGAGTAAGTCCCTGTCCTCTCACCTTATAGCTGGGTGACCTGGAACAAGACACTGAACTTCTCTGTGCACCGTGTTGTGCTCATTCGTTGTTTTCATTTCATCTTAAATAGAAAATGCCTTATTCAAATGAAACCTGAAATGGAAGTCCAGAACACGAGACAGGTAACAAGGCTGGGGTCCTGGGGAAGTGAGAATGATAGTCCCAGGGCCTGTTCACTTGCCCTGACCCAGCCACATCGGTGGGGTCCGTGGGAGAATCTGTTTCCTTGCCTTTTCCAGGGCTGGAGATGATCCCTTTCCTCCATCTTCAAAGCCAGAATGTTGCATCTTTCTGTGCCTTTCTTCTGTGGTCACATCTCCCTCATATGCTTTTTTTGACCCCCCACTTCCACTTTTAAGGACCCTTTATGACATCGGTCCCACTTAGATAACCCAGGGTAATCTCCCCCACTTCAAGATCCTTAATTCAATCACATCTGCAAAGTCATCTTACGTAATCACAGATTTCAGGGCTTAGGACAACTTTGGGGGCCTTTACTCTGTCTCCCTAGGCAGCTATGGGCATCCTTACAGAGAGCTCCCCCTGGTCTTTACTTCTGAAATTCTGTTTCTTACATCACTCCACCCTTGAACCTTTCAGTGGCTTTCCAGGGCCCAAAGATAGTGACTCAACTCATTCATTTCTCATGTAAGTCTCCCCCAGTCTGACTCAAACTGACCTTCCTGGCTTTAAGTTGGTTATGCCCACCACAGCAACCCTCTGGCCTAATGACTGTCCCTAAATCATACTTAGATTTTCCTGTCTTTGCACTCGGCTCTTCTCCCTGATTTACACCCTGTATTAGTTTTCTACTGCTGCTGTAACAAATTACCATAAACGTAGTGGCTTTAAAACACAGATTTAGTAGCTTACAGTTCTGGAAGTCAAAAGTCCAACAGGAGCCTCTCAGGATTACAGTTTAGGTGTCACGGGGCTGCTTTCCCTTCTGCGGAGTCCATGGGAGAATCTGTTTCCTTGCCTTTTCCAGGGCTGGAGTTGGCCTCCTTCCTCCATCCTCAAAGCCAGCAACGTTGCATCTCTCTGTGCCTTTCTTCTGAAGTCACATCTCTCTCAAATGCTTTTTTTCAGCCTCCCCTTCCACTTTCAAGGACCCTTATGATGACATCAGGCCCACCCAGGTAATTCAGGGTAATCTCCCCCACTTCAATATCCTTAATTTAATCATCTAACATAATCACTAGTTCCAGGGCTTAGGACAAGTTTGGAAGCCATTATTCTGTCTACCACACACTTCAATACCCACTCACACAAGTCACGGGTATGAGTAGCACACTTTACTGCAGGATGGGGAAGATTTCAGGGAGGAGGGGGTGCTTCACTGCACCACACAGCTGCTTCAAACAGACTCTCACACAGCAATCTTTTGGCCATTCCACCACTCAGGGTAGTTTCCTGGACATTTCACCCTGGGTAGCATCCTAGCCTCCTTTTACTTCTCTTCCCCATCCTCTGACTCCTTCCTCCTTGGCCTCTCCACTTGCCTCTTCATCTCATCCCCTACAATTTTGCACAGAGAACTCCTAATTCTTATCAGTCTGTTATGCAAATTAATTCAGTTTACTGCAGCTCCTCTGTCTAAACTCAGCTCGCAGGAAACAGCTCTGCTGTAAACATGACCTTTCATGTAACAAGCACTATCCGCCTTAGAAAATGATTATGGCTGTAAATCCCAATGCTTTCCTTCATTGTAGCCAAATGGCCACATGCTGACTTGTCCATGAACATGGGGCCTCTACTGAGTGGGTGCCATGTTTCTGCATTTGCTCTTCTTTAGACAAACGTACCTCAGGAAAATGTTTCATGGATATAACTGGCTGGAGCAAGATGAAAATTTAAGTTCATGCTTTCCCTTCTCATAACGTAAAAGAAGAGACTGATGTTCACAGGAATGATGGGTCTAGATACAAGTGTGTAATTTGAAAAGATCAGTAAAAAGCTCTATCACTCCATAATGGTCAAGTACTGACACCCACCAGATAATTTAGAACTTTGAAGTTGGAGACCATATTTTGTTCATGTCCCCAACACTCTAGCATGGTATCTGCATTAAACAGATTCTTAATACATTTTGACTGATAAAATTAATAGATACAGTGTAGGCCAGTCATGATGGCTCACACCTATAATCCCAGCACTTTGGGAGGCTGAGGCTGGGGAATCACTTGAGACCAGGAGTTCAAGACCAGCTTGGGCAACAAAGTAAGACCCCATCTCCACAAAAAAATCAAAAAATTAGAAAGGTGTGCTGGTGCACACACCTGTGGTCCCAGCTACATGGGAGACTGAGGCAGGAAGATCACTTGAGCCCAAGAGGTTGAGAATGCAGTGAGTCACTATGACACCATTGCATTCCAGCCTGAATGACAGAGTGAGACTTTGTCTTAAAAAAATACAATGTAAAAATCAATTATATATATATATACATATAAAATGTGTATATATATATATGTGTGTGTGTATATATACATACACATATATATGTGTATATATGTATGTATGTACACACATATATGTATACATATGTATATACACACATGTATATATGTATATATGTGTGTATATACATATATATGTGTATATATGTGTGTGTGTATGTATGTGTGTGTGTGTATATATATACATACATACATACACACACACACATTTCCCTCTCACAAGTGTAGCCCTGTTTTTCTAACTCAGAAGAGGGACTGCTTTCTTCTTGTGTTCTAGCATATTCAAAGATGGACTGTGTTTCTTGCTGTCAGGTAAGGCTTGGCATTAAGGGGTTGAGCAATATAATAGACAAAGCCCTCCGGGGGGATATTGGACTGAAACATTGGTGTAGTAGAAGGAGTGTTTTAAAGCCACAAATTAGTATTAACATCTGCACAACATAAGCTTCCAAAGTGTGAACCAACAGGATTTACAGCAGACTGTTAATCTTCATTCTGTTCCTGAGTTAGAGAGATGCTTATTCTCAATGGTGAATCACGCATAGATATGAGCTACAAAAGCAGCAATCTGCAACCCTCAGAGAAACACAGAGGAGACAACTGAAAACCAGTTCTCACTTTTGTAATTAAATATAACATTTTGCATTTTGTTTCATATGTTTGCCAAATAGAACCCTTTTCCCACATATAGTTTTTAAGCAAAATTTGAAGCTTTTCTTTCTATAGTGGGGCCCAGCAGGAGAGGCTTTCTGTGGGAATGTGAGTTCTGTGCCACTTACAGCAAGATATGTAGTGATTCCAAGGGCCCTGCTCACTGTGGGCAGGAAAGCAGTAACTGTGTGAATGATAAAAGCTTTCATTTCTGAGCTAGCTTAGCTAACTCTTCATTATTTGTGCTGACAGAGAAGGGTGAAACATGGGTAAATTTCCCAACTTTATAAATCAGTCTCATACTGCTATAGACTGAATGTTTGTGTTCCCCAGATTCACATGCTGAAATCTAATCCCCAGTGCACTGGCATTAGGAGACCTTTGGGAAGTGACGCTGGGCACATGATCTGCTTCTGCCAATCCTATTGTCCCAGGGTCTTAGGTTCCTGCAGCTCCCCTCTGCCTAGCCCCTTGGGAATTCTAACAGCGGGAAGACTTTCTGTCTCGTCCACTCAGTCCTATCAGTGTCAGTGCAAGAACTCCAGCAGAGGGGTCTGGTGGTTTTAGTTCTGGTCTTAACTTCTGACTTTCATGCCATATACTCTAAGTCAGAATCTGAAATATCCCCCAGCGCCAGACTTCATTGATGACTTCAACATGCACCTCCTCTTCAGAACACCTCAGTTCCAAGACAAGGTTGAATCTCTGAATGAGAACATTCCAGCAGCAAGATATATCTGAATTTATAAACCAGTCTGTGCACTGAAACATCCTGCGGCTTCTCTCGTAGAACCATGATGAATTCCTATGACAACTGAGTATGCATAGGAGGTCCATCTGTGTTGTCATGCAAAGCTGTTCATTTTCATTCCTGTTTAGTGTTCCATTGTTGTGAATATACTACAATTCATGCATTCTTCAGGTGACAGTATGTTTGACTTGTTTCAATCTGGAGCTGTTAAAAATAATGCTGCTCTGACAATTTTTGCACCTGCCAATTGACTTACCGTGTCAGATACCTGTGGCATGTCTGGGAGTGGAGTTGCTGGCTCAAAAGGCATAGGTATATTAAGCTTTCATAGATACATATGTCAGAGCATTTTCTATGGTGATTTTTTTTCACCGATTTAAAAACTATTAGGAGCAATATATGAGAGCTTCTGTGCCCTCAACCGATATTCGGAATTGGTAGGCTTAAATTTTTGCTGATTTGGCGAGTGTGAGGTTTCTTCGCTGTGGTTTTAATTTTACTTCCTTGATGAATTAAACTCTTTCAAGTGGTCATTGGCCATTGGGACTTCCTCTTATGTGCAGTTCAAGGTTTTTTTATCCATTTTTAAATTAATTTGAATCAATTCTTCAGATATTTTACATACTTGTCCTTTGCCTGTTTTGTGTTGCAAATATTTTCTTCCACTGTGTATCTTGCTTTTTCACTCTTTTCGATGACCTTTAATGAATACAATCTCTTAACTTTAATGCATTCTAGTTCAGTGCTTCTCAAACTATCTTCAATAAACACTTGTTTTTCATTTTTTTGTTTTAAAAATTTCAATCAGTCACTGACTGATAGGTATGTAAAATACAATAAAAATTAAAAGTTAAATTTAAAATTTATTTCCTCCTTATATATTTGAGATGGAGTGTTGCTCTGTTGCCAGGCTGGAGTGCAGTGGCGCAATCTTGGCTCACTGCAACCTCTGCCTCCCAGGTTCAAGCGATTCTCCTGCCTCAGCCTCCCGAGTAGCTGGGACTACAGGCGCAAACCACCACAACCAGCTAATTTTTGTATTTTTAGTAGAGACGGGGTTTCACCATGTTGGCCAGGATGATCTTGATCTCCTGACCTCATGATCCATCTGCCTCGGCATCCCAAAGTGCTGGCATTACAGGCATGAGCCACTGCGCCCAGCCTTAAAAATATTTTTTAACATATTAAAAATAAATATATTTTAACAATATATTTAAAAATACAAAATAGTATATTAAAAACAAAATGTAATTTAAAATATTTTAATATATAAAAATAAATATATTTTAATATATTAAAAAATAAAAACTGACATATTAAAAATAAAATATAATTTAAAATATATTTTAATATATTAAAATATTATGGTCAAGAAAGCCATAAAATACTATAATAAATAATAGACTAAAATTTTATATATGAGAGGAATAAATATGTATTTAAAAGAAGAAGAAAGAGAAATAAGGGATGTAAATGATCCAAAACCAGGTGAGTGGTTTCAGCTCCTCATAATTCTATTTGTAATTTCTTTTGTCCACATTCTAACCCACGACCTAGGGACACAGCAGACTATTGTCGGCCGGGACAAAGCCAGTCCACTGTGGCTCTCCCCATCTCCTGGGCTGCCCTCACCCTTCTGCTGAGCTTTCTGCATCTATAGCGTCTCCGCCTCCATGGGCTTGGACCTCACCACACAGCATCACTCAAGCCTCCTCACCACAGCTCTCCTTTATTTGGGCTGAAGGAATTGTTGAACCTTGAATCCCATGAGAGTTCTCAGCGATTGTAGCTGTGTGATGATTTCGACCTTAAGTAGGATAGTGTGACTGGTGATTGCAAACACACATCCTCCTGGGAGAAAGAAAGAGATGGAGCAAGGAGATTTTACGGCCTCAGAGAAGTCCGCCTTTACACCTTCCTCCTCTTCCCTGATGGGCTCCTGGTGAGAAAGTGTGTTTCTCAGACAGTTGTAAAGAGAAAAGGAAAGTGTAGAGGCAATTATTGTCAAAATTAAGCCTGTCCTCTCTACTGCCTCCACTCCCCAAACACAATTTAAGCACTGGCCTGGAGAGCTGAAATGCACACAGTCACTTCCCATAACCAGGACAAATCACTACTAGATGAACAACATTATTTGAATTGTAAAGTAAAGTTCCAGAGTGAACTTAAGAAGCTATTGCTTCATGGCCCAGGCAAACAAACAGAGGCCCAGAAAGTTTAAATCATGTCATTCAATCAACAGAAACTTTTCATAACTTTTTATTGTGAAATAAAACAAAAACAGAGAAGACCATACAAAATAACTGTATAGCTTAGTGAAGTATTATCAGCCAAATGCCATTGTAATCACCATCCAGATCTAGGAAAAAGAGCTTCGTCTGCTGCTCTAGAAATCCCCCCCATGTGCTCTGACTTAAAAACAGTAAGAACCTTCTCCTTCTCCCATTGTGGTTATCATCACTAAAACTCACACTGTCTTTTTGACTAGTGAGAATCTTTGCACGTTTGCTCCAAGTCGTTCTGACATGACCCTACCGTCTTTGACACTTTTCTTGCTATCTGCAATGATGAGATTCAGGCTCATTTGGACATTTCTTGTCCCATACCTGAAATCAAAAACAAGAAGCCCTAGGTTTTTTTTTAAAATAGGTAATAATATTTCAAGATCACAGTCTGGGCATTAGCGGTATTCATGGGTACCTGGGTAATTCATTGTGCCTGAAACTTTTCAGTGTTTCGATACACACACACACGCACACACAATTTGTTTCTGGAAGATGAAATACTTCATTAGTATTCATACTGATATTTTCCATTCAAATATCAAGACTACAGATTTCAAACCTGCTTTCTTCCACAGTAAGATTTCTGGTTCTCAAGGATGGTAGAGTTAGAAAATGCCATGCTTACTCATTTGCTTTATCCCACATTACATACACAGCAGTCTCAGAATGACAATACTAACACTATCACTACTCATTATTATTACTGAAAACAGTTACACTTTTTATATCTGTTATTTCCATTTTCTTTCTTTCTTTATATTATATAAAGTTGTTCTGTATCTGCACTATTAGAGAATACAGCCATGACATACAATGCTCTCTCCCTTTTAGCTCTCCTTTAGTCTTAATTCTAGAGCTAACTACACCTTCAGTGCTCACCACTAGTCATATGTTGATATTTCCCAAATCATTTAGGCTGTCTCACACACATCAAGTTAATTCCTCAGGAAGAGTTCAGAAGAATAGTATTCTCTGGGATTTTTGTATGTTCATAACAGCTTGTGCCTTTTATACTGAACTTTGTTTTGCTGAATATTAAATTCTTGGCTTATATTTCTTTCTTTTTTTACCTTAAATTTGTTACTCAGTTTTCTTATGGCATGAAGTATTGCTATTGAAAGGTCTGAAAATAATCAAATTTCCTTTCCTTTATAAAGTACTTCCTCTTTTTTGCCTGCATGCCCAAAGGATTTTTTTTCTTTTCCTTTAAAGTCCAGTAATTTTACTGGAGCATGCTGTGCCAGTCATCTTGGATTGATATTCTCAGGTAAATGGTGTACTTTTTCATTATATACTTTTACATCATTTCTTATTTCAAGATTTTTTTCTGGAATTGTAGTTTTTATTATTTGTTCTCTTCTCTTGCATTGGGTTTCTTCTTCAGTGGCTCCCATTATATGTACAGATCTGTTTCTGCCTCTCATCAGTAGTATTTGTACTTTCCTTTATATCTTTTGACTTTTAACATTTTTCTCTTTCTCAACCTCTGGTTCTTTTAAGACATTGTTTATTGTGTTTATTTGCTGATGTCCTTCCTATAAATCTCATATCTAAAATAGTTTTTTCTTGTATTCCTCATATTGAGTTCTTGAGTTCTGTCATCTCACTTCTGTGTTTTGCCAATTCTGATTTATCTTGTTCTCTCATGTTTTTGATTATTTTCTGAATATATTTTAGCTTGTTTTGAAATAACAGTTTTGATTTATTTTAAAGGCACTATCTTTCCTGTCTGCTTTATTGACTCCAGGTATAATTCTGTAACTTACTGTCTTATATTTATAATAACTTTGTATGGTATTTGATCTTGATTCTTTTCTGTTGCTCATTTTTATTTGAAATAAGATAGAGAGCTTTTCTAACATCACAGAGATACTTTTTCTGTTTGTTGTTTGTTTTTCTCATGTAGAGTTTAGAAAACATGATGGTTTGCTTTCTGAGATTTCCAAGCTCTGTTTCCTGCCACCGCTTTTATTTGTAGCTCCCTTTCCTTTATCTGTATTGTTCCTGTCTTGCTCCACTTTGATTCCACTCCCCAAAATTTCTCCTCAGTTTATACTGTCCATTTACTCTGAGTAATCTGAGAAACCACTGAAGAGTTTTAAGCGAAGAAGTGATCTAATTTATGCCTCAAAAGAATCACTCTGCCTCTTTGTTGAATAAAGAATGCAGGAGAGAAGACAGAAGGAAACAGGGAGATGGGTTAGGAAACAATTGCAGTACCAGTACTGACAGATTTTATACATGAGAGAACTGAGGCATAGATGGTTAAATCACCTTCTCTAGCCACCTAACTGGTATGTGATGGAGACAGCATTCAAATCTAGGCATCTGACTTCAGAATCTGGAGTAAATACCTGCCATTTGAGGGTGATCAACACGTTTTATTTATTTATTTATTTTCAGAGACAAAGTCTTATTCTGTGGCACAGGTTGGAGTGCCGTAGCACCACTATCGCTCACTGTATCCTCCAACTCCTGAGCACAAGCGATTCTCCTGCTTCATACTCCCTAGTAGCTGGAACTACAGACACATGTCACCATACCCAGCTAATTTTTATTTAGTTTTTGTAGAGACAGGGTCTCACTTTGTTGCCCAGGCATGTCTTGAACTCTTGGCTTCAGGCAATCCACCTCAGCCTCCCAAAGTGCTGGGATTACAGGCTGAACACACTTTATACAGTCTCTCCACATTTCAAAAGTTTTTCACACTGCTAGTCCAGCAGCAACATTTCCCAGACTCCCTTGCAGCTAGAATACAGAGATATATAATGGGTTTCACCAATCGGATGTACCCAGGTTTAGATAATAATACAGGAAGATAAATGTTTCATTACATATATATTTTTAATTGATATGTAATTCACATATTATAAAATTCACCCATTTAAAGCATTCCATGCAGTGGTTTTCAGTATACTTACAAAGTTGTTTGGCCATCACCATTATCTAACTCCAGAATATCTATCATCCCAAAAGAAACCCTATACTCCCTATCCCCTATACCTCATTCTCTCCTTTCTTCAGCCCCTTACCACACTAAGCTATTTTCTGTCTTCATGAATTTGCCTATTCTGGACATTTCATATAAATGAAATCATTCTATATGTGAGCTTTAAGTCTGGCTTCTTTCACTTAGTATAATGTTTTCAAGGTTCACTCATGTTACCATATGAATCAGTATTTAATTATTTCCTATGGCTGATAATATTCTATTTTATCATAGGATAATTTTTATATGTCAACTTGACTGGGCCAGGGGATGGCCAGATATTTCTGGGTATGTCTGTGGGGGATATTTCCAGATGAGATTAGCATTTGAGTCAGTGGACTCAGTAAAGGAGATGGCCCTCCCCAATGTGAGTGGGCATGATCTAATCCTTTGAGGCCTGAATAGAACAAAAAGGTGGATAAAGGAAGAATTTCCTCCTTTTTTCTGCCTTATTGCTTGAGCTAGGACATTTCATCTCATCTTCTCCTGCCCTTGGACTAAAGTATACATGATTGGCTCCCCTAGTTTTCAGGCCTTTGGACATGGACTAAATTTTATGACCAGATTTTCTGGGCTCCTGCCCTTGGACTAAAGTATACATGATTGGCTCCCCCTAGTTTTCAGGCCTTTGGACATGGACTAAATTTTATGACCAGATTTTCTGGGCTCCAGCTTGCATATGGCAGATAATGGGACCTCTCAGCCTCCTTAATTGCATGAGTCAATTATTATTCATAATAAGTCCACATATGCATATAGATTTTATGCCTAATGGCTCTGTTTCTCTGGAAAATCCTGACTAATACACGTGGGTAGAACATATTTTGTTTATCCATTCATCAGTTGACAGACATTTGGATTGTTTCCACCTTTTGGCTATTACGAATAACACTACTGTGAAGACTCATGTACAAGTTTTTGTGTGAACATGTGCTTTTTGTTCTTGTGGGTAAGTTAAATTTTAATTTCAGATAAATAATGAATAATATTTAATTCATAATATTAATAACAAGATGTACTTATTAATATAAGTACATCTAAACTACTGCATAGGACAAATATATTTTAAACTATTTGTTGCTTACCTAAAATTCAGTTTTAACTGGGAATTCTTTATTTTATCTGGCAACCCTACCTAGGTGAGACTTGGATATAAAAGGGAGAAGTATGAGGCATTCTATCAGATATTTAAGGAAGAAATAATATTCTCTTCACACAATCTCATCCAGAAAATACAAGAGGAAGGAACATTTCCCAACTCATTGTATAAAGTCAGCATCATCCAGGCAAAGACATTCCAAGCTAAGACACTCATGGACCAATATCCCTGATAAGTCCAACTGTGGTGGCTCATCCCTGTAATCCCAGCACTTTGGGAAGCTGAGGTGGGCTGATCACTTGAGTCCAGCAGTTTGAGACTAGCCTGGCCAACATGGCAACCCGATATCTACTAAAAATACAAAAATTAGCCAGGCATAGTGGTGCATGCCTGTACTCCCAAATCCTCGGGAGGCTGAGATGGGAGAATCTCTTGAACCCAGAAGGTGGACGTTGTAGTGAGCTGAGGTTGTGCCACTGCATTCCAGTCTGGGCAACAGAGTGAGACTCCATCTCAAAAAAAAAGAAGGAAAAAATCCCCTGATAAGTATAGATTTTTAAAAATCCTAACCAAAAAATAGCAAATTGAATCCAGAAATTTATTAATGGAATAACAGACGATAACAACAGCCTTGATTCCTCAGACTCAGCCTTGCTCCCAAAACAGGGCAGCCCTAGGAGCATCCTCCGAAATTCAAGTGTCCAAGATGTACAAATAAAAAAAAAAAAGCCACTATTCTAGGTCAAATTTTGCCCCTAGATCAAGCTATAAAGAGTGACATACTTTTTGCTCCATTGTAGAATATTTTTCTGCAGAATTGGCCCACTTTAAGATACCCTGTCATAAACAGTGGTGTGAAAATAATAAATGTGCATATTTCAGTAGGAATATTATCCATGACATTTCATGTCTGTAAGAAACTCAAAAGCAAGTATAACTGTTCTTCTGTAGAACATTTCTTTTCCCTTTTACTTTATCTTATGGAAAATTCTGAATCCTGTAACTGATTGGGTTTCTTACTTTCCTTTGACCACTAAAAATATTGGAACAAAAGCAAAAACAAAAAACAAACAGAAATATTGGAGCTAAAATTGTGGTCATTTCTAGCAAATATATAAAAATGTGGTTTTTATTTTGTTTGCTAGTCTTACCTCTGACTTTATTTTCCCCCCACCCTTAAGAGCATCCTATTTTTTGCATAAAACCCCTGCGAAATACTATACAAAAAGATCATCCCCAAGACACAGTTGTCAGATTCTCCAAGGTTCAAATTAAAGAAAAATGTTAAAGGCAGCTAGAGAGGAGGAGTAGGTAACCTACAAAGCAAACCCTATCAGGCTTACAGCAGATCTTTCAGGAGAAACCCTACAAGCTAGAAGAGATTGGGGACAAATACTCAGCATTCTTTAGAAAAAAAAATTCCACCAAATAATTTTATAGTCAGCCAAACTAAGCCTCATAAGTAAAGGGGAAATAAGATCCTTTTGAGACAAGCAAATGCTAAAGGATTGTGTTACTACTAGACCTGCCTTACAAGAGGTCCTGAAGGGAATGCTTAATACTGACCACTACAAAACACATGTAAGTACATAGACCAGTGACTCTATAAAGCAACCACACAAACATGTCTGCATAATAACCAGCTAACAACATATGACAGGAACAAATCCACACATATCAATACCAACCTTGCATGTAAATGGGCTAAATACCCCCAAATAAAAGGCATAGAGAGGCAAGTTAGATAAAGAAGCAAGACCCAATGTGATGCTGTCTTTAAGAGATCCATCTCACTTGCAATGAGATAGGTTCAAAGTAAAGGTATAGAGAAAGATTTACCAAGCAAATGAAAAAGAAAAAAGTAGGAGTTGTTATTCTAATTCCAGACAAAACATACTTTAAACCAACAAAAATGAAAAAAAGACAAGGAACGGCATTACATAATGGTAAAGGGCTCAATTCAACAAGAAGAACTAACTATCCTAAATATACATGCACCCAACACAGGAGCACCCAGATTCATAAAGCAAGTTCTTACAGACCTAGAAAGAGACTTAGATAACCACATAATAATAGTGGGAGACTCCAAAACCCCACTGACAGATCATCAAGGCAGAAAACTAACTATGATATTCAGGACCTGAACTCAACACATGACCAAATGGACCTAATACATATCTACAGAACACTCCACCTAAAGAAAACAAAACATATATTCTTCTTATCTGTATATGGCACATGCTCTAAAACTGACCACACAATCAGACATAAAACAATCCTCAGCAAATTAAAAAAAAAAATTACACCAACCACACTCTCAGACCATCATGCAATAAAAATGGAAATCAATATTAAGAAAATCACTCAAAACCATATTACATGGAAATTAACCTGCTCCTGAATGGCTTTTGGGTAAATAAGGAAATTAAGGCAGAAATCAAGAAATTATTTGAAACTAATGAGTACAAAGACAAAACATACCAGAATCTCTGAGACACAGCTAAGGCAGCATTAAGGGGGAAGTCTGTAGCACAAATGCCCACATCAAAAAGTTAGAAGGATTCTCAAATTAACGGCCCAGCATCACTAGATGAATTAGAGAGGACTAGAGGAACTAAAGAAACAAGAGGAAATGAGTGGCACTAGAGAAACTAGAGAAACAAGAACAAACCAACCCCAAAGCTAGAAGAATAAAAGAAATAACCAAAATCAAAGCTGAACTAAAGGAAACTGAAATGTGTAAAACCATTCAAAACATCAACAAATCCAGGAGATTTTTTTTTGAAAAATTTAATAAAATATATAGACTATCGGCTAAACTAATAAAGAATAAAGAAGAGACAATCCAAATAAAAACAATCAGAAATGACAAAGGGGATGTTGCCACTGATCCAAGAGAAATACAAAAAAACATTCAGAGACTACTATGAACACTTCTGTGCACAGAAGCTAGAAAACCTAGAAGAAATGAATTAATTCCTGGACACATAAAACCTCCCACGACTGAACCAGGAAGAAATTGAATCCCAGAACAGACCAATAATGGGTTCCAAAATTGAATCAGTAATAAAAAGCCTGCCAACCAAAGAAAGCACAGGACCAGACAGATTTACAGCTAAACACTACCAGATGTATAAAGAAGAGTTGGTGCCAATCCCACTGAAACTATTTCAAAAAATGGAAAAAGAAGAACTCCTCCCTAACTAATTATATGAGGCCAGCATCATCTTGACACCAAAACCTGGCAGAGACACAATGAAACAAAATACTAGAAAACCAAATCTTGACTGGGTGCAGTGGCTCATGCCTGTAATCCTAGCACTTTGGGAGGCCAAGGCGGGTGGGTCATCCGAGGTCAGGAGTTTGAGACCAGCCTGGCCAACATGGCAAACCTCATTTCTACTAAAAATACAAAAATTAGCTGAGTATGGTGGCAGGTGCCTCTAATCCCAGCTACTCAGAAGGCTGAGGCAGGAGAATTGCTTAAACTCAGGGATCAGAGGCTGCAAAAACCAAATCCAGCAGCACATCAAAAAGCAAATCCACTACAATCAAGTAGACTTTATCCCTGCAATGCAAGGTTGGTTCAACATATACAAATCAATAAATGTGAAGCATCACATAAACAGAAATAAAAACAAAAATCATATGATTATCTCAATACATGCAGAAAAGACTTTGAGAAAATTCAACATCCCTTTATATTAAAAATGCTGAACAAACTAGGCATTGAAGGAACATACCTCAAAATAATAACCATATATGACAAACCCATAGTCAACATCATATTGAATGGGCAAAAGCTAGAAGAATTCCCCTTGAAAGCCAGAACAAGACAAGGATGCCCTCTGTCACCAGTTCTATCCAATATAGTACTGGAAGTCCTGGCCAGAGAAATCAGGCAAGAGAAATAAATAAAAGCCATTCAAATAGCAAGAGAGTAAAACAAACTATTCCTGTCTGCAGATGATATGGTTCTACACCTAGAACACCCCATAGTCTCTGCCCCAAAGCTCCTTGATCTGATAAACAACTCTAGCAAAACTTCAGGATACAAAATCAATGTACAAAAATCAATAGCATTCCTATACACCAACATCCAAGCTGAGAGCCAAATAAAGAATGCAATCTCATTCACAATAGACACAAAAAGAATAAAATACCTAGGAATACAGCTAATCAGGGAGGTGAAAGATCTCTACAATGAGAATTACAAAATACTGCTCAAAGAATCAAGAGATACACAAACAAATGAAAAAACATTCCATGCTCCTGAATAGGAATAATACTGTTAAAATGGCAACTGCCCAAAACAACTTATAGATTCAATACTATTCCTATCAAACTACCAATGACATTCTTCACAAAATTAGGAAAAAACTATTCTAAACTCCATGTGGAACTAAATAAGGAGCCTGAATAGACAGGGCAATCCAAAGCAAAAAGAACAGAGCAGGAGGCATCATCACATTACCTGACTTAAAACTATATTACAAGGTTGGTAACCAAAACAGTGTGGTACTGGTACAAAAGCAGATTCATAGGCCAATTGAACATAAGAGGACAGAAATAATGCTGCACGCCTACGACCATCTAATCTCAACCCGGCTGATAAAACAAACAATGGGGAAAGGACTCCCTATTCAATAAATGGTGCTGGGATAACTGGCTAGCCATATGCAGAAGATTGAAACTGGACCCCTTCCTTATACCATATACAAAAATTAACTCAAGATGGATTGAAGACCTAAATGTAAAACCCCAAACTATAAAAACCCTGGAAAGCAACCCAGGCAACATCACTCTGGACATAGGAACGGGCAAAGATTTCATCATAAGATGCCAAAAGCAATTGCAACAAAAGTAAAAATTGACAAATTGGATCTAATTAAACATAAGAGCCTCTGAAAAATAAACAGACAACCTACAGAATAGAAGAAAATATTTGCAAACTATGTATCTGACAAAGGTCTAATATCCAGCATCTATAAGGAACTTAAATTTACAAGAAAGAAAAAAGACATCAAAGAACACGAACAGACATTTTTCAAAAGAAAACATACATGCAGCCAACAAGCATATGAAAAAAATGCTCGCCGTTACTAATCATTAGAGAAATGCAATCAAAACCACAATGAGATGCTTGTGGTCTCATACCAGTCAGAATGGCTATTACTAAAAAGCCAAAAAATAACGGATGCTGGCAAGGTTGTGAAGAAAAGGGAATGCTTATACACTTCTGATGGGAATGTAAATTAGTTCAGCCCTTGTGGAAAACAGTTTGATTTCTGAAAGAACTTAAACAGAGTTACCATCTGACCCAGCAATCCCATTATTGGATATATAACCAAAGAAATATAAATAATTCCACCATGAAGACCCATGGAAGCATGTGTTCATTACAGCACTATTCACAATAGCAAAGACATGGAATTAACCTAAATGCCCATCACCAGTAGACTGGATACAGAAATTTGGTTCAAATATACCATGGAATACTTCATCGCCATAAAAGAACTAAATCGGCCAGGCGTGGTGGCTCACACCTGTAATCCCAGCACTTTGGGAGGTTGAGGCAGGCGGATCACGAGGTCTGGAGTTTATGACCAGCCTGGCCAACATGGTGAAACCCTGTCTCTACTAAAAATACAAAAATTGCTTGGCGTGGTAGTGAGCTCCTATAGTCCCAGCTACTCGGGAGGCTGAGGCGGAAGAATCACTTGAACCCGGAAGGCGGCGGTTGCAGCGAGCCGAGATCGCACCAGCGAATTAACAGGAACAGAAAACCAAATACCACATGTTCTTACTTATAAGTGGGAGCTAAACATCAAGTACATATGTACACGAAGAAGGGAAAAACAGACACTGGGGCCTCCGTGAGGGTGGAGAGTGGGAGGAGGGTGAGGATTGGAAAATTACCTATCCATGCTAATTACCTGGTTGACAAAATAGTCTATACACCAAACCCCTGCAACACTCAATTTACCTATATAACAAATCTGCTTGTGTACCCCTAAACCAAAACAAAAGTTTAAAAACAAAGAGTGTCCTATTTAACTTTTTTTATATCATAAATATTTTTGTAAGATGTCCCAAATCCTTTGTAGAATAGGTGGAATTTGAAAGATCATTGAATACATGATTATGCTTCTTCGGGTAGACTAGCCAGATCATATACTATTGACAAAAACCCTCAGAATACTTGAGAGTTCAGATGCAGAAAACTATATGATAATTTAAGGTATTATTCTGAGAGGGAAAATGGAGGTGTGGTATTGAATTCCGTAATTAGAATGTCAAGCCTCTGGCACAGAATTAACTCTTGGAGCTCCCTGCTGCATTTCATAGTGAATATTCTTACTTTTAGTTTGTAACAATTTAAAACTCTGATCTTTCTGGAAATTTGGGAAATTTTGGCAAGGGTTGAGGTGAGTGGGAATTTTAATAAATGCTGTTTTTTACTTGCACTTTCAGAAATCTCTGTTAACTTCCCTTAAAGTGAGGAGTGATATAATTATTATTAAGAGGCTTTGAGTTTTAGATATTGTTTTTGTTCTTAAAAGAGAAAAAATAATTCCAGGGATTTGGCAAGGCTGCAAATGTACATTCTGTTTATCCCTGAGTCAGTCTGCTCTAAGAACTAAACAAAGATAGCCTTGGTGAGGTGGCTCATGCCCGTAACCCCAGCACTTTGGGAGGCCAAGGCCGGTGAATCACTTGAGGTCAGAAGTTTGAAACCAGCCTGGCCAACATGGTGAAACCCTGTCTCTACTAAAAATACAAAACAATTAGCCAGGCATGGTGGTGAGCGCCTGTAATGCCAGCAACTTGGGAGGCTGAGGCAGGAGAGCTGCTTAAACCCAGGAGGTGGAGGTTACAGTGAGCCGAGATCGCACCACTGCACTCCAGCCTGGGCAACAGAGCAAGACTCCCTCTCAAAAATAAATAAATACATAAATACACACATAAAGAAAGTTCATTTTATGTGTCAACTCAGAAGGGGTTTTTGGATAAGTTTAAGTCAGTGAACTTTGAGTAAGCAGATCACACTCCATATGTGGGGTGGGCCTCATCAAGTCAATAGAATAAAAAGACCAGCCACCCAAACCAAGAGGGAATTTTCTAGGCTGCCGGAACTGCAACATTGGCTCTTCTGGGTCTCCACCCTGCTGGCCCACAGTGTAGATTTTAGACTTGCCAGCTTCCCAAATTGCATGAGCCAATTATTTATAATAAATCTCCTTGTATATAAACCTACACCCTATTTGTTCTGTTTCTCTGGGAGAATCCTGACTAATCTAAACCCATGAACAAAAACAAAGCATTATGGTCCACTTTAGATATATTAAACTATCAACTCTATGTCAACAAAACTGTGAGATACAGGAAATATGGATCTGCTTTTCATTTTGATAAAGAAGAAAAATAACAAATTCGCCCAAAATACTTGTAAGTCTCAAAGGAGGGGAAAACTCATCATGCTTTCAGAATCATCTCACAGAAATATTACTTGAAATACCACTGTGAAGATAACATGCAAGTTTTGTTGAAATAGCTTATCAGTTGAGATTGTGCTTGGTTGTGAGTAACTGAAGCCTGTAAAAACTGGTTCAAACAAATCAGATGTTTGTTTTCCTCACAGAAATAAAATCTGGAGGTAGGGAATCTGGGGCCAGTACAAAGGCTCCATAGAGCCACCAGGGACTCAGGCTCAGTGCTCTGCCACCCTCAGCATGTGGCTTTCAGGCTCACAGCCACACCCTGGTAAGTGACAGCAGTTCCACTTCCACTATAGTGTATTAGGCAGTTTTCACATTGCTGTAAAGAACTACCTGAGACTCAGCAATTTACAAAGAAAAGAAGTTTAATTGGCTCACAGTTATGCAGACTGCACAGGAAGCATAGCTGAAGAGGCCTCAGGAAACTTACAGTCATGGCAGAAGGTGACGGAGAAGCAGGCACGTCCTCATGGCTAGAGAAAAAGGAAGAGACAGAAGGGAAAGGTGAAGGTGCTACACGCTTTTAAACAACCAGATCTCATGAGAACTCATTCACTATCACAAGAACAGCAAGGGGGGAAATCCACCCCCATCATCCAATCACCTGCCACCAGGCCTTTCCTCCAACACTGGGGATTACAATTCAATGTGAGATTTGGGCGGGGACACAAATCCAAACCATATCATATGGCCTCCACATATCAAAGAATGTGTAGGGTGAAGGGTAGAAACTACCTAAACCTATGCCCTTTAAAGAGCTTTCCAGAAGCCCTGATTAGCAGCACTGCTTGTAAACCTAGACTAAGGCTAAAACCCTGTGCCTTAGTCAGCCTTATCTACGAGGGAAATGTAGTTGGGTGTATTGTTACCTTGAACAAAATGGAGAATCTCTTAGTAATGAAGAATAGATACTACTAGCTAGGCTGCTAGCAGTGTCCTCCACTCATAATTAAGCTGGAGAACTATGAGATAGTTTCTGGAACTTGACTTGTCTGGTGTTCCTGTACCCTCTGAGGATGGGGGAAGGGAATTAGCAAAGAAAAAAGCTCCACTTTTGCCAATTCTCTGGCTACCTACATTTGCACACATCAGTCCTGAGAGGACTCTTTTGGGGCTTGAAAGTTCACTCTAAACCAGGGGTGTCCAGTCTTTTGGCTTCCCGGTTCTACATTTGTAGAATACATAAAATACACTAACACTAACGATTGCAGATTAGCTTTAAAAGAGTCACAAAAAAAGTCTCATAATATTTTAAGAAAGCTTATGAATTTGTGTTTGGCTACTTTCAAAGCCGTCCTGGGCCTCCGGTGGCTGGTGGGCAGTGAGTTGGACAAGCTTGCTCTAAGCCATTGTTGGGTGAGTCCTCCGCCTCTTGCTTCAGGGGTATCCAGCAGGAGATGGCTAGGAGTGAAATGCTGTGGAATGGAGTAAGGTTCACCTCCTCGAATACAGGGTCAAGCTTGGGGCCATGGGTATATTCTGGGTGACCCTTGAACTCTCAACACTTTTTTTCATTTTTAATAGTAATGTTAAAGAAAAAGAAAATTATTTTATGTACAGTATAGATAAAACTTCTTGATGGATGCTTTAATAGATATAGGGGTTGCTTAATGGATTTAGGGGTTACCAAAAGTATTTCTCGCTTGGATTTTGCAGGCACGCTCCTGGGGGCTGTGGAGGATGTAAAAGCGTCTGCACATACTGAATTTGAGCAACCTGCTCCAGTGTCTTTGAGCAAGGACGTTTGGAAAGGGTCTGATCTGCCATTGCTGTTACCTGTTTGCAGCACATACTGTGAGCAGTGTCCTAGGAGGTGATGCCGAACCGCCCAGCCCTGACGCTAAAAAGGAATCGATTTCTCAAAGTGCAGAGTCAACAGGCGCCTTAAGAGAACTGCTGACAGAAACAGGCCCTGGGACCGGGAATTTGGGAAGCTGCTGCCACTAACAGCGCTGCAGGGGAGCGTCGTCAGCTCCCAGGGTACGCTGTTGTAAAAGGGAACCGCCAGGGGGCGCAACTCTGCGAGTCTGAGTTAAACACTCCAAGCGCAGCAGGTGCAGCCAGGCTGGGTGGGAAGAAACCCACAGGGGAGGTTAACGAGAGCGTGGACTGTGCTCTTATTTATTCCTGAATTCCCAATAACTAGGCCACTGCCTTGGAACACGACGGCATCTTAATACTTTTTTTTAAGAAAGAAAAAAGAATGAACAAATGAATTAATTGGGACTAGACAAAAATGAATTGAATTTTTGCACCATCTACCAGCCCAGCCCCCCCAGGTATTTGCATGCTTAACTTCTCTTCTCCCGGCTATGAGGAAATGGATTTCTGCCTTTTCTTTCACCGCTCCCTCTACCCACTGAGGGGATTTCTGTTGTTGATGAACTTGTTCTTTGAACTTTATTGGTGGAAAATAGGAAGAGAGGGATGGAAATGAGAGATTAGCTAGTGGGTGAGAAGGGGAGGGAGCTTGATTTATTGGTACTCCACTGGCACTTGTCTTAAGTGCAATTCTCTCCGCTCTTCACGGACTGACCCTGCGTCCCCATCAGAATCCTCTGGGATGCTCAATGCTGATTCCTTGGCCAATTCTAGATCTCTCTGGGAGTTGCCCCACTCTTGTCGTATATTTACATAGTAATAACTGATGAGTGCTGGAGTAACGACTTAAAAGTATGGAGATAATGTGCTACAGGAGAGAGGCCTTTTGAGGGTTAATTTGAGGAGAGAACCACTGGAGTCACGGCGGGGTAGGGGTAGTGGGAAGTGGCCAGGAGAGGTGTTAATGTATGTTAGGCTCCATTTAAAGTTCTTAGAGAAATTCTAAAAGAAGTGGAATTCTCCCTGGCTGTGCTTCTTGAACATGAGGTTGTTAGGATACTGAGCCTTATTAACTTCTGGGTTTACAAGCCTTACACTTCTTACATTTCTTCTTTACATTTCTTACACAGTAAAGAAATGGAGGAACAAAATGAATAAATGAATTATAATGTATCTGGTCCTCTCTTACATTCCAGTGAGTCACCCGCGACATAAGGAGAAAAGTGGAGATTGTTAGATTTATTTCCTGAGAAAAAGCATAATTTTCTACTAGGTCACTGAGCCCCGAGGAAGCCTAGAGCCCAAGAAACTTTGGGAGAGATTCAAGCCAGTGGCTGCAATCTTGAATTACAACCCAGTACTTCTTTTCAACAAAGGGTATGCATGAGGAAAGAGATATATCAAACTCTTTAGCCAAACTTTTAAAGAAAAGCTGGAATAATAGAATGGCTAAAGTGAAAAAAAATACAATGGGACATTTAAAAATATATATTATATGTTTCTTCATAGAATAAAGATAGACTAAACAAAATACATATATATATAAACATATATATATATAAATAATATTTAAACTATGTCTTAAAAATTCCCTGCCAGGAACTTATTAATATCCTTCAACCTTCCTCCCCCTTGTATTAGGATTCTCCAGAGAAACAGAACCAATGGGTTGAAGAGAGAGACAGAGAGAGAGAGAAAGAGAGAGAGAGACATTTATTTTAAGGAATTGCCTCACACAATCGTGGGAGTTGGCATGTCTGAAATCTGTAGGGCAGGCCAGCAGGCTGAAGACCCAGGGGAAGAATTGATGTTGCAATCTTGAGTCTAAAGGCGATCTGGAAGCAGAATTCCTTCTTCCTCAAGGGACCTCTGTCATTTCTCTTAAAAGCCTTCAAGTGGAAATCGACTAATGCTGAAGATGAGGCTCACCGCATTATGGAGTAAGCTGCTTTACTCAAAGTCTACTGACTTAAATATTAATCACACCTAAAAAATACCTTCATAACAACATCTAGATTGATATTTGACCAGAAAATTGGCCACCATATCCTAGCCAAGTTGACAAAATTAACTGTCCCACACCATCCCTCCGAAAGCTTAATATAGTAACAATCAAAACAATAAATAACCGTTGTTTCAATGAGGAATTATCAACCCTACAAAAACAGAGAGCCATGTGGTTATTTAATGGTGGCAAGAGAAGAGACGATAATTGAGTATGAATTGGGGAAAGTAGTTGCGATCAAATCCTGACTGTTGTTAGGAAAAGGATATGACATGAAGAAGAGGAACATGTTCTGGGCTCTCAGAATGAAGTGTTGGGAAATGCTGATATAGAAGGAGAGCTAAATATTACCTTTGAACAGTCAAGGGGTAGACTGAAGGCAGCATTATCCGGGTTTGTGATCACCTAGCATCCCTTGACCCACTGTTTGTAGAATTTCCACATTGACTTCCTCTTCCTCAAATTATTCTTTCTTGCAGCTAGGGTACAGGCATGTCACCCTGAGTCAGCCCTATCTGTTGTGAAAGGAAAACAAATCTTGGGACCCCAAAATCACTAAGCCAAAGGGAAAAGTCAAGCTGGAACTGCTTAGGGCAAACCTGCCTCCCATTCTATTCCTAATAAAGATAGCTACTAAGATTAAAAAAGAAGTCCTGGCACAGTGGCTCATGCCTGTAATCCCAGCACTTTGGGAGACCAAGGCGGGCAGATTAAGAAGTCAGGAGTTTGAGACCAGCCTGCCCAACATGGTGAAACCCTGTCTCTACTAAAAATACAAAAATTAGCTTGGTGTGGTGGTGCACACCTGTAATCCCTCTGAGGCAGGAGAATTGCTTGAAACAGGAAGGTGGAATTTGCCGTGAGCTGAGATCAGGCCACTGCACTCCAGTATGGGCAAAAGAGTGAAACTTCCTTTCAAAAAAATAAATAAGCTACCTACCTCTCTCACAGTTTGTTCACAAGGAACTGCCCTGTGGACAAAAGATAGACAGAACTCAATGTCATCCCTTCTGCTCACTGAGAGAAATACGTATCTGATTGCTTCCTTTGGAAAGGCTAATCAGAAACTCAAAAGAATGCAAACATTCGTCTCGTCCCCCTATGACTTGGAAGCCCCCCTCCCCACTTCAAGTTTTCCCATCTTTCTGCACTTAACCAATGTACATCTTACATATATTGATTGATGTCTCATGTCCCCCTAAAATTTATAAAACAAGCTGTGCCCCGACTACCTTGGGCACATGTCGTCAGGATCTCCTGAGGCTGCGTCGCGGGTGCATTCTGAACCTTGGCAAAAGAAACTTCCTAAAATTGACTGAGCCCTATCCCAGATATTTGGGGTTCACACTGTGCATACCTCTTATGTCGAAGTTAATAAAATAAAAGTACAGTGAAGAAAGGATCTGTTGGTGAAAGTGGAGTTGGAAACACCCCATGCTTAAAGAGCAGTCATGGCAGAGCTCTTAGCATCTAGTCCTATTCCTTAGCATGAGCTGTGGGGTCTTCTCCAGAGTAGCCTCTATCATGTGGTTTGAGCTTTGCTTCTGACTCTACAAGGATAGCCTCTACTACTGACCCTCTGTGTTACCTACTATCTTTCAATATCCTTTGTCAAATAATGTGCATTGGATTTGAGGCTATAATTAGCTCACCTTTTATTACTAACCCCTTGTACAGTGTTACCTAAGAATTACCCAGTTTGATCTGTAGATGAAGCCATGGGACTTCGAGGCAGAGGGCCTAATTTGGGGGAGACAAGAAGACCCTGAGTCAGCAAACCTCTCTTCTGTCAGAAAGTCTGGTTTCCATTGGTGCAGACTGAGTCATGGTTCCTAACGACTTACAAATACCATAGTGAGGTATTTTATGGCTCTTAATTGAAGAAACTGTTTCTTTTTCCTTTTTACCACTTCCTATGTAGATTTGCACAGACATGGCTTTTATGACAAAAATGTGCTTTAAATAGAAGTGTGGTATGTAAAATAGGGTTAATCCTTATACTGTAACTGCTGGTTAAGCATTTGAGAAAGGATATTTCTTCTTATTTCTCTTTTATATATTGCATTTTCAAAGTCACCAATCTCTAGACGGAAGCTCATCTGAATATCCACTTTATTTAGATTTCATATGGAAATATCTTTGACCCATTAACTATTCTATAAATAATAAAATTATGCCATAGGAAAAGAACAGAAAACAACCCAGCAACTTCTGTAAGGGAAGCTTTCTTTTTAGCCAATGATCTGATTCAGCTGGCAGTAGGCCCTGTAATTACTACTAATTAATAGAAATTTAACAAAGAGAGTTTCAGCTTTTGATTTTGGAGGAAAAAATATAGGATATGTAAGGGGAAAATGTAACATCAAATCGTTACTTTCAGTGAACTAGAAATTGTGGATATGCATGACATTGTGAACTAAAGCGAACACATGGCCTTTTGGTCCCCAAACTGTTAGGTTACAATTAGTGCTTTTTTTCTTAGTCTTTAACTTGAGTTAAGAACTGCAAGTTCAAAGAGATGTTTGTTTTGGGGAGGGAGTTTCCAATGGGTGCAAAGTGTAATCCATTCTGAGCATATGCTGGTTTAGAAAGTGCCTTGGTGGTGGCAATGTTTTCAGCTGTGGCAGCAGAATTTCCTTATCTTTGTTGCTGGCTAGATTTGCGTTAGAATGATACTTTTAAAATTCATTAGACCAGTAATAATGCAGTGGCATTTAACCTGATACTCAGATGGCACAAAGCACTCTCACCACCCTGCTTCATTCGCACAGTTACACATTAATAAAAGCCCTTTTCATTCCATTCTCTGCCTGTTCAGCTGAAAGCCACTATTAATGCTTTTTTTCTTAATCACACATTTTCTGATGACACATTTCTTAGCCCATAATAACTAATGTATCTGGCCAGAGCATTTAATAGTTTAATGGTTTTTCAAATTTGTGTCCATAGACTGGTCGAGTTGGATCGAGAAACGAGCCCAAAATACATTAAGAAGAACCAAACTGCCGCATGCTTGGTTGTGACTATGAGTTCTCAGCACAGTGCCTAACACGTACTCACTAAATATTTACTGAATGTGTGAATGGAAAAATGAATGCAACTGCTAGCATGGCATGAGATCCAAATGTGCAGCTGGATGGGACAATCCAAAACTAGATGCATTAAAATTTACTTTCACTAGCTTCTATTTTTGTCTATTAAAAGGGCATGAATGGAGGGAGGGGGCTTTCCTGAAAACTTGAACGCTTCACATAAAAACTCAAAGTGCAGTAATTGGTGGATGTTATCTGGCCACATTTCTCTTGGTCTGAGCTTGCTAGCCTTTATTAGTTCTACTGGAATTGAATTTATGTGTTTTTGGAAATTTTTGAAGTGGAAATCTTTGTAGCTGTAAACCTGCAATAGAGATGCTATCTGTTCTTTCAGGGGCTGAGGGAGGGCAGACATTCAATGTGATCTTCATTCCGGATGTTCTGAAACATAGCCGGGCTGTCTAAACTAATCACGGGAGTTTGAATAAGATTAAGTAACTCAGCTGTGTACTTTTTTCCACTCATGCATTGTTGGAATGGAAGGAGGAATAATTGAAATACTTCAAGGACATAGTCCCCCATCATTTCCTTTCCCCTTGTAGTCAGCTACTCTTTCTCTAATCATCGCCTTGAAGAAGGGATATGATAAGAGAAAGCAGAGAAAAAGGTATCTTTTTCCTGGTGTTTCAGTTTTTAAAGGGCACAGAAAAATAGGTGAGGAAAAACAGCTGAGTGAGAACAAGGGCTTCCCAGGTTGGAAGAGAAGACAGTGTTGAGGGGACATGGAAGGTACGTGAGAAATCATTGTTGGTGGGTCTGGAAGAAGGAGGCCCTGCTCCAGTTCTCTGGGCTCAGCCTGGACTGGAAGCAGTGGAGGGAAACGAAGGGGCAAAATCTATCCTATGTTTGTGAGGTTCAAAAGAAGAAGAAATCAGTGTCTTGTCTCCCAGGTGGAGCCTCAGAGAGTGGGAAAACGCAGAGAAGAAATGAGCCTGGAGTATCTCAGGGAAGCATCACTGTGATGGGAGCAGATGACTCACAAGGGCCAGAGATTGGCCTAGAAGTAGATTAGAGACCCATCCAACCCAAAGATGGGGAAAAGGGAGAACGCACAGGTGAGTGTGTCATATGGGACAACGGATGTCTCAGCCGATGGCAAATGCAAACAAACCCTGAGGATCAGATAGACTTCCCCTGCATACCTCCAAGTCCAACGCTTGGAGCTTTAGAAGCCTCTTGCAATTTAGATACAATTTCGGGTAAAAGTTTGGGAGAATCCTGGAACTGACTGAAGTTTTTTTCTACCACTGTAGGAGAAAGTGGGATTGAAAAAGGCATTATGTCCAGTTAAAAAAAAATAAAGCTCTGTTTCTTATATAACTGTTTTTGTAGATCAAGATTTAGACACATTATATTAAAGAAAATAATATCAATGATTAACCTTCCTGAGCACTCATCATATAGTGTACCTAGCATCTTAAGTGCTCTGTGTGTATTAACTCATTTGGAAAAGAGCTTCTCTGTTCATAAACTTTGATTTGACCTTCATAATATCCTTATACAAAAATACTTAAAAATACTATAAAGCATTTCTGATTTCTGTTTTATTATTCAAAGACTGCTGATTTAAAAATATTTTATTATGTATAATTGTAACCATATATAAAAGTAAGGAGGATAGTATAAAGAATCCCATGTGTCCATATCCCAACCTTAATAATAATTAACCATGGACAATCATGTTTCATATTTTAAACCAAATCCTGAACATTATGTCACTGTATCTACAAATATTCAACATGTCTCTTAAAAATATGGCTTGATTTTGTCATCCAGTGTTACAACTGTCCCAAAGGTCTCATGAATTCATTTCCCCAGCTTTACTGGGGTATAATTGACAGTGTATATATTTAAGGTGTATAATGTGATGATTTTATATGTGTGTATATTGTGAAGTGATTACTACAATTGATTTAATTAATACATCCATCATCTCACATAGTTACCATTTTGGGGGGGGAATAGTAAGAATACTGCAGATCTATTCTCTTAGCAAATTTCTAGTATAAAATACACTATTATTAATTATAGTCACCATGCTGTACATTATATTGTCAGAACTTATTCATCTTATAACTAAAAGTTTTTACCCTTTAGCCAACACCTCCCTCGTTTCCCCAACCTCCAGTCCCTGGCAACCACCATTCACCTCTCTGCTTCTATGAGCTTGACTATAGATTCCACATATAAGCAAAATCATACACTATTAGTCTTTTTGTGTCCAATGTATTTTACTTAGTATAATGTCCTCCAGTTTTATCCATGTTGTCACAGATAGCAGAATTTTCTTTTCCTTCTGGCTGAATTATATTCCACTGAATGTATGTACTGTATTTTCTTTATTGATTCGTCTATAGATGGACACTTAGGTTTTTCCATATTTTGACTGTTGTGAATGATGCTGCAATGCACTTGTGGGTGCAGATGTCTCTCTTCGAGAGATACTGATTTCATATCCTTTGGGAACATACCTGGTAGTGGAATTACTGGATCATATGGTAGTTCTAGTTTAATTTTTTGTGGAACTTCCATACTATTTTCTATAATTGCTGTAGCCCTACATTACCACCAATGATGTAAATGGGTTTTATTTTCTCTATACCATTGCCAACACGTGTTATATTTTGCCTTTTTTTTTTTAAATTACCATCCTAACAGATGGGAGGTGATATCTCATTGTGGTTATGATTTGCATTTCCCTGATGATTAGTAATGTTGAGCACTTTTTCACACACCTGCTGGTCATTAGTATGTCTTCTTAAGAAAAATGTCTATTACGATCTTTTGCCCATTTTTTAATTGGCTTATGTTGGATACAATGAGTTCTAAATTTATCTTCAAAGAATCAGTATGTCAGTATGTTCAGTTCTTTGTCCTCCATTTTAAAGTTTAACTTCCCTTTAGTTTCAGTAAACAGCCTTTTCCACCAGTCTAATCAGTAGTTCACATCTGTTCCCCTTGTCCCCTACTCCTTCCTGACTCATTCTGGTCACCTGCTCCAGTCACCTGCTTTGAGCTGAGTTACCCCTCGTCACTTGCTCTGACCTGTCCTGTAACCGTCCTTCCCGCCAAACTACCCACCCTGCCACTCCGGCTGGTACCTCCCGCCCCCGCCCCCACACCATCTTTAAAATAACCGATTGAAATCAGCCTAGACTGTGTGGTCTAACCCTAGCCAATAGGGAAATGACACAGCAGCAGGGGCTACCTCCATCAGGAATGAGAACCCCTTCCCCTCCCTGGTCCAGGTGTGTGCTCGCCATTGTTCCATCTGTGAGCCACATCCTTCTGTACAAGTAAATTGCCTTGCTGAGGAAATTTATATTTGAGTGCTACTTCTTTTCTGGCACCGAAAATTTACATATAACAGTCTATTTGTTTTTTTGCCATTGAGTTGTACACATTCCTTAAATGTTTTCAATATTAACCACTTGTCAGATACAGCATTTACAAATATTTTATCCCATTCTATAGGTTGCTTTTTCATTTTGTTTATTATTTCTTTTGCTGTGCAGAAGCTTTTGAGTTTGATGTAGTTCCCCTTGTTTATTTTTGGTTTTGTTGCCTGTACTTTTGGCATTATATCCAAAAAATCATTGCCCAGAGTAATATCAAGTAGTTTTTCCCTGTGTTTTTTTTTTTCTAGGAGTTTTATAGTTTCAGGCCTTACATTTCTAAATTTTTATTCCATTTTGAGTTGTCTCATGGATTTTTTTAACACTTATTTTTTCAACTCAAGATCCAGACTAGGTCCACATATTGCATTTGATTGATATGTCTCTTGTGTCCCTTTTATTCTATAGGTTTCCTTTCCTCTTTTAATTTTTTTCTTGCATTTTATTTATTGAAAATTCTAGGTTTTTTCTACATTCTGAGTTTTGTCGAACATCATATATCATTTAGCATCATCCTCTGGCCACAGCTGATTCCCTTACATTTCTAAATTTTTATTCCATTTTGAGTTGTCTCATGGATTTTTTTAACACTTATTTTTTCAACTCAGATCCAGACTAGGTCCACATATTGCATTTGATTGATATGTCTCTTGTGTCCCTTTTATTCTATAGGTTTCCTTTCCTCTTTTAATTTTTTTCTTGCATTTTATTTATTGAAAATTCTAGGTTTTTTCTACATTCTGAGTTTTGTCGAACATCATATATCATTTAGCATCATCCTCTGGCCACAGCTGATTCCCATAGTTACTGCTAATCTTTACTCTTATTTTTTTGGTCTGTTTTCTTCATCCTTTCAGCTGTACATATGCCTACAATATAATAGAGGCTACCTAAAAACAAGACTAGTTGTACAACACAGGTTTGGTGGTAGGAGGGAGTCTGCTTTATTTTTAATGATTCTACAGCTTTCACCTGTGAAATCTAAATCTCACAGGTTCTGTTGAACAAGTATTCTCCCCTTCCATTCCAAACTGTATTTATTTACAGGGGCTCACCACTTGTCTCAAAAACCTTTATTTAGACAAAGGTAAACGTTAACATATATAAAGCATCAATTTGTCTTGACTTGTGTGTCCTACCCCTGTGTTTCTAATTTCTTTTTGTTTACCAGACAGTGCCTGGTGCCCTGTGATCCATGATATGCTGATCCATTCTTCGTTCACTGTGGGATTGAGGTCATCCCTCAGGGAATAGACTTTCATCTGATTAGACGTATTGAATGGCTGACTTAGTTCCATTCAGGCCTCCATGGAGAAGACAGACCAGTGGATCTTCCCCTGGGAGAAACAAGGTGGGCCTAATGGTAGACAGTATTTGATATACTCACGGCTGTGAACTCATGAAAACAAACAGGTGGAGGAGGGAGAGTGTCATGTTATATTCAGAGCAGGTAGCTGCAGTTTACTAATCAGATCAGTCATCCACAAGCTGGCATTATTGTAGCTCATGTGTGTGGACACTGAAAGGTAATATTACTATTTTACCTATTTGGCCTTTCGGGTGACAGTAGCACTGGCTTATATCCATTTATTTGGCCTGAAAACTCTGTCATTTCTAATGCTCTCTAAGACCTCTCCAAACTCTATTGTGTAAGACATAGATATGCTAGTTAGCTAAATACATCCTTAAACTGACTTTGCTATAAATAATTCCCAGTTGCATACAGCTTCAAATCTAGTCTATATTTTTGAAGAGTACAGTTATTTTTATTGCCTCTGAGTTCCATTATAATAAATGAATTTGCAAGCAGAAAAAAAGCTTGGAGAAATGAAAACCAGAATATTACTAGAGAAAACATATTTTGCATTTGGATGTCAACTTTTGAAGGGAAATAATGATGTACTCAGAAGTAGAAACTGGTGAACACAGCTGAAACCATTATCTAGACAGGAGCATCAGAAGGCTGTCACTCAGGAAAAAATCCTGTGAAAAGAGGAGATTTGCTACACAACTGAAAAAAGAAGCATGTCCCCATGCCTTTCAAGATTTGAGGGAATAGAAAGTAGGCTACTGGGGGGAGGACATAATAATAATTAACTTTATAGACTTGGCAGTTTACAAAACGCTCTATCTTATATTTTCTCATTTTAATTTCATGACAACCTGGGGAGTGTGCTGTCGTCCCCATTTTTAAGAGAAATTAATGAGGTAAAGGGCGATTGAATGACTTGCTCTAAATCACATATCCAATAAGTAATAGGATTTAAAACTAGGTCTTTTGGTGCCATCTGTACATCTCTCCCTACCACAAGTCCTTTGCTTAACGGCTGCATGGTATCAGTCTCCCTGAGTCCCTTCCTGCTGAGCTCTGAATTTCCTTTCCTGGTTACTGTAAGGACAGAAAGTGGCCCTTTCTCCTTGCTTCTCTGTAATGCTCTGTTTGATATCTATCTGCTAACTACGAGGTATCCTTGGGCAAGTTGCTTTTCCTCACTGGGTTTCATTTTCTTAATTCTAAAGATCTCTTCTACTTCTTAAATGCTCAAATTCTTTATAGAACTTAACTTTTAAAGCATAATAAAAATAATAGCTATCATTTCTTAAGCACTGTTTGGAATTAAGTACTACACTGAATCTTTTACGTGCATTGTTGCTAACTCAGTACTGCCCCACAATATTAGCTTTATTTTATGTTAAGGCTTCTGAGCCACAGGGAAGCCAAGCAGCTCTCCCAAAGGGTCGGCCCCATCATCTGCCCCTTGAACCATAGCAAGAGCCTCCTAATTGGTCTCCTTGCTCCCTCATTGGCATCACTGTTTCCATTATCCACACAACATTCAGGGCGATTGTGTTAAAAATTTATATGAAATCAAGTCCCTGCCCTGATAGCTTCCCCCTCTTACTTAGCTGACTAAAGCTCCCCCACAACTTTTCTCCTTCATACTCTGCGGTAGTTAGAATAATAGCCTCCCTAAAATGTCCACATTCGAATCCCCGGAACCTGTTACCTTACATGGCATAAGGGACAGATTTGTTTAAATTAAGGAACTTGAGGTAGGGAGACTATCCTGGATTATCTGGGTGGGCCCGATGTAGCCACAGGGGTCCTCCTGAGGAAAAGAAGAAAACAGAGAGGGGGCAGTCACAGAAATCTGAAGCTGCAACACTGCTGGTTTTGATGATGGAGGAATGAGCCAAAGCCAAGGAACGCAGGTGGCTTGTAGATGCTAGAAAAGGCAAGAAGGGGATTCGCCGTAGAGGGTGTGGAGGGAGCATGGCCCTGGTGACACCTTGAATTTAGCCCAGTGAAACCTATTTTGGACTTCTGATTTCCAGAACCGTAAGATAACAAATGTATGTTATCTTTTTTTTTTTTTTTTTTTTTTTTTTTGAGATGGAGTCTTGCCCTGTTTGCCCAGGCTAGAGTGCAGTGGCACGATCTCAGCTCACTGCAACCTCCACCTCCCTGGTTCAAGCAATTCTCTGCCTCAGCCTCCCAAGTAACTGAGATTACAGGCACCTGCCACCATGCCCAGCTAATTTTTGTATTTTTAGTAGAGACGGGGTTTCACCATGTTGGCCAGGCTGGTCTTGAACTCCTGACCCCAGGTGATGCACCTGCCTCGGACTCTCAAAGTGCTGGGATTACAGGCATGAGCCACTGCACTTAGCCAAAATGTGTGTTATCTTAAGCTACTAAATTTCTGATGATTTGAGCAGCAGTGAAAAATCATTACATACTCCCTGACTGATCTTCTCCCATGCCCCGAACACACCGAGTTTGTCCTGGCCTCTGGGCCTTTGCACTTGCGGTTCCCTCTGCCTGGAGAGCTCTGCCCTGAAATTTTATAATGAACGCCCTACCTGAAGTATCCTGCATGGCCATCATTCTTTATCACACATCTTATTTTACTTTCTTCATGCTATGATCGCCATCTGAAGTTGCCTTGTTGGTTACTTTGTTTTATCCCTGTACCATTCAACAGAAAGTATAAGCTTCACCAGAAAAGAATTTCACTTGTCTTTTTTTGTTGCTATATCCATGATGACTGGGGCACTATCTGTCACACAGTATCCTCTGTCTCAATGGAGGTGGACAGTAAGCGATTTTGGAGGAAGGTAGAAACAGAAGTAACAAAACGTTTGCACAAACTCATGCCATTCTACTCCTAAACATTTATAAGATGGGCCTACTGTTAAGCCACCTCCCCCTCACACTGTAGATGGTTTCTTCCAGAACCTTGCCAGATTTGGAAATGAGGGAGAAGAGACATACACTCAGGGAAATAATCTTACCATGCCTTTCTTCCCACTGTTGGCTTTGTCAGTCCCCATGGAAGACTTCCAAAAGTGGAACAAAATGGATTTGTTTCAAAGGTCCTTGTCGACTACAATACTCTGAGACCTTTACAATATACAGAACTTCTTTACCATGTATACAGTAAACTCACTGTTTATATTCTACTTTTATAATGGGAAAATATGAATGTCCATTTAGCTTCTTTCCAAGAGAACTGATACAAACCAGAAAATTCCAGTGATTCCTTACAAATGGAGATCTCTTTTTCTTTCTTGTATGAGTGTTAGCAGCAATATTAATACCACACATTTACATAGGGTAACATGGTTCTCTTGAAACATGTCTTTTGGGATTTGGAAAACATGGAAGTTTGTGATTTACAGATGTCAGTGAGATCATCCTAGAGTATCTCAGTGGGCTAGAAAATGTCACTGGGGAGTCATGTTGGTTGACTCTTAAGGCCTAGGCAGAAACCTACAAAAGCATTCCCCAATCCCATCACCCCAGTGGTTCATCTAAATGAGTGGGTGGGGGAGAAAGGGGAACAGCTCTGGCCACCCAAGCTTATATCACGCTTGCTGCTGGCTTTCCCAGGGAAGGAGTACTGTCTCTTTCTCAGTCCCTCCATCCGTAGTCCCATAACAGAAGCTCATCAGGTTATGTGTCGGTCCCTTAACCATTTGCTGAAGCCAAAAAGATGCAGTTCTCTGATTGGTCAAGACTACCTCTCATGATGCCCACCCCAAATTTGGCATCAGAATTAACTACACTAATTGCTTCAAGAAAAGCTAGAAGGGCCAAATGAAGTGACTTATGCCTGTAGTCCCAACACTCTGAGAGGCCAAGGTGAGAGAATGGTTTGAGGTCAGGAGTTCAAGACCAGCCTCGGCAACATAGTTTTTAAAAAAATGGAGAAGAAGAGCTAGAGAAAGGTGCTTTCCTAAGGAAAAATAAAACTGGATTTGTTACCAGTAGGAGGAATAGATGCTGGGCAGGCAAAAAGCAACATATGTCCTTTGCCTTCCCCATTTGCTAAAGGTGGAGTTTCAGGCACCAAGACTCTTGCAAGAGAGATATTTTTGAAGTGTGTGGTTTTTCCCCCCCCAGCAATCCTTAGATAACACTTCGTTACCACCAGCCTACTTCACTTGCATTAAAGAGCCATCTGGTCTGGGTTTGACTATTCTATACATGTTGCTTGTAGTTCTAGCTTAAATCTCTTGGCTTATAAAGTCAGTTAGCAGCATTTAAATATGCTGAATTCTGGAAATGTTGGGATTATAAATAGTTCATCATATTTTAGAAATGCAAACAGCAGTTCTGAAAACTTTAGCCTCTCAAAACTCCAGCAGGGTTTATAAGGTTTCTTATTTGTTTGTTTTGCTTTTTTTGCATAGTTTTAAAGAGATTTTATTATCAACAATTAGTCTTACACTAAAAACTTCAAATACTTAGTTTTGCTTCCTAAGGCCATGCTTGTTTGAATAATTCTGAACCCATTTGTGTGTTTGATTTTCTATACTAGGTTTGCAGGAAAGTGTGAAGGTGAATTTAAAGGTTTATTTCTTATAGAAATGAAAAGCGAAGAGCATTAATCATATTGTTCTGATTTAGGTATGTCTCATGTGTTGCCAATTTGGAACATAAAACTTAGACTCCTTTTATCATTTCCTAAGTTTTATTTTATAGAGCTGTTGCTTAATATTATTTTATGAACTTTATAGATGATTGGAAAGGGTGTTGTAATTTATTTCACTCACTCCACTTTGGTTATGGAATATATCGTGATCTAAATATACTACAATCATGTCTTCTGGGATTCGTCTTGGCACCCACTTTTCCAGGTTCCTATTCCACGTTAGGAACCTTAGTAGGTGCATCTGTTGTTTTCATTTGTCCTGCATCCCTTTTACTTTGGAAACAGCACTAGTCCCTCGACTGCTCTTCCTTTACTCCATGTGGTTCTGGTGGGACTGTCAAGCATGTTAACGCTGCCTCTGGCAGAGGATTTTAGTAGGTGATTCAAACTAGGCTAGTCTTGATCACATCCCTCCAGACATAATAATTGATTCAAGGAGTAGGCACATCCCCCACACTGAAACAATCAGTGTCTTCCCAGAATTTTCTGGAATAGATATCATTCTCATCTCTCGTTATTAAGTTGTAACCCAAGAGCCACACTTCCAACCACGTTTCCTCCCTGTGGAGAAATCTTGTCTGCAGGAGGACAGAATGAGCCAAAGATACCGAAGGGAGAACAAGTAAGAGATGGAGACAGAGAATTCAGGCAAAGAATTTTTGCAGAACTCCTGTTTATATAAATAATAGGATCCAAACATGTATTACAAAGTTCTTGAGCCCATGTAAGATGTAGAAGTTTATTGCTGAAGATTTAGAATACTGGGTAGAGAAGAGATATTTTGTATTTGTTTATGGTTCCATCTGTTTACATGAAGAGTCTTTGCAGTGTCCAGAGACCATCTTTTCTGCTCATGTTCAGGAATCATGGCTTCATATTCATTATTGCTGAATGCACTCTTCCTCACTAATAGTACATCTTCTACCATGATGACATGGTAACAGTGCTCTCATTGTCACATTGAGACATGACATTGACTCACACTGTCATGGCTCTTTAGAATCTGATTCGTATTGGAAGAGTATAGATCTTCTGGCCCCTGTGAGTTCCCCAATACAATGTACTTAGTGCTAATTGCATTATTGCTCATTATGCTGTATCATCCATGGTGCCACACATGAATAGTGGCTTCCAGTGACTCTCTCAGAGGTGGTTACTGTGCTTCATGTGTGATGGCCACAAACACAAGTTTTATCCAGGGAAATATGAATGATCATTTGTTTTTCTTTTCATGTTAAACTTACCATTTGTAACTTTAAAGCATAAACATAACAGCACATATTTCAACTACATCTTCTCTTGAGTTCTTTTGGCCATAATCACTCCATTTGCAGAATGTGATCTCTTTCTATGTTGACCACACCCATGTCCTACATATACTTCTCACAACAGGGGATAGGGAATGAACACGCGGAGTAGTAGATAAGCGTGGTTTCATTTGCACAAGAAATGCATGTCCTTTGTCTAGCACAGCTTAAGACTTAGAAGAGCACAGCCCTTATCAACTTAGGGCAAGTGTGGACATTGATCCAAATGATCCAATGGCTTTGCATGGTAATAATCTCGAAAGCACTCAGAGGAGAAGCACGGCCAACCTGAAGGATTGCCTGACCCAAAGTATGGAGTCAGCAGAGAGGGTGGAATGACTGCCCTGGGTACCAGTGGTTGGGGCACAAGGTAAAGGGTGTCTGCCATCACCAAGCCGCTCTCAAGTACTATAATCTGAAAGCAGCACTGTGGCTGAAACTTGGATGGGCAATAGGTGACCCAAAGGCCCACATGTGTAGCTCAAGCTAAGGGTTAACTTGAGCTGTTAGTAGCCCAAAGACCTGAACTCATCTTGTCTTAAGTGACTGAGCATCATCCAAAATCAGGATGTCAGCATCATTCTGGCTGCCCAATCTCACACAATCCCACAAAAGAATTAACACTCTGGCCAATGTGAATAATTCTCATCAGGCTGCTTCCCGGAACTGGGGCCCAGCCTCAGAACCTGAGGATGACCCTAGAAATATGAGTCATGGAGCTTCTTGGGGCATCTGTTTGTCTCCACACGCAGGATAGCAGGTTTGAGACCACCCCAAAAGCACAAAACAGGCAAAGGGGCCCAGTTGAGTCCTGATCCAGTTTCAGGTAACTCTACTTGCCCTGGTCAATCCCAGTCACGGAGAGGACTTAAAACATTTTGATGAAGATGCTTCCTGCAGCTGGGATGCATGTGGTATCTGGTCGTAGCCCAGGGTACTCTGCCCCATTGGCACTGCTAGTTCAAAGGAAGACTTGAAAATGTCAAAGGAGGTCCAAATGACAGGGTTCCCCAAGACTCAGGGCCCAGCACAGGGGTCTCACTTGCCAGAGTGTAAAAGCAATCCTCTGCAGGGGGTCCCAGTGACACTGTTTGAAATCCTGGATCCCATCATGCCTAGGGCCAGATCCATCTCTAGTATTCCCAGTTTTGAAAGCCATTTTCAGTTTTTGCTTAAGTTGATTTAAGTTGAATTCCTAACACCTACAACAGAAGGAGTTCTGACTAATGCAAGCAGAGCTGTTGCTACAAGCCTTTATTCATGCTTCTCTCATTGCTCTGAGTTCCTTTTTCCTCTGCCTTCAATATCCAAGCCTTGTTTGCCTTCAGGTCTTAGCTTGAAGGGCAGGTACTTTGGATACCATCAGGCTGAAAGGATCACAGTGAAAAATAAACTGCAATAGAAAGGCTAGGTTATAAAAATGAATTGTATATAAGGGTTAAGTTTATTTGCCAAGTTAAAGGACATAACCTACAACCTTTAAAATGGTTGAAGATGAGTAATTTGATAACATATATTTAATTAAGCCACCATTTATTAATTTCTTTACTGCATATCCTTTATTCAGTAAAAGCCTAGGAATTTTAACTACTCAGAGGATACCAGATATTCCATGTAGACCACTGCTATAAGGACTTGTGAAACTAATTCTTTACAACAGCTATTCTAAACCCTTATCATGTCTTCAAACTCTCTATCCCAGCTTACCCTCACCTATCTCCCATACCACCATAAAAATAACCCCTGAGCTTATGCCTAAAAAGAATTTAGGCTACCATTCTTAGAAAAGAATTACTGTCAGGCTCCACTCAGGATAATCTCCTTTTAGTCAACTCATATTCAACTGATTTGGGACCTTAATTATATCTGCAAAATGCCTCCCATGTTGCTATATTTTATTGGCTAGAAGCAAAACACAAGTTCCACTTACACTCAAGGGGAGTGTATTGTACAAGGGATGATTCACTGAGGCTCACCTTTGAGTATGTCTACTGTATACTCCAAAATTTAGTGGTCGAAGAAGAAGAATGAGCAAGAGAAACAGAAATATGGCCAATGAGAAAAGAGGGAAACAGGAAATTGCTGGAGTATGTAAATCAAGTGAAAAAATTGTTTTAACTGTGTCACACACTGAGTAAGATGAGCAGAGGAGGACCAATGGCTGAACATTGGATTTGGTAACATGAACGTGACAGAAGAGGTTTCCATGGTGGAATGTAAGCCTGATTAGTAACCAAGTGGAGTCACTGAGCATTGACAATTATTTAAGGAGTTTTTCTATAAAGAGAAGCAGAAAAATGATGGGATAGTTGGAGGAACTATGGAGATAAGGTAGGATTTTTTAAAAATTGATGTTTGTTTACTAGTGGGAATGATTCAATTGTGAGAGAAAAATTTGAACATATAATATAGGAAAGCAATGGGAGTGAGATAAAGAGTGAGATAAAGAAGTGGCATCATGTGCACAAGTGAAGTTGATGGTTTTAGGAAGAGGTGAGCAGCTTATCCATTGCAACAGAAGGAAAAGCAGAGTATGTATACAGAAAGAGAGGAAATAAGTGGGTAGATGTGGTGCTAAGAGCCTCTTCTGTTGCTTATATATTTCTGAGAGAAATAGGATTCATGATTGATGAGGAGGAAGGTAATGGAGTTTGGAGGAGGAGTGAAGTAGTCTGGAAGAGTCAAATAATCAGTTGACTAGGAAAATGCAGAAGGATCACCAAGCAGCATTGAAGGTCAACTTAATGTTTGAGGTCAGAGTAACCATGTTTCTCCTGAGACCCATTTAGATTCTCAGGAGAATGAGCACAGAAGGTAGAGATGGAACTATTACTACAGTTGGAACTTTTTTCAGAATAATATAATGGGATATTACAGGGCCAAGAAGGGTAAGGGTAAAGGTATGTTTAAAGGAGTGACTATATAGAGGACCATGGAATCTAAGCCAAGCAAGGAGGGAATGGGGCTTGAAAGATGGAGATAAACAATGGAAAGCATTTTTGTATCAATTGGATTCCAGTGAATTTAATTCCTGTTCTCTTCTTACCTAAGAGTTGCCTAAGAATCAAATGTCAAGAATAATCAGAATTAATTGCCCTCTCCCTTTAAGCAGCCACCAGGGTACCTGGTCTTGTCTTAAATATTTACTCAGTGACCTTAAGATGTCTAAGCCTCACAGGTCAAATTTCATCACTCAAACCCCTTTCCCCTCAGGGTCAGGGGTCACATACATAAACAAGGTACCTAGTGGACTAAATAATTTTTTGAGCTGGGGTACAAGTGTGAGCTGAAATTATACAAATGAGATGCTTGAAACTAAACTATGTGAGGAAATGCAATTGTTGTAAATGACAAGGTCTGCAGCTAACCATGGCGGATGGTGGCTGAAGGGAAATGGTAGAAGAACAGATGCACTGGAATAAAGAGATGCAGGAATGGAGAAGCCATGGGATTAGATGGGCCATCTGTATAGATACTGAAATCGCCAGGAATAATGACAAAAGAATGCAAGAGAGAAAGACAGCGAACCTGGTGTTGACATCTCCAAGAAATGCGTGGTAGTGACCAGGAGGACGGGGGTGGCCCACAGCCAGGAGTTCTGTAGGGAGGATCAGGTTGACAGCATGAGCCTCAAAGGACCTGATGGGAGAGGACGAGGAAGGGACAGCAGTTTGGAAATGACAGTGAGGAGTAGGGAGGGCATCTGCATCACCTCTGACCCAGTGGAAAGTGACAGGTGAGAGAAAACTGGCCACCACTGCAGGGAATTCCGAGTGTTCAAGGGAAAGTTTTCTTTGTGAAGGGACTGTTCAGAGAGGAGTGTAGTTGGAGGGGTTTTTCTGATGACAGAGGGAGATAGGAATTTGAGTGATGAAATTTGACCTGTGAGGCTTAGACATCTTAAGGTCACTGAAATAAATGTTTAAGACAGTCTGGGTGCCCTGGTGGCTGCTTAAAGGGAGAGGACAATTAACTCTGATTATACTTGGCACATGATTCTTAGGCAATTCTTAGGTAAGGAGAGAATGGAATTAAATTCACTGGAATCCAATTGATCCAAAAATGCTGTTCATCCTTCTTCCTTAACAACTGGAGTTGGGCCCCCCCTTCCAATCCACACTGATTCTGTCTTGATTTAAGTCATTGTTAGTTCTTCCTTGGACTATTACAATTGCCTTCTAACTGGTCTCTCTCACTGATCTCACCTCTCTCCAATCCATCCTCCACCTTTCTGCCAGAGCGTTCTTTGTAAATCATTAATTTCATCAAGTAGCTCCTCTGCTCTAAATCCACTGATAGCTTTCCTAATGCTTCAGGATAAGATCCAAATTTCTTAGCATGGGAAGGCCCCTCTGGAGAGGACTCTCTCACTGCCTTCAGCCTCATGGGTCCAGCTCCCCCACAGTCTCATGCTGTTCTCTTTGTCTGCATGCCCAGCTTCCTCTTTTTCATTTGAGTATCTTGTATACATTCTTTTAAGAAATAATTCAAGTCTCTGAAAGAATATACAAGAAACAGACACTCCTGGTTGTTCCAGAGAAGGGAAACTGGGCAGGTTGGTGAGGGGTAGAAGAGAAACTTCTCACAGTATGTCCTTTTGTACATTTTGAATTTTATATTCTATGAATGTATTACTTCAATTTTTAAGCAATGGAATTGAAAAAAATTTAAGCATTAAATAGACCCCCAAAAAGATAGTCAAGTGTTTCCTCCTCTGTAAGTCTTCTCTACCTTGACCCTCATCTCCACTGAGCTACCGCTGTGCCCTTCACATGCCCTCATGGCAGCGCTTATCACATTATATCATTAAGTGTCTACAAACAAGCAAGCAGTCCCACCATCCTCACAGCCCAGGGGCTCCTTGAGGAAAGAGGCTTTGTCTCACTCAATTCGGAATCTCCAGCCCCTTGCATGATGCCAGTACAGAGGAGGGGGCTCATAGAGATTTGCTGAATTCATGAACAAATAGAGTTTCTGTGCAGAAGGGAAGCAAGTGAAATGTAAGTATTCACGTTTATTTCACAGATGAAGAAAATGAAGCCCAGAAAAATTATTTATTTATGATTTCACAACTAGTTTTAGCAGCATTAAATGAGAACCCAAATTTTCTGGAGTCCAATTTTGGTGCTAGGGTAAGTTATAAGATGGTCACTCTGAGATAGCAGACATGATGCCTATTATATCTACTTATTTTGTCACGAGGCTCTGGATTATCAGGAAATTTCCAGTTCCAGTAAACTGCCAGTTTAACCTCCAAGGAACAATTTCATGTACCAGGTCTTGGGTCCTAAATTGGAGTTAGGAAAACATATATCCCAAATAGCTTATAGGCCAGGTTTATACTGATGGAGAATTCCCAGGGAAATCTTGTGGCACTTTTCTTTAAATTGAAGTCTGTATTTGTGTTATCGTGTTCCTGAAACACACAATGTGGTAGACAGCTATACACCGGTGACTCTAGAGATAAAAGTATAGCACAGGAAAAAGTGATTTCCACAGCTCAAAGCCCAGTTCTCATTTGTAAGCAATTGCTGAATTCCTTGGGCATTCAAAGCAGTAACCAATGCCATTTTATTTCACATAGGATCTATGTTTTTCTATGTAAAATGTTTCTGTTAATAATTACCTGGACTAGATTTTAAGCATCCTGGGGAGATATTCTGTGGTCTTCAAGATCAGTGGTCTTCAGACATTTTTGCCTACATGCTGCTCTGAAAAACCTTGGAAAACCTTGTATCCCTTTCACATTTTTTGTTGCCACCTACAGTATAATTTTTCATCACAAGTTTGCAAAGGATGTTATTTCCAGCATATTGCAATTCATGATATTTTAAAATAAAGCTGTTAGTTCACTCTTTTAAATTTATCCCAAAGAATCTAAATCCCACAGTGATTTGTTACCCAACATTATTCATTTTAAATATACATGAACCAGCTCTTCTTTCACAGTCAGAAAATTTGCATTGTTCCCTTTTCTTCCTGAACTCATATTTTCACTGCATTTTCCCCACAGAATATTATCATGTTGCATATTTTCATGCTTGAAAATTTTTTATTGATCAATATGTCATTCTTCACAACCAAGATTATAACTACATATTTATATAATTTTACTTTCTTGTGACTAAAGATTAAGTTGTTAAAAATGTCTCTGGGTAGAGTTATCCTTATAATGATTGGTAATATACAAATGATCAAACAGTAACTATATTACAAATTAATAAGTATATTTAAACAAAAAATAAAAGTGTATGCATTGATTATATGTAAGGGACTTTTTCTTTTCCTAGTGGTGGATGAATGTTATTTATAGCTAGAAGGAAACAGAGCTCCTCCCCAGTTGTATTCATGTGTTTGACTCTGTCTTTGTAGATATAAATGCTAAGGTATTTTGTTCACAGAAACTGAGTAGAGGTGAATTGGAGAAATTGGTCGTAGCAGTGTTACTCAATTCTGTGAATTCCTTTCAATTATATGCCAAATATCATGCAATAATAAATCATTTACATTATTTCTAATGCTCTGTCAGGTGGCAATTTTGCACCCCAGTCATCACAGGCATTCTCTTTCTCAGTGCCAACACAGTCTTCTACTTTGCCATATTTTGTACACCTGGGGACAGTATACCATAGTAAGATGTGGGATCTGTGAGAAGAATGACTTTTTGCCAAGTGGGAAATGGCAGTTGTGAAAAGGGAATGAAATGGAGAACACACGCACATTCTCAGGCAGATCAGTTTTAGGATAGTGTAGAGAGGGATCAAGGACATGGAACTGATTCTCTTGGACTATCCTGCTCTGTACCACTGGAAGTGAGTCTTCATGTATTTTGGGGGAGAGGTTGGGGTTGGAGACTGTGGGGAAGTACAGGTTTATCCCAGTTTGAAGATGTCCATTTCTTAATCATCATCTTTTGAATGAAAATGACAGAGAGCAAAAGAGATTAAGCAGTCCTAAACAGATTGGTAATGACATGGTGGCTAAGAGGAGAGCTCTATAAATCCTAGTTCTGAAATTAACTAACTATATGTATAAAATCTTGTGCAAATTATTTAACCTCTCCCTGTTAAATTCCTTACCTGGAAATCAAAGCAATAATGATACCTACCTCATAAGGTGGTTGTGAGGATAAAATGAGCTAATACATAAAGCACTTAGAGCAATGCCTGACAAGTGGTACTCATGCAATAAATCATCACATTAGTACAATGACTATATATGACATAAAAGTGAGGACAATAACCCCCACATAAGTTTAAGTTTGATATGTACTTTGCTATTACCTAAGCTAACTGCTTTAATTTGTAAACTAAACAAAAAGGTATAAAGTTCCACCGTAAGTATATGGCAGAGCCAATATTCTTACCCAGAGTTTCCACTCTTGAGTACTGTGTTATACTGCCTCTTGAAAAATAAATGTAACAAAAATAAATGACATAAGAGGAGTATGAGTTGTAAAATTATTCTTTCTAGATCAAAGTAGCATATGTTAAGCAAAAATCATAGTATGCTTATTTTCAAAGTAGCAAGAAGTGATCACTGTGTTCTATCCTTACCTTTTATAACCACAGAAATTTCCATTATTTCATTTTGGATACTTCCCCCAACCCCCCCCCCCCCCACCCCCCACCCGTGACACACTTATTACTAAATATATCATCCAACTTTTGGTGCTTAGAGGCTCAGAGGTTTTGTCTTGCTGCTTTTACTGGGGCTTTAAGCAGATCATGTTCAATAGTTTTATTAAATGAAAATTAGAGGTCCTTTTCCCAGTGTTATTTTATTTTTCCAGTATTTCTAGCTGTCCCCTCCTCACCTCATTCTAAATCTGGGTTTTATGTTTGATAGCATATACAATAAGTTGAAAAACACAACAAAGAGCTTAAAAACCCACATCTGAATAACATTGACTTCAGGAACAGCTGCTAAGATAAAATAAATCCAAGAGAGCCCAGCAAGCAGGACGTGATTTCGTTTCTTAAAGGGACAGGCAGACTCATATATGATCTCAGTCTTAAGCTGTTATTTAAAACATATGATATTTTAATTGCTATCAAAGTTTTCCAAATCTAAAATTTTATGTGGGTGTTTTTCTCAGTACATAGAAGATTCTATTCCACTATACTTCAATTTGAGCAATTATTTGATGACATTATTGAGAAAGGTTTACAAAGTAAAAAGTGAATCCATCAGAAATCAAACTTCCAGATTTCTTCTTCACTGAGAATGCAAAAAAAGAAACTTTGCCTAGCGAAATATAAATAATGAAAGCAAATGGAAATTTATAAATAAGGTAAACATTAAATTGCCAATTACAGAGTAAAAATATATGGGCCAGGAGTGGTGGCTCATGCCTGTAATCCCAGCACTTTGGGAGGCCAAGGCAGGTGGATCACTTGAGGTCAGGAGTTCGAGACCAGCCTGACCAACATGGAGAAACCACATCTCTACTAAAAATACAAAATTAGCCGGGCATGGTGGTACATGCCTGTAATCTCAGCTACTTGGGAGACGGAGGCAGGAGAATCCCTTGAACTGGGAGGTGGAGGCTGCAGTGAGCTGAGATCATGCCATTGAACTCCAGCCTGGGCAATAAGAGTAAAACTCCGTCTCAGGAAAAAAAAAAAAAAAAAAAAGATACTAACTGTTTGCAACATCTTAGCCTTCTGTAGTGTGATTCACATTACAGAACACTCTCTATTAAAATTATTGCACAAAAGTCTGATTTTAAATGATAGGTGAAACTCTTTAAAGGAAATCCAGCATATTAAAATATGATCTTATAGAATAGATAAATGATAAAGAGATTATGTGTTCTACAAAGGTGTTATTCATTGTGCAAAAAGACTTATAGTTTTAAACATCTAGCTTTGCTAGTACATTTAGAATATGATTTTATTTATAAGTACATTATTTACACATGATTTTTCCTGGAAAGTATCTATTACATAAAGCAAGTACTAGCAAGAAAACACAGTGCTGTGGCCTGAAAAGTTCAGAAAGGAAAAAAATCATTTTGTAAAAAGTTGTATTTATCAATATATTTTAATTTGGCCTAATTAAATTAGTAAAGAAAGAATATATGATTCAGAAAAATCTGAATATAAAGCATGATGATAATATAAAGCATAAAGAGTCTCACATTTTTCCTGTTTCTTATTTAATTTTTCCAGTCAGTGCTTTGTAATAACATCTATACTTCATTTCTCACTGACTTTTTTGCTCACTTGACTGTTTCTGTCTGTGATACTTAAGCATATTTGTGCCAATGAAATGAAATATTACAGCCTCAGGTCCCTTTATGAAAGTCCTTTTTTTCAGTGTACTATTGGGGATGCTTTTGGCTGCAAGTAACAGATAACCTAGTAGTGTTTTAGAACACAAAGCATTTATTGTTTACTAAACAGAATGCCCAGAGGAAGATGGTCCCAGGTTGGTTCGTGAGCTCAGTGCTATCAACATGGACTCAGGTGACTGAGCTGATTTCAGTCTAGGCAGTCTGACTTATGTGCACATGGCACACTCTACTTCTTCTCTGCAATACTTACGCTGTCACTATTCTGTCCTAGGAGACTGAGTACTTGTTTTGGGCAGAGATCTTTTCTTTCCTTATATTCCTCAATGCTTGACACACAGTAATCAATAAATATTCATTAAACTATTGAGGTCAATTTTAAACAGGAGGAGGGAAACTAGAACTATGTGAAATAAAAAGGTACTTAGGTACAGAACTAAATTAATTCACATTATCCAAATTAATGCTGAATCTTTGTTTTCTGTAGTTTTTAAAGAGGTTTCAATATAACTGGAAGACATTTTGGGTCAATTATAGTCCCCCCATTTTTTGGGGGCAAACTTTGTTGGCTGAATAAGACTCTGGGTTTCAATTTGCAAGTTTAGAAGAGTAGACTGGGCTAAATTGCTCTGTGTGAGAAAGGCTTAGAGGCTGACTCTGGAGTCAGCAAGGTTAGCTCTGTGTGTGTGTGTGTGTGTGTACCTGACCACCTGTCTATCATAATACCTTATCAACTGTTTAATTTATGCATAATCAAGTTTTACATGTCATATTTTAAAACTAATAAATCACTTTTGGGACATTTGGAGAGTTGGGAACCAATGTGTTAGCTCTTGATAAAATTCATCAGATGTTCTTACTCAGAAAGACTCCTTTCAGAAGAAATCATAGGGCAAAACACTCAGCAGATCAGACAAAAATCTAAAGTACTAAGAATGGAACACCCAGGAGAATGGAACACCCAGGCATTTGTCTGGTGATCTGCGTGTTTGTGTATGACAGGGTTGGATGGTAGCGGGGAGGAACAGTTTCCTTTTCTGGAGATTTTCACCTGGGTGGAAGTGGGAGGAGAGTGAGCAGCAGTGGTCTGTTTTTCCTGCAAACTCAGCCAGCACTTTGTAAGTGGCACATACTGTCATTTCAACTTCTACTACTACTGGCCAAAATCCAAAGGGTTTAGCTAGAAATGAATCATCTTTGGAAATGCAGCATGATGCAGAGATTCACTAAGATAGTCAGAGGAGTCAATCCCAGCTAAGTTTAAGGCCATGTTTTAGAAGTCAGAAAGCAGAGCTGGCAGTCTGGACTCAGCTTTTTTAACTCACGCAACTATTGTGAAGCTTGCAGAGTCAAGATTGCCCCAAGGCCCTGGTCTAGATTTTTCTCCTCCGTGGAGTACTGCCTGATAATTCTAGCCCACTGGGAAGCCTCTGAAGTCTCTTGGCCCTTGGACTCTTCCCCATACTCTTTTGCAGTAAATTACAAACAGCCTTAAGTTGATCTTGCTAATAAAGTGAAGCCATGGATATGAAAGTGCCTAGCACAATTTCAGCAAGACTTTGTTTATCCATTCTGTTATTTCTGGAAAAGTAGTCCTGGTCAGAATACAGAATTAATGAAAGTGGGGCTGTTAACCAGAGGTGACTCAGCCCATATTCTCATCTGTTACAGCATAAGGCCCTAACAGGAAATGTTCTCTACCAGATCCAGAAATTGTTGTTCCTATTGAAATAACCCAGATGGTATGCATTACAGAAGAAAGCCTTTATAAGTTGGCCCATTATTATCCAAATCTGCATATGCATGTTAGTGGAAGTGCTGTGGCCTGAATGCTGGCTGGGGTATTTGAAACATTTTTTCCTGAGGAACACATATGAGTAGAATAAAGGGTGGGTCATTAGCTTAATGCATATTAAAATCAGAGCCTATTTATTACAGCAAAATTAAAATATTTTAAGATCACAATACTATATACTTATAAAAATTCATATAACAAAAGTCAATAAAATGCAAGGCAAATGTTCCTTTCCTCCTATCTGCCTTCCTCCCAATCTCACTATTATTATTATTATTGTGATACAGGGCCTTGCTCTGTTGCCCAGGCTGGAAGGCAGTGCACAACCATAGCTCACTATAGCCTCAAACTCCTGGGCTCAAGCAATCCTCCTGCCTCAGCCTCTCAAAGTGCTTGGATTACAGGCATGAGCTATCACGCCCAGTCTTTTTTATATTTACCTGTGTAGTTATCTTTACCTGTATTCTTTATTTCTTTGTATGGGTTCAAGTTATTGCTTAGTGTCCTTTCATTTCAGCCTGATTGACTCCCATCAGTAGCTCTTATAGAGCAGGTCTGTTACCAACAAATTCTGTTTTGTTGATCTGGGGGATGTGTTAATATCTCCCTTGTTCTTGAGGTATGGTTTTGCTAGAAATTCTTGGTTAACTTTTTTTTTTTTTTTTGAGTCGGAGTTTTGCATTTGTCGCCCAGTCTGGAGTGCAATGGTGCATTCTTGGCTCACTGCAAACTCTGCCTCCCGAGTTCAAGCAATTCCCCTGTCTCAGCCTCCCGAGTAGCTGGGATTACAGGCGCCTGCCACCACGCCCAGCTAATTTTTGTATTTTTAGTAGGGATGAGGTTTCACCATTCTGCCCAGGCTGGTCTCAAACTCCTGACCTCAGGCGATCTGCCGGCTTTGGCCTCCCAAAATGCTGGAATTACAGACTGAGCCACTGCACCCAGCCTGTTTTTTGTTTCCAGCATCTTGAATATGTCATTTCACAGGATCTGGCCTCCATGGTTTCTGATGAGGTGTCAGCTCTTCATCTTTTTGGCCCTCAATCTCATCATTTCCTCAGGCACTGAGAAACTAGGGCTGCAGAGACAAACATATACAACAAGGACCCTGCTTTCAGAGGGCTTATGTTTTAGTTGAAGGAGAAAGATCACAGCAAGGGAACAAATAAAACATAAAACCAAGCCTCAGAAGGTTTCTTTATATATGGAGGTGGGATCTGAATCATAAAAAAGAATCAGTCTTGTATCTTTATGGAAAGAGCCTTCCAGGCAGACTGAATGGCAAGTACAAAGAGCTAAGGAAACTGAAAAGGGGGCCTCTATGGCTGGCACTTTGTGGCCAAAGTGAGAGTTCTGAAAGGAGGATGGGGAATAGAAGCCAGATCATGCCAGGGATGGCTAGGTGGGGAAGTTACTAAATACGAGAGGCCACTGAAGGTTCTTAAATGCAAGGGGGGAATCAGAATTTGATTTTCACTTTTGAAAGATGCCTCTCATGTAATGGGGGCAAAAATGAAATTCTTCAGACAGGTTGGAAGAAATGTATTCACACATACACACAGGCATAAAGAAATAAATATTTTTATTTTTAAATAACAAAAATGGTGATATATAGTACTTATTCTGCAACTAATTATTGGTGTACATTTTTAGAACTCCTCTTTGAAATTATGCTCAGAGTTAGTTTACTGTCTCTTAGAAAAATCAAACACATTTTGTTTTTTGACCTTTCCTTACTCATTCAAATGCAGTAACTTAGTAGGAAAACAGGTTGGGGTTTTAACATTTTACTCCAGTATGTGTTCATTAGATTTGGCTCTTCAATGACTTTTGGATTATTGCAGAAATCAGATTTATTCTTAAAAAATAATTATTTTCTTTCTTTTCTTTTTCTTTTTGTTTTAACCTTGCAACTCCAGCTCAAAGGAAAGAATTATTTTCAACAAATTCAGTAAATACTGATGTGATGCCTTTTGAATATGTATACAGCCTGCTACAGTGCTTACTTTGAAATGGAAAACATTTGAATTTATAAATTTATTTAGTCACCAAATAATTATTGAGTATCAACCACAAAGCAGCAGACACTGTTTCAGGCCCTGGGATACATTAATGAACCAAGTAGAGGAAATTTCTTTTCCTGATGAGTTTATATTCTAGTGGAGGGAGACAGACCAAATGAACAATCAAAATAAGTAAATGATCTATTATGGTTTAAGATTGTATAGTAGCAAAGTAAGAGAAACTTGGAAAGCTGGAAAGGGGTTCCAATTTTAAATAATGTTGTCAGGTTGGGCCTTACCAAGATGGTGACATTTGAGCAGACTCTAAAGGGGCGATGTTTAAGTAATACAGATGCTAAGGGGAGGAACATTCAGACAGATGTCCTGAGGCAGGAAAGTGCCTAGCAAAGTTGAGAAACAGTGAGGTGGCTAGTGGTTGGTTGAGTGCTTAGTTGAATGGCTAGTTGACAGAATGTAGGACATGGAGTCAGAGAGGTAAGGTGGTGAAGGTCAGATCATAAGAACCTTGCAGCCATGGTTAGCACTTTAGCTTTAACACTGAGTCAGGGGGAGCCAAAGAAGAGAAGTGACAGGATCTCACATTTTAAGGGAATTACTCTGCCCACTGTAATATAAATAGACTATAGAAGAGCAAGAGTGGAAGTTTCTATATGTTTTGGAAAACAACAACAGTAGCAGCATTTCATAGTCACATCCCCTTAATTTTGCTAAAAAGTGGAAAGCAGCCAAAGTAAGCATTTTTAAAATAAAATAATCAGATTTTATCCTTCCTTTCTGATATAGTTCAGATATGTGTCCCTGCCCAAATATCATGTTGAATTGTAATTCCCAGTATTGGAGGTGGGGCTTGCTGGGAGGTAATTGGATCATGGGTGTGGATTCTCATGAATGGTTTAGCATACCCCTTGGTGCTGTCATGATAATAACTCTTCATGAGATCTGGCTATTTGAAAGTGGGTGGCACCCTGCTCTCTCTTTTGTCTCTGCTTTTGCCATATGTGCCTTCTCCCACTTAACCTCCCACCATGACTGAAGATTCCTGAGGCCTCCCCAGAAGCAGATGCCAGTGTCATGCTTCCTGCACAATCTGCAGAACCATGAGCCAATTCAACCTCTATTCTTCATAAACTACCCAGTGTCAGGTATTTTGTTACAGCAATGCAAGAATGGCCTAACACACTTACCATAGTAAAGCTCTGTCAAGCCCAGTTTCTTTTAGTCATGGGCTAAAAATGTTCTTAGACTTAAGCCTACATGGCTTAAGCAACAGGCCATTTACTATCTCAAATGATATTTGAGCAGTATAGAGATATACAGAGCCAAGGTAGATTAATGGAGCCACTCAATAACGTCTGAGCTTGGGGTTGCCTTTTCTGTACAGTCATACCTTAGAGGTAGTGCAGGTTCAGTTCCAGACCACAGCAATGAAGCAAATATCATGATAATGGGTGTCACACAATATTTTGGCTTCCCAGTCCATATAAAAGTTATGTTTACACTATACTGTTGTCTATTAATATGCAGTAGCATTATGTCTTTAAAAACAATGTATATATTTGAATTGAAAAATACTTAATTGCTAAAAAGTGCTAACAATCTAAAAAGATCTTGAAGCCTTCAATGAGTTATAATCTTTTTGTTGGTGAAGGGTCTTGCCTTGATGTTGATGGCTGCTGACTGATCAGGGTGGTGGTTGAGGGTTGGGGTAGCTGTAGCAACATCTTAAAATAATTCAGTGAAGTTTGCACATCGATTGACTCTTCCTTTCACAACATATTTTTGTCTCATTCAATGTTGTCTGATAGCATTTTACTCACAGTAGAGCTTCTTTCGAAATTGGAGTCAATCCTCTCAAACCCTGCAGCTGCTTTATCAGTTACGTTTACGGAATATTCTAAATCCTTTGTTGTCATTTAAACAACTTTCACAGCATCTTCACCAGAAGTAGATTTCCTCTCAAGATGCCACTTTCTTTGTTCATCCATAAGAAGTAACTCTTCATCTGTTCAAGTTTTATCATGAGATGGAAGCAATTCAGACACATCTTCAGGCTCCACTTCTAGTTCTAGTTCTCTTGCTGTTTCTACCACATCTCCAGTTACTTCTGAAGTCTTGAACTCCTCAAAGTCATCCATGAGGGTTATAATCAACTTCTTCCAAATTCCTCTTAATGTTGATATTTTGACCTCCTTCCACACCGATGAATGTTCTTAATGGCATCCTTTCCAGGTTTTCAATTTACTTTGCTCAGTTCCATCAGAGGAATCACTATCTATGGCAGCTACAGCCTTTTGAAATGTGTTTCTCAAATAAGACTTGTAAGTCAAAATTACTCCTTAGTCCATGGGCTGCAGAATGCATCTTGTGTTAGCAGGCAAGAAAACAACTTTCATGTTGTATATCTCCATTAAAGCTCTTGGGTAACCAGGTGCGTTGTCAACAAGTAGTGAGATTTTGAAAGGAATCTTTTTTTCTGAGCTGTAGGTGTCAACAGTGGACTTTAAGTATTCACTAAACATGCTGTGAACAGATGTGCTGTCAGCCAGGCTTTGTTGTTCCATTGACAAAACATAGGCAAAGTCAATTTAGATAGTTCTTAAAGGGCCCTAGGATTTTTGGAATGGTAAATGAGCATTACCTCCAACTTAAAGTCAGCAGCTGGGGCTGGGCACAGTGGCTCATGCCTGTAATTCTAGCACTTTGGGAGGCTGAGGCAGGTGGAGCATTTGAGTTTAGGGGTTTGAGACCAGCCTGGGCAACATGGTAAAACCCTGTCTTTACAAAATATACAAAAACTAGCTGAGCATGGTAGTGCGTGCCTGTAGTCCCAGCTACTCGGGAGGCTAAGGTGGGAGGATCGCTTGAGGATTGCTTGAGGATCGCTTGAGGCTGCAGTGGGCCATGATCGCACCACTGAACTCCAGCCTGGGTGACACAGTGAGACCCTGTGTCGAAAAATAAAAAATAAAAATAAAAAGCAGTTGCATTAGCCCCTAACAAGAGAGTCAGCCTGTGCTTTGAAGCCAGGCAGGGACCTCTCTTCTTTAGCCAGAAAAGTCCTATGTGGCACAGTCTTCTAATAGAAGGCTTTCTTTTGGTCTACACTGAAAATCTGTTTAGTGTAGCCATCTTCATCAATTATCTCAGATCTTCTGTATAACTTGCTGCAGCTTCTACATCGGCACTTGCTGCTTCACTTTGCACTTTCATGTGATGGAGATGACTTCTTTCCTTAAACCTCATAACCAACCTCTGCTAGCCTCTTTAATGAAGCTTCCTCATTTCTCTCAGCCTTCATAGAATTGAAGAATTAGGGCCTTGCTCTGAATAGGCTTTTGCTTAAAGGTATGCTGTGGCTGGTTTGATCTCCTATCCAGACCACTCAAACTTTCTGCTTATCAGCAATAAGGCAGTTTAACTTTCTTATCATGCCTGTGTTCAAGAGGGGGAGGACTTTTACTTTCTTTCAAGAACTTTTCCTGTGCATTTACAACTTGGCTAACTGGAACAGATCTAGCTTTCTGCCTGTCTCAGCTTTCAAGTTGCCTTCCTCACTAAGCTTAATCATTTCTAGCCTTTGATTTAAAGTGAGAGATATGTAACTCTTCCCTTCACTTGGACACTTAGAGGCCATTGTAGGGTTATTTATTGGCCTAATTTTAATATTGCTGTGTCTTCGGGAGTAGAGAGGCCTCAGGAGAGGGAGAGAGATCATCAGCCAGTCAATGGAGCAGTCAACACATACACTGAATTTGCTGTCTTATAAGGGTGCAGTTTGTGGCACGCCAAAATAATACAATAGTGACATCACAGATCATGATAACATATATAACAGAAAAGTTTGAAATATTTCAGAAATTACTGAAATATGACACAGAGACACCAAGTGAGAACGTGCTGTTAGAAAAAATGGTGCCACGAGACTTGCTCAATGCAGGGTTGAGCAATACAAACCTTTAATTTGTAAAAAAAAAACAAAAACAAAAAAAACCACAGTATCTGTGAAGTGCAATAAAGTGAAGCATAAAACAAGGTAGGCATGTATTTTAATTGCTGTTCTCTCATGGTTGCAGAATATGCTGCCACAGCTCCAAACATGTCTGGCTCACGGGAGGATGTCCAAGGCAAGAAGTAAGGAAGAAAACTTGTGCTTAGGCTGTCGGGATAAATCCTTCCCCCTGAAGCACCTCATCCCCCAACTCTTCATTATGGATTGAGCAAAATTAGGTCACATTTTTAGCTCCTCTACCAGTTACTGGTTGACAAAGAGGGACAGAGTACCAAGAGGTTTAGACCAGTTGTTCTCAAAGATCTGCAGAACCTTGAGAGGCAAGTTCCCAAGACCCTTCCAGGTAGTCTGCAAAGTCAAAACTATTTTTATTATAATACTAGGATATTATTTGCCTTTTTTCACTCTCATTATGAGTGTACAGTAGAGGCTTCCAGAGGCTACCTGAAATAGCACAACAGATTGAATGCACAAACATATGAAAATCCAAATGCCTTCTATTAAGCAAGACATTAAAGATATGAGCAAAATTTTAAAGTAGCACCATTCTTTTTACTAATTTTTTGAAAATATAGTTATTTTTAATTAAAATGTGCTACTTGACAATAATTTTAATTTTTGTTATTTTTAAAAAATAACTATTTTAAAATTTGTTTTAATATCAATAGCTGTAACCCACATAAACAAAAGTTCTTGGGGGCTCTCAATAATTTTCCAAGTGGAAAGGGGTCTTGTGACCAAAAGACTGAGACCACCGATTTATTCAGGGCAGATCTTACTCCTCCCTGGGTTGCTGGGGGCAAGGCCAAACTTCCCAGATCTCAACTAAGCTTGGCTCAAACCTTTTAAAAACATAACTGTTAATGGTAAGGGCACCTGGGCTCAACAGCAGCTAGTTGGACCTCTGAATGCTTAGGCCAAAGGAAAAGAGGAGAATTTGGTTGAGCCCTGAAGTTGTCACTGTGGCATGCTGCTTCTGCTTTTTTTCTGGCCTTGATCTTTCATCCAGGATTGGGGATACATTTATGCAAACTGGAAGGCCGGCATTCCTCCCGCTCTTGTTTTTCAGTGTTAATACATCTTCATCTCTCATACTGTTTTGGTTTCAAAATACTCGCAGGAGCCTCCTTGAAATACCAAACCTGTTTTTCGCCTTTTGAATAAATCCCTTGGCTCCACCAAAACCAGACCAAACAAAAATCAAAGTACATCTTTGTGTAACCCATATGCCTGTGATTTCGCCATCTGATCTCCTTCCTTTTTCTGGCCTCTTTTCTTCCCTGGAGAATTTTAGGCTCCCAGGGAACCAGGGAGGAGCCGGCCTGACCCTGGCCACGGGTGCAGCAGGCATAGGTTTTCATTGCACATATTTTGCTGAGTGGGTGTAAGACATTTTTGCATAAACTGATAGTTCATGAATGCCATTTCTTAGTCTTTCCTTTGCCCGCTGTCTTCTGCCCAGGTCCATCTCTTCGCCCTAATTTTACATGTAACTTTCTCCCGGTTGGGTTGTTTGCATCCACGACTCCCAGACGCTTGAACCTCCCATCCCTAGGGCCTGACCTAATTCTAGGTGCCGGCTGTTTGATTAATTTCTCCACCTTGGCAAACGCACGTGGCTCTTCTGGAAGCTTCACTTTTGCTGCTAGGTTGAGTGTTGGGGTTCAGTGGGGCTCCTAAAACGTGCTCTAAAGCAACCACGAGCCCCTGTCCCCGCACAGCCCCGACCCCGAACGCTGCAGGCGTCAGGAGGCGGGGAACAGGGCCTGGCCGGGTGAATCACAGGGCGTAACAGGTGCCGCAGCCGCAGCTGCGCCCGCTGCACGCGGACTTCAGGGATAAGGTCTTCTTTTCTCCGGGTTTTTTTTGGAGATGAGGAGGAGACTCCACAGGCCCCACCCGACCAATGCAGGCCGCGGTTGTTCATCGCCTAGCAACTGGCGGAGCCAATGGGAGGCGGCACGGCCTGCGGCGCCGGCGCGCTGGGGCGGGGTGGGAACCTCAAGAACCTGCGGAGGCCGGGAGGCGGCCGGGAGGGGCGGGGAAGGCGGGAGTCCGCGACGGAGGAGGAGCCGCCGGCGGGAGGCGCTGTGAGGCGCTGCTGGCCCTCGGGGCTGCGGGAGCCAGGCTAGGACGCCGAGCGGTGACTCCCCGCCGCTCCCGGGGGCCGTGACGGTGAGCGGCCGCGGCTCGCGGCGGGGATTGTGACGCGTCCCGCCAGGCAGGGGCGGGGGTGGGGTGGGCGCCGGCGCGGGGCGAACGCGCGCGTAGGTGAGAGCCGGTACCTGGCTCAGCGCCCCGCGGCTCGGCGGGAGGTTGCGCGCGGCGGTTGGGGCCGTTGAAGGGTGCGGGTGAACGTCGACCCGGGCCGCGCCTGGAGGAGGAGGTGGGAGGTAGGTGCTGGCCCCGGGACTGCGCTCGCTGGCGTTCGCGGCGGTGCGCCCGCGAAGGGCTCTTGCCCAGGGAGCCCCAAACCCTCTCCGGGATGGAGCGAGGGTGGCGCCCAGCTTAGGGGGACAAGCGGCGCGGAGACGCAGAGGAGGAGGGGATAGCCAATTTGGGGCTGCAGAGTCTCAAAGCGGCCGTGGGGCAGGCGGGCTTTGGCGATTTGCTAGTGCAGCTGCAAGAGGCAGTCTTTAAAATGACTTATTGGGTGGCCAGTGGCCGCTGCAGTGGAAGAGAACCCAGATTAGTGGTCTAATAAAAAGTCTAGGGGAAGAACTTACATCATCCAAGAGGCAGGCATGTGTGAAAATACTTTGGTTTAGAATTTTATAGTCAATGACAGTAAACTGAATTGTGAACTCTCTGTACCTTTTTTGAGCCTATGCTAATTGCCCATTTAGGCAGATCGCTTGGGCCCAGGGCATAGAATCTACTAAATAATTTGCTGTCATCACATATAATACGGCAATTTTTAGATTATTACTCAGTTTCAGGGCCCATAGTTGTAAATGCCAAACTGTCATTACTAGCAACGCTGATAAAGTTCTTGTTGAATCCAAGAGAATTGAGATTTTTCTGGACGCTGTAATAGGTTGAGGATTAGAAAACAGGGTGGTTTAGAAGAGTAAGGGTGGAGGCTTCTTGAACTTCCTGGGCTCCCTGACAATTCAGATTAGAGTCAAGGTCTAGAGCTTGCTGTGGGCGATGGATGTCATGGAACCCTTCATGGTTCATGGGGGATTGACTTACTCTGGGGTAGAAGAAAATTCTGGTAGTCCTGTAGTTGAATCCTAACTAGAAATGTTGGTATGACTTGACTCATTTAGGAGCCCAAGTAAAATTTGTAAAGAATTAGAAATTTGGGAGAGAAAAGAAATGCCTTTCAAGTTGACATCAAACTGTCTTGAAATTTAGAAGTTAGAGGTAGATTTATGAATTTGGATCCAGTTGGCAAAACTTGATCCATGAAATCTCTTGTCCTAAAACTATCAACCTACAGGCCTAACCAGCTTAGGTTATTCATTCACAGTAAACAAGTGAGGAAAGCTTAACTAATTTAACACTCTGTTCTGCCTGCTGTCAATGAAAATTTCTCAAAAGCCGTTCTTTGAGAAGAGGGTTAGGAACTATAGTTAATCAGTGACTGGCTGGGCCTCTTAGGCCAAGTCATTTGTACTCTTCCTTCCCTTCTCTTTCCCCAGCTGTACAGTGAAGATAATAAAGCTCATGGATTACGTAACATGGGTGAGGCGGCTTGAAGATAACTGTGAAGACTTAGTTATTCTAGGATGAAATGTGGAGATCTCATCACACATTATGCTTTGCGAAAGGCTTGTTAAAGCACGTTATGTTCTAAACATAATGAGACAGATATATGAGAAAACTAAAATGTTATGCTGAAATTGTTTGCTGAAGACCTCAAGTCCGGCACAATGTCCGATTATATACTTGGGATCTCGTAATACTTGACAGTCTGCTCTTTGGCCAAAGCTGGCCCTGACACCGGTTTTATAAAGTAGACATTTGAGTGCTTTCTATGTAGTATGCACCTAGATAGACTAGGTGCATGAAAAGATTCGGCCCCAGAATTGTGTGATTTTAATTCATTTCACATGCTTAAATTGGATCGCTTTCAAAGATTTTTAAGTTATTTTCTTCCCTATCTTTTCAATAGCTGTCAACATGCTTTCTTATTGGTCTGACCATTTGCTTATGATACAAAGAGGTTTTGATACGACATGGGTTTGTTTAGTGGCTTTGGTAGTGGTGATATGGTTAGAAGTGAAGGTACAAGTTACCTTGAATTCATGAGTTTATGGGACGACATAGGACAGAGAAATGCACCATTAGTAATGAAAAACAACTTAGAATCATGCCTTTTGATTGCAGGCCAATATTTTTTGTAGTACCAGCAGATTTACTGAATCATGCTTTAATAATTATTTCAATAAACATTCATTAAACACTTAGTAAGCTGCTACTTGCCTGACCTGAGGGTAAAAAGATGAGTCTTGACTTGCGAAATTGTATTTTGGAAATTATCAGTATAGTAAGGGAGAGAGCAAAAAAATCTCACAACAAATGTAGGAAGGCTTTCGAAAAGAATGAGAATTTCAGCTGTGTCTGGCTGAGGCAGTGGAGTTTGTCAAGCAGCTGGTGAATTCTGCAGCAGTGTACAGTTGAGTTACAGGTGGTTTGGTAGAGTTGGACCAGGTTGGGGTTGTCGTATTAATAAGGCTGTAGAACAGTGCTGTGAACATTGACTGGTAGATTACAGGGAATCTTCAGAAGGTTTTATGTAGGGAAATTATATTTGATTTTTACTTCAGAAGGATATTTCCACCAGAATCGATAATTTGAATGATCCAAAATGTATTGAACATAATCCAAATATCTGAAAGACAGGAGTCCCACACAGCAATTAGACTTGAGGTGTATTTTGCTGAAACCCTCAGAAACTCTAGAAAAACAAATAATTATTTATACAAGAAACCTTTCTTGAGTATCTTATACTTTCAAGACTGGAAGAATGGCGATACGAATTAAGTAAGATAATTCCCCATTTTCAAGCAACCTGCAATTCAGTAGGAGAAATAACACAATTATAATGCAGTGCAGAATCGGAGTGTCAGACAAAAATGTCAGGCTCTAGCAGTGTAGGATTCTGAGATAAGAGAAGAAGTAGTCTTTCGAATTAGCAAAAATAAATTTTTAAGTAGAAATTAAACTGCAAGCAGTTAAACGTTCAGAATAATCTTAACTACCTCATCTTTTAACTCTTGCTTCACACATATCCTTTTCTCGTTCTCTTGAGTCACATTTTCGGTTTGATCTATCCTACTACTAGCTATGTGACCTTGTGCCCTGGTTGTCGCATTTGTGAAGAATAATAACAATACCTACTTCGTTGGGGTATGATTAGAAAAATATGTTAGTGTCTAGAACAATACCTGGAAAAATAGCTCAAACTTATTGAGCACTTAATATTTCTACTTGATATTAAAATACTGTAACTAAATAAGAACTGACTTTAAAGACAGGATTTTTTTTAATGTCATGGTAGAGCTATCCATGAGCATCTGATAAAGCCTCTACATTCAGAGAAACTAACATTCTTTTAAACTAAGATTCTCGAACAAGTTTTTTTTTCTTATTTTGTGATCATCTTTCTGAACTTTGATTTTCGTTTTTACCCCTCAGCATTGTCATTAAGTCACTAATCACCAACTCCAACACGTTTTTAAAATTCAAAACTTGCCCATTCTGTGATATTTGCTGCTGTCACACTTCCTCTTTAAAACTCTCTTCTCCCTTGGCTTTCCTGAAGGCCGTTCCCCCCTCTTTGTATCTTGTGCATCTGCATCTCCTTCGCTCACTCATGTTGATGTTCTTCAGGGTTCGTTCTCCTGCCCCTTTTTTCTTTATGAATTCATCTACCTAAATGTGCTCTTATGTCTTGTGATCTCTAGGCCTAGAGTTTATCCCCATGTGAATGTCTCATGAGGGCATCTCCAAACCCAGTAAGCTACACAAAGCTCATTATCTCCACACAGTTGCCCAAATCCAGTTTTATTAACCTTACTCCTCTGTTCCCTTTATCTAAATGACACTATTATCTGTCTAGTGCCAAAGACAGGTTTTCACGTGAGAGAGTAAATGCCTCCCTTTTGTATACTTGTCACCATGTTCTGTCAGTCCAACTTCTGAATTATTTCTTACCTGTTGTTCACTATCCTCCATGACTGGCTAAGTCAGCCAGCTGGCTCCTGACCATTAATTGCCCAGTTTACTATAATATCTGTCTTAAAGATTTTTTTTCAGATTATGAAAGTATTGTATACTTTTTATAAGAAAAAATTAAGATAAAAAGCAAAAAAGTATTTAAATTACTTTATGTATAGTAATTTAAATTGCCATACAGTGAGCACTGAGAATGTACTTTTGTGCCATGGTATTACAGATAGAACTTATTCTACAAGCATTAAGTTTGGAGGAGATTTGTAGAGAAATATTTTTCTAAAAGAATTGTAGGACTAAATATGATTTTAAAATCGTATATAGAGCCTAATGAGTATCCAGTAAATACTTATAATTTAAGATAGGTTCCAGCGACTGCATATGCTTTTCATTTGCCCATTAATTGTAATCTGGTTGTGCTTTCCTATCTAAGAGGTGTCTCCTTCGACTTTATTCTCTATTCTATAGCCAAATTTTAGGAATATCCCCCTGCTAAGATCTAGACTATAAAAGCAAGCTGGCATCATAGAAATAATCTGTAAGTACAACCCATCGTTAGCCATGTTGTTTTATAATGAGGCGTTAGGCTCAGAGAATTGATATCATTTGCTCAGCGTATCTGTTGAGTGTCAGGAGGAAACGAGGCCTGTGAGGCTTTGGAATCATAAATAGCTAGTTTTTAGTCTTTCCAGGATAAATAGCTTGATTTTATTCATGTATTCCAGGTTTGTAACTGTGAGTAAAGTACCTAATCTGTTGCCTCAGTTTCTTCCATCAATGAACTAGTGCTGTCTTTACTCCTTCCTAGGACTAGTGTGAAGATTAAGTGATACAGCTGATGGAACACCATCTGGCATGCAGTAGGTACTCTGAGTTCATCATCAACTTCTCCCCTACCAGTTTCACATAATTAGCTAGTACAGAAGTTATTAACTCCCCATCCATGGAGCCTTTGCAAATGAATGGCTTCATAGATCCTCTGAAACTCTAGCCCGAATTGTCTGTTCTTATACTTTTAAAGGAAGAGGGTCATTGGCTTTGGGTTTTGGGACCCAAAACGTTTTAATCCGAGTTGGCAGTAAGGCAAAGGACGCAGGGCTCTTGGTGCCTCTACAGCCAATCTGACTGGGTAGAATTTAGAATTGTTTGAAATATTTGAGGAACAGTATATATATGTATTTAAAGCATTTTAAAGGACTTCAGGTGCAAATAATTAGATTATATTCCATGGCTCATGACACATTTGTTTAATTGTTCCATTTATAATTTTAATAATACCATAAGCACCACCCAACCCTCTGCATAACTCTATGGGCCCCTCCATTTCTTTTTCCACCTTCCTTCACCTGAGGCAGTTATATACTAAATCCTTTATTCATCATTACCTTGGTGTTTTGTTTTGTTTTGTTTTGTTTTGTTTTGTATTGAGACAGAGTCTTGCTCTGTCACCCAGGCTGAAGTGCAGTGGTGTGATCTCAGCTCACTGCAATCTCTGCCTCCCGGGTTCAGGTGATTCTCCCACCTCAGCCTTTCCAGTAGCTGGGACTACAGGCACCTGCCACCACGCCCAGCTAATGTTTTGTATTTTTAGTAGAGACAGGGTTTTACAGTATTAGCCAGGATAGTCTTGATCTCCTGACCTCGTGATCCGCCCGCCTCAGCCTCCCAAAGTGCTGGGATTACAGGCAAGAGCCACTGTGCCCAGCCTTCCCTTGGTGTCTTTTAAAATATAGTTGGATCACATAATTAAAAACTATGTTACATGCCCTATCTTCTGAAAAATTTTCACTCTATAATGCTGAAATTTATATTATGCGTCACTGAGGCTTTCTGATTACTGCATAATATTCCATTTTGTGAATATGGCATAATTTATTCATTCTCTTGTTGGTGGTTTTTGGGTTGTTTCCAGGGTGATACTCTTGTGCTTCTCTGCTGTTGTGAAGAATGCTGCTGCTGTATGTGTGCACACCTCCTGGCATATGTAGGCAAGAGTTTCTCTTGGGTTTCACTAGGAATGGACTTGCTGGGTTGTAGAGTATGTGAATAGGATAAATTAATGTTCGATGATGAACTATTTGTTTTTCAGAGTTCCCCCACCCTCCAAGATTTAATAAGCTGCTTACTCAGGCATTCCCTAGGACTGTTATTTTCAACCTCCATTTGGTACTTTGGAATACTTTTACATCGTTCATGGAATCTATTTTGTAGGACCCTTAGATAAGAATTCCTTTTTGGTGTTCTCTAATTGAAACTGCATATAAATAGAATACTAATTTATACTGAACCACATTCTGTAGAACACAGTAGTGATTCTCAAAGTTTGTGTCAGAATCACATGGAAGTTCTGCTAAAACACTGATTTTTCAGTCCCATCACTGAAGTTTCTGAATCTGGAGTGGAACTTGATAATTTGCATTTTTAACAAGTTCCCAGGTAATGTTGATGCTGCTGGTCCCAGGACCACACTTTGAGAACTATAACCAATGATTGAATTTGGGCTAAATTATTGAAAAAACGCTTAGTAGATTCATGAATTATGTTTGGTTTATTTGCTATTTCCAATGCCTTTAGTTGATGTTATTACCATTTCATTATTTGAGGAGTGAAATACCAATAAATAGTAATTTTAGGATTGGATTTGGATCTTAGCTGACTTTTAACCTTAGAAGTTGATAGACTTCTAAAAAGTGCTTTTTTTTCTTTTTTCTTAGTAATCATCTTGTAAGACTATGATTGCTGCTATTCCTATGTGTACACTGGAAGAATTTGAAACTGATACATGGTTTCTGAATTGTCATGCTCTTGATTCATACCCTGAATCACCTTGCTCCTTCTCTGAGCTGGTACCAGTCAAGATTAGATTGAAAGCCCTTCTAAGTTGCGGCATGGTTAAAGTGTTGACTTGTCTATCATACTAAAACAGTAGCAAACCTTACACTAATACATCCTTGAACTTAGTTGGACGTTCATTCAGCAGTCTTGATTGGGGTCCAACCTTACATCAGCGATGATGCCTAATCCGGAAGTATTAAGTACAGAGAATATGCTGGCAAACCTGCCAACCAAGAACTCAGTTGAGGTGATGGGAGAGAAATTTTATTCCAGTTAGGTCTGGTGTATAATAGAGTTCATATTAAGTGTTCTAGAAATACAAAGAGGAGGGATGGCAGTGCAGGGAAAGACTGGCAATATATTTGCTAGATTTTTCAAAAATTTTTTGAATTGCTACATACGGCATTTAATATATGGACTGCTTTTGCACAGTTCCCATTCCAGTTATTTAATTGACATAATTATATGAGTATAATTTAGTTTCAGGTGAGGTGGTAAAGAAGAGAATACTTGTTCAGTTTGAAAAAGCAGCTTGAGGGGGAGGAAGAGCATTAGGACAAATACCTAATACCTGCGGGGTTTAAAACCTAGATGACGGGTTGATAGGTGCAGCTAACCATCACGGCACATGTAACAAACCTGCACGTTCTGCACATTTGTCCTAGAACTTAAAAAAGAAAAAGTCTGAATAGTGTATACTTTACCCTCTCCTGTAATAAAGATAGTAGGGTTTAATGATAAATGTGCTAGACTATCAGGGTTTGAATTTTGGCTTTGTTGTTTTATAGCTCTGTGTCCTAGGTCAAGAAAACTCCAGGCTTCAGTTTCCTTATCTTGGAAAGTATTTATGTGGATCATTGTAAGGTTGAATACATTCATACACATAAAATGCTTACAATTGTTCCAAGTAAATGCTACAGCTTAATAAATTACTAATGTTAGATAGAATCTCATTTGTTAAACATTGGGTTGTAAAGACAATATGTGCACGTTGTTATAAAAATGTGAAGAAAAGGCTGGGCATGGTGGTTCATGCCTGAAATTCCAGCACTTTGGAGGCCCAGACGGGCAGATCACAAGGTAAGGGATTCAAGACCAGTCTGGCCAAGGAGTTCGAGACTAATCTGGCCAACATGATGAAACCCTGTCTCTACTAAAAATACAAATATTAGCTGGGCGCGGTGGTATGCACCTGTAGGTTGCATACCTTGGGAGGTTGAGGCAGAAGAATCGCTTGAACCTGGAAGGCAGAGGTTGCAGTGAGCCAAGATTGTGTCACTTCACTCCAGCCTGGACAACAGAGTGAGACTCCGTCTCAAAAAAAAAAAAAAAAAAAAAAAAAAGTGAAGAAAAAATAATTTTGATATAAATAGCTATACTCAGTTCCATATTGGTTCCCATGAGAAATGTAAAAATCAAAGGTAATAGAACTGGAAATTCTTTAAAGGTCATCTAGTTTGACTTCATAATTTTACAGATATGGAAACTGAAACCTGAAAAAATTATGACCAGTTCAAGGTTACTCAGTAAATAATAGAAGTGTTGCTGAGAACCATGGCCTCTGATGCTCAGGCCAATGCTCTCTCAGGGAAAACTAACAGTTTAATTGGCAGCCAAGTACAAAACAGATGAAAACATAGCAATAAAAAGTCAGTGTATAATGGAATATCAGATGGTGTACATAGATTAAGTCCCTACCGTGTTTAACTTTGTGAACTGCTCTCTTGAAGTGGAAATGCACCTTCTTAGTTGTTTCATTCATTGAGGGTTAAGAGCATTTGTTTTTGAAGAGCATGTTAATAGTTATAAAGTCAATTTTTCTCTTTCCTCCTACCAAGGTTGGATTATTCATTAAGCCGGGGGGAGAGTCCACTTTTGCCAGGTCTGCCAGCACTCCATGGCTTTGCCCTTCACAGCAGTTGGGGAAAAGTCTGGCCTCTGTGTTTCTGTTGCCTGTCTTCCTGATGGGCCACGTTCCCACAGACATTCCCGTAGATGTGAAAACTGCATTATCTTTGCTCATGGGTATGCGTGCATATGTGGAATAGGTGCTTAGAAGTGTACTTGATTGGTGGCATTTGTCTTAGTTGAGATTTCCACTCACAGGCAGGTGCTACTTTCTGGAATTGAGCTAAGAGTACTTTCACACATTATCTCATTTAACTGTGCTTGAATACTCTGCCTCTAAAAATTTTACAGAATAATACATGCTCCTAAAACATTCAAGCTATATACAGATATGCTGTGGAAGAGGAGAAAGCCCTGGCCTTCCACCCCTCCCTATACCCAATCATTCCATCCCCAGGAAGGTCATTTGTAATAGTTCGTAATTTTTCCAGAACTTTCCCCTAAATAGATAGGTAGTTTGATTTAATAAAAAATTGTGATCATAGTGTTCTAACCTGTAACTTCTTTTTTCATGCTATACATGCCGATGTGCTTTCATCTTTAATAATCCCAGAATAGCCTGGCTGTACCATATGTGTTGGCTTTTAGCTGTTTGACCATGGTGGATATTAAGATTGTCTCTAGTTTTTTGCCATTTCAAATACACTATACTGCAATTCAACAATGTCCTCAATATATATTATGCTTGCTCTCTTATATGCCTAGAAGTATAATTGGTTAGTGGAAGGATTTATACATTTCAAAATTTGTATACTGCTGGAATTGCCCAAACTACTGGCCTCTAGTAAAGTGCAATTTTCCTTATATAATTAATTACCTTAAAAAACTCTAGGACATCTGTATAATTTTCTAACCAGTTTTTGCCCAACAAGGCTGCTTGCCTTTTTATTTTACGCATTTTTTTAAATCACTCGTGCCATTCTACCATGAGTTTTGGTGTTTGAGAGTGGTGCTGTTCATCCCCATTTCCTCTGCTTATTGTCACCATAATTGCCTTTTAAAAGCATAGATTTTTTTTCTTTATGTGAAAAACACATTCATTTATAGAAAATTTGGAAGACAATAAAGTAAAAATTATATTTTTGTGCATGAAAGTACATAAAGGAATGAAAGTCCTGCCCTTGCCTTTTCCCCTATTTTTAAGTTTTTTCTTCCAATTTTTTCTGTCCTTATACAAACTTCTGTGTTTATAGAGTAGAATTTATACCTGTATGTATCTACTGACATTGGTTTTTTTTTCTAAAAACCAAATAAGCTCATGTTAGATATTGTTTTGTAACTTTTTAAAATTGCTTAACAAAATATGATGGAAGCCTTTCCAAGAGTAAAATAGCTAGTAAGGGCTAATATTTATTGAGCACTTACCATGTACCCAAGACCTTTTTTTAAACCCTCTACATGCATAAGCTTATTTAATAAAATTACTAAAGAAATTTAATAACTGAATTTACTGTTTAACCACCTAATTTTTTGAGGTAAACTGCTTTTACTCTCCTTTTGCAGATGAGGAAAGTGGGGCCCAGAGAAGATTTATGTTCAGGATCACTTAGGTAATCGTCTAACTGGATTGTCTAACTTTAGGTTTTAATTCTTTTACTATAATGTTTCTCATACTGCAGGAATGATCAGTTCAAAGATACAAGGAATTTAAAGAACAGTATGTAGCTCCCTGCTCTCTAAGCTGAGGATAGCCTTCTAATGGCAGATTTTGGCCAGGAACTTCACTGAGATTATATCCTTCAGCCCAGAGATACACATGAATACAACCCAGAGATACACTATGAATAGTACTATAATTTGTGTGTTCACACTATTTTATGCAGTCTGAGCCCAGTTGGGAGATATGATTGAGTTCTGTCTTTACTGGTTCTTAAAGGAGTGGTAGGAGGAGATGCTGCTTTCTGAGCCCCTCACCCACTGAAGCAACAATGTGTGATGGTTAAGAGAATGGGCTTTGCAGTCCAGTGTGGGGTTGGGGATTGGATTCCTGCCTCTGCCACTTGCTAGCTCTGTGACCTTGGGCAAATTACCTAACCTCTTGGCATCAATTTCCTTATCTGTAAAAGGGAAAAAATAATATAGGGTTGTTGTGAAGATTGACTTAATAATATACGTAAAGCATTGAGAATAGCTCCTGGCACATGTGTTATTAAACCAGTACCCTATGTCCTAGTTATACTGTACTTAGTTTTCTACCTCTTATTCCAATAAATACCCATAACCTTAAGAAGTAGATTATCATCACCCTATTTTACAGGTGAGGAAACCAGCTTGAAGAGAGAGTCTTGAAATAAGTTTCTTCGTCAAGATATGACCCAGTCTGTTGACCTGGGCCTTTGAGGCTTGCATTGTTTGCACTGTACTTTCCAACTATAAATCGTCTATTGGCCACAAAACATCAAGAAGGCAAATTGTTAATATCAATTTTTGAGTTTCCACCATTCATGTATATTTAAATTTATGAGGATGAGTTTATTTCTACGGAAAATATCTATAAAATTACACCACTCAGAAGAAATAGGTTAGATTTTAAATTAGTAAAGAGTAGATTTTCTGAGGTTGGATTTAATGTGTTTTTGTACTGCTGTGTGCATCTGAACAATTTTAAGGTGCAGAGATATTTGTAATGGAATTCAAAGCTATAGTCTCTTTTGTAACAAAATCATAGTTGAAGTTGGTAGTATAGTTTTAAATAATTGTAATGTATTTAGTTTTCAAGAGTAAATACTGATAACTAAATTCTTAAGTTTTAGGACTGAATTTGTAAGATAGGACTAATGTTAAAAGACTTAGCTTTATTTTCTTAATCCAACAGTGTGATAGCTTTAACTTTGTGAGATTTTAGCAAAGACTTTAGTTAGCTCTGTTTGTGAAAAATTGTGTGCAATGTTTTGAAGCCCAGATGGTATAAAGTTACCATGTTCCTCTATCATGGAAAGCTGTTATTTTCTGACAGCTGAAATTGTTTTAGAATTCTGAGTAGGTAGGCAATTGTACCTTCTCAAGTTTGAATTTCAAGTGAGCTTGAAAAGAACACTTAAAGTAGTGTACTTTGTGAGGAAAATCTTGTAATCAGGATACTGTGTTGCTGAAGAGTTCTCTTTTAGTTGTAGCTGCAGAGATTTAGGGGTGAAGAGGGCAAGACAAATGAGAATTGAGAGTAATTCTTTTCTCTAAAGGGTTGACTCTTCTTTGCACCTTTTCCATTGCTGTTTTCCTTCCTCTGTATTCTATTTCTACCTGCCAGAATGAACATGTTAATTTGCTATCAGTTATTTACTTGAGGATTCATCGATTATGCCATCCTTTAAGCTTAGTGGGAAGGTATACAGAAATGTAAAATGTGCGGTACTTGAGAGTGTGACTGGGAAAGATGAAACAAACCAATAAGTATATGGAGGGCTTAGAGACTGAGATTGGTGGGCTAGAGTAGTTGGAGAAGGTTATGTGGCGGGGACAGTGGTTGTGCACTGTTTTGCAAAAGTGTTAGTTTTGAGATAGGTGCAAGAAGAAAGCATGTGGAGGCACAGAGGCTGAAGTGAGTGTGCCATATGTGGGACTCCGTTCATATTGTAAACATTTACTGAGCACCTGCTGTTTTTTAGGTACTGTTGGCTACAAAGATGCATACATTCCCTGCCCTCTAGAAGTTCATAAACTAGTGGGGAAGGCATGTAACCATAATAATATGAAATGATTAATTGTAATACTGAATGATATTGTTAAAAACCTGATCAGTGGCATTTGCAGTGTATGGCATCAGTTTTAGTTATCTTTCAGTAAATTATGTCGTAAGTTTTAGAAGGGAACCAGAAATTTCTCAAGAAATTTATTTATAATATACATATTTTCAAACTCATATTAATCTATTGCTTCATAACAGATTTCTCCAAAATTTAGCAGCTTAAACAGCCAGCTTACAATAGTTGAGTCAGGAATCTGAGCACAGCTTAGCTGGGTGCTTCTGGCTCAGCATGTCTCACTAGGCTGTCAAGCTGTTAGGGCTGCAGTCATCTCAAGGTTTGACTGAGGTAACATCTAGTTCTAAACTCACTTGTGTGGCTCTTGGCAGGCCTCGGGGCCTGTTGACCTCAGACATCAGTTCCTTGCCACACGGACCTCTCATAGAGCTGCTGCAATGTGATGTCTTGTTTTCCCCAGGAAGAGGGATCTAACAGGCAGCAAGTAAAAAACAACCTCACATGGAAGCCACAGCCTTTTTATAACCTAATTTTGGAAGTGAAATCCCTTCACTTCTGCTGTATTCTATTTGTTGGAAGCTGGTCGGTAAATCTAGCCCATACTCAAGGAACAGAATAACCCAAGGGTGTGTCCACCAGAAGGCAGGAATAACTGAAGGCCATCTTAGAGACTGCCTACCCAAAGTTCTACAAGTTATTGTTGTATATTGAGAACCTCTTCGTCTTTGGGGTAGAAGGAAAAAGATGAGCCAGCCAAGGAACTTTTCTGATGGAAGAAACAGGTGTGATTAACCAGAACCACAGGATGTTTTTGCTAAAGGTCTATAAAGTTAGTTTCAGTGTTATGTTAATATTTACGATAGAGAAGTATAAGCAAGAGCAAAGCTATTGTTTGTGGCCAAGCAGAGATCAATTTTACAGGTGTGCCTCAATTTAAGTAGTGTATAGGTTCGGGTGACAATTGTATATTCTAAATTGAATCATTTAAAGTGAATTATGAGAACACAATCTTCTAAAGAAACAATGGAAATCATTTTGATTATATTCCATTTTCAGTTGCATATGCATACTTGATAGAGATTTATGTGTACAGAGTTGGAAGGTTGAATAGCGATAGAATGAAAAGAGCACAGAGTTGGCTGGGCACAGTGGCTCATGCTTGTAATCCCAGCCCTTTGGGAGGCCGATGCAGGCGGATCACTTGTGTTTAGGAGATTGAGACCAGCCTGGCCAATATGGTGAAACCCCATCTCTACTAAAAATACAAAAATTAGCCAGGCACCCACCTATAATCCAGCTACTCAGGAGGCTAAAACAGAAGAATCGCTTGAACTCGGGAGGCGGAGGTAGCAATGAGCTGAGATTACGCCACTGTACTCCAGCCTGGGTAACAGAGCAAGACTCCATCTCAAGAAAAAAAAAGGGCACAGAGTTTTGAAATCAGATTTGTTTCCTGGCTTCACAACCAATTAGAAATGTGACCGTGGGCAACCCTGTTGATCTCTCTGAGCCCTAGTTCTTATCTGTAATACAGAAAGAAAGCAAAAGAGAAAACACTTGGACATGAGGAATGATAGATTTAAACTCTGCCTGATCATTTTACCCAGAAAAGAACAGAGTTCCCTTGCTTATTTCATACCTGAAGTATATGGCATTAGTACTTTGCAACCCATAGTGACATATAGGGAAGACACAGTACTTGAAAAGTACTTATTCAGAAATAGTAAGGTAATGCTTTTACTGAAATTAAGATTTCTATTATAGTATAAAGACATTGATTGGAATCTATGATGAGAAGTACTTCGAACAAGGAAGTTTACTAGATGGCTGTATACATGTTACCCACCACTAATGAACAAAACTGTGTGTCTTATTTATGGATTACTTTATACATTTTTCTTGCTATGATGTATTTCAAGATCCCCCCAACAAAGATGAATGAAATGCCTTTTACAAGATATTTAAATTCTTTAATATTCAAGTTTTGCTCATAAAATTCACTTACGAATATGATCCATCTTGGAATTTGGGTAGCTAGCTATGCACCCAAAAGTATCTGAGACAGGTCTCAATTTAGTTTATTTTGCCAAGGTTAAGGAGACATCTGTGACACAGCCTCAGGAGGTCCTGACGACATGTGTCCAAGGTGGTTGGGACACAGCTTGGTTTTATGTATTTTAGGGAGACATGAGACATCAGCCAGTAGGCGTAAGATGTACATTCATGTTCAGTCTGGAAAGGCGGGACAATTTGAAGTGGAAAGGAAAGCGGGATGGGGGCTTCTAGGACACAGGTAGGTGAGATGAAAGGTTATATTCTTTTGGTCTTTGATCAGCCTTTTACCGAATATGCAATTTACATGTGAGAGGAAGGTGGAGGAATAGTCACTTATGCCTTAGTCTGGTTCATTGAATCTGCGTTTTTACGTAAATAATAGGGCATAGGAAGCAATCAGATGTGCATTTGTCTCAGGTAAGCAGGGGGGATGACTTTGAGCTCTGTCCTTTGTCCCGCACCTGGGGAGATAAGCTATCAATTTAAACTGCAAGAGTGAACTCTAACAGAACTGTTTTAGCGTAAACATCTTGAGTCCCATAAGGAATTTTGGACAAATGTAGCTTTTTTATCTTTGTAACTATTTTATTTAGGAATAAAATAGGAGGCACGTTTGCCTCATGCAGTTCCCAGCTTGACTTTTCCCTTTGGCTTAGTGATTTTGGGGTCCCAAGACGTATTTTCCTTTCACATACCCTAACCAATAATACTTATAAAGAGAGAATATTTGTTAGGTTACAAATTACTTGAACTAAAACGTGAATCACTACTTCCCATTTTCTTCTAATGTAACTATGGTAACAGTACTAGAATAACTAAGTTCTCTTCTTTTTTGGAAACAGTCTCACTCTGTTGCCCAGGCTGGAGTGCAGTAGCGTGATCTCAGCTCACTGCAACCCCAACCTCCCATGTTCAAGTAGCTGGGACTACAGGCACCCACCACTAAACCCGGCTAATTTTTGCATTTTTAGTAGATACGGGTTTTCACCATGTCTACCAGGCTGGTCTCAAAATCCTGACCTCAAGTGATCCACCCACTTTGGCCTCCCAAAGTACTGGGATTACAGGTGTGAGCCACTGCACCCGGCCTGAATAACTAAGTTCTTAATCCACTTGTGAGGAGTAATCATGTCCACTATATAATAGCTTACTAGTATTTGATTAATTTATAATATGAACCCGTGTTCCTGCACTGACTTTGTATTGGAGTCCTTCTTGGTTGCATTTGACGCTTTCAAGTTGAAGTGGGCTTGTGATGGTATTATATTTATGCAAAACAGATATGCTTCTGTTACCTTTTTCTTTTGCTTTTGAAATTAACATTGACTTAGTTTACCATCTTCATAAAAATACTTTGCAACCTTCAGCAATGCAGTTTTAACAATGATTGAGCTAGAATACAATACTTTGCTTAAATTCACTTCTTAGTTTTAGGGTATATATTGATAAAGAGTTATAAGTCCCCTTTCTTGGAAAAACTGTCTGGGTAACTTTTCTTTATCACAGGTCTCCTAGCATGTAACTGGTACATCACTGAACAGAAGAGGATTCATGGAAACTTAGATTGTGTGAAATCACATACTGTTAATAAGTTTTTCGTTTCATAGGACTTCAAAATGGGGTTTTGGTTTTCATTATAAACATTTTATTAAGTTCGTATCAATAGGATGGGGAATAATTCACTGTCTAACCTATAGACACAGGAGAGCTAAATTCACAGAGAGAGAGAGAGTAACTGACTTAATTTACAGTTTTAAAGAATGGATATTTAGTAGACACATTTTGGTGTTCTTTCTGTATGAGGAGAAAAGACACTTAAGGCACTATTGTCTCATTTACAAATACCTTAACAGAACAAAAAGAAATTGGAAAGGTACCTATTACTGTTTTCTTCTGATCTTGTTTCTTCCCCCAACCAGTTGATTACAGAAATTAGCTCACTGCCTACCGTTTCTTTATAAAGATATTTGTCTCTAGATCGTCTAAGAATATATGTTCAACCTTTATTAAGAACAGCAGTGCATTTTGTTACAGGTTTTAGAAGGCTGTCATTTATACCAGATAGCCCTGTGTCTAGATAATGATGATGATGATGATAATATTAGCTTGTGTGTGTCTTATATGTCAAGCAGTGTGCTAAATATGACTTATCTCCTAGGATAAGTACTTAACGCCTTATCTCTTGGGATGCTTCATTTTTACGGTAATTTACCTGTGAAGAAACTGTGGCTCAGAGAGGTTAAGAAATTTACCCAAAGCAGAGTTCTGTTAGAATAAAACGGTTTATTGTCCCTTGGATTCTACTTTACTTACAGTGATTATCTCAGAAAGCCAAAAGTAAAATCAGACTCATTCTTAGTTGGTACAGACTCAGCCTTTATCTTTCTCATCTGGTTGCTAAAGACACCCATTTAAGGAGAGTGAGAAGAACAAAATAGTTCAAGGTGCCCTTCCTTACCGCACGAGTAGAAAAATGGCAAAAGACCATTGCCGGAATGAATTACCTTCTGTGTGTATGTGTGTGTGTAACATCATAACATGTAATATGACACATCACATCATCTGCCTTAGTATATATTGTGTGCTGCTCTATGACTTAAAAATCATCTTTGATTTCTTTTTTGCCCACATTTCAATCCATGTTTGAGTCCTGAAGGTAGGTTCTGTCTCCAGAATGCATCCCTAATTCATCTGCCTGTTTCTGCTTCCACTGTTACACGGGTCGTCTTGCCTGAACTATTGCAGTAGCCTTCTGATTTCTTCCTGTTTTTTACAATTGCCTAACTACAGTCTACTCACAGAGTAGCCACAGTAATCTTTCTTAAAGCGTAAAAGAGAACATGTTCCTTTCCTACCTGCAACGAACACATCAACAGATTTTCATTGCAGCTTACAGGAAATCCAACTTCCTACGCTCTATCCTTGTTTACTATGCTTCAAATATACTGACCTCTGTAGTTTTCATCCTTAACACATTAATATCCATCTTAGGTCTTTGTATCTGTTGTTTCCTTTACCTGGGCGGCTCTGGTCATCGATTTTCTTGTGGCAGACTCCATATCATTTAGGTTTCACTTCAGATGTCACCGTTTCAGTGGAGGTTCTCTCACTGATCCAGATGCTCCCCACCTTAATAGTCTCATATTACCATGTTTCATTTTCTTTTTAGTTATCACTGTGTTATGTTAATTTAACTTGTTGCTCGCTTGTTTAGTATTTATTTCTACCTCCGTCAGAACTTCACTTCTTGAGAGCATGGCCTCCCTTGTGCCTAGAAAAATGTAGTAGCACATAGTAGGAGCTCAATTAGTATTTATTGGATGAATGTAAATTTCTTTCTTTTTTTTTTTTTTTTGAGTTGGAGTTTCACTCTGTCACCCAGGCTGGAGTGCAGTGGTGTGATCTCGGCTCACTGCAGCCTCCGCCTCCTGGGTTCAAGTGATTCTCCTGCTTCATCCTCTTGATTAGCTGAGATTACAGATGCCCACCACCATGCCTGGCTAATTTTTGTATTTTTAGTAGAGATGGGTTTCACCATGTTGGCCATGCTGGTCTTGAACTCCTGACCTCAAGTGACCCCCCCCCACCCCCCCGCCCCATGTCAGCCTCCCAAAGTGCTGGGATTACAAGTATGAGCCACTGTGGCTGGCCTAAATATTCATTTAACATTATATTGTGAATATTTTACCACTGTCTTAAATATTTAGAACAATCATTGTGAACTCTTGATCCACAGTCCAGATCTGGCCTAAAGACACATTTTATTTGGCTTACTACATAGTGCTGTTGTTTGAGGTGTAACTTACAGTCAAGTGCACACATCTTAAGTGTACAACTTGATGCATTGAATTTGTGTATACCAGTGTAACCACTTCTCAGATTAATTAGCTACTAATATTTTAAAATTGGGAGACTTCACATAAAAATCCAGAGTTCCAGTATCTCATAAAAACATCAAGATCAACACAACCATTTTCCCCGTGATCACAATTTATTGTAGCTTAGAAGCAGCTGTCCAAAGTGTTGACACGTGTTCCCCAGGTTGCCTGCAGTCTTCACCCTTCCTCCTCTTCCCTCTGACCTTGAAATCAGTTGCCAGTTGTCACTTATAATTTCATTTGAATTGTTTTTTTTGTGATGGAGAAATATTTATCTCTTCTATTGTCTCTATAAAAAAGTGAAAACATAAATGGAAACAGAAAAGGTGTCTAATACTTAGTCTATACCATTCATTTGTATTTCTGATTGTTTGTTAGCCACCCTAATTCTATACAGTTATGTTTAAATGGTGCATAAATATATTGTTTACTTACCCACTGTTCTGTGAAAACATACAAGATTAATCTTTGTACTTATCACTTTATTAGGATGATATTTTAGAAGTGGATTTTTCTGGATCAAAATATATTTTCATTTTTAAACTTGATATGTATTGTCAACTTTCTTGATAGTAGTATAAATTGCTATAATCTGGAGAGAGTCTATGGAAGTGTTCATTTCTCTACATTGTTGCCAACACTGGAAATTGTAATTTACAAGTTTTGCCAATATAGTTGGTAAAAAACAAAAATGGGAATGCTGGCCAAGAAAAAGTTTTTCATCTTCTCATCTACATAAGTAATTGTATTTTATTTTAAAGGATATGATATGAAATATTACTTAGTACAGTGCTATACCTTAGAAGTATATTGAATCAAATCATGTACCGTGTATCTTTTATATAAAGCAATATGAATACCTCAGTAGAACTTGGGAAGCCTTTAACCTTGATCCTTACATATTATTTATGTTTATATATATATATACACACACACACACCCCATGTTCTCTATCTGTGCATGGGAATAAATATTGCAAAATTTTCTGTTTTGAAGCACATACAACTAATTCTTAAGCATTGTGTTTATTTTGGCTTTCATATTTTAAATCAGATGCTATTATTCTGTAATTTGCTTTTTAAGGAGATGCCTACATAGAAGAGTGACAGCAGCTGGACTAAATGTTTCACTGCTGAACTAGTTCCTCAGGTATCCTGGCTCTAGAGATTGCTATGGGAGATTGGATGACTGTTACAGATCCAGGTCTGTCTTCAGGTAACTATGTCTAAATAATTGTAAACTAAAGCAGAAGCTCCAAAGGTGAATTTTTCAATGAAAATATAAAATAATTATTGCAGATGTTGAAGAAGTGACTAAAGAGAGACAATGGTTATAAAATGCTTTCATGCCTACTGAGAATACCACTTTAATTGTGTCTTTTGGAAAAATAAGTGTATAGTTTTCATAAAAAAGGAAGCTTTGTCCTAATTTGAAAATATCTTAAAATATATATGTGTATATTATATCTACGTTTATGTGTATATATAATTCAAAGTCTTTAGTAATGGAGATTATGTTAGCTATACACACATTTTTCTAAATCATTTATATAAATGTCTTTTATTCTTTCAGAAAGCAAAACTATCTCTCAACATACCTCAGAAACAAAGATGTCTCCATCAAGTTTATACTCACAGCAAGTGCTATGTTCTTCAGTACCTTTATCAAAAAATGTGCACAGTTTTTTCAGTGCCTTCTGCACAGAAGATAATATTGAACAGAGTATTTCATATCTTGATCAGGTAACATGTTTCTTTAAAAAAATAGCATAAATCATGTTATATGATAGAATGTATCCAAGTTATGAGAAAAACATTTGTCAAACACAAGTTTGTTGTTTACGTGGTGCCCCTGAAACTTAGATTATCAGATAATTTTGGTGATTGTCTCATCTAGATGCAAGGCTTTTTTGTTTGGAGAAGCTTGGCCTCCTCATTGTCCTGGGGGCTCCTCCACTGAGAGTCCAGCCATGACTATTGATGCAGAAACCCAAGTGCCTTGCTCCATGTCACAGCTTCATAGCAGAGGCTAAAAGAGCCCCATCCTCTTAACTCTTTGTCCTTTGGGATATTTACCGTTTTCTTAAGCATTTCAAGATAGTTTTCTATATTTCTCAGAAAAGATTTCTGTCTTTTGATTTTTTTTTTTAACTAAGTTGTCCAGTAACCAACCTTTTAAAATAACATTTATTTTTAATTCTTAATTGACAAAAATTGTATCTATTTGCCATGTACAACATGATGTTTCAGAATATACATTGTGGAATGGTTCAAGTTAATGTGCATACCTCACATATTATTTTTTGTGGTGAGAATCTACTCTCAGCAATTTCAGAAATCTGGTACATTGTTACTAGCTGTGGTCACCATGTGGTACAATGGAGCTATTGAACTCACTCTTCCTCTCTAACTGAAAGTTTGTATCCTCTGACCAGTATCTCCTCAACTGTAATCAACTTTAAGAAAATATTTTCTCCTTCCAGGAATTGACTACTTTTGGTTTTCCTTCATTATATGAAGAATCTAAAGGTAAAGAGACAAAGAGAGAATTAAATATAGTAGCTGTTTTAAATTGTATGAATGAGCTGCTTGTGCTTCAGCGGAAGAACCTTCTAGCTCAGGAAAATGTGGAGACGCAGAATTTGAAGCTGGGAAGTGATATGGACCATCTACAGAGCTGCTACTCAAAACTTAAGGTAGAAATTGCATATCTTCATTTTAATGCCATAATTATATAATGGAATACTATAAATTTTTACTGACTTTATCAAATATTTCAGGGTTTTCTTAAAAAGCTTTAGGGTTTTCTTTTTAAACAGGTAAGTAAAAGTGAACTTATAATTTGTGCATGTCTGCTTCCTAATACCTAAAGCATATTGAAGGCATTAATTTGTTGAGCTGTTTAATGACTTGCTGAATCTGTAAAGTTAGATTAGGAAATATTTATGTTCTAGGAAAATAAAATAAGGATTCCCTCATCCCATCCAATCTTGGTTAATAAAGTATATGCTTCGTTTAAAACTCTTATTGTAAGAGGCTGCACAAGTTAATTCCAAGAAAAATATTATTAAGACATCTATGATGCCTGATGAGCTAAGGGTCAATAATTAAAGCAGACTAGATAACTTCTCTCAGAAGCCCTGTGTCTCAAGAAAAGACTAGAAAAATGCTGTCATAAACTTGCTTTTCTCTTAAAAAAAGGAAGTAAGTATTTTTCACAGGACCATTGAACCTACTACCTTTAAAATGTAGAATATTTGATAATGGTTTCTATTTTGATTTATTTCTTTTTCTTCCTTTTATGTTTTCGTGTTTATTTTAAAAATGTTTATTCAAGGAGAAGGGAACAGGCGTTCAAAATCATGGTGTGGTCAGGACTTATAGTTGTATATTATTAAGGATGTAACATAATGAATCCAAGTCAAATTTTTTCCTAAATATACTATTCTATATTTGGTTTTGTTATTTGTGAAAATCAAAGCCTTTGCATTTGCATACTGTCAGATGATCAGCTTCCTTTTAGTTTTCATCTGTTTGTCTGTGCCCTTTTACTTTTCCTTATTTTTCTTTGTGTACATCCACCCCCACCCCACGCCGTCTAAGAAAACAAACAAAAAATCCACTCAGAATCTTGAATCTTTGAGCTCTGTGAGAGAATAATAGGACCTCTCTATAAAACATTTTTAAATCCCCTAGCAGGAAATGTGCTATAAAGAAGTGGCACAGAGTTGGCCTGTGTGGAAACACTAGAAACACTTGGGGATTGGTTTAGAGACATCTTCACTCTTAATGAGCACCTGTCCCTACCAGCCTGTCATTGATAATGCTATCTTATGTTGTCTTCTTGGCTCATACACAATGATAAAAGTGTGTTTTCTCCTAATAATGTTTTTAGACTTTTGTGCATCCTATATTCCTAAAGGATAGATGATCCAGCTGTGTGTCTTGGCTGACTGGGAAACTGTGATAGATTGGAGGGGGTAGTTGGTGCCCCCAGGCTTATGAAAAGGTTATGAGTTATGGATGCTACTTTAATCCAGATGAGAGAGACCTATGGAAAGTCTTATTAAGGATTAGGCTGATCCAGAGTTGTAACCCTTGGCCACGTGTCTTGTAAGTAGCTAGCAAATAATTATATAATGATATGTTGGTGATCTGAGGCTATTGAGCCATTCCTTCAAGGAGTGGTCCCATTTATTAGGACTACCCAGAGTGTAGACTGTTTCTCCAGGATGTCTTCTAATATAGGATTTGACCTGGGCCAGAATCTTGTTATTTTGGGTCAACTATGGACAGAAATGTATATTCAGTGGGGAAAGTTGCCAGTCTATCTGCAAAAGTTGCTAGATCTAGCATATGATTCATTCAACTTGTTGAACAAAATTTATTGAGTATTTATGTGCTAGGCACTGAGTTTCAGAGAGGAGTGAAACCCCAGTCCTTGTTAGCAAGGAGATTACACTCCAGGGGAAGGAGACATATTGAAACATAACTATTTGTTTCATTAATTGTTCTTGGTGTAGGAGGCAAGGGAAGGCTTCACAGAGAGGTAACATTTGATCTGAGATTGGAAGAATAAGTAGAAATTTGCTAGAGTTTGGAAATGGCATTCTAGGCAGAGTATATGACTTGTATAAATGTGTGGCGGCATGAGAGATCATTGCACTTAAGAGGAAGCACAAATATCTCTGTTGGGGCTGCGATGGGTATGTGATGGATATGAAGAGCCGTTTAAGATAAGGCTGGAGCCTCATCTCCAGATGATGTAAAAGGAATTGTACAAAAACAGGGAAGCACTGAGGAGTTGTAAACAGGAGGAAGACAATGTGTAAATATTCTGGAAAGGGGTGGAGAAATTACAGGGGGATTGCAGATTTGTATTTGGGGTGGAGTCAGGGGACTCAGGAAACCTGGTGATAAGGATACCTGTTAGCAAGCCTTTGCTGAGGTTTTGGACTTGTACTACAGTAGTGCTAATGGGGGCGTTAAGAGTGAGATCTGAAGAACACTTAGGAGGTAGAATGGGTAGGATTTTATGAAAAATAAGAATTTGGAAATTCAAGACCCCATTCATGTCTCTGCCTTGAGTTACTGAGGATGGTGATGCGATTCACTAAGAAGGGAAGGAAGGGTGTGTGCAGATGTTCAGGGGTCATGCTGAGTTCAGGTAAAGTGTTGATAGTCACTGAGTGAATTTCTGATTTCACATATATGCCACATATCAGCTGGCCTAGTGCTCTAAGTTATGCCATGCCATCTGATCTGCCTAGTGGCAAGTTTTACACATTCTAAAAAAAGGGTGCCAAAAATTGACAACCTTAGAGTTATCCAAGTTATGTTCCTACATTTTCTGTATCTTCTTGAGATCTGTTCTTATAGAAATTGTGCATGTTATTATTTATGGTTGGTTATGACATAACTTGATTGGCTTTGGAATTTTATAAAAATAAGAGTGTGATTTTAAAAATATTTCATGTGGGTGGCCTCATCAGAACTCGGCATAGTTCCTCAGGAAATGCGATAAGCATTTAAAATGAGCATCTTGTCTCATACTGATTCTGGTTTTGCTGCGATTCCTCTCTGGGAAGTGCCTTCAGAGACTTTACCACCTGCAAGGAGGAGTGGTGTCACACAGAAGTCCCATTTCTGTGACTTGAAGTGTTACCGCTTTGCTTGGTCACCCATCTTTTTCTTCAGACTTAGCTCCAAATCACTTTTGCTTCTTTTTCAAAGCCAGGTACACTCTCAAAGGATGATGACATTGATTTACCTGAGGAGATCTTCAAAAGTGTGGTATAGAAGTGTTAAAAAGCATTAAAAATAAACTTTCAAAATATTCAGTGGCAGCATCATGGAGTGATGCTCTTTCCAGGGATCTTTATGTACTATTGTATCTATATACACAATTTTATATCAATTAAAATTTGATATGTAAATTTAAATATTATAATTTTATAGTGTGCTTTATAATAATTCCTTTAAATAAACATTTCGTGTGCCACTAACGTTTGATTTTGGCTAATAAACACTAGGTTGTATAACTTCTTGCTACTGCTCTTTTAAGAATTCAGTTATTCTAAGTCTTTCATTAATTTTAATCAAAATTGCATATAAATGTTTTAGGAACAACTGGAAACCTCCAGGAGGGAAATGATTGGGCTTCAGGAGAGAGACAGACAGTTACAGTGTAAGAACAGGAATTTGCATCAGCTGCTAAAGAATGAGAAAGATGAGGTGAGTTGTCGGTTATTGCAGATGAAGTTTAAGTGAATTTTTGTTTTCTTTGTAATGTGAGATGACCATAAGAGGCACTTTACTTGAAAAATGGAAGAACCATTTATTCATCTTTCCCCAAATTGGTGTGGTGGATCTTTATGTACAGTGTTCAACTGGAAGGTCAGGTACCTTCACCACCACAGCCCTCACCACCAGTGGATCCATTTGGCTTAGATACATTGGTTCATAGCTAGTAACAGCCAGTGTCCTGGACTGCCCTTCCTGGACTCATGTTCACTGTCACTTTTTCTTAGGCACAACTGCTTTAAATGCCGATGTTTTATTCTCTGCTATACCTGTACGTGATACCCGGGGTGCCCCTTCGTGCATGCACTATCTTAAATACTGGCATTGTTCATCTAGTCAAGCAGTTTCTTCATTAAATGGGCACAGAAGCAGTTCACATTAAAAATCTAATTTCTGACACAATATATAATTCTAATTTCTGCTTTAGTGGTTACTTAGCAGAATTCTAATTTCTACTTTAGTGGTTACTTGGACCTGTAGTGCTAATGCATGTCAAAATATTATTTTTTAATTTGTGTAGGAAGAAACCATTATGTTTTTATTGCTCTACAGTATGACTCCGACCATGTATAAATAACTATATAACTGTGTAAAATAAGTATAAAAATATAATAGTTTCAGTGTTTTATATGTTGTTTTAATTATAAAGACTTTTGAGGACTGTATTTCCTTAAAGAGCCCTGGAGTGATTTAGATAGATTTGTTTTACCATATTTGTTTATTAATAGTATATTTAGGAAGTAGGTAATTAGTATTTTAACTAAACTGTAAGGTTGCTTATACATGTTTCCTTGAGTTCACAGATAGTTTTCACTTGATCTGTTGATTACACTTAAATGGTTTGAATATAGTTTATCTTCGGTAGGTATTAAGTTAATCATGTTCATCTCCAGCAGGGGATGGGAATGGCTTTATAAAAGAATAGGACATACTCTGTCAGGAGCTACGAGAAGGTGTAATAGATCTAAATTTTGAACAGCAGTGTCTGGCACAAAGTAGGTACTCAGCAAATATTTGAACTGGATTCTGTCTGCTGTTTGGACTTACTCTTATTTGAGAACTATTTTTAATTGGGAAAATGAGCCTGTTTACCTGCTTCCATGTACCACAGGTTTCATTCACTTTGTCACAGATTAATAAAAAATGTAAGTGATTTTAAGTCAGTAATACAGGGAGTTCACTAAAAATGATAAGATGAATTCTCTTTATCTCAGATGAAGCTTTAATCATTTTAATACTTCCATAAGAATATCTGGTTTTAGGCTGGGTGTGGTGGCTCACACTTGTAATCCCAGCACTTTGGGAGGCCAGCACAGATGGATCACAGGTCAGGAGCTCAGGATTAGTCTGGCTGACGTGGTGAAACCCTGTCTCTGTTAGAAATACAAAAATTAGCCAGGCATGGTGGCACACACCTGTAGTCCCAGCTACTTGGGAGGCTGAGGCAGAAGAATTGCTTGAATCCGGGAGGCAGAGGTTGCAGTGAGCCAAGATCGCACCACTGCACTCCACACTGGGCGACAGAGTAAGACTCTGTCTCAAAAAATAAAAATTAAAAAAAAAAAAAAGAATATCTGGTTTTTAAATGATCAGAGTCTTTATGTAAGGTAAAATGTATAGGAAATAATTTAGAAAGTTAGCACTTCTGGAAATATCAGAATTAAAAATTCTTTATGTGATTCATATAATATTTTTAAAAGTGGTTTCTAGTGGTTACAAATACGGAAGAATCATCCTAGGATTTTAAAACCTATATGTGGAGATGAATGTTAGGACTTTTCTCTTCTGAATTTGTTCATTTTAATTGGGCTTATACTAGCGAATGCTTTTTTCAGGTACAAAAATTACAAAATATCATTGCAAGTCGAGCTACTCAGTATAATCATGATATGAAGAGAAAGGAGCGTGAATATAATAAACTGAAGGAACGTCTACATCAACTTGTTATGAACAAGAAAGATAAAAAAATAGGTAAACAGCTGGCAAAGATCATCTAAGGGAATAAATAAGCTAATACTATGCTTAGAAAAAATTGTAAAAGGATTGCATACAATAACTCATGAAATGTTATTTTCATGCTTTATACAATTGCTTCTTGGTGGTGTTTGTTTATATAAAGAAATTCAGACAGTTGATTAATGGAAAATAAGTCATTTTGCTTTGCTCTATTTAGTTGCATGTATTTTTAACATGACTGGTGTAGGATTAATCCATAGAGGGAAACTAAGCCAGGGAACATTCTAATTTTCCATAGCAAAGAACTGATAATATTAAAAATCAGGGTCAGTTTCTGAGTATCAAAAGAAGTATTTTAGAGTAAACCTCATAAAATTGTTCATCAGACCAAGTTGTTCATGCCAGTTTGAATTTCTTTAAATAAGTTTAGCTGTGCATTTTTGAAGCAACTAGTCAAAAGTATGGACTGTAACAGTTATGCATATGTGTCTACTTTTTTTCTACTAGTAGTCTTTTTTTTTTTTTTAACTTTAAGTTCTGGGGTATATGTGCAGATCTTGCAGGATTGTTACATAGGTATACACATGCCATGGTGATTTGCAGCATCCATCCCCTATCCCGTCACCTACATTAGGTATTTCTCCTATTGTTATCCGTCCTCAATTCCCCCACCCCCTGCTATCCATCACCTAGCCCCTTGCTCCCCAGCAGACTCCAGTGTGTGATGTTCCCCTCCCTGTGTCCATGTGTTCTTATTGTTCAACACCCACTTATGAGTGAGAACATGTGGTGTTCGGTTTTCTGTTCTTGTGTCAGTTTGCTGAGAATGATGGTTTCCAGATTTATCCATGTCGCTGCAAAAGACATGAACTCATCCTTTTTTGAGGCTGCATGGTATTCCATGGTGTATATGTGCACATTTTCTTTACCCAGTCTGTCAATGATGGGCATTTGGGTTGGTTCCAAGTCTTTGCTATTATAAACAGTGCTCTTTTTCAAAACTTTAAACCATTTCATCCAAATATGTGCATAATTTCACATAGATAGTGTAGATTAAAAAGTAAAGAAACACAAAAGTAGAGCGTTACAATACTGGCGTAGTATAAATAAGAGACACAAGAAGTGTGTGGATTTACTTATTGAAGAATGGTTTCCAAGTGACTATAGGCAGTCCTCTAACCTATATTATACCATGACACCCCTAACCTGTCTTACCTTAGATTTGGAAAACAGCTGATGAGCATACATTTCAGGCTGTCATGTCATAGACTGCCTGCTATCAGCAAGCAGTTTAGTGTTGACCACATCACTGTCATTCTACAGCAGGGCTGTTGCAGGCATCTGAATACTTATCTTTTAAATTATTGAAAAATAGAAATCAAGATTCAGTAATATGCAGTTAAGACTGTAAATGTTAGGTATCCTGAGTTAATCTTACTCGTTTGGACAATCACTGGTTTTTAAGGTTAGTTAGCCTCATGTTCATTCATGAAGGGAAAATTAAAAAAGGATGAAATGCTGAAAATATAAAATGTAACATAGAGAAGTTTGTTTAGGATTTAGTTCTGGAAACAGAGCTCTTACATTATAGGGGTCTTGCTGTTTCCTGGTCCAGTTATAAGTGACAGTTTCATAATGATTTTATTAACTCTAAGATTACAATAACTCACTCTTACTTCCTTCTTATATCAAATGCTTCCATGGCCACCTGCAGCAAAAGATATTACTACTCTCAGGAGCTTTGACTCCTTTGATGAAGATGATGTTGTTAACAGGGCATGGCAGACTTTCTGTATAGGTCCATATAGTAAATATTTTCAGCTTTGTGGGATCTACAACTTGTTGAACCTGCTTATCTCTGCCATTGTAGCAGGGAAAAGTGGCCATTGGCAATATGTAAGCAAGTGGATGTGGCTGTGTTTCCATAAAGCTTTATTTATAAAATCAGGCAGCCAGCCTGCGGGCTATTATCAGCCAACCTCGATAATAAAATTAATAATGATAAAGTAACATTAAGTACTTACTGTGTGCCAGATACTGTGTTTACCTCTACTGTTAGGTGCTTTAACATTTGTCTTCACTCTTTGGTAGATACTTTTATTATTCCCAGTGTCCAAGAAAAAACGGGTTTAGCAGTTAAATAACGTGCCAAGATCTCTGCTTACAAGTGGTGGAATTAGAAATTCAAAAATTAGGCTGTTTGAGCCCAAATCTTAATCTATATACCAGGTTCACTTACACCACTTATGTGTATAGAGTGCATTAGAATTTTAGACACTTAAGCACGTATGGTAAGAATTAATTTTGTGTGTTCATGTTTGTAGCTATGGACATTTTGAATTATGTTGGTAGAGCTGATGGAAAAAGAGGCTCCTGGAGGACCGGTAAAACTGAAGCCAGGTAAAGTCCAGTTTAAATTGACAAATGTAATCAGACTTCCTTCTATACTACATTTTCATACTGACAAGTTTCTTTCTCAGGAATGAAGATGAAATGTATAAAATTCTCTTGAATGATTATGAATATCGTCAGAAACAAATCCTAATGGAAAATGCTGAACTTAAGAAGGTGCTTCAGCAGATGAAAAAGGAAATGATTTCTCTTCTTTCTCCCCAAAAGAAGAAACCCAGGGGAAAGAGTAGATGATAGTACAGGAACTGTAAGTGGCTCTTTCCTCTCTAATATAGTCTTCAGATTGCTAATAAGAATGATTAAAACGCATTCTCAATGGAGACACTATTGGTATTTTGAATAGGATACTCACTGCTATGCTACTTTCAGTTACTGTGACAACCAAAAAGACTGTTCCTGCGGTTTTCAGACATTCCCTGGAAAATACTGGAGATGATTTTCCAAGGAATTAATACATGTCAAGCACTGTAAGAAGTGCTTTATAAGCAGCATCTCATTTTTAAAATATTCTTCATGATACATGAGATTATTTCAAATGTTAGAATTTGATGATTTAGATACTACAAATATTCCCATTTTATACATAAGGAAACTAAGGCACAATGCTTAGTAGCCCAGAATCACACATGACAGTGCTAGGATTTGAATCCAAGTTTGTCTCACTCCAAAGCTCACCATCATAACCACTATGTCAGATAATCAATTGTTTTAGTATTGTGTACTCTACTTTCCAGAGAGTGAAACTTTTGTTAACTTTGGGAACCAGATAATCAGTTTATAAATTTATTGAGTGTTCTTTATGTTCTAGTCTTTGGAAGGGAAAAACTAAAAAGATTTTGACTTTCTCCCTCGAGAAGCTCTTTTTGGGAGAGACAGATGTGAAAACGTGATTTTTACATGTGTCAGGTGCTGTAATAGGGTAGTACAATGTGCAGAAAAGAACAGTTTATGGCAATCAGTGCATCACAGAGAAAGTGACATTTTCACTGCTTCTTAGAAAATAAATATTTTTGAGGTTAAAAATAAAACGTGGAGAAAGCATTCCATAGAAAGACAGTAATATATGCAGAGGTCTGAAAAAAAATCACATAATGGTGAAAAGTTCATTTTACTTCATTGCTTTACATATAAGTTAAAATCGTAGGTTTCAGCAAGTTGACATTAGTGATTAAAATCTGAAAATAATGTTGATAGAAAATGCTAGTTAACAGCAAGGCACCAGAACTTGTTTTTTAAACCTGTATTTGAGTATTATTTATTTTGTGGTATCACAAATCAGTCCAGCTGATAAGCCCATCACACCACTTACTTTTTTTCTCCTTAACATTTTTTATTATTACTTGAATATTCTTTTACATTCTCCACTTTGAGGTGTGCTTGGCCTCTTGCATGTAATTAACCTTTTCTCTCAAACTCTGTCTCTCCTAGTCAGTTCTTAACTTTCACTAATACCTCTTCGAGATTAGCATAGTATCTGTTACTCCTGTAGCGTCTTGAGTTTTTGGTCCAACCTTAACCTCTCATCACCAGATTTCAGTCAGCATTTCCGTATGTAGTAAATCAGGGGGATCTTTCTCAGATGATTAAACCCTCTTCACTCCCATTACTCAGCCAGTGGGTAGTATCATGTATAATTCTTCATAGTTCAAATGTTTAAGTGGACAAACAATCTCTTAAATATCTTCTTAAAAGATCCATTTTTCAATTTTTGTAGGGAAAGATTTTTGAAGCATTATAGCAAGAGAAATGAGATGTAATGTTGGAATGCCTAGGTAGCATCCAGGTTTCATTTATTATTTGACTGACTTACCTGTAACTAAAACATATACCAAAAATTCAGGTTAGGTGAGTTTGTTATTTTGTTTCTTGGTTTTTTAGAGACAGGGTCTTTATGTGTTGCCTAGGCTGGTCTTGAACTCCTGGGCTTAAACAGTCATCCCACCTTGGTCACACACAGTGTTGGGATTACAGGCGTGAGGCACTGTGCCCGGCCAAATTTTTTAATTTTCACTTTGTGGTTACAGAGTTCAATATGAGAAATGTGCAGTAATTATTTTACTTTTTCCTTTTTTTTTTTTTTTGAAATGGAGTCTTACTCTGTCACCAGGCTAGAGTGCAGTGGTACGATCTTGGCTCACTACAACTTCCGCCTTCTGGGTTCAGGTGATTCTCATGCCTCAGCCTCCCGAGTAACTGGGACTACAGGCATGCACCAGCTAATTTTTCTATTTTTAGTAGAGACAGGGTTTCACCATGTTGGCCAAGATGGTATCCATCTCTTGACCTTGTGGTCTGCCGGCCTCGGCCTCCCAAAGTGATGGGATTACAAGCATGAGCCAACACGCCCAGCCATTAATTTTTCTAATCGCATATTCGTAGTATTGTGATAGGTTTTAAAATGTGCAGAAGAGAAGTTGTGCTTCATTGGAAGAGTTACTGGCAAGTAGCTCCTGAGGATTGGCAGGGTCTAGAATCACCATGAGCTGGATCCTGGGCCTTTCCCCTGTCTGCTTTGCCTCAGAGACCCTGACCCCTGCTGGCCCGTTGCTGACTTCAGACTACCGATAGAGTTCTTCAGACTCAGTCACTCCCTCATTCTGCTGATCTCCATGTGGGAACAGTCAAATCAGCCGTTCTTTCTTCTCTTCTTCTATCATCCATTTTTCCCCAGCAAGATTTTGATTGTTAAATTAGTGAAGCGTTATCTCTCTACCTTCCTGAATATTAATGACAAATTAGAAGTACTTTATGTAGATATGGGTTATTATGACATATATCCATTTTAGTATTGTTTCCCCATGTTCTTTATCCTGCTTTTACTCTGTATGATCATACATCAGTAAAGTTTGCTACTTCTTCATGATTTCATGTTTTGGCAATTACAAAGAAAAATATCTCCAGTTGTATGAAAAAGTATATGAGGAAAATAGAATTAACAGTTGCTTTGATTAAATACTTGGGAGATTATTTCACAAGTACATTTCTTTAAGCAGCCTAGGATTAGAAACAAGTTGATGTAATGTCAAATCTCAGTTCTGCCTCTTACGCTGCTTCTCTAAGCCTCCGTTTTTCCACATTGTAATGAGTTGAGGATTAAATAACGGGAAAACATTAGACAGGTGGTGATATCTCCTTCTCAGACAGCTTCGTGACTCTTGTCATTAACTATATTTGGATTCAAATTCAGGTTTGGAGAGATCTGAATTTGGGAGTTTCTGTCATCAGTATTAACTTTTTTCTCAAGACATTTATGTTAAATCCTGGGTCATATATGCATAAGATACAGCACAGAAATGATTTTGATGTGGCTGCCTCTAGTAATCAACCTGAAGACTACTGCCTGAGCATCTAAAGCCATTTTAAGGTACTAGTCTTTCCTCCTGATCTCTCTCCACTTGTAGGTTATCTCTGATGTTGAAGAAGATGCCGGGGGAACTGAGCAGAGAGAGTATGTGGGACCTTTCCTGTGAAACTGTGAGAGAGCAGCTTACCAACAGCATCAGAAAACAGTGGAGAATTCTGAAAAGTCATGTAGAAAAACTTGATAACCAAGGTAACCACTGCTTCTGTGCATTTAAAGTGAGTTGTGACATTTGTTAAGGTGTTGCTTTTCAGTCACTTAGAAAGCCACATTATAAGCTCAGAACTAAAGTACTGTACTTCAGTTTGGTGGTTTGAAAGCAAGATTTTGTGTACATTTACTTTTTCATTCTGTTCTATTCTATTCTATTCTATTCTATTTTTTGAGACAGAATCTCACTCTGTCACCCAGGCTGGAGTGTAGCGGTGTGATCTTGGCTCACTGTAACCTCTGCCTCCCAGGTTCAAGTGATTTCTCCTGCCTCAGCCTCCTGAGCAGTTGGGACTGCAGACACACATCACAACCAGCTAATTTTTTGGTGTGCTTTTAGTAGAGATGGAGTTTCGCTGTGTTGGCCAGTACTGATTATAGGCGTGAGCCACAGAGCACAGCCGAGATTTTGCATACATTTACATGTGAGGTTTGATTCTCACTGAGAAAATACACTTTGGTCTCAGAGTGAATGTTTGAAAAGAGGACATCATGCATCCATCTCTTCTGGATGCAGTATACAGTCGAATAAAGAGAACTGAGTTGGGTGGAGCAAGTGAGGGATAAAAGACTACACATTGTGTATAGTGTACACCACTTGGGTGATGGGTGCACCAAAATCTCAGAAATTACCACTAAAGATCTTATTCATGTAACCAAAGACCACCTGTTCCCCACCAAAAAGAGACAAAACTGAGTCTCTTTTACTGACTCTCAAAAATCAAGAAATATTTATCATGTAAACATAGGAACCTTTTGCTTATTTCCAGATGCTTGCAAATTACTATGTTCCTAATAATTCACTTAAAATTATTTTCAAAATAATAGATGTTCAATGCAAAATATTAATTTGGAAGTATATAAAGTAGAATATCCAGGTGTCTATTCCGTTACACATAACACTTAACAGTTTGGTGCATATTTTTCTAGACTTTCCTTTATGGATTTGCAAGATACTTATTTTTCTTATTTTAAAAATTGAATATTACCTATATTTTTCTTCAGTGGGCTTTTTTCTCTTAACTGTATTATTTCAGACATTATTCTCTTTCCTTATACATAGCTCTACATTGATGAATATATTCTTAATATTTTCTACTTGGTAAAGTTTGAATGCTTTTAAATCAGGAAAATAAAGATTTCTGCTCAGTAAATGAAGCCTATTTAAAGAATAATTTAAATTGTCAAAGTATGAACTCAGTGCCATTGTGTTAAGTAGTAAAGCGCAATCAGCAAAGTTATTATCACAGCACCAAAATGAATGTATGCGAGATTTTGTTCCTTTGAGTCAGTGCCGTCTATTAGAAAATAGCAAGTATGTTTGGACTTCGTATTTGTTGAATTTAATATTTGAGAGCAAGATTTGAGGCACTTCACTGATCTTTGAAGCAGTGTCAGCAAAAACATAGTTAATGATTTTATTTTTCTCTTCTCCTGAATATGGCCATTTTGTCTGTTTTTAACTGGGACATAATCTTGAATAAATATGGATTACAAATTAAATGTTGGCAATCGAGCTCTGTTTGCAAGCATATCATTTAGTCTTAAAATTGTACAAGTGTATAATTGTTATGAACTCCTGAAGTTGTTTTGCTACTTTAAATTTTTTGTAATATTAAAATAATATAAATTTTATTATAGCTTATGAAATTTTAAAAGGCCAAAGGACATAACTACCTTTTAGAAAACCTGTAAGATTCTAGAAAGATAAAAGTTCTGAGAGCCTTTGTTTTAAAGACATGTACAAAACACCATAAACAAAATGGTGGCTATAAAACCTATGTCAACTTACTGATTTTGTGTTAGTTTCAAAGGTACACCTGGAAGGTTTTAATGATGAAGATGTAATCTCACGACAAGACCATGAACAAGAAACTGAAAAACTCGAGTTAGAAATTCAGCAGTGTAAAGAAATGATTAAAACTCAGCAACAGCTTTTGCAGGTGAATGTCAATTACCTTTTAAAGCTGTTCTCCATGAAAAGCCAGAATTGTGCAGAAACTTACTAGATTTGTATTCCTTTATGTCATAAGGCCTTGGTATTTGACAGTTTTCTAGTCTGTGTTCCCTGCTAACAGATATGTTGTGTACCATTCCTTAAGTAGTCCATACGTTGCTGGTTGGGTAGTAGCTTTTGGGAAATGAGAATTCTCATTTGACTTTTTGATTCTTAATTTCTTTTCCTGCCCTGAAGTTTGACCTGCCTTCCCTTGCTTTTATTTCAACTTGTTGGAGCGTTGCAGGGTCCCTCGGGAACTCACTGTGTTTTAAATGTTAATAGCAGCAGCTCGCTACTGCATGTGATGATGATACCACTTCACTATTACGAGACTGTTACTTGTTGGAAGAAAAGGAACGCCTCAAAGAAGAATGGTCCCTTTTTAAAGAGCAGAAAAAGAATTTTGAGAGAGAAAGACGAAGCTTTACAGAAGCCGCTATTCGCCTGGGATGGGAGGTATTTTAAACTATTATAGTGCTTTTGAAAATACTGGGGGGTGGATGGGTCTCAGTAGAATGCTTCTACGATCTGCTTTTGTTTCTTGCTATTTACTTCTTTTCTAAAATATTTATTGGTGATCTCATAAATAATTTGAAATGAAAGGGAGGCTGAGCATATAGAATGGTATCATTTCCCCTTACCAGATTTGAGAATTGAATTAAAAAAAAAACGCTGTAAGGATTTATTTTACTCCTTTCAGATTGACTTTCTCCTGCTAAGTGTTTAGTTTCATACAAGAGATCTCTTTTGGGTATCTGTCATTCATCCACTGTCAGTAGGTGTGGTGTCAGAAGACAGTGCAACCAAGGCTGTATTTGCTGTTTAAAAAGGAAGTATAGTAAAAAAAATAAAGTTCTCCTATCCCCAGTCCGTCGTTGTTATATATACACTCTACAGCTTGCTTTTTTTACTTAGCAATGTGTCTTCTACATATTCCCCCTTCAAAAATTGTAGCAGTAATGTCTGAACATGGTTAAAGAAAAGAAGTCAACAAAACTCAACTCATACAGAAAGCTATGAAGTGAGAAAGTATCCTCCTTTCTCATCCCCAGTTTTATTCCTTAGAGGTAACCACTGTTAAAAGTATTTGTTGGTAATTCTTCTAGGAAGTACTATTTTAACTTTTAATGTATTTTGGGTTTTCTTCTTTATCAGTTTATTGATTCCCTGCTATAAAAGATAAGAAATTCTGTGTCCTTATTGTACCTCCAACCTACACCCTTCCTCATTCACATCTCATTTCTTCATGATACTGTTCCTTTTGTTCTTCTGGCTGCCTTTTTTTTTTTGGCTTTAAGGAAATAATGTAAAGCTTCCATTTCATGTTTGTTCCGCTTCAGTTAGTATCAGTTCATCCCTGCAGTGAAAGATGAGAGCATTCTTGCAGTTACTCTTGTTTTACCTCTCTTGCTCCTCTACTTTGCAATTTTTGTTTGTGATACTATTTTTCATTGTTATTACACTTACAGTTTGTCCTCTAATACAATGCAGATATAAGTACTTTGTCTAAACTTGAAACTTAAAAGTTGGAAAACTGGGAAAGAAAATTGATAACAGAAAATTGTTCTGTAACAGAATATGTTTGGACACATAGAAAATATTCTTTATTATTATGTCTTTGCTACCCAGAGAGATACATCACTATCTAGTGAATTCTTTGACTGTCTCTGTAGCTTCCTTTGTGATTTCCTGAATCAGATTCAGCTGCCATGTTTCTTTTTTCTCATGTTATCATCTTTCTTGGGTTTCTATTCAATTTGCTCTATTACCTCCTTGAGTAATGTTTTTCATAAATAGTGCATGAGTGATAAGCATTCTGAATTCCAGAATATTCAAAAATATATTCATACTTGATTGGTTTGGCTGGGTATAGAATTTAGATTCCAACTTTTTCCCTCAAAATTTTGAATTACTTCATTTCTCCTAGTGTTTAGTTTTACTGATGAGAGGCTGATTATAATATACCTGTGTTACTTTGTAGAAAATTGTGTTTTGTTTTTTATCTCCTCTCTGGAAGCTTTAGTTTTCTATTCTTAAAGTTCGGAAATTTTACCAGGGTATGTCTGCGGAGTTCCTTTCAGCCTAAAGATTCTGTATTTCTTTAATTTAGAGAAATTTTCTTCTTTATTTTTTCCTTTGACTTCTCTGTGTTCTGGAACTCTTGTTAGACACAGGTTTGGCCTTCTGAATATATATCTACAGGTTACTTTTGTTTTCAATTCTGGGATATTCTCTTACCTTTATCTTAGGGGTCACCAAACTGGCCTTTCAGGGTCAGTTTTATTATTCACTTTAGCCACTGAGTTTTTGTTTTAAAATTTATCTTTAAAATTTTCTAATGCCCTTAATTTTTGCTTTTCTTTATATAACATGATGCTGTTTTACGGATGTTGATTAATACTGTCTGATAATATGTGTTACGTTTTTTAAAAAGATTTCTTTCATATGTTAAGTTATCTTATCCATAGTCAGTTTTCTATTTATCTTGACCTTTTTTCTACATTATACTATTAGTTTTTCTTCAAATGTCTGGTGATGCGTGATTCTGTATTAATGTTTATGAGTGAAAGACTGTGTTGCTTGTTTTAAGTAGCTGATGTGGATTTCCTCAGTTCACAGTGTGAACGTCTGTTTTATCAGTAGCTATGTTCAGGAAACAACATTTGCACCTGCACCATCTCGTACCCATTTTTGAGCCCATATCCCCCACATTACTCCAGGAGATAATCTTGCTACTTTGCATATTGCTCCCAGTTGCCAGGTGCCTTTCCCTGAATGAGAGTCTTTCTCCGTGTAGTCACTGGGGACAGTGGGCATAGTGAGGGATGGCAGGGGAGGTATGCAGGACCTGAGGGATGATGGGGAATTTAGTTTAGGATTCATCAGCTGTTCAGAAGGGGGAGGTTTGACATAATTTGCATATGCCCTCTTGTGGTTTAGTGGTGATGGCCACCAGCACTGATAGATGGCTAGAGGATGAGAGAAACGCTTGATGAAACCATAGGTCCTTTTCTCAAGTGACTAATGTACAATATAGACTGTTTTTCTGTTGTTTGTAACTTTATAATGTTTTGTGTATTCGGAAGTTATGCTAATATTCTGTTCAATTTTTTGCATTGTTCATTTGAACTTAAAATTGATATGAAAACAGTGATGGTTGGTTTATTAGGTGGAACAGATGAATTTCTATTGTTTTAGGTTTCTTTTTGAGACAGGGTCTTGCTGTGTCATCCAGGCTGGAGTGCAGTGGCGCTGTCTCGGCTCACTGTAGCCTTGACTTCCCAGGCTGTAGCCATCCTCCCTCCTCAGCCTCCCAAGTAGCTGGGACTATAGTCCTGTACCACCATGCCCAGCTAATGTTTGTATTTTGTGTAGAGACAGCGTTTTGCCATGTTGCCCAGGCTGGTCTCGAACTCCTCAGCTAAGTGCTTCACCAACCTCAGCCTTTCAAAGTACTAGGATTACAGACGAGAGCCGAAATTTTTTAGGTTAACTCATTTGACATAAGAAGCACATAGAGATAGCCAGAGAGCAAACACAGATAGCTAGAGTGATTATGTGAAATGGCAAGTGTATGGATGTTGAAATATTGATCATAATTTCTTTGATTTGTTATGGTAGAGAAAGGCATTTGAAGAAGAAAGAGCCAGTTGGTTAAAGCAGCAGTTTTTAAATATGACTACCTTTGACCACCAGAACTCAGAAAATGTGAAACATTTCAGTGCCTTCTCAGGAAGTGAGTACTTTATAAACTTTTTAATTTGAACATACATATAAATAAAATCATTTACATATTACTAATACAAAATACTACATGTTATTAATACAAAACTTTGGAATCACCAATAACAGCTCTCTAATTATAACTAAAAATCAACTTTGTTTTGTTTTGTTTTGTTTTTGGGAGACAGAGTCTTGCTCTGTTGCCCAGGCTGGAGTGCAGTGATGTGATCTTCACTGACTGCAACCTCTGCCTCATGGGTTCAAGCGATTCTCCTGCCCCAGCCTCCTGAATAGCTGGGATTACAGGCGTGTGCCACCACACCCAGCTAATTTTTGTATTTTTAGTAGAGACAGGGTTTTGCCATATTGGCAAGGCTGGTCTTGAACTCCTGACCTCAGTTGATCTGCCCATCTTGGCCTCCCAAAGTGTTGGGATTAAAGGCGTGAGCCACCACGCCTGACCCAAAAATCAACTTTAATATTTTATTTACTATAGTCAAAGTGGGGGATGAGAGGGGGATTGTGCATACCCAAAGTAACTTTTGTTATGAGTTTGTAATAATGTCAAGTTTTTGAAAATTTACATCTGGAAATTTTTTTTTTTTTAAGACAGAGTCTCACCCTGTCACCCAAGCTGGAGTGCATCTCGGCTCACTGCCTCCTCAATGTCCTGGGCTCAGGCTGTCCTCCTTGCCTCAGCCTCCTGAGTAGCTGAGACTGCAGGCACACACCAACATACCCAGATAATTTTTAAAAATTTTTTGTAGAGACCAGGTCTCATTATGCTGCCCAGGCTGGTCTCCAACTCCTGGGCTTAAGCAGTCATCCCACCTCAGCTTCCCAAAGTGCTGGGATTACAGGTGTGAGCCACCCCACCCAGCCTAGAAATATTTTTAAAACTAGATCCTTTTAAATATGTGTGGACTATGCAACAAAGATAGCAAGATTAATGATACTCAAAGTAATGTGTTCCATCTCTTACCTGACTCAGAACTGCAGATGAATCATCCTGGTGATTATTTACCTTCACTATATTTAATGCCTCACTACATGTACTGCCTTTTCCTTCCTTGTTTTAAAACAGGTTCTGATCGGGACAATCTTATAGTGCACTCGAAGCAACCGCAAAAGAAGCCTCACAGTATGTCTAATGGATCTCCAGTTTGCATGTCTAAACTTACTAAATCTCTTCCTACTTCACCTTCCACTTCAGACTTTTGCCAGACACGTTCCTGCGTATCTGAACATAGGTATTTGTCTATAGGTGATCTTTTCACATATTTCTAAAAATTGCTGAAGTTGCTCTGCTAAGGAAAAGGTGGCATGTCTATAGTTTTAGCAACAGTAGAGACTTTGGAGAGGAATTAATAGATGATTTATTCATTCTGCAAATATGTATTGAGTGTCCAGTATTATAGACACTGCTGGATGCTGGGAATATAATAGTGAACAGGTAGATCTGGGAATATGATAGTGAACAGGTAGATCTGTTCCTTGTCTTCTTGGAGGTAAATCATATGTATGTATGTCTTTTTATTTCACATTTAAGATGGAACTTAGAATAGAGTCTTAATTATAGGAGTTAGTATTTTAAGTGCTTTAATTGTATTAAATAGAAGGCTGTTGTTTTGACAGCTTTTGTAGAGTACATATCTTAAAATTTTTTTCTGGCATGCCCATTTTATTGTTGTTGAAGGGCAAAGAACTGAAAAAGCCTATTCATCTTGAGTGATAAAGATCTGTGTCCAAGGATGACAGAGTAAAAAACGTGGCTCTCCACCGTAGGAAACCCGTATATTGCTCTTAATTGCTGCATTTGGTATTTTCCTCTATCTCAAGTTATTAAATCGTTTTCTGAGATAACATCAATACTCTACTTCAGAGCCAGTTCCAAGTTTAGTTTTAAATGAAGCAGAGGAAGCAGGTGGAACATTCCTAGTAAGATAGAGAATAGAAAAGATTAGAGAGGTAAGTTGGAAAGTATGGTGATAATCTCTTTGCTCTTAATTAAAAATAGGAGACAGGGGCCTTGGAAAGCACCAGTCAGAGCTGAAACAAACTTGGCCTGTGCTAGAGACTGGAGTGGAACTAAGAGTCAAATAAGCCAGCTGGCCCTTGGGCCAAGAAGTATGAAATAGATGGAGTTTAAAACAAGAAATGAAACATTTAAAAGGAGGAGGAGAACACCCTATAAGTTATGTTGACTTTTAAGAGGTGAGGGGATTAGGACCCCAAGTAACTGTTGGAGGGAACGAAAAGAGCTAGGTAAGAGCACTCTAGCCAAGTGTAGGTACCCTGAGGTGGGACACACTTCATACATTTGTGATGGTGAGCGTACTGAACAAGACCTAGAGGTGTGAGATGAGGATGGAGACATGGAAAAGTTCAAATATGCACAGATACAGAGAGAACAAGATCATGAACCCATGTGTACCTGTCACTCAGGTTCAGCAGTTATTAACTCATGATCAGTGTTGTTCATATGTAATCCCACTCAGCTTGCTCTCCCCATCCCAGACACATCTGGGATTTCATTTACAGAATATTTTAGTGTGCATTTGTAGGTCGAATATTGTTCTAAGGGGAACAGAAAAAACATTAGTTTTAAGCAAGAGAGTGAAAACAAGTTTTATAGAGAGTACTGTTTTATAATGTCGAAAACAGATTGTAGGAGTCTGTAATATAAACCAGGAAATCCAGTTAGGAGGCATTATTGGAGTGGAAACAAAAGATGATGGTAATTTGGACTAGGGTCATAATGTGAAGATAGAAATGCTTGGATTTGGGATATATTTTGAAGTTAGAGCCAATAGATGAGTTGGATATGGGAAGTGAAAGTTTATTTTACAGTCAAAAGATAAGTGTGTAAGCTCGTAGTATTTTCTTACATAGAATGTTATTCAGACTTGCAAATTTGACCAATCAGACCTATCTATATAGATACAGATGCAAATTCTGCCACCATTTACGAAGAATGCATTTTATATCTAAGAGATAGCATAACATAGTTGTCTCAGTTGTTTTTATATCTCTTAAATATTTAGCTTTTTACTAATTTTTAGTTATGAAATATTTGGCATAAATATTTATTGAAGGCATTGTTTTATGTTTAATAAAGTTCAGCATTTAGTACCTAAATGATAGGGTGTTGCAAGTTAAGTGTTAATATATTTAAAGCACTTAAAAACAGTACCTAATTCATTGTAAACATTTAGTGACAGACTATAAAAATAAAAATATAGGCCATGCACAGTGGCTCACACCTGTAATCCCAGCACTTTGGGAGGCCAAGGCAGGTGGATCACAAGGTCAGGAGTTCAAGACTAGCCTGGCCAACATCAAGAAACCCCGTCTCTACTAAAAATACAAAAATTATCTGGGTGTGGTGGCGGGCACCCATAATCCCAGCTATTTGGGAGGCTGAGGCAGAAGAATCATCTGAACCCACGAGGGGGAGATTGCAGTGAGCCAAGATTGCACCATTGCACTCCAGCCTGGGTGGAGACTGTGTCTCAAAAAATAAATAAATAAATAAAATATATTTAAACAAATATAAACATGCTTTTCTGTTTCCAAATGCTCCACTCAACAACATCAGTGGTATAGAAACAATTTTGGAGCTTAAAGGAATTCAAGCTATTCATTGTTAACTAGCCTCTAAGAATAAAACAAACAGAAAATAGTTTTTCTAATTAATAGAGAAGCTGTGATTCCTGACATGGTTCTTTACATTTTAAATTATTTGATAAATTTGGTTCTCTTGCTCCTGAAGCATTTCAGATGTTGGTTTATATTAATAATAATATTAGAACAAAATAATTAGGAGTATTTGTAGCTAATTTCTACAACATCCTCATTGCTCCTTCACTGTAGAATGGAATTTTACATAAAGGCTGTGCCTTAGATTCCAGGCAAGGAGACTTGTGCATAAGTTACTTACAAAACTTAGTTTGATCATTTGTACAGCTATTCTGATGACTTACAGTAATTTAGTCATCAGAATCCCTGTACAAATGATCAAACTAGGCATGCACTATTAATCCCAGCTAATTTGTGGTAGAGATAGGGTTTCACCATGTTGTTCAGGCTACTCCTGAATTCCTGTTTGGCTGCCTCAGCCTCAGCCTCCCAGAGTGCTAGGATTACAGTTGTGAGTCACTGCTCCCAGCCTTTTTTTTTTTTTAAGTAAAATTTTAAACTAGGTTTTTGGTTTAGATTTTTAGAATTAAAAGGAACTTCATATTTTTTAAAGATTGCCACATTATGAGGTTGAATTAGTAAACAAAAGTCACAAGAAGTGTACATTTAGAAAAGTTTTTAAGAAAATTACATGACATATTCAATTGATGAAAAATGTATTATTCATTGGCTCAATTGCATAGATTTTAAAGTTACCATTTTAGCAGATTTATTGTTTTGAGGCTGATTGAACCAAAACCATCTCACTACAGAGTCTGGTATTTTAGCCACTTCTGAAGGCAGTCATCTAAGTATCTGTCTTGGTGGATAGATGAAAGGATGCTTTAACAAGTCGACATGTAAAGAAAGAAAACATAACGAGATAAATAATAGTGGCAGAAAAATGGAGACATTTGGAATATTAGCTTTCAAAACCCTTAAGCTCTACCTTAAGCTTCTCTACCTTAAGCTTCAGTTGGACAACATGCATCAAAGTAGACTAAAGGGATAAATAAATAGATGGATAGATAGGATAAAAGTGATAAATTACACCATTTTGAAACACTTTAATGTTTTTGATCATGTGTCCTCCAAATTTATGTAAATTAGCACAAGACATGGAAGCAATGGGACCTTAGACATCAGGCATGTATACAGTGTAAAAGGAGGAGAGGAGAGTCACTAAGATCTGCCTTTCTTTTTCCAACAGTTCAATCAATGTACTGAATATAACTCCTGAAGATATTAAAGCAAATCAGGTTGGAGGAGAATGTACAAATCAGAAATGGAGTGTGGCATCAAGACCTGGATCACAGGAAGGTTGCTATAGTGGATGCTCCTTGACCTACACAAATTCTCATGTAGAAAAAGATGACTTACCTTAGACATGTGGACTGGAATTTTTTTCATTAACATATTCATCAAATTTCACATCTAAGTTGAAGCAGGCTGTGTCATAAAGTCAGTTATCTCTAATAAGTTGGTCTGTCGTTTGTTTGGACTTCCCTGTCTTCCCCAAAGAGTTGAAATGTTAAATCTATTTAAAAGGATATAAAAGCTTTGGATATGTATTTTTAGTAACAGAAACATCTGGTTCTGTGAATAAAGGAATGTATAGATGTTTGGATGGAAACAAAAGCACTAGAATGAGTTTCCTCTTATAGGTATTAAAAATAGCACTTTTAGGAAACTGATTATTGTAAATGTTTAATTTTGTCTCAAATATAATTGGCATTGGAAGTTTAGCCTTTACTTGAATGTATACTGTAGATTTTTAACAAAGCGAGTTCTATATTTATTATGTTTAGTGTGATTTGAAATTACCTCTTACATATGTTTTAAATAAAGTGAAATTTATGTATGTTTTGTACATAGATATACATGATTATGTTAAGAGACTTTAAGATTTTAAAGTTTCACACAACCACAAGTATAGTATTTCATGCCAGTAAAAATTTTTTAGTGGTATTCGGTTTACAGATGTATTAGGACCATTGATATCATTACATTTAAGAATTCTTTTTAATACATCTGGGCAATAAATGTTTAAAGCTATTCCATGAAGTCTTTAGATAGTCAACACTACTAACATTACATTTTTGAGATTTTTATGACATTAGATTTTTATTTTATATATGTAGGATATTATAATTTTTAAAAGGACTATTGATAAGAGGAATGGGGCAAGACAACAAAAGTACCTTTGAATAGAACAATTTAAGAAATTGGTTTAAGATATTGGATGATAGAAGATATTTAAGATATCTAGATGGTGATATTTTCCTTACGAGATGGGTACCAGTATAGTAATATCTGCACTAACTAGGGCTTTGTATTTGTTGTCAATAATTTTTTAAATAATTTTTTTAATGAGGTATTTACCACTAAAGAACTATGATAATATAAAACCATCAGATTTTATAATTGAGATATTATGATACTCTGGAAAAACGTGTCATTTCATTTTCAGAAAACTCCTAGGTTCTCTTCAGTCTCTGTAAAGTTTCTGATTGCATGTTTCTTCATGAAAAGTATATTGTTGTTTTGATAGTATAATATAAATATAGGCTCAGCTCTTTCCCAGGATTTTCATCAAAAAGCTTTAAGTGCCTAACCCTGCTTGTCTCTGTACATAGAAGCCTGCACAGATCCAGTCCTTGCTAGGTATTGTAGTTTAGGCCCATTTACCTTCCCCTTTACTGGTAGTTCAGCCACTTACATGCAATCACCCTGTTTGTGGCTATTTTAAATTCATATATTATTTAAAAAAAAAAAAACAAAAAAAAACTTTGTGTTATCCATTCGCTATACGTAACTATGTAACTCTTTGGAGTTGCCTAGCAGCAGCCATTTTTTCAGGGCTGATAGGATATCATTAAGAGTATCTTATGAGACATTAGTGGATATACTCATAATACAGTAACCATATTTATAGTCTCAAAGAGCTGGCTCTTGAGCATTAGTCACTCACTACCTTTAGCTTGATGCATGGTCACTTCTTTGCTATTTGAAATACTGCACATGGTACAAAACATGAAAGACACTACCGTATTCTAAAGGAAGAAATCTAGCTGGGATATGTATTTTTTTTTTTTTTTTTTTTTTTTTTTTGCTATTTGGCTGTAACATGGTCAAAGAAAGGCAGGCAGAAATTTTAAATACGGTCAATGAATAGATTTGTCAAGAATTTCCCCCCCAGGGTTTTCCATGGTGTACTTTGTAAGAAATAAGCATTCTAATTTTTAAGTAAATCTCATATGACAATGGAGGTCATCTGTTTTTTGTTTTGTGTTTCCATTTTAAAGTGGGTTGAGTTCTCAAACTGGAAAGAAAAGTTCCTTGAGACTTACTTTAAAATATAAAGTGTGAAAGAAACAGCAGAGTGAAAGCCAAACTCATTGCACCTTTTATGTCTGCATAGATCCAGAAGTTGTACATTTTACTTAACATCACTTTTGTTGAACATTCCAACTCCAAAATGATCCCCAGTCACCCTAATCTCAGAATGTTGGAATGATGTCTGTATTTGAAAACCCCAGACTCCACACATAAAACTCCTAGGATTTTGTTTCCCATCTCTTTCTAGGTGTTTGTTTGCAATGTACAAATAATATAGCTGTGCTAATCTCACATTTAGCCATGATAGATGATGGCACTAGAGTGCACTTCATTTGTAAGTCCTCCTGATAATCTTAAGTGTTTTCTTGTTTATCAGTATGTAAATCTGAAATATTTTGTACTTCATTTGTTTTTACATGGCATATATCCATTCTAAATTTTCAAAGCATAAAAATGTCAAAGAAAAATTGAGATAAACATTTTGTTTACTATTAAATGTTTGCATCTGCAGTCTATGATGAGAAAAAATTAAATTATGACTGAAATTTAACTTAAATAGCATTTTCTTATAGAAGCAATGTATTAAATGATTAGATACACAGGACAGTTCACAGCAAATTGTTTACCTTGTGGCATAATTGAAATACTGTTATTTGGAAAGAGTTCTATATTTCCTACCTTAGCTAACCAGAATTGTTCATAGGCTTGTGATAATATGGTGTTGTGGAAAAACATATTTCATGTGCATGATGAATTGAGCACTATGCATCTCGTCTTGCCTGCCCTTGGTGGAACATTTCAAAGCCCCTGGGACCCCAGGAGAGAGATTTTTACAGCATGTATGCCTGAAACACACTGTGAGTTAGCAAGACCCTGCTGTGATAATGCTGTTGTACAAATCTGCAAGTATATTGCTTAATATAAGTCGTGTTCTTATTTCTAGATTGGATTTAAAGTAAGTATGGATTGTGGAACTCTAGTAAATATACTTTTCTCTACGTTTGTCCTTTTTCAGTCTTTCGACAGGCATTTATGAAGTACCTTCTGTATGTAAAGGCTTACTACTACTTTCCCATCCTTGGAGATATGAAGACAGATAAGCACGCTGCCTGCTATTGAGAATCTGAGCTGAGTGGAAGACCAGCTACATTGTAATAAACAATGGTAGATGCTACTGACACATTGAATCTGTTCATAAAACATGGGCTGGTGGGTCTTCTCCAGGGCCACATCCGTTTCCTAACAGTAACGTGGCTAGGCTTCCATTTATAAGTCTTAGCATTATTTCCTATGTGAAGTGCTATGTAATAGATGATTATTTTGCTAGATTTTGTTTTCTACAATCAAAATGTTGACTTGCAAAGGATTGTAGGATTTTCTCTCCACGAGAACATGTATTATGTAGTAGAAAAAGCATTCTCAAAAATTTGAGATAAGGCCATGCAGATAAGGATAATGAAATTGGTCACTCTAGTCCTTTTCTAAATACAGTGTTTTTCAAGCTGGATGTAAATTAGAGTGGGTGGATATTGATTAAATTATTTAATTTATATAAAATTGAATGACTGGTTGAGGTTTTTTGAACATTTACAGATGGATTGCTGAGGGCTCAGGAAGTACTGTAATGTGAGTGACATATGAAGCTCCTTGATAAAGATCCACCTCAATATTCATATGTTAAGCTTCAGAAATAGATGTACCTAGTATAATGCTTAACAGCACAGAGTATTTGTTGATGAGAAATATGCTGATGGAACATATTTCTTTACTGAGATGAATGGGCTATAAATTTGGGGTTAGAATCCTTAACTCTTTCTCAAGAGGGTGGGAACCTTGTTGTGATTCTTTATGCATGTGTATTTCCAACCCTATCTCAAATCCTTGCATATAGAGTATCATGATAAAGTAGGTTATGCCACAGTTAACAAACATTAAGTCGGTGTAGCTTAATACAAAAATTTATGCTCATGAAATGTCCATTGTGAACTGGGCAATCCTCCATTTTTAGCTATGCCATCTGGAACACATGGTCTCCAACATTGCCAAATCAGAGAGAGAGCAGATTAGCAGATGGTGTAGAGTATTTTTAAGAACCAGACCTGAAAGAGACATGCCTTCCACCTACAGCCTCACTGCAAACAAGACTGGAAGGTATAGAACATGTAGCTATTTGGTGAGCACTTACAATCTGCTACTGAATGTAGTTGGTGCTAGATATTTCATCCATGCATATTACTCTGCAAGGGGTTTATTGCTGATTATTAAAGCAAAAATCCTTAATTTTTGCAAGGAATGTATTTTAAATCTTCTCTTACACTTTCTAGCCTTTTGTAATACAAGTTTCTGAATGTTCAAATGGTAGTTTTACTCATTTAGTTATTAAAGTATCTTACAGTGCACCGAACACTTTTATTTTTCAACTGTCAGAGAATCTTAACCTTCCTATTTTTAGAGAGTTGATAACAGACAGGTGTTAAATGATGAACCCAAGGTCACATAACCGCTATTAAGTAATAAGTCCTTAACCCATATCTGAAGTTTGCTAAGTTTCCACCTTTTCCCACACTGCTACAGTGCCCGCTTGTAGAGCTTTTTAAGTGAAATTCTTCACCCATTAGCTGCCACCTATAATCTACATCAAAAGTAGTGATCATTTGGTCCATGTGCAAGACTTGGCCTCATTTCTTTTGTGATTGGTTACCATGGCCAATTTATTCAGGGTTCCACCACTACCTTTTTGCAATTAAGGTATTAAGAATTTCATTGAGGCCTTCCAGATGTATGTTCATATGTCTCACCTTGCACTACCCCAATGTAGGCTCCAAACAGGCATGCACCAGCCCCAGGGCACTGTGGCCAGGGTTCACATTGGCCAAGTGATCATGTCCATCTGCACCAAGCTGCAGAACAAGGAGCATGTGATTGAGGCCCTGCACAGGGCCAAGTTCAAGTCCCCTGGCCGCCAGAAGATCCACATCTCAAAGAAGTGGGGGCTTCACCAAGTTCAATGCCAATGAATTTGAAGACATGGTGGCTGAGAAGTGGCTCATCCCAGATGGCTGTGGGGTTAAGCACATCCCCAGTCGTGGCCCTCTGGACAAGTGGCAGGCCCTGCACTCATGAGGGCTTCCACTATGCTGCACCCTCGTGATATGAACCAATAAATTTACTTCCTGTCCAAAGAAAAAAAAATTTCATTGAAATAGCTAATTTATTAGTTTATGATACTCTAAAGGCCATTGAGTAATCTGAAGTTATGTCTAGAGCACCTGCAATTTGTATGGGTGTGTGACGGTGTCATCCAGGCTGGAGTGCAGTGGTGCGATCTTGCCTCACTGCTGCCTTGATCTCCCAGGCTCAAGCACTCCTCCCACCTCAGGCTCCCAAGTAGCTGGGACTACGGGTGTGAGCCACCACGCCTGGCTGGTTTTTTGTCTTTTTTGTGGAGATGGGGTCTCACCATGTTGGATAGGCTGGTCTCAAACTCCCAAGCTCAAATGATCCTCCCACCTTGGCCTCCCAAAGTGTTGGGATTACAGGCGTGAGCCACCACCTCTGACCAGCTTGTATTTTTTTACCCTGCCTTTTTGTTCACTCTTGGCAGTGTGTGTACTGTGTCCCACTGTGGCTACAGTCACAGTGACCAGAAATACTTTATTTTGTCCAAAAGATTCAGTAATCTTTTGGAGACATTTTATGAAAAATACAGTAGTGGAGCATGTGAATATTTTTACTCAATTTTAGAAGTAAAAACAGCTGATGTAGGGCAGCTGGATATTTTCCAGTTTCCCTGTTGCATCTGCATTTAGATAGATTTTCTTGTTTCTGGTCTGTCATGACAGTCTCATTCCTGTTTACAGTGTTCCATTAAAGCAAACCATACCCCAGCCCATGGTGACTCACGCCTGTAATCTCAGCACTGTGGGAGGCCGCGGGGGTGGATCACTTGAGGTCAGGAGTTCAAGACCAGCCTGGCCAACATGGCGAAACCCTGTCTTTACTAAAATTATAAAAAATAACCAGGTGTGGTGGTGCACACCTGTAACCCCAGCTACTCAGGAGGCTGAGGCAGGAGAATTGCTCCAACCCAGGAGACAGAGGTTACTGTGAGCCAAGATGGCACAACTGCACTTCGGCCTGGGTGACAAAGTGAGACTCCATCTAAAAAAAAGGAAAAAAGAAAAAAGTAAACATTTGCATATTCCCTAGAATCCTAAAACTAACAACTAGAACCTGCCCTCTATTCTGGCTTTTTGGATCCGATTCTATTATATATGGTTTCTATACGAAGGTGGTGAGTTGTTCATCGCAGCCAGGCGTAAGGTCAGATAGCTGAGTTCCCTGGGTTTAGACTCTGCTAGTGCTTAGCCATGACTAGTGTGGCTGGTTTTGTTAACCTGTAAGTATAGTTCTTACTTGCCTATAATGTGCTGTAATTTATTTACTCTACCTTGAGATTTTTTTCTTCTGTAATTCTTAGCCCAGAACTATTATTTCAAACTAAACTTGTATTTCACATTTTTAATTAGTGAAGAGGCTCAATGAAATGCAATTTTCAAATAGTCATCCAAGAGTATAAAGCTTTTGTGGAATATCAATTTAATTTCTAATCACTTTTAGTCTCTTTTATCTTGAAAATCTCTTTTACCTGGATAACTGGTTGATTTGATTTTGTAGTTTTTTCCTCTTAAGCAAAGAGGTATTAAATAATATGGAAAATCTCTATAAATTAGATCTCAGTGAAATTAAACTTTTCCAAACAAATAGTTTCTCAGATCCTGTGTTAATGCCCCAAAGAAAACTAGAAATCCAACAACTGGCCACACAAAACCTTGGCACATATGTTCTAAAGAAGGCATTTTGATCTTAAACCATGAAACATTTTAACTGGAATTTAAAAAATCACATTGCCCTTTTATTTCTGAAGCACTTGTCTTCATTTTTGTCAAGGGCAAAGATCTGAGAAAACAACTCGTAAATGCTTTTTGTTGTTGAGACAGTCTCACTCTGTCGCTCAGGCTGGAGTGCAGTGGCGTGATCTCAGCTCACTGCAACCTCTGCCTCCGAGTTCAAGCAATTCTGCCTCAGCCTCCCAAGTAGCTGGGATTTCATGCATGCACCACCATGCCCAGCTAATTTTTGTATTTTTAGTAGAGACAGGGTTTCTCCATGTTGGCCAGGCTGGTCTCAAAATCTTGACCTCAAGTGATCCGCCTGCATCAGCCTCCCAAAGTGCTGGGATTACAGGCATGAGCCCCATTGCACCTGGCCTCATAAATGCTTTTAACTGAAATTATTTGATAAGGAACAAAAAGACTATGGTAAATCTCAGAGGCAGAGTTGGCCTTGGCAGTGAGGGCCAGAAAGGGTGTACATTGGAGACACAGTTGCTTGTGGTGTGGTTTCCCAAAATCTGGAGGTGCACATTCCTGTTGACTCAACAGTCTGTTTCTCTGGACTTGGTAGCCCTCTGTTTCCAGACCCCCAAGCACTGTATAATGAGTTCACTAATTATAGCTCAAGTGACTATAAATTGTTGCCCAAATGAGAAGCTTTTAATAGTGAAAGGAGGAACTATTACTGATTAGGCCTGTCTCACAGTGTAAACTGGGACAAATGATCACCCTGTGCCTAGTGGAAGGCCCTGTCCAAGTAAGCAGAACTCTGACTTGAGTTTTGATTGTTGAACTTTAAACCAAAAACAAAATCCTAAGCCCCCTTTCCCAACTATTGGGCCCTTTCTCTCGGCCAAGGGCATTCCAAAGTTAACCTGAAAAACTAGTTCAGGTCATGATGGGAAGGAGGGGTCAGAAATTCCTGATTATACCCTCTTCCTTTACAATCTATGCTCCCTGAAGGCTGTTACCTGGAGGCTGTATGATAAAACTTTGGTTTCCATAGCCTCTAACCATCATAACCCATACATTCCTTTGCACTGATTCCAGCTCTTTAGATAATAACTCATTCAACCAATTGCCAATCAGAAAATTTTTAAATCTACCTGTACCCCAGAAGCCTCTGCTTCAAGTTGTCTCCCCTTTCCAGATTAAACCAATGTACATCTTACAGCTATTGATTGATGTATTATGTCTTCCTAAAAGTGTCAAAGCAAGCCACAACAGACCACTTTGGGCACATGTCATCAGGACCTCCTGGGCCTATGTCGTGGGCCTGTCCTTAACTTTGCCAAAATAAACTTTCTAAATCAAGACCTGTCTCAGATTTTTGATTTCACAAATCCTAATCCCCACAAAACTACTTCCTTTAATTTATGCCTCAGGTATAGTTTCTAAAAGATGGAATCAAGTTGTGGTCTATCCTAATATAGTCAGCTCTCCTATAATACTCAAACACCATGCAAAAATCACAAGTTTGTCTCAATGCAGTTGACATATCCAGGAACAATTTGAGCATAATGCAAAGTTTGTTTTTGTTTATGTGTGATTCTGTGAGTGAGAAACACTAGGTGAATGCAGCAAACTGCCCAGCTGATCCAAACTAAACAGTAACACAAAATACATCTCATAAATACATCTCATATGTCTGCTGTAGACAGACAGGCATAAACGGAGCAGGAAAGGGCTCAACACCCACCAGGAATGTCAGTGACCATCAGATGATAGTACAGCAGCTTTCACACTGCCTCTCTAAAAATGATAATTTGCAACCAGGCCAAGGAGAGGCAATTTCCTGATGGTCCACAGTTGTCAGACTAACATGCAGGCACCAGGGAGAGGCAATTTCCAAAACACATTAAAAACACTTGAAATTGGTAATCAACTTCCATTAAAATCTCAGGAATTGGGTGAGTGAGCTTGAACATAGGCATTTAGAGACAAAATGGTGGAATATGAATCCCAGGGGCATTCCACTAGAAAGAGGGAAGAAAGCCTCAGATGGGTGTGCATACAACTTCCTAAATACACTGTGCATGCTCACCTCCCAAGCACAAGGAGGGCACTGCCTGCAAGCAGCCCACCCTAAGGGAAGAAATATGGGAAAAGGGATGCAAGACCCTGGAAATATGGCAGCATATTCAACCCCAAGTCAGAAAGTCAAATGCTGCATTTGTCCTTCAAGTGGCCTGCTTGCGTCTCTTCCAAGTGTATTTCCTTTATTTCCTGCTCTAAAGTTTTTAAATAAATTTCCACTCCTGCTCTGAAACTTGCCTCGGTCTCTTTTTCTGTCTTAAACCCCTCAGTTGAATTATTTCTCCTGAGGAGGCAAGAATTGAGGTTGCGGCAGACCCATCAGTAATTTGGATATTCACTACCACTAACACTACCAGCTATCTCAGTTTACCATGTATGTTATAAACAATACTCATCCCTAGCTGATGTTACAATGTTCCCCTGGGATTTCAGACAACTCTCCTTCTACCACTTGACAACATACAAGCTGCAACCCTTCCAAACCCTACTTCCACAAGCTTACTTCCAGTCTTTTTCAAGGTAAAATATCATGTTTGTATTGTTTATGCATTTCTTAACATGTATAAAACTCTGCTACCATTTTTTATTAGGATTCTACTGTTAAATGAGTCACTGATGAAATTTTTTAATGTTGTGCACCCAACTCCATTATTTTCATAGGTCCTGTGATTTTTATTACAATTCTGCACAGCACGGTGTTTGGAGATATATGTGCTGTATTGAAGCAGAGCTGATGAAAAAGCACCTTTTGTCTCTCCACTTACATGCTGACTGCTGATAGCCTCTCAAAATTCCCTGCCAGCTTTCCTCACTCTACACATCTGTAACAAACTATTATTTGAGGGACAGAAACTTTAAAAATTAAAAACCATCAAAAATACATCAAGCCCTTGCTGTACCAGGCACAGACTAAGCCTTAATAAGCCATTTCTTTGACTTTTCCCGAAAACTCTCATTGCAGAAGTTATTATACTCACTTTAGAGATGAGGAAACATGCAAAGAAAGGTAAACTTGCCCGTCACACAGCTAATGCTTAGTGAAGAAGGCATTTGAACACCAAGAATCATTTTATAGCACATTTTCTACTGAATCTGATGAACTTGCAAGTGCCTGATTGCATGCTGCTCACTAGGGGTGTTGTCTGAGAGGTCTCGAAGGGCTGGGCTTGAGAAAAGATCAACATGACTTTGGCTAGAGATTTACTGCATCCGTCCTTGATGGCAGATTAGTCAACATCTTTGTGTAGGTGATTCAACAGTGTTGTGCCAGCCTACAGGACGGAACACCAAGCTCACAGAAGAGTGTTCATTTAGAAGAAAGCAACACTAATGATTCACACAACTTCCTGAATTTGTGTTATGTCACATCCTTGGAAAAGGAAAAGAAAAGAAATGGCTAGTAAAAAATTCAAATTCTTACTTTATGGATATAACATGTCCTAGTTGTCACAAGATTACCACATTTTTCAGCCTAGCCCATGAAATCACCTTTGCAAAAATTATAACAGTGAAAAAACAATGACAGTGAAAGGGATCTATCTGATCTAACCAAGTCCCATCTAGCTTTGAGTCATTCCTGACTCATTGAGTCATGCCTGAGTCATTCCTGGGCTTGGGGTAACAGCTCTTCCAAAAACTAAACCACCTTTGTAAAGCAAATGAAAGACCACCAGCTTTGGTGGATGAGAGAAGTGTGAACTCTACTAAGGTGTAGATCTAAACAATTGCCAACCATTACTTTGGAGGTCACAAGATTTGCAACTTCCCCAATTACTCCTGCAGATAACATCACTATTGTAAAACCTAAGATTGGTCTTTTGAGATGTCTTTTTTTTTTTTTTTTTGAATACAAACAGCTCTGGGCATGGATTGAGATGTCTTTTCAGGGTTTTGTATTTCTGACTACCATGGCTCCACCTGGGCCTGCCAACCAGTCCTGTGGCCCCACCCAGAAGCAAATTCTGCACACCCCTATGATTGCACCCCCAACCAATCAGAAGCACCCATTCCCTTGTACGCCAAACCATCCTTGAAAAACCCTAGCCTCCAAATTTTCAGGGATGCTGATTTGAGTAACAATAAGACTCCAGTCTCCTGTTCAGCCGGCTCTGTGTGAATTAAACTTTCTCTGTTGCAATTCCTCTGTCTTGATAAATCGGTTCTATGTAGGCAGTGGGCAAAATGAACCCATTTGGTGGTTACACTCAGATAGTGGATCTTTGTGTAGGTTATCAACAGTGTTGTGCCAGCCTACAGGACGGAACACCAAGCTCACAGAAGAGTGTTCATTTAGAAGAAAGCAACGCTAATGATTCACAAAAATTCCTGAATTTGTGTTATGTCACAGAAAGCCTTATCATAAGTTCAGTAATTCTGACTAATCTACCAAAATAAGTAAGTGTATTTTATTTTGTAAGGTATATAACAGTGATCTCCTATTTTGGTGTTTTTCAATAAAGTTTTGGTTATGGTCAAATCAAAAATTGAAATTTTATTTTCCTTTAATATCAGCTTAAATGGTTCTTACATCTTATGCTTTTTCTGATTCTGTGGGAAAGCAGTCACAACTCTGTGCTAAGAATTGAGCTTTCTTCTTTTATTCACTCAGCAAATGTTTATTGAGTACTTATTAGGATTGCTATGCTAGGTGCTGGGACTCTAACATGGAAAGTGACTTGGTCATTGTCACCTTCATGTTAGTTATAGAAACTAACAAACTACTGGGGGCAGTAAGCCAATGGGCCACTTAAAGCAGCTGAGTAAGTGCTCCAATACAGGTTTTGGAGGGCTCTGAGGCAGGGAAGAGTGGGAGCAGCATCTTAGCCTGCGGAATAGGAGGTCAGACAGGATGCTTGAGCTAAGTGCTGAAGAGTGAACAGTACAGGTAGAGGGGAACAAAACATACAAGGTCAGAGGTGTGAAATCACATGACCTACAGGGAAATTACAAATTGCTCTGTGTGAACAAAGTGAAGGGTGTGGGAGACCAGTGGGAGGGGTAAACAGGAGCCAGGTTAAAAGGGTCTTAGATTCAAGAACTTTTGTATTTATCCTGAAGGCTTAGTGATGTGCTTGGTCAAGAACAACTGTGACACAAGAGTGTTGTTCTCTCTCTCTCCTTGTCACAGCATTGTGAGTATTCCTCTATTAAAGCATTTATTACAAATGCCTTCATTAAATATCCTTCTGTCATAGCATTTATCACAATTCTAATTTCCATGTGGAGAACTGCTGAAAAGAAAGCAAAATGGAGATGAGACCAGGTCGTAGTAATCCAGGTAAGAAGTGATTGAGAGGAAGGCATGGACTTACAGGTAGACTCTGATTGGATGTCAGGTTAAGTAAAACAATCTAGGTTGATTTCTGGCTCAGATAGTGGTGGATGATAGGGCTTATGGAAGAACAGTTTTAGGAGATTGGGCAAGAAATAGGTTAGTCAGCAGACCTGGGTTGCCTGTGTGTCACCCCCCAGTAGAAGTCTGTCTGCAGGACTGGAAAATGGCCCCTGAGCCTTGCACATTCTGCTTGTTAAGAGTGCTTTTGCATGCCTGAGGCCTTGGGCCATGCTGTGCCTGTGTGACTAGATACATTTATCCTAACAGTGTCATTTACGGTGAATGCCTTTTTCTCCTGTAGGCTGGAGTCTGAGTAGCTGAGGTCAGTCACGTGGGTAGACACTGCATACCTACCTAATGACCTCCGATAAAAACCTTGAGCACCAAGTCTTAGGTGAACTTCTGTGGCAACACTTCACCTGTATTGTCACATATTTTTGTGACTCCACTCAGAGAGGATACCTGGAAGTTTGTGCTTGCTTTCTCTGAGACTTTGCTCAGGTCCCTGCCCCTTTGCTGGTTTTAATCTGTACCCATTTGCTGTAATAAATCATGACCACAAGCATAACAGCTTTTGTGAGTCCTGTGAGTCCTTCTAGTTCATGTGAGTTCGTCAGACTTCAGGGTGATCTTAGGGACCCCAGACACAGGGATAATGAATTGTCCTGGACGCGCTGAATTTAAGGGTCTCTGAGCCATTCAAGTCCATGTGGATGAAGTTGAGTTTTTATTAGGGGTCATCAGGTAGGTATGCATGGTGGCTTGAGCTCTCTTCCCGGTGGCTGGGTGTCCAGACTGGTCCTTGAGCTGTGCTCATAGTCACAGGAGCCACAGCCTGCAAGACTCATCCCTCAACACAATGAACACAGCACGGGAAGTGCGAAAGCTGGTTATCATCCTCTGCGTCTGGGGGAAAGAGAAGAATAAATCCTAATGTGAAAGTTCTGACATTAGATGAGCTACTGAATTAGATAGACAAAAATAAAAATTTCCAACAGGATTCCAAAAGATCTCTCATTTCAAGGGACTATTTTTGCTCACAGGACATTGCATTTTCACCTTATCCTATCTTCAAAAGTCATCTCTAAATGCTTCTGCTTCTTGTTTTCAAGCTTGGAGGGCCTATCTTCTTCACCCATGTGCATCCCAAGAGAAACTTAGCTGTGGGGGGACCAGAGGATAGGTGTCCTTGCAGTCCAGTTTGATCCTGGAAGGGGTAAGTCTGCCCTTGCCCTTCAGTATAACATGGCCAAATTAGGCTAACAGAAGGGATGCAATTCTCCTATGTTTTAGTGTATACTTTATAAACAGCCAACAAATGCACAAATAAAACTAAGGCAAGATGTAAACTATGTGACTTAATGGAAAAATTTATACTGGTTGCTCAGCCAGGTCAGAATTAGACGACCATCTTCTATGGGGTTGAGTATAAGTACCCAAGTCTTAAAAACTGCTTCTGTGCAGAAGCTATGGAGTTTGATTAGGTCCCATTTGTCTATTTTGGCTTTTGTTGCCACTGCTTTTGGTGTTTTGGTCATGAAGTCCTTGCCTACACCTATGTCCTGAATGGTTTTGCCTAGATTTTCTTCTAGGGTTTTTATGGTGTTAGGTCTTATGTTTAAGTCTTTAATCCATCTGGAGTTAATTTTAGTGTAAGGTGTCAGGAAGGGGTCCAGCTTCTGCTTTCTGCACATGACTAGCCAGTTTTCCCAACACCATTTATTAAACAGGGACTCGCTTCCACATTGTTTGTTTTTGTCAGGTTTGTCAAAGATCAGGTGGTTGTAGATGTGTTGTGTTGCGTCGGAGGTCTCTGTCCTGTTCCATTGGTCTATATCTCTGTTTTGGTACCAGTACCATGCTGTTTTGATTACTGTAGCTTTGTAGTATAATTTGAAGTCCGGGAGTGGGCAACCAACAGAATGGGAAAAAATTTTTGCAGTCTACCCATCTGACAAAGGGCTGATAACCAGAATCTACAAAGAACTGAAACACATTTACAAGAAAAAAACAAACAAGCCCATTCAAAAGTGGGCGAAGGATATGAACAGACACTTTACAAAAGAAGACATACATGAAGCCAACAAACATATGAAAAAATGCTCATCATCACTGGTCATTAGAGAAATGCAAATCAAAACTACATTGAGATACCATCTCACGCCAGTTAGAATGGCGATCATTAAAAAATCTGGAGACAACAGATGCTGGAGAGGATGTGGAGAAATAGGAACGCTTTTACACTGTTGGTGGGAGTGTAAATTAGTTCAACCATTGTGGAAGACAGTGTGGCGATTCCTCAAGGACCTAGAAATAGAAATTCCATTTGATCCAGCAATCCCATTACTGGGTATATATCCAAAAGACTATAAATCGTTCTACTATAAGGACACATGCACATGAATGTTCATTGCAGCACAGTTTACAATAGCAAAGACCTGGAACCAACCCAAATGCCCATCGATGATAGATTGGACAGGGAAAATGTGGCACATATACACCATGGAATATTATGCAGCCATCAAAAATGATGAGTTCGTGTCCTTTGTAGGGACATGGATGAACCTGGAAACCATCATTCTCAGCAAACTGACACAAGAACAGAAAATCAAACACCGCATGTTCTCACTCATAGGCAGGTGTTGAACAATGGGAACACATGGACACAGGGAGGGGGAGTATCACACACTGGGGTCTGTCGGGGGAAAAAGGGGAGGGATAGTGGGGGGGTGGGGAGTTGGGGAGGGATAGCATGGGGAGAAATGCCAGATATAGGTGATGGGGAGGAAGGCAGCAAATCACACTGCCATGTGTGTACCTATGCAACAATCTTCCATGTTCTTCACATGTACCCCCAAACCTAAAATGCAATAAAAAAAAAAAAAGAAAAAAAAACAAGACAATTAAAATGCGGTAATAAATGCAAGATTATTTGAAACTGGAAAAAAAAAAAAAAAAACTGCTTCTGTGTCCCCACTCAGACAAGGGCTTAGTCTCTGAAATTGGTAAAGAAACCTGCACCAGAAAGTGCTGAGCATCAAACAGGTTGATCAATAGTTACAGAGGTTCAGGTCAGAGTATCTCTCTCTCCAAACAGTCCCTAGAGAGAGAATCATCCCACCAGTTCTGAGAAATGTAGACAGAACTTGTAACTTAAGTGACTCATTTAACATAAAAGCAGCCTATTAAGCTGTCTATTTTGAAATTTCACTCTATAAAATTTTCAAAAGGCTTCTAAATGCATATTCAGCTTTGTTATGGCATGTGAAGAACATTATTAAAGAGAAAAAGATTCTAAGTGCATAGAGAATAATCAGCTCATCCTCCCACTACTGAACACTTAGAGGCTGACATCTTCTGCCTGTTTCTCTGTGTCCCTTGCACGGGAACAGCCAGGCCCTGGGACAATCCCAAGGAACACTCCTTTCCCATCTGCTATTGGAGGTGGTGGAAAGACAGGCTGGTTAAAAGCATTATGTGCTACACTCTGGTCCTGACCCTTTCATGGCCAAGCTGTGTTCCTTTGGGCAAGTTGTTCAAACTCTCTAAGCCTAATTTTTGAACTGCAACAAGGACGATTCCAGCTCTGAATCTGAGCAAGTGTGAGTCACTGCCACTACGTGGACTCAGGCACTGTCATGTCTCCTCCATCAAGATACCCAGACTGCTAGCTTGGAGGCTTGGGAGAATCAAATGTAAGGAGGTGTAATGCTGTCAAGTTTAGAAAATTCACAAATGCAGCTTCAAGACAACGTCCCTCCTTCCAGCTCATTTGAATCCCACAGCAATCAGGAAGCATAACCTTCAGGTAATATTTTTATTCCCTTTTGGGATGAGCAAACTAAGCTTAGGTGACGTTAGGTAATTTACTCAGAAGCACATAGCTAATAAGTAGCCTAAGAAGAACTTGAGCCTTTAAATGAATATTGCAGACTTTCTACCCTACTCACTGACTCTGTAAAAAGGGCAAACTGGCCAGACCAGGCAGGGTCCACCAGTCTTACCAGGGTTATCCAGGTGCTGGCTTGTATTAGATTGGTGCAAAATTAATTGCGGGTTTGGCCATTAATTCTAACGGCAAACACTGCAATTATGTTTGCTCCAACCCAATACTTTCCCAAGCCTTTATTTTCACAAAGCATAAGGGGAATGTAGCCCTTCCCCATGCTTCCACACAGCAAAATATACTCTATTAAGCATTGCTGAGCAATGGCGATCTCACTAGAGACTTCATTTCATGGGGATAGAAGGAGGATTTGACTTTGCACATCCACACCCCACATCATCATCATCACCACAGATGGGTCTGCTCCTACAGACTCTTCTCTCTGTCTCAGCCTCCACCAGGCTGCAGATGACCAGACAGAGGGAGGAAGGAAGACGACAGACAGGCAGAAAGAGAGAGAGAGCGAGCAAGCAGAGCCCACGATGCTACATGTAAACAGTAAAGTAGATACTCCACTCCCAAATCAGTGGCTGTAATCCAGACTCTAACCACATCCAGCAGAGAGGGGCAGGTTCAGAACTTCCATAAAGAAGAGTGTTGCTTAGGGGTCCCAGTCTAGCTGGGAAAAAGCGGGGGAGGGGTGTTGTTTTGACATTGCATGTGCAAAGCAAACACACTGTTTTCATTTAGCTTGTGTGCTGATCTGGGGTAACATTGGTAAACCAGAAACATGATTACATGAAAGAGTGTTTGTGTAAAGGAAAAAAAGACAAAGACAGTGACCAAAGAGACTTCAGCACTCCGCCAGGTGAAGGGAAAAGGTGAAAAGGCCCAGAAGACTGTTTTTGCAGTAGGGAACTCATAGCCTAGGAGGGAGGCACATGGTCAGTGAAACTCAGCAGGAAGAAGCACGGGTCCAGGGGGAGGGATGGGGGCTGAAGTTCCATCACACGATGAAATACTGTACTGAGACTTCTAGGTTTTTTTTTTTTTTGAGATTGAGTTTTGCTCTTGGTTGCCCAGGCTGAAGTGCAATGGCGCCATCTTGGCTGACTGCCACCTCCGCCTCCCGTGTTCAGACCATTCTCCTGCCTTAGCCTCCCAAGTAGCTGAGATCACAGGTGCCTGTCACCAAGCCCAGCTAATTTTTTGTATTTTTGGTAGAGATGGGGTTTCCCCCATGTTGGTCAGGCTGGTCGCGAACTCCAACCTCAGGTGATCCACCTGCCTTGGCCTCCCAAAGTGCTGGGATTACAGGTGTGAGTCGCCGCGCCTGGCCACCTTCCAGTTATTAAAGTGAACTTTGAGACCAAGTTTTCTTTCCTCCTGGGACCCACTGACCACCCAGCCAAGGGGTAACTTCAGCTTAGGCGACCCCCAGCTGAGGAGGAAAAGATAAGCTTCCTTGGGAACCAGAACAGTTTATCAAACCAAGAAACAGTAAGGCCCTGTTTTTAAGGCCAAAAGCCCCTACTCCCTGCCATTTGGCCATTCTGTTTTCTCTTCATTGGAGCCAGTTCAACAACGGGCCTGACTCCTACAACAGTATTGCCCAGTTGGTTTAAATATATGCTTATCATGGTATATAATTGTGTATAGAAAAAGACACTAGGAAAAAATACTCTAAAGGTGTTTATCTCTGAATGATAAGATTAAAGGTATTTTTATTTTCTTTTTTTATGCTTTCTGTGCTTACCCCCCTCCCAAAATTTTTATAATGAATAAGCATTACTTTGAAGAATAGAAAAAAAAAAGACGGTTTTTCTTTAGAAACACACAAGTGGAGGGAAATATGGACGGAGGGGCAGGGAAGTGGTAAACAGGCATAACCCAGTCTCAGGAAGCCACCGGCGGCTGACCCAGGCTGGCAGCCCCTCCCTCGGGGGATCCGCTAATCTGCGGCCCTCCCTGCCCGCCCACTCAGCCGCAAGCGTGCCCCCCACCTCTGCCCCGGCAGAGGGCGCTATGGAGCCAGGCACCGGTGCGTTTCGTCCTTTGCCAGGAACGGCGATTCTCAGTGTCCTCTCCAGTGGAGGACAGAGCCCACCCAGGGCCGCGGAAGAGCAAGTGCCGAGGGGGAAGGCACCTTGTACGCTGTGAAGCGGGGGATGCAGATGTTACAATAAGCAGAAGGGCGCCCTGCCACAAATGCCGGCGCGCCCAGCGCGCTTGCGCCACCCCCTTCCCTGCAGGGGGCGCCGCGGGCCCGCATCGCGGAGCGGGGTGGAATCCCAGTAGCCCAGGACAGCCCGCGGGGGCAGGCCTCCGACCCCTCTCCGCCAGCCTCCTGCGCCCGGAGCCTCCCCGCTGGAGCTCCACCCTCTACGGGAGGCGGCTTGGTCACCTAGCACGTACCCAGGGGAGCGCCTGATCCTGACGAGACCCCATGGCCCCCAAGAGTGATTGCATTGGTTTTGCAATGAATGAATGAAAGAGAGAAAGGAAAGAGACAGAGAGAAAGAGAGAGGAAAGAAAGGTAATAATACATAATAACATGTAGTTGTGAAAAATCCAAATAACGTGTGTGTATATTTAAAAAATCAGTCCTTTCTGCTCACTCGAAGTTTTAGAGCCTTATTCCTCTAGCTGCAAATGTTTAAAAATCTCTGAATCCGCCTATAATCTATAAAACCCCTGCTTACATCTGTAAGCCCCCTGCTTCAAGATAGCCTGCCTTTCTCCTGAACTCATATATACCTTCCCTGTTTGATTTGTTTCGCCTGTAACTCCCGCCCTCCTGAAATGTATAAAACCAAACACATGCGGCTCCCTCGGGACCACTTACTCAAGGCTTCTTGGGTTTGTTTTCCGAGGGCGAGGTCACTCATATCGGCTTGAATAAACCTCTCTTTAAGATATTTTACAACGTTGAGATTTCTGTTTACAATGTTAATCAAAATGTTAACATTGATAACATTGGTAACTTCTAGGGGTAGATTTATGAATGATTCTTGTTTCCTGAATGTTCTGCAACATTCAGAAATGCTGTATTTCGGGTTGGGGCAGAACTGTGACTATTTTTTAAATTGCATCTACTCTTGGGGCTGTCCTCTTTCTACATAAACAGACTAACTCCGGGTGGCAGCTCTGAGTCTTTTTATGGTGCCAGGATTGATTCATCATCTCCCACCTACACCAAGCAAACTTTAGGTCCCCTGGTGACAGAACTGACGGTTTGTATCTCACTGACTAATGATTATAATGCCCTTGGCTACTTGCTGTGTTTTTACCAGCTCCAGGAGCGGATTAATCAGAGAACGTTCCCTGCTGGCGTCTGGGACATAACAATAGAAACACAATGGTGATGCTATCAAGTCTCTGAGGATTAAAAATCTTTACAGGGCCGGGCGTGGTGGCTCACGCCTGTAATCCAAGCACTTTGGAGGCCAAGGTGGGCGGATCACCTGAGGTAGGGAGTTCTAGACCAGCCTGACCAACATGGTGAAACCTCATCTTTAAAAATTAAAAATTAAAAAAAAAAAAAAAAACAACCTTTACAAAGGGGCGTTCTTCCTTTTTGTCTTGGTGTGTTTGTTTGTTTGTTTTGAAAGGGAATCATGCTTTGTCGCCCAGGCTGGAGTGCAGTGGCACGATCTCAGCTCACTGCAACCTCCGCCTCCCAGGTTCAAGCGATTCTCCTGCCTCAGCCTCCCAGTAGCCTCCCACAGGCACGCGCCACCACGCCCGGCTAATTTTTGTATTTTTAGTGGAAACAGGGTTTCGCCATGTTGGCCAGGGGCGTCTCAAACTCCTGACCTCAAGTGATCTGCCAGCCTTAGCCTCCCAACGTGCTGGGATTACAAAAATGAGCCACTACGCCTGGCTGCATTGGGTTTTTTTGCTCCTTCGAAAGCAATTTTGAAATTTTTCTTTGAATTTTGAAGGCAGAAAACCCAATTTCTGATTTAGAGCTTATTCTAATCAACTTAGAGTCTTTCTGTCTTTGGGAGCTACATAGACATTAAAAGTCTCTTCCTTTCCTTCCCAGCAGAAAAGGCTTTGATGCTCTATTCTTAGCACATGGAACCCTAAACCAAGGCCTGCATTGGGGTGTTTGTGAGAAGCATGTATGCAAAGCCTGAGAGACTCCCCTGTTGGGTGTGCTGCTGGGCAGGGGTGATCTGGTTTGACATTGTACATGTAAACGACTTATTTTAAATATGTGTTTTTAAAAATTATTATCCTTTGAGGTCTGGGGTACATGTGCAGAATGTGCAGGTTTGTTACATAGTTACACACATGCCGTGGTGGTTTGCTGCATCCATCACCCCATCATCTATATTAGGTATTTCTCCTAATGCTCTCCCTCCTCTACCCCAAACAGGCCCTAGTGTGTGATGTTCCCCTCCCTGTGTCCATGTGTTCTCATTGTTCAACTCCCACTTATGAGTGAGAACATGTGGCGTTTGGTTTTCTGTTCTTGTGTTAGTTTGTGTTAGTTTGATGGTTTCCAGCTTCATCTATGTCCCTGCAAAGGAAATAAACTCATCCATTTTTATGGCTGCATAGTATTCCATGGTGTATATATGCCACATTTTCTTTATCCAGTCTATCATTGATGGGCATTTGGGTTGGTTCCAAGTCTTTGCTATTGTGAACAGTGCTGAAATAAACATATGTGTGCATGTGCCTTTATAATAGAATATTTTTATAATCCTTTGGGTATATACCCAGTAATGGGACTGCTGGGTCTAATGGTATTTCTAGTTCTAGATCCTTGAGGAATTGCCACACTGTCTTCCACAATGGCTGAACTAATTTACACTCCCAGCAACAGTGTAAAAGTGTTCCTATTTCTTCACATCTTCTCCAGCATTTATCTCCAGATTTTTTAATGATCGCCATTCTAACTGGTGTGAGATGGTATCTCATTGTGGTTTTGATTTGCATTTCTCTAATGACCAGTGATGATGAGCTTTTTTTCATATGCTTGTTGGCTGCATGAATGTCTCCTTTTGAGAAGTGTCTGTTCATATTCTTTGCTTACTTTTTGATGGGGTTCTTTGTTTTTTTCTTGTAAATTTGTTTAAGTTCTTTGTAGATTATGGATATTAGCCCTTTGTCAGATGGGTAGATTGCAAAATCTTCTCCCATTCTGTAGGCTGTTCACTCTAATGATAGTTTCTTTTGCTGTGCAGAAGCAGCTCTTTAGTTTAATTAGATCCCATTTGTCAATTTGGCTTTTGTTGCCATTGCTTTTGGTATTTTAGTCATGAAGTCTTTGCCCATGCCTATGTCCTGAATGGTACTGCCTAGGTTATCTTCTAGGATTTTTATGGTTTTGGGTCTTATGTTTAAATCTTTAATTCATCTTGAGTTAATTTTTGTATAAGGTATAAGAAAGGGATCCGTTTCAGCTTTCTGCCTATGGCTAGCCAGTTTTCACAACATCACTTATTAAATAGGAAACCATTTTTCCATTGCTTGTTTTTGTCAGGTTTGTCAAAGATCAGATGGTTGTAGATGTGTGGCGTTATTTCTGAGGCCTCTGTTCTGTTCCATTGGTCTATATCTCTGTTTTGGTACCAGTACCGTGATGTTTTGATTATTGTAGCCTTGTAGTATAGTTTGAAGTCAGGTAGTGTGATGTCTCCAGCTTTGTTTTTTTGTTTGTTTTTGTTTGTTTGTTTGTTTGTTTATTTGCTTAGGATTGTCTTGGCTATGTGGGCTCTTTTTTGGTTCCATATGAAATTTAAGGTGTTTTTTTCCAATTCTGTGAAGAAAGTCAATGGTAGTTTGATGGGGTTAGCACTGAATCTACAGTTACTTTGGCCAGTATGGCCATTTTCATGATATCAATTCTTCCTAACCATGAGCATGGAATGTTTTTCCATTTGTTTGCATCCTCTCATTTCCTTGAGCAGTGGTTTGAAGAGATCCTTTACCATCCTTTGTTACTTGTATTCCTAGGCATTTTATTCTCTTTGTAGCAATTGTGAATGGGAGTTCACTCATGATTTGGCTCTCTGTTTGTCTATTATTGGTTTATAGGAATGCTTGTGATTTTTGCACATTGATTTTTGTATCCTGAGACTTTGCTGAAGTTGCTTATCAGCTTAAGGAGATTTGGGGCTGAGACGAGGGAGTCTTCTAAATATACAATCATGTCATCTGCAAGTAGCGGTATTTTTAAAATCACAATTTTAAAAGTAAATTAAAATGTTTACCATTTTGGTAACAGAGAAAGGAAACAAACAAGAGCCCTGTGTAAGCCTTTCATTCCCTGTGGATCAACCATTTCTAGTAAGCTTTGTAAAGTGCCTACTTCACCAGCCAGTATGATCAGCAACAGGGAGCCATTACTCTGGGGACATCCTTAGACTTTTGAACATTTCACTAACAAGTAAAATTTCAAAACAATTTTGGGAATTGGTGGTGGTATGCCAACTTTTAGTTTGCCAAGTGAAATTGAAACTGCCATCTACTGGCACTACTCTTTTTACAAATGAAACACATGTTGACCACAAAAAATGGGCATAATCTCAGAATAAAAGACTGTTTTTGAAAAAAGAAATTCACCTTATAGAATATTTTGCTGGCTGGGCGTGGTGGCTTACGCCTGTAATCCCAGCACTTTGGGAGGCCGAGGCTGGCGGATCACCTGAGGTCAGGAGTTCAAGACCAGCCTGACCAATAGGGTGAAACCCCATCTCTTCTAAAAATACAAAAATTAGCCGGGCATGGTGGTGGGCGGGTGCCTGTTGTCCCAGCTACTCAGGAGGCTGAGAAAGAGAATTGCTTGAACCGGGGGAGGCAGAGGTTGCAGTAAGCCGAGATCATGCCACTGCACTCCAGCCTGGGTGAACTGAGCAAGACTCCATCTCAAAAAATAAATAAATAAAACTATTTTGTCATTTTTTTTTTATTTTCATTTTTCCAGAATGAAAATGTTGTTACCAACTTGCATTTTGCCCATTTGCCTGGCTTAGTTACTACAGCCCAGTGACTATAATTGAATCTTTATTTGATGGGACCTAGTCTTTAACATTTTAGGGCCATGATGCTGAATATCAGTGAACAGTAACAAGAACGTTAAGGTGAATGCTAGACACTTGGCTGAATTCATTCTAACCCTGGGATCTTATACTAATCCTGCAACCACACATCCTAATTTAGACAAGTATACTACCATTTACTTTAACTTCAGATGAGATTGTTTTTGTTTCTGTTGAGTTTTACAGTACTTTCTAGGTATTATAATTGAAGGTCTTTTTACTTGAATTCTTGTCTGTTGAAGGCACTCTGCCAGTAACCACCCAAAGAACTGAGAATTTTGATATCATACTCTAGCCTAAAGCCTTTTCCAAATTGTAATAATTGAAGTTCAAGAAAGCAATGCTTTGAAAGTGGGTTCTACTAGCCAACAACTTAAATGAGTTGAGAGGAAGCACAATAAGCATCTATAGACATGAAAGGAGTACTATATACAAACAATCTTTTAACCTTTCCTAGAACTGAAGCAGGTATTAGGACAACATTCAACTTCCCATGCCTTAAAAACAATAATAAGGTCATGCAGTTTGTAGGAGAGCTCTCCTGATCTGTCAATACCTGCAATACAAGTCTCATATTTCAACCTCCTGACATTGTCCCGCCCGCAGGCCTGGCAGAATAATTACAAGGAAGCTCCCTGGATGATGAGACAGGCAGGAGTTTTTCTGGGCACAGGCTCTACTGTATTAGAGAGTAGAATTGATAACCTCAACCTTAAAAAGAAGTTTTTTTCCAAACTTGAAATTACTTGGTGTTAACGTATTTCAACCAGGGAAAGAAAACCCTTTGGTGGTTTTATCTTGTCTTGAAATGGAAATCTTTGACCCAGGTCCTGGATGTCTGGGAAGGGCATGCATTTGCAGTCTCAGATTTCTTGAACTGCGATTCTCAAAGAACCTTCCATCAGAAAGGACTTTGCAGAAGACTCACACAACATTGGTGCTTCCATAGGCTTCATGCTTGACTCCGTTCCCCTCATTCTTCTCTACGTCAGGCCATCTCAGACTTGTAGCTGCACCTGTCACTTAGAGCCACACAGCTCTTGAATTGGTACCTCCAGCCCTGACTTCTCTTCAGCGCTCCAGACACATGTATTTCTCTGCTTGCCAGACATCTTCCACACAACAGGCACTTTAAACTAAGCATATCCCAGATCAAATTAATCACATTCTGCCCACCACTGGCAACCTTCTTCACCCTCTGATTCCTTTAGTTTGATTACTAAGCAGTGTCATTCACCAAACTGCTCAAGCCAAAACCCTGGTATCAGCCTCAACTTCACTCTTCCTTCACTTCCATTGTCTAACAGCCACCAAGGTCTGTCTCCTTCTGTCCTAACGTATCTTACCCTTCCGTTCTCTTGTCTCCTTCTGCCCTAACGTATCTTACCCTTCCGTTCTCTTGTCTCCTTCTGCCCTAACGTATCTTACCCTTCCGTTCTCTTGTCTCCTTCTGCCCTAACGTATCTTACCCTTCCGTTCTCTTGTCTCCTTCTGCCCTAACGTATCTTACCCTTCCGTTCTCTTGTCTCCTTCTGCCCTAACGTATCTTACCCTTCCGTTCTCTTGCTTCCGTCCCATTGTCACTGCCCTGTTTCAGGCTCTCATCACTTCTCACCTGGATGGGGGCAACTATTTTCTTTTTTCTTCATTAAAAATTTTTTATTTATAATTGACACCTAATAATTATACATGTCTGTGGGGTACAGTGTAATGTTTCAATACGTGTATTTATTATATAATAATCAAATCAGGATAGTTGTCCATCACCTCAAAGCTTTATCATTTCTTTGTGATGATAACTTTCAAGGTCTTCTTTCCTAGCTATCCTGAAATGTACAATACATTGTTATTAGCTGTAGTCACCCTACCATGTAGTAGAACACCAGAAATTAGTTTTTCTATCTAACTATAACTTTGTACCCATTGGCCAACCTCTCCCTGTCCTACGACTCTCATCCACTCTGGAGCCTGTGGTCACCATTGTTCTACCCTCTGCTTCTATGTTATCAACTTTTTTCAATTCCACATGTGAGTGAGATCATTTGTCTTTCTGTGGTTGGCTTATTTCACTTAACATGATGTCCTCCAGGTTCATCCACGCTGTTGCAAATGACAGGATTTTGTCATTTATGACTAAATAGTATTGTATTGCATATATATACATCCATCCATATATATATACACATATCACATTTTCTTTATCCATTCATGCATTGATGAACGCTTAGCTTGATTTCATCTCTTGGCTATTGTGTTAAGCCCTCACTATAGTGCTGCAGTAAAGAGGTATCGGGAGTACCGATACCTCTTTTGACATATTGATTTCAGTTCCTGTGGATATATATCCAGTAGTGGAATTGCTGAATCATATGGCAGGCCTACTTTTAATTTTAATTTAATTTTTTTTGGAGACAGAGTCTCACTCTGTTGCACAGGCTGGAGTGCAGTGGTGTGATCTCGGCTCACTGCAACCTTTGCCTCCCTGGTTCAAGCAATTCTCTACCTCAGCCTCCTGAGTAGCTGGGATTACAGGCGTGCGCCACCATACCCGGCTAATTTTTGCATTTTTAGTAGAGACAGGGTTTCACCATGTTGGCCAGGCTGGTCTTGAACTCCTGACCTCATGATCCACCCACCTCAGCCTCTCAAAGTGTTGGGATTACAGGCATGAGCCACCATGCCCGGCATATTTTTAATTTTTTAAGGAACTTCCATATTGTTTTCCATAGTGGCCATGCTAATTTACATTCCCACCAACAGTATATGAGTTCCCCTTTCTTCACATCCTTGCCAGTAATTGTTATTTTTTGTCTTTTTTTGATAATAGGCATTCTAACTGAGGTGCAGTAATATTTCATTATAGTTTTCATTTGCATTTCCCGGATGATTAGTGATGTTGAGCATTTTCATATTTGTGTGTGTGTATATATATATATGTGTGTGTGTGTGTGTGTGTGTGTGTGTGTGTGTGTGTATTTCTATGTCTTCTTTTAAGAAATTTTTATTCAGGTCTTATTCCCATTTTTGATTGGATTATATGGGGTTTTTAAACAATTTTTTGCTATTGAGTTGTTTGAATTTCTTATATATTCTGAATATTAACCCACTAAACCAGTGCACAGTATGCAGATATTTTTCTTATTCTGTAGGTGGCCTCTTTGCTGTGCAGAAGCTTTACCGTTTCATGTAATCCCATTTGTCTATTTTTACTTTTGTTGCCTGTGCTTTAGGGGTTCTAGCCAAAAAATTCTTTCCCAGACCAATGTCATGAAGCATTTCTCCTATGTTTTACTCTAGCAGTTTTATAGTTTTAGGTCTTCCATTTACATCTTCAAATCCATTTTGAATTTATTTTTGTATATGGTGAGAAATAGCGGCTTAGTTTCATTCTTCTGCATGTGAATATCCAGTTTCCCCAGCATCATTTATTAAAGAAACTGTCATTTTGGGGTAACTGCTTTCTTTTTTCTTTTTTTTTCATTTTATCTTTTTTATTGCATTTTAGGTTTTGGGGTCCATATGAAGAATATGCAAGATTGTTGCATAGGTACACACATGGCAGTGTGATTTGCTGCCTTCCTACCCATCACCTATATCTGGCATTTCTCCCCATGCTATCTCTCCCCAACTCCCACCCCCCTCACTGTCCCTCCCCTATTTCCCCGGACAGACCCAGTGTGTGATGCTCCCCCTCCCTGTGTCCATGTGTTCTCATTGTTCAACATCCGCCTATGAGTGAGAACACGTGGTGTTGATTTTCTGTTCTTGTGTCAGTTTGCTGAGAATGATGGTTTCCAGGTTCATCCATGTGCCTACAAAGGATACAAACTCATCGTTTTTGATGGCTGCAGAATATTCCATGGTATATATGCGCCACATTTTCCCTGTCCAGTCTATCATCAATGGGCATTTGGGCTGGCTCCAGGTCTTTGCTATGGTAAACAGTGCTGCAATGAACATTCGTGTGCATGTGTCCTTATAGTAGAACAATTTATAATCCTTTGGATATATACCAAGTAATGGGATTGCTGAGTCAAATGGAATTTCTATTTCTAGGTCCTTGAGCAATTGCCACACTGTCTTCCACAATGGTTGAACTAATTTACACTCCCACCAACAGTGTAAAAGTGTTCCTATTTCTCCACATCCTTTCCAGCATCTGTTGTCTCCAGATTTTTTAATGATTGCCATTCTAACTGGCGTGAGATGGTATCTCAATGTAGTTTTGATCTGCATTTCTCTAATGACCGGTGATGATGAGCATTTTTTCATATGTTTGTTGGCCTCATGTATATCTTCTTTTGTAAAGTGTCTGTGCATATCCTTCGCCCACTTTTGAATGGGGTTGTTTATTTTTTTTCTTGTAAATCTGTTTTAGTTCTTTGTAGATTCTGGATATCAGCCCTTTGTCAGATGGGTAGACTGCAAAAATTTTTTCCCATTCTGTTGGTTGCTGATCCACTCTAATGACTGTTTCTTTTGCTGTGCAGAAGCTGTGGAGTTTGATTAGGTCCCATTTGTCTATTTTGGCTTCTGTTACCAATGCTTTTGGTGTTTTGGTCATGAAGTCCTTGTCTACGCCTATGTCCTGAATGGTTTTGCCTAGATTTTCTTCTAGGGTTTTTATGGTGTTAGGTCTTATGTTTAAGTCTTTAATCATCTGGAGTTAATTTTAGTGTAAGGTGTCAGGAAGGGGTCCAGTTCCTGCTTTCTGCACATCACTAGCCAGTTTTCCCAACACCGTTTATTAAACAGGGGAATCCTTTCCCCATTGCTTGTTTTTGTCAGGTTTGTCAAAGATCGGATGGTTGTAGATGTGTTGTGTTGCCTCCAAGGCCTCTGTTCTGTTCCATTGGTCTATATCTCTGTTTTGGTACCAGTACCATGCTGTTTTGATTACTGTAGCCTTGTAGTATAGTTTGAAGTCTGGTAGTGTGATGCCTTCAGCTTTGTTCTTTTTGCTTAGAATTAACTTGGCTATGCAGGCTCTTTTTTTATTCCATATGAAGTTTAAGGTGGATTTTTCCAGTTCTGTGAAGGTCATTGGTAGCTTGATGGGGATAGCACTGAATCTGTAAATTACTTTGGACAGTATGGCCATTTCACGATATTGATTCTTCCTAACCATGAGCATGGAATGTTTCTGCATCTGTTTGTGTCCTGTCTTATTTCGTTGAGCAGTGGTTTGTAATTCTCCTTGAAGAAGTTCTTTACGTTCCTTGTTAGTTGTATTCCTAGGTATTTTATTCTCTTTGTAGCAATTGTGAATGGCAGTTCGTTCTTGATTTGGCTCTCTTTAAGTCTGTTATTGGTGTATAGGAATGCTTGTGATTTTTGCACATTGATTTTGTATCCTGAGACTTTGCTGAAGTTGCTTATCAGTTTCAGGAGATTTGGGGCTGAGACAATGGGGTCTTCTAGGTATACAATCATGTCATCTGCAAATAGAGACAATTTGACTTCCTCCTTTCCTACTTGAATACCCTTTATTTCTTTTTCTTGCCTGATTGCTCTGGCTAGAACTTCCAATACTATATTGAATAGGAGTGGTGAGAGAGGGCATCCTTGTCTAGTGCCAGATTTGAAAGGAAATGCTTCCAGTTTTTGCCCATTCAGTATGATATTGGCTGTTGGTTTGTTGTAAATAGCTTTTATTATTTTGAGATATGTTCCATCAATACCTGGTTCATTGAGGGTTTTTAGCATAAAGGGCTGTTGAATTTTGTCAAAGGCCTTCTCTGCATCAATTGAGATAATCATGTGGTTTTTGTCTTTGGTTCTATTTATGTGGTGAATTATGTTTATAGACTTGTGTATGTTGAATCAGCCTTGCATGCCCAGGATGAATCCTACTTGATCATGGTGGATAAGCTTTTTGATGTGCTGTTGCAATCGGTTTGCCAGTATTTTATTGAAGATTTTTGGATCTATGTTCATCATGGATATTGGCCTGAAGTTTTCTTTTCTTGCTGAGTCTCTGCCAGGTTTTGGTATCAGGATGATGTTGGTCTGATAAAATGATTTGGGAAGGATTCCCTCTTTTTGGATTGTTTGGAATAGTTTCAGAAGGAATGGTACCAGCTCCTCTTTGTATGTCTGGTAGAATTCGGCTGTGAACCCATCTGGCCCTGGGCTTTTTATGGGTGGTAGGCTCTTAATTGCTGCCTCAACTTCAGACCTTGTTATTGTTCTATTCAGGGTTTCGACTTCTTCCTGGTTTAGGCTTGGGAGGATGCAAGTGTCCAGGAATTTATCCATTTCTTCCAGGTTTACTAGTTTATGTGCATAGAGTTGTTTGTAATAATCTCTGATGATGGTTTGAATTTCTGTGGAATCTGTGTGATATCCCCTTTACCGTTTTTTATTGCATCTATTTGATTCTCCTCTCTTTTCTTTTTATCAATCTGGCTAGTGGTCTGTCTATTTTGTTGATCTTTTGAAAAACCAGCTCCTGGATTTGTTGATTTTTTTGAAGGGTTTTTTGTGTCTCTATCTCCTTCAATTCTGCTCTGATCTTAGTTATTTCTTGTCTTCTGCTAGGTTTTGAGTTTTTTTGATCTTGCTCCTCTAGCTCTTTCAATTTTGACGATAGGGTGTCGATTTTAGATCTCTCCTTGCTTCTCATGTGGGCATTTATTGCTATATATTTTCCTCTAGAGACTGCTTTAAATGTGTCCCAGAGATTCTGGTATGTTGTGTCTTCGTTCTCATTGGTTTCGAAGAACATCTTTATTTCTGCCTTCATTTCATTGTTTATCCAGTCAACATTCAAGAGCCAGTTTTTCAGTTTCCATGAAGCTGTGTGGTTCTGAGTTAGTTTCTGAATTCTGAGTTCTAACTTGATTGCACTGTGGACTGAGAGACTGTTTGCTATGATTTCCATTCTTTTGCATTTGCTGAGGAGTGATTTACTTCCAATTATGTGGTCAATTTTAGAGTAGGTGTGATGTGGTGCTGAGAAGAATGTATATTCTGTGGATTTGGGGTGGAGAGTTCTGTAAATGTCTATTAGGTTTGCTTGGTCCAGGTCTGAGTTCAAGTCCTGGATATTCTTATTAATTTTCTGTCTCGTTGATCTGTCTAATATTGACAATGGGTGTTGAAGTCTGCCACTATTATTGTGTGGGAGTCTAAGTCTCTTTGTAAGTCATTAAGAACTTGCCTTATGTATCTGGGTGCTCCTGTACTGGGTGCACATATATTTAGGATCATTAGCTCTTCTTGTTGCATTGATCCTTTTACCATTATGTAATGTCCTTCTTTGTCTCTTTTGATCCTTGTTGGTTTAAAGTCTATTTTATCAGAGACAAGAATTGCAACTCCTGCTTTTTTTTTGCTCTCCATTTTCTTGGTAAATCTTCCTCCATCCCTTTATTTTGAGCCTTTGTGTATCCTTGCATGTGAGATGGGTTTCCTGGATACAGCACACCGATGGGTTTTGGCTTTTTATCCAATTTGCCAATTTGAGACTCCATCCCTCCCCCAAAAAAGGTATTCTGGACATAAAAATCACCAACTCCTAGAACCCAACCATGCTCCCTGCACTAGAAGAAATCTAGGAGAGAGATTTTACTATTTTTAAATAAAGCCACAGGGTCCAAGAGTCCTGTTGCCCTATATTAATCTATTATCAAAATTTCTTTTGTCATAGATATATTTTTTTCTTATTGTGGTTTTGATTTTGATTGGGGCATTTAGCCCATTTACATTTAGGGTTAATATTGTTATGTGTGAATTTGATCCTATCCTGCCATTTTGATGTTAGCTGGCTGTTTTGCCCGTTAGTTGATGCAATTTCTCCATTGTGTTGATGCTCTTTACCATTTGGTATGTTTTTGGAGTGGCTGGTACTGGTTGTTCCTTTCTATGTTTAGTGCCTCTTTCAGGAGCTCTTGTAAAGCAGGCCTGGTGGTGATTAAATCTCTGAGTACTTGCTTGTTTGTAAAGGATTCTATTTTTCCTTCACTTATGAAGCTTAGTTTGGCTGGATATGAAATTCTGGGTTGAAAGTTCTTTTCTTAAGGATGTTGAATATTGGCCCCCACTCTCTTCTGGCTTGTAGGGTTTCTGCTGAGAGATCTGCTGTGAGTCTGATGGGCTTCCCTTTGTGGGTAACCCGACCTTTCTCTCTGGCTGCCCGTAGCATTTTCTCCTTCATTTCAACCCTGGTGAATCTGACGATTATGTGCCTTGGGGTTGCTCTTCTTGAAGAATACCTTTGTGGTGTTCTCTATATTTCCCAGACGTGAATATTGACCTGCCTTGCTAGGTTGGGGGAAGTCTTCCTGGATAATATCCTGAAGAGTATTTTCCAGCTTGGATTCATTCTCTCCGTCACATTCAGGTACACCTATCAAATGTAGATTAGGTCTTTTCACATAGTCCCATATTTCTTGGAGACTTTGTTCATTCCTTTTTACCCCTTTTTCTCTAATCTTGCCTTCTCGTTTTATTTCATTGAGTTGATCTTCGACCTCTGATATCCTTTCTTCTGCTGGTCAATTCGGCTATTGAAACTTGTGTATGCTTCGCAAAGTTCTCATGTTGTGTTTTTCAGCTCCATCAATTCACTTATATTCCTCTCTAAGTTGTTTATTCTCGTTAGCATTTTGTCAAATCTTTTTTTCCACGTTCTTAGTTTCTTTGCATTCGGTTAGAACATGTTCTTTTAGCTCCGAGAAGTTTCTTATTACCCACCTTCTGAAGCCTGATTCTGTCAATTCATCACACTGATTCTCCATCCAGCCTTGTTCCCTTGCTGGTAAGGAGTTGTGATCCCTTGTACGAGGAGAGGCGTCTGGTTTCAGGTGTTTTCATCCTTTTTGCACTGGTTTCTTCCCATCTTTGTGGATTTATCTATGTGTGGTCTTTGTGGTTGGTGATTTTCAGATGGGGTCTCTGAGTGGACGTCCAGTTTGTTTATGAGGAAGTTATTTCTTTCTGTTTCTTAGTTTTCCTTCTAACAGTCTGGCCCCTCTGCTGTAGGACTGCTGAGGTCCACTCCAGGCCCTGCTTGCCTGGGGGATCACCTGCAGCAGCTGCAGAACAGTAAGGGTTGCTGCCAGTTTCTTCTTCTGCTATCTTTGTCCCAGAAGGATACCCACCAGATGTCAGTCTGAGCTCTCCTTTATGAGGTGACTCTTTGGATATACGTGGGTCAGGGAGCTGCTTGAGGAGACAGTCTGCCCTTTATAGGAACTCAAGTGCTGAGCTGTGAGCTCTGTTGTTCATTCAGAGCTGCTGTGCAGGTAGACTAGGTTGCCAAGGGAGAGAATTCCCATTCCACTAGGTGGCGCTGTAAGCTTTGAAATACCAGGCAGTAACTTGACCTACACATGGACAGAGAGGGGTGTCTGAAATGTGGCAGGTCATCCCTACAGCATGCCTCCTGGCAGGAGAAAGTTAATTTGCCTCATAGGGGGGACTACCCAGTCTGACTGGGTATGCTGGCTCCTCACATGGGAAAAGAATCAACCTAGGTAGAGAGAGGGATATTCACTGATAGGGAGATAGCCTTCTACTCAACCCCAGGAAGTGCTATCATTAGAAGTTAAATAGTCTTTGAGATCTGAATCATGAAATCCTCCTGTCTATAGAAAGTCACAAAAGCAGCAAGCCCTCGACCAGCAATTCCTTGTTGCTAAGGTGGTTGCTAAGCCTGCCTAACTGAATTATTTTCATTAGGGCTGTAAAATTTCCTGCAGATTTGCCTACGGAGAGGGGATGGGAGACATGGTGACCTTGGAAAGGAAAGGAAGAAAATAAGAATTGCAATAGGAAAGCTTGGCGATCTTGTGGCCGACAGCCAGTCAGGCAGTCAGAGGCTGGGATCAGTCCAGGAGTCTTTGGACAACACCAAGGTGTAGCCCTGGCCAGAAATCTTCAGTTGCTCTGGGACCTAGTCCAGTCCCACGCGATGGCAAAGTTCTCCATGAAAGGAAACTGATTTGGACAGAGCCAACATTCCCAGCACTCTGAGGGCACTGGGGGATTGACTAAGTCCTCCCCAGCAAGCTTCACATCTGAGTCTTAAGACTGGCGGCTAGCCCTTATGACTCATTAATCCGCTGACAGATACCCGATTTTTTGATAGTTATTTGAGAGAATAAAAACTGGAGATAGAGAAGCCTCAGAAATGAAAGTAGAGAGTCTGCTCCTTTACTCACCATTCCAATGAATTCACCTTCAAATCCTAGACAGGGCCCCAAAATGAAGCAGCCTCATTGTCTGGGGAAATACCAAGGTTCTTGGTCTTATGGCCGAGGAAATTGAGGTCACGGACACACACACACAGAATGAGATTGGAGCAGGAGTTTAACAGGCAACAGGAAATAGCAGCTCTCTGTCACAGAGAAGGGTCCTGAGCGGGTTGCCAGGTTGTAGTAAAAATATCAGGGATTTTATAAATGGGCTAGTGAGGAGGGGGGTGTCTTATCTTACTATGACCCAAAGATTTAGTTGGGACCACGTGTGCTATCTGCATAGAGCAGAGTTTTCTTTGTTGTTTTTCGAGACAGAGTCTCACTCTATCGCCCAGGCTGGAGTGAAGTGGTGCAGTCTTGGCTCACTGCAACCTCCACCTCCCAGGTTCAAGTGATTCTCCCGCCTCAGCCTCTGGAGTAGCTGGGACTACAGGCGCGTGCCACCACACCCAGCTAATTTTTTTTATTTTTAGTAGAGACGGGTGTAGGGATGTAGGGAAGAGCCAGTGGTTCAGCAGAACCAGCCTAGTGGTTCTCAAACTTGAGCCTGCACCGGAAGGCCCTGGAAGCCTTATTATTTTTTTTTTTCTTTTTAATTATTATTTTTTTAATCACATTTTAGGTTTTGGGGTACATGTGAAGAACATGCAAGATTGTTGCATAGGTACACAAATGGCAGTGTGATTTGCTGCCTTCCTCCCTATCACCTATATCTGGCATTTCTCCCCCATGCTCTCTCTCCCCAACTCCCCACCCCCCCACTGTCCCTCCGCTATTTCCCCCCGACAGACCCCAGTGTGTGATGATCCCCTCCCTGTGTCCATGTGTTCTCATTGTTCAACACCCACCTATGAGTGAGAACATGTAGTGTTTGATTTTCTGTTCTTGTGTCAGTTTGCTGAGAATGATGGTTTCCAGGTTCATCCATGTCCCTACAAAGGACACGAACTCATCATTTTTAATGGCTGCATAGTATTCCATGGTGTATATGTGCCACATTTTCCCTTTCCAGTCTATCATCAATGGGCATTTGGGCTGGTTCCAGGTCTTTGCTATTGTAAACAGTGCTGCAATGAACATTCATGTGCATGTGTCCTTATAGTAGAATGATTTATAATCCTTTGGATATATACCCATTAATGGGATTGCTGGGTCAAATGGAATTTCTATTTCTAGGTCCTTGAGCAATCGCCACACTGTCTTCCACAATGGTTGAACTAATTTACACTCCCACCAACAGTGTAAAAGTGTTCCTATTTCTCCACATCCTTTCCAGCATCTGTTGTCTCCAGATTTTTTAATGATTGCCATTCTAACTGGCGTGAGATGGTATCTCAATGTAGTTTTGATCTGCATTTCTCTAATGACCGGTGATGATGAGCATTTTTTCATATGTTTGTTGGCCTCATGTATGTCTTCTTTTGTAAAGTGTCTGTGCATATCATTTGCCCACTTTTGAATGGGCTTGTTTGTTTTTTTCTTGTAAATCTGTTTTAGTTCTTTGTAGATTCTGGATATTAGCCCTTTGTCAGATGGGTAGATTGCAAAAATTTTTTCCCATTCTGTTGGTTGCCAATTCACTCTAATGACTGTTTCTTTTGCTGTGCAGAAGCTGTGGAGTTTGATTAGGTCCCATTTGTCTATTTTGGCTTTTGTTGCCATTGCTTTTGGTGTTTTGGTCATGAAGT